>OY728161.1:1949552153-1950802153 GCA_963277665.1 Viscum album | reverse complement strand
AATTATCTTCGGGTGCGATATGACCAAACGTCTGCCGCTCGAAAGGTTATACCCTACCTAGGGTAAATCTCACGTCTCAGAACTATCAGTGATGTCCGATTTCTCATTCGACACACCATTTGAGAGAATTTAATTATTTATTATATAAAAAACGGAATAATTAATTAATTAAAAATAAAGATATAATTATCATGTGCGAGTGTGCCAAACACCCGATGCGAATCAAGGTTATACCCTTCTTGGGGTAAACCCGGCGTTCTGAACCTAACGGTGGCCTCAGATTTCTCATACGACGCACCGTTTGAGAGCTATTTCATTTTTTTTGAAAAGAAAGAAACACGCGTATTAATAAAATAAACTTAATATTTTTATTCTATCAATGTCGTAGTGTCGACTATCTGAAGAAAAAAAAGTTTCGATGCTCGGTTTTTAAAACCGACCTGCCTAGTTAATGAAAAAAATTTATTTCCTGCATTTTTTCATCCGGTTCAAAACACGAGATGTTACAATGATGACAAGGATGAATGTATGGATCACCATCCCTATGTTAATTTTTGAACCCTACATTACATGCAGATGAAAATATGGATAAGGAACCATACATTACGTAGTTGAACCCTACGCTGCAGAAAGGAACCCTACGCTACGCAAAGGAACTCTACGCTACGCAGCTCAACCCTACGTGTTCTCAACAGAAAAGTTATTCAAGCCGCATTTTCAATCCGAGATTACTGCAATGATCAAGTCAGAAATGAATACTAATTCAAGGATCATTTTGATTATTTCAAAGAACCATGTTCATCAGAGAAAATCTCTCCTATTTCTAAGGGAAGTTACGACTCTCCTAGTTAATTGAGATTTTAATTTCCATGACCAATCAAGATATTCTTTTAGATCTGAAACACCAAAAAAAAGGTCTTTTTTATTCTATATATTCCTTCAAAATATATCTTTAAATATACATGTGATAAGTGATTCACATACAAGACTACCTTATTGAAATTATTTTTATAGTTCTACAGTAAATGAACAACTCTGATTAAAGGAATACATTTTGGAGATATACATGTTCTATCTTGTTCTACTATAAGTTTGCGACTACTCTATTTTGTTGTTGTTTTTAAATTGAAGATCTATATGTAACCTGGATTGCTTCAGACTCGTTCTCTCTTGAAGACTATTATTTCTGAAGAAGAAGATTCATCAACTGTTAATTGCGTGTTGTTGCAATTATGAAGTTTAATATGTTTCAACAAATCAATCTCTTTTGATTTATTTGAGTTTCAACTACTCGTACTCAGTTTTAGTGGAGTATTAGCTTCTTGGACTAAGTTGTGGTTATTTCAATTCCCTGTAAAAGAACCAGAAGTTTTTTTATTTATTCTTGTAAAGGTGTCAAATGGATGCACTTAGTTGTTGATATTTTTGGTCTTGTGATAAGAGGACCATTCTAGTGGAATTTACCAAACATACTAAAAGAGTGATTGGTAGAGTGGACTAGGGGATCTTTGTGCCTTGAACCACTATAAAAAGTTGTTTTCTTTCTTTTTGTTTATCCACTGCATATTTTTATATAGAAGAATAACACTACATCTTCGCATAAATTATAGTGGATGTTAAAAGCCAGAATTGTGGAAGATTTTTGAAAGACTAAATTCACCCCCCTCTTGTGTATTACTTTGTATATTCAGACCTAACACACTAGGTCTTAGGTGACATCCCTAGGACACAAAAGGATGACAATAAATGTCAAGGGTTTTAATCACTATTGGGGGATGATTTTATATTTCAAAACAAAACAACCATACCAAGATAACCATAAAAAAATAACCACTAAATGATGCATGAGTACAAAGTAATACAACTCAAAGTAATACCAACTAACAACAAAACCAAACTACAACATGAACCATATCAGAGTACAAAGAGGAAACAAAAACCATCAACTCAAAGAAAACCAAAACATCCAGCAGAAACTCCCACAC
This sequence comes from Viscum album, assembly GCA_963277665.1. Taxonomy (NCBI): domain Eukaryota; kingdom Viridiplantae; phylum Streptophyta; class Magnoliopsida; order Santalales; family Viscaceae; genus Viscum; species Viscum album. Next base: position 1,950,800,168 of record OY728161.1, on the reverse strand, counting down.
AAGCTCCAAGCTCCAACTCCAGCAGACCTGTCCAAGGTATCATGACACATCGCTAAATAAATGAGATACCTTGTCTTTATTAGTAATAGCATGGACCTCTTCGGTCCATTACTCTATGGAAATCTGGTGTTTTAGATGTTCTGGGAGGTCAAGGTGACATATCCCCAACACTTTTCCAATTTTCAAATTTTGCAAACAGTTCCATCGGTGAGACCAATGTGAACAGTTCCATCGGTGAGACTGATGCAAACAGTTCCATCAGTGAGACCGATGCCAAAAGTTCCATCGGTGAGACCGATGCGAACAGTTCCATCTGTGACACCAATGCGAACAATACCATCGGTGGGACCGATGGGAACAGTTCCATCAGTGAGACCGATGCAAATAGTTCCATCGGTGAGACCGATACAAACAGTTCCATCAGTGAGACTGATGCGAACAGTTCCATCCATGAGGTCGATGGCAACAGTACCATTGGTGAGACCGATGGGAATAGTTCTATCGGTGAGACCGATGGGAACAGTTCCATCGGTGAGACTGATGCGAATAGTTCCATCAGTGAGACCGATGCGAACAGTTCCCTCAGTGAGACTGATGAGAACAGTTCCCTCCGTGAGACCGATGCGAACAGTTCCATCGGTGAGACCGATGGGAACAGTTCCATCGGTGAGACCGCTGGGAACAGTTCAACCGGTGAGGCCGTTGTGAACATTTCCATCGGTGAGGTCGATTCGAACAGTTCCATCGGTGAACCCGATGCGAACAGTTCCATCGGTGAGGCCGATGCGAACAGTTCCATCGGTGAGCCCGATGCGAACAGTTCCATCGGTGAGCCCGATGCGAACAGTTCCATCGGTGAGCCCGATGCGAACAGTTCCATCGGTGAGCCCGATGCGAACAGTTCCATCGGTGAGCCCGATGCGAACAGTTCCATCGGTGAGCCCGATGCGAACAGTTCCATCGGTGAGCCCGATGCGAACAGTTCCATTGGTGAGACTGATGTGAACAGTTCCATCAGTATCGATGATTCATTCTGTGAACAGTACCATCGGCATCAGTGAGTCATTCTATAAAGAGTACTATCAACATCGGTGAGTCATTCTGTGAACAGTACCATCAGCATCGGTAATTCATTCTATGAATAGTACCATCAGCATCGGTGAGTCATTCTATGAACAGTACCATTGGCATCAGTGAGTCATTTTGTGAACAGTACCATTGGCATCGATGAGTCATTTTTTGAACAGTACCATTGGCATCGGTGAGTCATTCTGTGAACAATGCCATCGGCATCGGGGAGTCCTTCTATGAACAGTGTTTCCAGGATCCTGTATAGTGTTTCCAAGATCAGTAGGTGTATAGTGTTTCCAGGATCGTGAACAGTGTTTCCAGCTTCATACAGTTTTTCCCCTTTGACATTTTCTTTGACGTAAAATGCATTCAAGACCTTGTTTTAAGGGATTTAAGGCCGAATCAATTCCCATAACTCCTATATTAATTTTCCTAAGGCCTGAGATGTCTTTACTTGGTCAAGTTGTATAGTTTAATGTAATCCTCTTTTAATGGAAAATCCAGCGTATCTTAAACCGCTGCTTAGTAAATCCTATAAAGGGATGAGATATCTTCCTCCCTTATTCTACCTTATTGTTCCCTTGTGTGAGACACTCAAACCTTTCCTTCTTCCCATAGAAGCGGTGTGATCGAACCTTAATCCTCAAATAGTTTCCCCTTGAAGTTTCTTCTTGCTGCATGCACACCCCCTGTTTTAGTGTAAGCATCAAGTGTCGATCCTTCATCGATATAAGGTATGATTTATCGTCATTATTTTGGGTTCATCTTCACATGTTTCTCCTTACCATCTTATGGTATGTGATCTTTATGCTTTTAATGGAGTTTTCTTGGGTTTCGATTGGTGCGGTGGTACCGCAGCATCCTCGGGTGGATGCAGTTGTCACGAGAGGAGGCGATCATGATCTGTTGTGTGGATTGTTCTCATATAAAGAACGTCAAGAACCATTTGACGTAGTGGATTCGTTGCTTCTCTATTATTTTACGTTCAAATGTAGAGTTATCATGTTTTACCCCACTGGATCACAATGGAATTGACATAATAAATATTTGAACGGGATAAATAAATTTATATCGATCATATGTTATTGCCTCTTATTTTTCTAGATAGTGTGATATCTATACTTACTTTGTTTAGATTTTAGTTATTGATAGAAATTGGTAAAAAACATAAACTGGGATTAATTGTAAATCAATTTTCAAAGATAAAGAGGCATGTAAATGAATCTGGTTCTTCTTGTTGTAATTTGATGTTAATCAAACTGATGTAGTAAGCATGTTTAATCAATTTTTGATAACTTAATGTTTAGGTTTCCCATAGTTGGAACCTGTAAATAATAAATCAGTTAATTACATATGAATTAAATGATTGGTTGTTTGATAAAAGATAATGCCTCATAGGGTTTTGAGTTACCCTCTTTCTTGATTAAGGGCTAAGAGCCTAGCTAATATGATGTTTGTTTTCCTGCTGCTTGTGTTGTGATGTGAGCCTAGATGTATATTGTGATATGTGGGGGCAGGGAGGCCCATTGGTTGTGGCAGTAGTTGATGCCTAGAGTGTCACGACCCGTCCTCGGGGCCCGTGTCGTGACTACCCCAAGCCCGCCTTCCATAGGCCAAGAGCTAGCGACTAGCACCAAGGCGTAAATCCCGGTAAAAAGGGAAGGCATTGCCTTTGTAAAGTAAACAAGCACCACAGAGTAAGCAAGCGGAAAAATAAACACTAAGTAAAAACAGAGTACAACTATAAGGGCGGAAAAGTAAGTGGGCCAGTATACAAACCCAAACTGAAAGTAAAGTACAACTCGAAAGGGAAAACATCAACTGAAAAGTAAAAGCTGCTACGTCGAGCTGTCCACTGGAAATCCCACCTGAAGGGTGGGTACAGATAGCTCCACTGCTCCTCAGGTCCCGCCGTCCGCTCCGAGTACGTCCGCCCAGTGGTCCACCTCCACGTACCGTCCTGCTCAGCAAGCCTCAACCACGATCAACGATGTCCGTCGTCTGCAACCAACACAACGTAGTGCGGGCATAGCTCGTGCAGGGGTGAGTATAAGCTACTCAGTAGGGACCCCGAGACCCCCGAAGGTCTCCCAAAATCCACAAAGGATAAACCACAAAGGAAAGATACAATCACGAAGTAACAACCGACACTGCTTAGGTATATGCCCATACATATACCTAAGTCATCAATTCCAATACGCTCCAACCTCCGAGCCCAAGTACAACTCAGTCCACACAGGAAAGTATGTGTATTCCACACAGGAAAGCAAAACGTAATCCACATAGGATAGCACACCACAATCCACACAGGAAAGCAAACAGGTTTCAGCTCACACAGGTATACTTCTTCGAAAGACGATAGAGATGATCACTGATCCATCTAAGTCGTCGGACCCACAAAGGATCGATAGGTACTAACCCCCGCAAAGACCCACACAGGATCGGTAGGAAACTAACCCCCGCAAAGACCCACACAGGATCGGACCCACATAGGATCGGTAGCACTGATCCACATAGGATCGCTAAGTGTTGTAGTCGTCGTCGTCGAATCCACTGAGGATCTCTGCACAGTCATCGTCGCAGTCACAGTAGCAGTCGCAGCCAACACTAGGGTTCCCGCACACAGCAAGCTCATTCGGGAGGGTCCGCTCCACGAGCCGAGAGGCTGATACATCAACTATCACATAGTCCAGAGTTGATGTATCCAAAAGTTCCGTATCGTCAATAGGAACTCAACGCAACAGACGGCGTGTCAATCAGACGCCCGGTCTGAGAGTTATTGGCTTTTTCGTCCCAGGGGCCCGGTTGATTTTTAAGGAAAAACCAACCCGACCGTACTCCACCTGCGTCCAAACCTCGGGTGGAGTATACCAAAAGATTCGTCTCATTAAGAGGAACTCAACAAAGTTGACGGCACGTCATTCGAACTTCCGTAGCTCAAGATATGAGCGTTTCCGCTCCGAGGGCCCGGTTGGTTTCGTGTACGAACCAACCCGGCCGAACTCAAAGTATTCCGAAACCTTGAGTCCGATATATCGAAACGACCGTATCGATCCAAGGATCGCATCGCCGCTGACAGCGCATCGTTTGGAGGTCCGTAGCCCGAGTTATGGGCATTTGAACCCAAACAGTCTGAAAACGGGGGTTTCGGGCCCGGACCGTCCCGGCCCGAGACCCCCCGGTTGGCCCGAACCGGGTCGACCCACCCCGGACAGGGTCGGCCCGGCGCGGCCCGGCCTGGCAGACCGGTCGGGCGCCGGTCCGGCTGGGGACAGCGCGCCCAGCGCGCTGTCTGGCTCGACTTTGGCCGAGCCGTTCGGCAAAGGGGGGGGGGGGGGCACCGGCCCCCCTGTGTAACCCCCCCCCCAAATTATGGGGGGCCGTTTGAACCAGCCGGGGGAATTTAATTCCCCCGGCCCCTTCCCCTTTCCGGCCGGCCCGACCTGGCCGGCCGGCTCCTTCTCAACGGGACCGGTGGTGGCCGGTCCCCTTCCAGCTCGGTCGCCGGCGGCCCGGTTCGGCCGCCGGTCACCTTGTTCCGCCGCGGCCCGGAACCGGTCGCGGCCCTTGTCATCCGGCGCGGTGCGACGGCACCGCACCCCTTCGCCGCGGCCCCGCTCCGGCCGCGGCGCCTTCGATTTTCTTCGACGCGGCGCGACGGCGTCGCGTCCTTGAATTTCTTTCCACGGCGCGGCGCGACGGCGCCGCGCATATCTTCCGCATGAAACCGCGTAGTGCGACGGCACCACGCTTCCTTGTACCAACCACAAAGAAAAATCATTCATGAAAAGGAGGAGGGTCGGCCGTGTTTGTGCGGACCGGCCCCCTCGCGTTATTCGATAACAATTAGTCGAAAACCACGAAGATCGACAAACTAGAATCATGAACGGAGTTAATTAAAATAAAACCCCTACCTCGGTTCAGGAACGGTGTTCGTCAACAACCCGCGGAAGACGAGCGTCGAGGAGGTCGGGCGTCGCGGGGAAAGAACGTCGACGTCGCGAAGTGAGGATTCGAAGTCGTTGACGGTGATTTCGTCGCGGAAAACTGTCGCGGAAGAAGAACGTCGCGTCGCGGATACGGCGTCGCGGAAGAACCGTGTTCTTCGACGGAGAAGTTCTTCGTTGAAGAACGGTGTTCTTCGCGTTCTTCGTCGAGGTTGAAGAAGATGAAGAATGCTTCCCAATCCTCTCAAGGTGACAAAACTCTAACAAAAATAAAATAAGACTTTTTCTTATTTTATTAACACAACAACTCTTTTGAATTTCAAGAGTTTGAAAAAAAAAGAGTAACTCATCTTAATTAATAACACAAGTTGTCAAATTAATTAGAGTGGAGTTAATGGGGAGTTTAAGGAAAGTTGAAGAGTTAGGGATCGTGTGGGCCCCACCACACTTTATCCTCTCAAGGGAGATTATGTGGATGTGGGTCCCACCTCTAACTCCCTTTGGGAGGAAATAACCAACAACGTTAAAAATAAATTGAGTTCCACAATTTATTTAACTTCTTCTAATTCCCCCCAAAACTAACTCTCATCCCGCATAAAACGCAACCTCGGAAAAGGTCCCCTTATGCGAATATCGGCGCTGCGAGTTTATCGGTGCCATCAGATTTCAATTCCGAGCATCGGTTCAAAAGATAGGAAAACCCGCTCGTTCGTTCATTGAACGTACCCGAGCCAAACTTCGGAAATTGATTCCGGGCACACCGGGCCTCAGAATCAGGTGCCGTCAGAAACCGCGCTCTTGTAAAATTCCAAAGAAAATTAAGAAAAAATTTCCCTTGAATTTTACGGGTCTTTACATAGAGTGGAGAGATGCATCAATTTATGCATGTGGGTGTCAGGGAGGACAACGGAGATGATGAAACGGGTTGGATGTGGATGTTTGGATTCTTGATGAATATTATTGGTTGTTTATCTTCTTTACTTGCCCCACTGCTCAAGGAAGCGGGTCTTGCTTACCCTTCTTCCAAAAAGGGGCTAAGACGCACGGGGTATGCCACATGCTTTCCGTTTTTAGCTTCTCGAGGGAGGATGGGTCTATGCTCTTGCTATAGGTGGAAAATACTCAACGAGTAGTTCATCTACTCCCCATGTTGAGCCCCTTGTGTTTAGTAGCTTAGAATGTTTTTTTAGAATGTCTGGTAATATGGGAAAGTAATGATGTTAATAAATGATTGAATAAATGATGTTAACCCATGTGGTTAGAGCTTGCTGGGATGCAATGTTGTGGTTGAAATTTTAAAGGAAGAGTGGACTTTGGGTGTGATGCTAATGAAATATAACGTAGAAATTGTTAGTGGTTAATTAATGTTTACAGAATTAATTAATGTAAAGTGAAACTGATAAAAAGGGAAGGAATTAATGTAATAAATCTCTTTAAATGGTTGTGTGCTTATAGGATACCTAGTCTTAGAAGTGGCAGTCGGGAGTCCGAGAGACATTAGTTGTAGTTGATTCTAAGACTAGGTTATGTCCATAGTGTGGTTCTGAGATATAGTATATTCTGTACTTTTTGTATTTCTATACGCTACTCCACCCCGTCAGTTAGGGAAACTGACACCCTAGGGATTTTAAGCCCTGGGGGTGTTTTCCCTAACATTCTGGTGGGATGATGGATGGCTGACTACCCCCTTTGGCCCTGCTCTCTTCTCTTGGTAGTTACTTGTGCTGGTAGGCACAACGGTTAGTTTTTCCTATATATGTGTATAGCGGGCTGTAATGGCTTGTGGTTATTCGCACACATATATTCTGGATATAGTTTCCTATGGAATACTATAGGTGTAATGTGTATAGGTTGTGATGGTTTGAGGATCCTTACTCAGTGTATGGGATGTAATGGCTTGAGGTATAATGCCCAACATATGATACATGTTATGCGAGCTATGGTGGCTCCCAGAAACTACCTGGTTACTTTGCTTATGTAGATGTGGTGGTTTTGTTGCACGAGGTGCATGTTGTGGTGTTTCTCCTAGGTGTATGTGGGCAAGCCTTTTTAGAGAGAGATGCTTAGGACGTGCGATGTTGGGGCAAAGCAGCAAACCAGTGGGGAAGTAGTAGTGGGGTACCCTTGATATTCTTCATTATATTATATACTCTTATATGCGATACTTGGTGAGAGTAGTCATGGTGAGGCTAGGAACTTAGTATACATGTTTAGGTGACGAGTTAGTATCACTTGTTGTTCATTGTGCTTTAACATGCTTTCTTTACTTTTGCATGAGAGGCTCTAGGGATGATCCTACTAAGTATATTGTTATACTCACCCTATGTATATATAAAGTGTTTTTCAGGTCACTTGGAGCAGGTTGGAGATCAAGTTGGTTTCTAATAGCTTGGGGTTTCAGGAGCTGTTTGGGCTTGTAGTTGATGTTGTTTTTACTTTCCTTTGGTACTTGTAGTTTTGTTCATTCAGTTGTAGTAGTTTTGCATGACATTACATATGTTCACTTGGGTTTTCTTTTATATTTCAGTCTGAGTTGGAGTTGGTTGGTGTCTATCTTATCTCTCTCTCTTTCATGTGTTCTCTTGGAGGGTAATGTCACCCATTCGTGTGTTTACTATACTCTTAGTGCTAGTCTCCAACTCGGGGCCTACTGGAGGTGGGACTTGGGGGGTCATTATCTCTCTTCTCGCGTTGCCAGCCCAGGAGGGGTACACTTTGTGGGGAGGGGGTTGTGAAAAAATGATATACGAGGTCTGGTTGAGGGGTAAGATGGAGTTTGGTGTTAGACACATGTGAGGTTGCATGGGTTGGTAGGGCAACGGTGTTAGTCAAGTATAGAAAGTGATGTAAACACTTGAGACTGGCTGAGACATAGGCGTTTAAGGCCCCATGTGATCTGATTCATGGACCTTTAAGTTTACAATGGCTACTAAACAAGGTGATACTGGTTTTAGGGTAGAGACCTAGAAAATGATCATGCATCATTCTTCTTTGTGTCTGTGTTTGAATGGGTGTACCTTGGGACAGGTTAACCTAAAATGAATAAAAGAAAACAATTAATTAGTTAATGTTGAGTCTTCCATATTCCAGGTTTAGGAGCTCTTAATGTTTGTTATTTTTCAGTTATGGATCTAGTTCTACGTCCTCATCAGGTTTGCGCGGAAGATATCCAGTAGGCTGAGTTAGTAGATCGTCGCAGGGTAGAGGTTGACGACGATGACACATGGAGGAGGACACTCTGTGAGTTTCAGCACTAGAGTATTCAAAAGTGTGAGGGGTCTACTTCAGATGCAGTCACGGGAGGGGAGTCGTCATGATTCCTCATGAAGCAGATCTGTGGTTCGGGGTTCCCGGTTTTTAGGGCATAAGAGTTTCTGTTCGGCCGGGGGTAGGTCACAACCCTCCGCATCTTGTTTCTCCAGAGGCAGCGTCTCTCAGGCCTATGTCAAGGGATCAGGCGCTTGTTTTTCTTATGGTGGTCGAGGTCATCAACAACAAGAGTGCCCGACCTTTCAGAGCAGTCATCGTGCACAAGGTGTTCTGCTCTAGGTTCCTCCGTTGAGGCAGTTCCAACCGAGGCAGCAACAGTAGGTTGCACCAACTTTGGATCAGAAAAGAGAGGATAAAGCAAGCAGAGGATAGCCCCGTGATGCTCCCTGTCCTCAGAGAGCAGAGCATGGCCATGGTTGTGGTTGTCATCAAGGTCAGAGAGGTCATGGAGGAGGTCACGGTCAGCTTCATGCTTTAGCAATGCCAGCGCCAGGTGATCCAGACGTCGTTCGAGGTACCCTTTGCTTGTTTTCTAATTGGGTGTATGCCTTGTTTAATTCAAGAGCGACACACTCCTTCATATCACATGTCTTTTCCCATGCTTTGGGACTTAAGGTAGAGAGGTTTCCAGTGCCCTTGGCGTTGACTACACCAGTTGGGGGTCGAGCTAACTTGTTTGAAGTATTTAGAGATTGTGAGCTAGTGATGGGAAAGCACCGCTCTTGGGGACATTTCCTATGTTTACATATACAACCATATGATGTCATCATCAGCATAGATTGGTTGTATTCGGTTTAGGATATCGTGGATTGCTTCAGGAGTCGGGTGGTGTTCTTCTATGAAGATAGAGAGCCAGCGGTGTTTTTTGGCAAGCAAGACACTCAGATAGGTCAGAGGCGTGTTTCATCCTTATCATCCATGATGGCTGGGTTGATGCTGAGTTTTTCAGAGGTTCAGTAGTTGGCATTTCCTGGGGTCGTAGAAGAGTACACTGATGTCTTTCCAAAAGAGGTTGTAGCATTACCCCCTCGACAAGAGATCGAGTTTGGGATCGACCTACAACCAAGAGAATCTTCTATCTCTATGTATCCATATAGGATATCCCCTTCTAAGTTACGAGAGCTACGTATATAGCTTGATGGTCTGTTACAGTGTGGTTTTGTTCGGCCGAGTGTGTCACCGTGGGGCACACCAGTTTTGTTCGTGAAGAAGGTTGATGGCAGTTTGCGGTTGTGTATCGATTATTGTTGCTTAAACAAAGTGACAGTGAAGAATCTCTATCCTCTTCCACAGATTGATGATTTATTCAATCAACTGAAGAGTTCAAGTTGGTTTTCAAAGATTGACCTGCGGTCAGGATATCATCAGATGCGTGTGAAGGATGAGGATATCCCGAAGACTATTTTTCATTGTCGTCGTGGGCATTATGAGTTCGTTGTAATGTCGTTCGGTGTGACGAATGCTCCAGCTATGTTCATGGGATTGATGAATGTTGTGTTCTGTGAGTTCCTGAATAAGTTTGTGGTGGTTTTCATCGACGACATCCTTGTGTACTCCACATCTGAGGAAAGGCATTCAGAGCATCTACACGCCGTTTTGGGAGTTCTTCATCAACATCAGTTGTTTGGGAAATTGTCGAAGTGTCAGTTTTGGGATCGAGAAGTTTGTTTCTTGGGGCATGTTGTGTCCCAGCAAGGAGTAGTTGTGGATCCATAGAAGATAGAAGAAGTTGTGTCTTGGGAAGCCCCCAAGATAGTGGCAGAGGTGCGAAGTTTCCTTGGTCTTACAGGCTACTACAGGAAGTTCGTAGCCGATTTCTCTCAGGTTGCGACTCCTCTGACAGCATTGACCAGGAAGGATCAGGCGTTCGTGTAGACTGATTAGTATCAGGAAACTTTCGAGTATCTAAAGGAGAAGTTCGTAAGTGATCTAGTTCTTTGTCTTCCAGCAGAGGGAGTTCAGTTTGATGTTTTTTGCGATGCTTCGCATCTGGGGTTAGGTTGTGTTCTGATGCTGCAGAGATCAGTTGTTTCTTATGCATCTCGGCAGTTGCATCCCCATGAACGTAACTATTCCACCCATGATCTTGAGTTGGAATCCATGGTGTTTGTTATGAATTTGTGGAGACATTAACTCATAGGCGAGTGATTTGTGGTTGTAGACCTTTTGTGTTTATGAGATGGATTTCTTTGGTTGATTCTTGTGGCTTGCTCTCTTTTGAGAGGTATCCTGATGGGTAGTTGTTCGGACCCCATTTTCATTTCCCTTTAGGTGGGTTTTGAATTCTCGAGGATGAGAATGTTTTGAGAGGTATTTGATGTAATGGCTCAAACCTCTCTGATCCATTTCTCTACTGAAATCTGGTGTTTTGGATGTTCTGGGAGGTCAAGGTGACTTATCCCCAACACTTTTCCAAATTTCAAATTCTGCGAACAGTTCCATCAGTGAGACCGATGTGAACAGTTTCATCAGTGAGACCGATGCGAACAATTCCATTGGTGAGACCGATTGTAAGACTGATGGGAACAATTCCATCGATGAGACTGATGGCAATAGTTCCATCGGTGAGACCGATGCGAACAGTTTCATCAATGAGGCCGATGCGAACAATTCCATTGTTGAGACTAATGGTAAGACCGATGGGAATAGTTCCATCGGTGAGACCGATGCGAACAGTTCCATCAGTGAGACCGGTGTGAATAGTTCCATCCGTGACACTGATACAAACAGTTCCACCTGTGAGACTGATGTGAACAGTACCATCGGTGAGACCGATGGGAACAGTGTCATCGGTGAGACCGATGGGAACAGTTCCATCGGTGAGACTGATGCGAACAGTTCCATCGGTGAGACTGATGCGAACAGTTTCATCCTTGAGACTGATGGGAAGAGTACCATCGGTGAGACCGATAGGAACAGTTACATCGGTGATACCGATGCGAACAGTTCCATCGGTGATACCGATGCGAACAGTTTCATCTCTGAGACCGATGTGAATAGTTCCATCGGTGAGACCGATGTGAACAGTGTCATTAGTATCAGTGAGTCATTCTGTGAACAGTACCATCGGCATCAGTGAGTCATTCTGTGAACAGTATCATCGATATCGGTGAGTCACTCAGTGAACAGTACCATCGGCATCGCTAAGTCATTCTGTGAACAGTACCATCGGCATCAGTGAGTCATTATGTGAACAGTACCATCGACATCGGTGAGTCGTTCTGTGAAGAGTACCATCGGCATCGGTGAGTCATTCTGTGAACAGTATCATCGGCATCAGTGAGTCATTCTATGAACAGTGTTTCCAGGATCGTGTACAGTGTTTCCAGGATCGGTAGGTGTACAGTGTTTCCAGGATCGTGAACAGTGTTTCCAACTTCCTGCAGTTTCGCCCCTTTCACGTTTTCTTTGACGTAAAATGCATTCAAGGCCTTATTTTAAGGGATTTAAGGGTGAATCAATTCCCATAACTCCTATATTAATTTTCCTAAGGCCCAGGATGTCTTTACATGGTCAAACCGTATAGTTTAATGTGATTCACTTTTAATGGAAAATCCAGTGTATCTTAAATTGTTGCTCTGTAAATCCTCTAAAGGGATGAGATATCTTCCTCCTGTGTTCTACCTTCTTGTTCCCTGGTGCGAGATGCTCGAACATTTCCTTCTTCCCATAGGAGCATTGTGATCGAACCTTAATCCTCGGATCGTTTCCCCTTGAATTTTCTTCCTGCTGCATTCGCACCCCCTGTTTTGGTGCAAGCAGCAAGTGTCGATCCTTCATCGATATAAGGTATGATTTATCGTCATTATTTTGGATTCATCTTCTCCTGTTTCTCCTTGTCATGTTATGGTATGTGATCTCCATGCTTCTAATGAAGTTTTCTTGTGTTTTGGTTGGTGCGATCATACTGCAGCATCCTCGGGTGGATGTTGTTTTCACGGGAGGAGGCAATCCTGATCTGTTGTGCGGATCGTTCTCGTATAAAGAACATCAAGAACCGTTTGAGGTAGGGGATTCATTTCTTCTCTATTCTTTTATATGCAAATGTAGAGTTAGCATGTTTTAGCCCACTAGATCACAATGGAATTGATATAATAAATATTTGACCAGAATAAATAAATTGACATTGATCATTTTTATTGCCTCTTGCTTTTCTAGATAGTGTGATATCTATACTTGCTTTGTTTATCTTTTCATTCTTGATGGAAATTGGTAAAGAACGTAAACTGGGATTAATTGTAAATTAATTTTCAAAGATAAAGAGGCATGTAAATGAATCTGGTTCTTCTTGTTGTAATTTGATGTTAATCAAATTGATGCAGTAAGCATGTTTAATCAATTTGTGATAGCTTACTGTTTAGGTTTCTCGTAGTTGGAACCTGCAAATAATAAATCGGTTAATTCCATATGGATTAAATGACTAGTTTTTTTATAAAAGATAATGCATCATAGGGTTCTGAGTTACCCTCTTGCTTGCTTAAGGGCTAAGAGCCTAGTTGATATGATGTTTGTTTTCCTACTGCTTGTGTTGTGATGTGAGCCTCGATAACTATTGTGATATGTGGGGGCAGGGAGGCCCATTGGTTGTGGCAGTAGTTGACGCCTAGAGTAGCGGGATGCATCGGTTTATGCATATGGGTGTTAGGGAGGACACCAGAGATGATGAAATGGGTTGGATGTGAATGTTTGGATTCTTGATGAATCGTATTGGTTGTTTATCTGCTTTACTTTCCCCACTGCTCAAGGCAGCTGGTATTGCTTGCCCTTCTTCCAAAAAGAGGTGAAGACTCCCGGGGTATGCCACGTGTTTTCCTTGTTTAGCTTCTCGAGAGAGGATGGGTCTACGCTCTTACTATAGATGGCAAAGACTTGACGAGTAGTTCACCTACTCACTGTGTTGATCTCCTTGTGTTTAGTAGCTTAGAATGTTTTTCTAGAATGCTTGGAAATATGGGAAAGTAATGATGTTAATAAATGATTGAATAAATGGTGTTAACCCGTGGGGTTGGAGCTTGCTGGGATGCAATGTTGTGGTTGAAATTTTAAAGGAACAATGGACTTTGGGTGTGATGCTAATGAAATATAACGTGGAAATTGTTAATATTTAGTTGATGTTCTAAGAATTAATTAATGTAAAGTAAAACTGATAAAAAAGGAATGAAGTAATGTAATAAATCTCTTTAAATGGTTGTGTGCTTATAGGATACCTTGTCTTATAAGTGACAGCCAAGAGTCTGAGAGACGTTAGCTGCAGTTGAGTCTAAGACTAGGTTATGCCCATAGTGTGGTTGTGAGATATAGTATATTTTGTACTTTTTGTGTTTATATACGCTACTTCATCCCGACAGTTAGGAAAACTGACACCTCGAGGATTCTGAGCCTTGAGGGTGTTTTCCACAACATTCTAGTGGGAGGATGGATGACTGACTACCCCCTTTGGTCCCACTCTCTTATCTTGGTAGTTACTTGTGCTGGTAGGCACAACAGTTAGTTTTCCCCATATATGTGTGTAAAGGGTTGTAATGGCTTGTGATTATTCACACACATATATTCTGGATATAGTTTCCTATGGACTACTATAGGTGTAACGTGTATAGGCTGTGATGGCTTGAGGATCCTTACTCGGTGTATAGGCTGTAATGGCTTAAGGTATACTGTTCGACGTATGATACACGTTATGCGAGTTGTGGTGGCTCCCGAAAACTACCTGGTTACTTTGCTTACGTGGACGTGGTGGTTTTGTTGCACGAGGTGCATGTTGTGGTGCTTCACTTAGGTGTCTGTGGGCAAGCCTTTTTGGAGAGAGATGCTTAGGACGTTCGACATTGGGGCAAAACGGTAAACCAGTGGGAAAGTAGTAGCGGGGTACCCTTGATATTCTTTATTATATTATATACTCTTGTATGTGATACTTGGTGAGAGTAGTCATGGTGAGGCTGAGAACTTAGTATACCTGTTTAGCATGCTTTCTTTACTTTTGCACAAGATGCTCCAGGGATGATCCTACTGAGTATATTGTTATACTCACCCTATGTATATATAAACTGTTTTTCAGGTCACTTAGAGCAGGTTAGAGATCAAGCTGGTTTCTACTAGCTTGGGGTTGCAGGAGCTGTTTGGGCTTGTGGTTTCTATTGTTTTTACTTTCGTTTGGTACTTGCAGATTTTCCATTCAGTTGCAGTAGTTTTTCATGACATTACATATGTGCACTTGGGTTTTCTTTTATATTTCAGTCTGAGTTGGATTTGATCGGTGTCTATCTTATCTCTTTCTTTCGCATGTGTTCTCTTAGAGGGTAATGCCTCTTATTTGTGTGTTTATTATACCCTCAGTGCTAATCACCAATCCGGGGCCTACTAGAGGCGGGACTCGGGGGGTCATTATCTCTCTTCTCACATTGTCGGCCCAGGAGGGGTACACCTTGTGGGGAGGGGGTCGTGACATTATTTGTGTTTCGATATACAACATCTGCAAACACACCAAAGTGCTCAAACTGGGGGTGAGTATAAAACTCAATAGTTTTCTCCAAATGACTTTTCTACTCATGCCACTAGGATAGAACATATTAACTCATTTATATAAAACAATTTATATAAAACAATTTAAAACAGTTTAATCAAATCCAAAAACAGTTTTCCAACCAAACAATTTCCATACCAAACAATTTTCTAAGGAAAGCAAACAAACAATTCCTTTAAACCACTTCTCAAATCTGTTGGCATACTCATTACTTGGTTGCACAAATCCACACAACCACACATGCATTCCCATGTGATAGTTTCGTACTCATGAGCGGTCTCTCATCGATTTACCAATTCGTTACATGGTAACTATATACCAAGTGCCCAAATGGCACATGCCCCTTCCACAGTGTCATGTCAATGAAAATGAACACACGACAACCAAGTAAGCCAAATATCATGCCAAATCAACCATTTCAATAAATAATTTCTTTTATTGAAAACCTTTATATCAAACTATTTCCATGAAACAAAACAAAGTCATATTTTAAAATCGTCATTTTAAAATCATGAAACAAAACATTTTGCACAACAACTAATGTCCACCATTTCACAAAGCATCACTAAAGAGTGTTTCCAACAAACTTTTGCACAACAATTTCACAATAAATTCAAGCAATTCAATCAATTTAAAATCAAGTCTTCATGTTCTAATAAGAGGAATCGAGAGTGAAGCCACCTACCTCGCAAACTTAGACGAAAACAAAGAATGAAACAAATTCTTTAACAAAACTAGATTGAAACTCCAAAAACCCCCCTTTAGATATTATTCCCTATCGACCAAACAATAATATCTCAATATGATTAACATCAAACAGCATAGATCTATCCCTAGCAGATTATATCTATGAATCCAAGAGAGGGAAGAAAAATAAACCAAGGGAAAACACTAATAATGAGCACTTACCAAAGAATTTGGCCTCCAACACACCAAGAATCACCAACAGATTGCTCCCAAATCAAGGGGAAGGGTCTCCACGGCCTTTGGGAGGAGAGGAAAATGAGTTAGGTTCGTAATAGGGGGAAAACGAGAGGTTAAGGGTCGATTTCATATTAGATCAACAATTTAAGAAGAGCTGCATATACACTGCACGGATAGCCTGCATGGTTTGGAAAATCGTGCGCCAACCGTGCAAGTGCTACTGCCTCAATTCACCCCTTCACACGGTTGACTCCCACGGTTAGACAAACTTTGCACCAACTATGCTCAAACCCTTTGTTCCATTTTGCACGGTTTCACTAGGGTAGCCGCACAGTTTGGCTAAATCATGTGTCAACCATGTGTCTACCCAATGACCCATGTTCTCCCTTGCATGGTTTCCTGGAGGTGATGTATGGTTTCTACTAACCGTACTCAAACCGTACACCTCTAGAAAATCCCCTAAAACATTCCAAAACTCCTCCAACCCTTCCCAAACATAACTCAAATACTTTTTATAATTAAAATACATAAATAAAGGGTTAATTATCAGAAATCAAGGGTGTTACAGTTCCACTAGAAAACAACATCTAAACAATTCCACTGTAAAATTTCATTGCAAAATTCTTGTTGAATTTTTTAGTTGATTTTTTTACTAAAGAATTGTACTAGATTTTCTAACTAAAATTTCACTTGAAAAACTACACTGAAAAAACACACTGCATATGAAAAATTTTAAAGAAATGTTACAGTGAAAAGCATAATATTTTCAATCGAAAATTTCAGTGGAAAGTAAGACACCCTTTGAAAAATTCATGTTGAAGCATTCCCTAGAAAATTCTGATTGAAACTTTCACTAGAAAATGTCAGTATTAACATTGAAGGGAATCTAGTTGAAATTTTCACTAGAAAATTTCTATGGAAACTTCCAATGGAAAATACTAGTGAAAACTTTCACTAGAACATCCACCCGAAAATTCAATTGAAAACTTCAACTGAAAATTTCCAATTGAAACTTTTGATGGAAAATTCTAGTAGAAGGAAATTCCAGTGTCACATTCCAGTGAAAATTATTGTTAAAACATCCACCGGAAAATTTCAATTAAACCTTTCATTAAAAAATTAGAGTTGAAACTTCTATTAAAAACAACGTGAAACTTCCGATGAAATTTTTTAGCAAAAACTATCGTTGGAGAATTCCACTATCAATGTCTACTGGAAAATTCCAATGAAACTTCCACCGTAAAATTCCAATGAAACTTCCACTTGAAAATTCCAGTGAAACTTCCACTGGAAAATTCCATCGAGAAGTTCCACTCGAAGTTACAGTAAAATCTTATATTCAATGTTCTAGTGGAAATCTTCATTAAAATTATAGTAGTTAAGTGGAAATCTTCATTAAAATTATAGTGGAAATATTCATTAAAAATTTTTAATAGAAGCTTTCATCAAAAGTTTTCAATGAACATTTTCAAAATAAAGTATCACTGGAAAATTTTAGTGGAAACCTTACCTATTAAGTTAGACACTTTTATTAAAAAATGTAGTTGAAATCTCTATTACAAATATTTAGTGAAAACTTTTATCGGAAGTTTCAATGAAATCTTTCATTGGAAATTTTTAATGATTACTTCCAAAATAAAGTTTCATTGGAAAATTCTAGTGGTAATGTGAACATTCACTAGAAGTTTCATTGAAATATTTTCATTGCAAATTTTCAATGAAAATTTCTAAAATAAAGTTTCATTGGAAATTATAATTTTCCAATTTGATCCAACACTATAATCCACTTTAAATTTTTTAGTTGACCTTTCTAGTGAAATTTTGTATTAACATTTATTATTGTAAATTTTAGTGTAATTTTCATTATAGTTTTTCAATGAAAATTTCAAGAGGCATTTTGGAGAAACATCCTTTTTTTCTAAACATTTTTAGTAAGCAAATTTATAGATTTTTATTTTTCATAAACACATTTTTTATACATTTGTAAAAACATTATTTTTTATGATGAATTCTAAAATTATTATAAAATTTAAAAGTAAATTTTAATGATTTTTAAAGAAATAATAATGTTGGGTGTTTTTACTAGTTTTCAAAAAAAAGTCTACATTTTCAAAGGAATTATAATTTTTTATAGCCTTAAAAAATAATCTTGTCTCTCAACAAAAAAAAAATTATTAAATAAGTTCAAGACTAATTTCATTATAAAATGTATTAATTTCTTTATAACAAAAAAAATCATATAACTTTTTAAAATTAATTATTTTCCCCAAATGATTAAAAAAAATCTATGTATGCAGAAGAAATATAATTTTATTAAAAAGAAATAATTTTATAAAATAATTACTAAAAAAATAATTACTATTAAAAAAATTAAAACAAAAAAGACTAATAATTACTAAATAATTTTATTTTGTAAGAAATATAATTTTATTTGTCTTCAAAAAAATAATTACTATTAAATAATTTAACGACTAATTTCATTATAAAATGTATCAATTTTTTTATAATGCAATGGGGAATCAGAGAATATAAAAGATGCTTGTGGGTTTGTTAAACATATCACATGTCAAACACGTGTTCACATACTTTGTTATAACAATTATGGAAATTATTGTGGTGTGTCCACAATATGATTTTCATATATACCACAACATACCTTATTTGAGTCACGTGACCGCCCCGCAATCATCGGAAACGGGCGCCACCCGCACGACCACCACGCGATGCCACGCGCCGCCCACACCGACAGGCGACGCCGCCCGCCGCGAAGCCGCCGCCGGCCGCAGGAAAATTATGACCCAAAATTTCAAAATTACGCCTGAAACGATCGGAATCTTCCCCGCGTGAATCCTCCCCATTGTAGCTTTTCTCAGGGAAAT
Organism: Viscum album; assembly: GCA_963277665.1. NCBI lineage: Eukaryota > Viridiplantae > Streptophyta > Magnoliopsida > Santalales > Viscaceae > Viscum > Viscum album. The sequence goes on along the minus strand of OY728161.1, from coordinate 1,950,781,557 downwards.
TTCAAGAACGCCGAGAACTTCGATTTACAGGTAAATACAGTAAGAAAACACAAACCTCAGAGCTCGTCTTCATCATCGGGTTATGATGATGGCAGCGGCGGCGGCGGCGGCGAAGGGGATTCTGTGCAGAAGTCGGAAATGGCGGGCGACTTCGCCCTCTCCACCACGAAATGCCCCAACAGCTCCGTCGTCTCCGCCAGATTCTGTTCGCAGAGGAACCGATCGCTGCAGACCCTCTCCACCTCCCGCCCCATATCGTGCACCAGAATGTGGGTCCTGGGGTTCCCGCCCCGCTTGCTCCTAGCCAGGACCCCAGCCGTGAAGATCGCCGCCGCCCTCCCCGGCGCCGTCGCCGTGTTCCCCCTCGGCCCGTCCACCAAGATCACGTCCCAGTCGATGCCGTAGATGTGGTTGGGGAGGTCGTTGAGCCCGATCACGCAGTCTGAGAACAGCAGGTTCTGTACCGGCCGGCACTCGTTCCGGGCGGCCCCCGTCGCCGCCGAGACCAGCGCGGCGGCGTCGCTGACCCGGGTGGTGTACTGCACCTCGTAGGCCTCGATGCCCGGGTGCCGCCTCTCCGCCGCCGCCACCTGCTGCTCGCTCTCGTCCAGGAACACCGCCCGGCCGGGGTTGAGGGCCACCCACAGAGGGGTTTCGTGGGTGGCCGAAGACGAGAAGGCTGCACCCCGGGGGGCAGCGGCGGAGCACGGTGGCGACGGCGCGGATCTCGTCGGCGGACATGCGGCCGGTGGCATTGGAAGGTGAGGAGGCGATGGCGTGGGGGAGGAGGCCGTCGTCGATCGGAATGGGGAAAGGGCCGTCCACAATGCTGACGCCGCCGCCGGCTTTGGTGGATGCGGCGGCGGAAGGCTGGACGTCGTCGGAGTTGAGGAAGGCGTGGAAGAAGGTTAGTGCCAATATGGCAGAGAAGACGAGGAAGCATGGGCGGCGGACGGCGGCGCCGCCCTGCTGGTGATGTTTGTGGATGGGAGGCTGGAGGACAATGAGCTTTTCACCGCCCTTCATGTGCGCGAGTGGGGGGAGGCGATAGTGGGAGAGTGGTGGAGAGTCTGATCTACTCCACTGGAAAAAATCCTCAAAGCGTTGACAAAGTACGGATTTTTAGTCTGCAATGCATTTCAATGTTAATATATTTATACATTTTTTATTTCAAATAATTTGTTTTAGAGAATATCTTGTTTTGTTTTTAATTTCTTTTTGTACAATTTGAACAGCATTTTTCTTTCACATTTGGTTCACTTATCTTAAGATTAATGATTGTATTTGTGTCAAATTTGTTATGAACTTTCATTAAATGAATATATTGCTAACTGAAAGATGCATTTAGAGGTTCAGCGTCGTCTTTGTGGTGAGTGTGCAATTGGAAAAAGTTTCATTAATGTGGGTGCTTTTGTAAATGGCAGGGCCGGCTCGAGGGCAACCCCTGCGAACCCGTGGGCTAGGGCAACCAGCGTGATGGCGGCAACTTGCCACCTTCTCTCACCATCATTTATTCGCTGCTATTTGTTGTTTCTCATCACATCGTTCCTCGACTGCTTTGTCTAGCTCTTCATTGCTCTAATTCGCCTTGATCTTCGCCTGATTTGTCTCATTCTTTGTGTATCCACCGCACCGGCCCTTATTGCTTCCGCCACACTCATCGTCCTCGCTGCAACAACCGTCTACATCTGGCTCGTCGTTGTCTCCCCCACTTCTCCCCCTGCTATGCGTGGTGGTTTGCATTTATGCTCTATCTGAGGGGCATCAGGGTTGGGCAGTCATCGACGGGCGTCGACATTGGGGTGACCCCTTTGTTGTTGAAGGTTCAGTCACCGGTCTGGGCCTATTTCCATACGGCTCTCTCTTGCGGTGTCACCCCCTTCGTCCATCAGTGGTGCGTCTTCCCGAGGCAGCCAGCGGCTCATGGTAGATCGCGTTCTCGAGGCGGCTGCATGTGTCTGGTGGGCAGACGTCCTCGCGGGGTCCCAAGGGGTTGCTTCATCCGAGTCGGGTAGCGGGCTGCCTGCATCCTCGATGAAATCATGTTATTATATTTTATATTTATTATTATGATTATCCTGAAGATTTGTTGGTTCAATATGTTTTTTTTTCTCGTTTAGCAACATTAAAGGGCAAAATTTTAATTGACGGCCTTGGGCAACAATTTTGCCTCGGCCGACACTGGTAAATGGAGGAGGTAGTCAAAAAATTGCATGCAATAGTGAGTGCAATTGTGATTGTTAGTTGAGAAGTTGCAACATGCCCATTGATACAACTCGAAATATATGTAGGTGGACTGTTGAAATCTATAACTAATTTGCGATGCTCAATAGATCATGCAATCACTTTGAGGGTTGGGTGGGGGTGGGGTAAATTAGTGTGACCCTTTTTACTAAATTGTACTCTCTTTTGATTACCCTCTCAATATTTGAACATCTGTCTTGGTTAAGATGTGTGGATTTGTTTATGCATTCCCAACACACCCAACCATATGAAAAAACAATAAATAAACAAGAGGTGATAACATATAGTATTTTTACAAGATTCAACCTCAATATGAAAATCTACTCCTTACAGTGTTCGGGTTGAGTCTGAAAGACAGATTTATCACCAAACAATTACAATGATTACAAAAGCATGAGAATGTATCATCCTTAACTCAACATTACAAGGGATGAGAAGGTATCATAAGGTTTCATCCTTGGCTTAATGCTGTCTCACGATAATAGTTATCCCCCGACAGTTCTACAGTCTCCCAACTGGTTTGGTTGAGATTATACAAGATCCCTCCAGTCTCCAACACTCTCCCAACTTCCTCTCTTGAATAAGTTCTTCAGTATACTCTAGGATGTCACTACATCAATAATAAAAGACCTTCTTCCTTGGAAACATGTCTTTGACTAACAACTTGTCTTTTGGTACTGTAGCATGCACGCCGACCTTGCTCTTCTCAACACAATCTTAGAATGATCAATGTATATGGACACCAAGATTCTTCATGTTCTCTTCTTCATTCTTCCTCAAGTGCTTCGATGCAGGTCAAAAACTAGCAGCAACAGTGTTGGCTCTGCTTAACTCTTGTCTTATTTTTCATCGTATCCTACGATATAGAGATATCATAGGGCATGACTTCGCATTGGCTTCTCATCCCTCATACTTCTTCCTTCTTCTTCCAAGACACATAAGTTATACTCTTCATAATATCATCGGCTTTTCTCTCTTCGATATTTAGTGTTCTATTGGAAATTATTATCAATTATCTTTCTCTTTCTTCGATACTCAATATATTCAACAACATAATACAATATCATATTCTACTCTCTCTCTCTCTCTCACTTCTCCATTTTCATTTTCATTCTCTTATTCTTCAACTTCTTATCTTCTCATAATCACATGAATATTATTTCCATATTTTGAATATAGAAATCTCACGAAATCTAGCACTGTGATCTTCACATTTAAGTTGGTCAACTATGACTCAGTTTGTATACAACTTTGATCTTCATTAACAAATTTCAAAACTTCATAATTAAAAATCCTTAATTATCGCACAAAGATACTCAAAATATTCTCCTCAAATCTTGGTATTTCCTTTTCTTCATACTTCCACAAAAAACCACAGGCATTTAATCCATGATAGCTTGCATGCTTGCATATAGAAATATCATTACGATATGATACTTCTCTTCACGACGTGGAAAACCTCATCACATCCCAACCATGTTCAATTACCATCTTTCTTATTCTTAGCTAAAATCATGAGTCTTTAAAATATCGTGATATTTTTTACTTGAAGATCCACAAAGAATCATTTGACTTAAATATCATATATCTTTATATGGGCATATCATTTAGTACGATATACAGATATTGTATCCTATAATTTGCATCTTCCTAATAGTAACCCTTACGCATCCTCCTATTAACCCTTATATACCATCTTATTAACCCTTATGTAACACAATGAGGATCTAGGACTTTGTCAAATTTCTAGTGAGAAATCATTACACATCAACCATTACATTTACTCTGGAAACCCTTACATATTGACCTTTACGTATCCCTATGATAACCTTTACGCATGAAGGACCTTACCTCGACGCATCATAGTGTGACTTGGGAATTTATCGATTTCTAGTCTATAGGTCCTGAGCAATCCTGAGCAATCCTTATGCATCCAGAGTAATTTTAGAGGTACTCTTACAACTAGAGCAGATTCTTAGAGTGTCTCTTATGTATTATCCTAAGTACCCTTAAATATCATAGTGAGCTTCCAACACTTTTCCAGATTCCAATCTGCATAGTCTGGGAAACCCTTATGTATTCATCAAAGTTTTAGAGTTACCCTTATGCATTGTTTATTATAACCCTTACGTATCTAACAGAGGTAACCTTATGTAAAGTTTTTGTCTTCTCTAATTTCTTCAAAATCTTAAAATTTCATAACTTATCTCTAGGGATATAAACTTAACATAAAATATTCTCAGGTATTCTCCAACCACTCTAAAACATCTCAAAACAACTTAAATGACTTTTGGAAATTTTCAAAATTTTCCCAAATCTATTCAACTTCACTTTCAAATCCTTGCAGCAAATGAGTACTCAATTTTGAGTGCTTTAATGGATCATCACTGTCTCAACACTTCCAAATTCAAATTCAACCTTCTCCAATCACCATCTGAGTGATATTCACCATATATTTCACCATCCTTTATACTCGATAATCCAAGGATGGATTCTCACAAACTTCATCTAGCTTATTCTTCTTCAACACAACCAACTCATCAACCTTCATCAAGAACTTGTAGTAGACAATACTCTCAATCTTTACCAGCACTTTTCATTGATTCATTACAAGACCAGCTCCACCATCATTAGATATATAGGTTGATTTCAAAAATACAAGGAACATATCAACTAAACTCCTTAAAAACATATGAATAGATCTCCATCAACATGTGCAATGATAGACAACTTTAATACATATGATCCATGGTGTTGTGCCAAAAGTATTTTGGTTGCATTTTTTGTCAATATGTCAATATGTGTTTAAAGGAAAAATTTCTTAGAGAAGTTAGAAATTTCCATAAGAGGGTGAATATGAGTTTTTGGAAGAAGGTGAAATATGAATTTCCGTAAGAATTAAAAGTATGAGTTGAAGTTAAGGAGTTCTAAAAGAACTTTTGTGAGTTCAATGAAAGGAGTTTTGGAAGGAGAAAAAATAGTTCACCAAAAAAAGATTTTGTAAGAAGATTATAGAGATTTCTAGAAGAAGGAACTTCAATTTTCCAGAAGAAGATCTGGAATGATCACACCAAATGAGTTGAAGAAGCAAGGTTCTGAAAGGAGTCTATAAAGGTATCTTCAATAGGAGATTCCAGAAGGAGTGTTATGACTTCACCAAAGATAAATGATGTAGTATGTGTAAGAATAAAGTTGAAAGTCTCTGAAAGGATGACCTAAGAAACCCAAACCGCTAAAGGTTTAGGAAGAAAAAATTCAGGCGATGCTATGTTGTTCATTTATTGGAAGAACTTAACTTTAGTGGGAGACCAATAACAATCCAAGCTTAGTTGAATTTACAAATTCCTAATCATAAGAAGACGAGGATACATGTAAATAATCATGGAGTTTTGAAGATACAAGAAGACTGATCAATAGTATAAGAAAGCAAAAAATGAATGAGGAGGTTCTTGAGTAGAGTCTTAAGCTTAGGATGATTAAAAGATTGATCATGAGTAAAGACTAGATGGTGAATCTCTAGAAGAAAAATATCTAGAAGGATGAATCAGAGGCTAAAGATAGAATCAATCAGAATGATGATTGAGAGTTGTGATAATTGGGAGAAGAATATGAAGATGAAAGATGAGTTGAGTGTATATAAGTAGAAGGTCAGAATATCGAAAGATGGAGGTTGATCCGATCGAAAGCAAGAATATCTAATTCGACCAAAAGAATAAGTTATAATCCCAAGTATGAACTAAATTAAGTTTTATCGGATGGAGTCCAAGAGAATCACATGTTTCATGATGAAGAATGTTTGAAACATAAAAGGCTGTAGAATCTTAGGTTGAGGAAAAGATAGAACTCAAATGAACATAATTGAAATAGAAGAACATGTTCTGGAAGAATTCTAGAAGGATTTTATAGTTTTGAAAATTCAAACATTCTCATGATTGGGAGTTGGACGTTCAAAGAGAAATATTCATGGAAAGAAATTTTGTGATTCAAGCCATGATATATGGATTAGTTGAAGATTTTTAATGCTAAGTTTTGAGGGACCTATAATGTAACACCCCAAGGATTTACAAATAAATTTAATATAGAATGAAATGCTTGCAACACTAAGTCTCTGCGAAATAAAACTTAGTTTTAAGGAGATATTTATAACACAACCGTTAAACTAAAATTTTCTGCTTATATGATTTGAATTTTGAAAAATGAACATACATGGTTGCGATCAGTAAGTTATTTAGAGTTTGATAGGATCAACTTAATTTTTAGTGAATAGTAACTTACCCTTATGAATAGTAATGTTACCATTATGAATAGTAATATGAACCTTATTAATAGTAAATCATCCAAATAAATAGTAACCTCACCCATGAATGTATAAATAAAATTTAGGTATCTTTTAAATGAAAATATGATTATAGTATAAGTGTTGGTATTTTTGTAAGTTATAAATATTTAATTACAATTTTATGATTAATTTAATAATTTAAATGAAAATTTATTTTCATTAAATTTAACCATAAATTATTATTTTATTGAAATATGGTTATAATATAATTTTATGAGACCTTGATTAATTTTTCAAGGTGTTATAATATTAGTTATAGTTATAAAATTGTTATTTTTTCGAATAAAATATGATTTTATTTAAAAATTAAATTTCTCATATTTAGAAAATTATTTTGACAAAATGAAGTTTATTTTTTAATTATAATAGTTACAAAATGTTTGGGGGTGAATTTTTGGGATTTTTTTTGAAATACTTGAATTTTTGGCGAATAGTGGAATATAATAATTTACGAAATAAGCTAAATACATGAATTATTGAGTCATGGATGATGTTCTGCTGAGGTAAGAACCCTTAGTTCTAACTCACATGAAAAAATTACTATATTTAGTCACAATAACCAACACTATTACTTATCTTGAGCAAAATAATAAAATAATGATTAAACTAATGGGAAAACCCTCCTCTCGTCCACTCTAAATACCACCCTCACACCCTCTTCCTCTCACACCTCTAAAGATTAAATCATTGTCTAAATTCTTCCCCATCTTCTTCCCAAGTCTCTTCCCCACGTCTAAGACCTTTTTCTCTCACCAAAAGGCGAAAACCAAATGCCTTAAGGAGGTTCTCAAGGAGAAGTGATCAAGTGGTAAAAATCCCCTTTCATTTTCTATTCTTTTTCTTTTCTTATACCCTCTTAACCTCACCTTATACAAGAGTCAGGAAAAGATACATTATCTTATATATACTATAATTTTATCATGTTTATGGAAAAAATCATCATCATACTTCTTCTCATCTCCCTCTTATTCTAAAAATAAAAATACTATATGTGATGTGTCAATTTACCGAAATTATGGATGATGTGTTTTCAAATTCCTTTACTTCCTTAAAAGCTAGTTATAAAACCATTTTAATTGTTTAAAAATATTTTAATGTGTATGATATAACCTCTTTTATGTTCTGTAATTAACATATATACATAATATTAAGTCATATAACGAAACTAGTTTGGGATTATCAAAGAATGACCAAAATGATTTAAACTAATATCATTAATGTTTTATCTAATGATTCATCATCATATATGAAAAAAATGATTTATGGTATCATTTAATATTCTAGGAAAATTTTAATACCATTTCATTCAACTTTTAGAGTTTCTCTTTCATTCGATAAGTAAATCCATTACAAACCGACCATGGAAACCATTTAAAGAACGCACCCGAAACAATAGAAAGAACAAAGTATTTTTAATAAATGGATGGAATGATGTTATAATATGATCATATAAGGTGTTATAAATATTAATATTTTTCTGTAAAATATTAATAACACTCATTTAACCATTATACATGAGGTTTAAACACATTTGAAGTAAGACAGACCTGAGGTAAGAGAATTCTTAACCCAATTTCCATTCTTTGGGTTAACCTTATACTTTATTGATTATATGGTGCTAAGATTATTTGTTAAATTTAATTTTGATTATATTATTTTTATTTATATTGTATACATATATTTTATTCATTTTATTAATTCTCACTTCAAATATATGATATTTGTAAGGGACTTTCCTTTAAAAATCCTCTTTTCATTTCTTTTTTTAAAGAGAATGATTTATATGATCTAAGTATTATTGTTTTATGATTATGTTATGGTTATTAGGAATTGTTTATGATGAAGGGTGAGACCTATATATCCATCAATTCATTGGGTATGTTTAAGTTGGAGGTCAGTTGTATGGTTACTCCAAGTGTAACTGTGATGGTTAAACTATAAGGTAGTCATGAGGGTTACATTGTAAGGTAGCCATGAGGGTTACAAATCAAAAGGTAGATTTGAGGGTTACAATATTATGTAAGTAATTACCCAAGATACATTTATGGTTTTATTTATTTTTTCTAAGTTTTATGTAAATCTCATGTTTCACAAAGTATATGATACTTTATGGGTGAGAAGTATCTCTTTGGGAAAATGATTTCATATGTTTATAAGTATTCATGAACTAATGATTTATTCACTTATTTTATATCCCTTAATGAGATTTTTATGCTCATACCATGTTTTTAAATGTTTTCAAAAGTTAGTAAGAGAAATAAGGGAGCCAAGTTAAATGTTATGAGGATTTGTCAATGAAATCATGTTATATTTTTTTTAAAGTTTTATGTTTTGGAAGAAATGGATAATGTTTTAGTGGTACCCAATTTGTATTATTATGGGTTGATATTTATGAATCATGTCCTAAATTTTTAAAACTCTAAATTGAAAGGATCTTTGGGGACGTAAAAGGTGAATTTTAAAGGAATTTACTAGATTATGTAATGTTTAAGGTTGGGTCCTTATAGTTGGTATCAGAGCATGATTTAGATAACTTTAGGGGTTAGGATGATAGAATACCCTAAATGAATTTTACCTTATCTTTATGTTGAAATGATATAGCATTTAAAGATTACCATGTTGCTTCATCTAAGATATATTTGTTCAGAATGGTTTTACATAGAAGAAATAGGGAAGTTGAAGTAGAAAGAAATTGAGAGAATGATATCTTTCCGAATCCGCAACCTATAATGGTGGGAATTGCAACTGATTTTTTTATATTTATGGCTTAGTTGATGTAGGTTATAAATGATGGTGGAATCCATGTAATATAACAAACATAACTACCAAAAAAGAACATGACGACAATGAAACATTTTATAAGGAAACACCCTCCTACTTTTAGTGGATCTTTTGACCCAGTGGTGTCTGAAGGATAGATTAAAGCCCTCGAAAAGATATTTGATGTCATGGGGTGTTTGGATAATCAAAAGGTTAGTATTTTTATTTATCATTTTGAAGGTGAAGTTGATAAGTGGTGGTCAATGGTCAAGAATATCAGGGATAATGAGGAAATTGATGCCTTGGAATGGAATGAATTTAAAAATCATTTCATTGAAAATATTTTCCTAAGGATTTTTTACTTAGGATGGAAAATAAATTCCTTGAATTGAAGAAAAATGAGGAGGATCCATTGGTCTTGTATGAAGAAAAATTCACCCGGTTGGAAAGGTATGTTCCAAATCTTATTTGAGATCTTGATATCAAAATCAACTATTTTTACTCAGGATTGAATCTAAGATATTGAAGGGAATTAGATTCTCATGAATTCAAAAAGTTATGAGAAAATAGTCTGATGTTATGAGAGGGTAGAAATGGAGTTTTCTGATGATAATGTGTACTTTGACAATAAGCAGAATAAGAGGTCTATATGGCAAGCGATGGGTAAGAATCAATCAAAAAAATCTGAAGGTAAGAAAGTTCAGTTTCTAGTTTGTGAAAAGTGTAGAAAAAAGAACCCTAGGGAATTCCTTACCAAATTTGGGGAGTGTTTTTGGTATGGTATGTTTTGACATATGACCCGAGATTGTAATGAAAATGATCGTAAGATTAATCATGATAAGAAAACTATAAAGTGTTTCAAATGTGGTGAGATGGGTCATTATGAAAATACCTACCCAAAAAAAGATTCGAAGGATGGGAAGTAGCTAGATTATAAGTAGAAGGGTGAAGTGAGATCCTTTATGACTACATCAGAAGATGTCAAGACATCCAATGAAGTGGTATCAGGTACTTTGTTTTTTTACTCAGATTTTTCTGAAGTCTTTTTTGATACGGGGTCTACATATTCCTTTATTTTTTAGAAATTTTCTGGTAAATTGGAAATTTAACTTCAAGAAATGAGACCAGAACTTGTGTTTAAAACACTTGGGGGAAATAATACAGTAAAAATGCATTATAAGAATCTTATTGTTGTTGTTTGTGGAAAGACATTACCTGCAAACCTTATTGTTTTTCCCTTAGTAGAGTTTGATGTCATTCTGGGTATGGATTGGATTTATGTTTATCATGCTAAGATTGATTGTAAAGATAAAGAAGTTGTTATTTAGAAAGAGTTTCAATTTGAATACAAGAATGAACCCATAAAATTGATAACATATCAGGAAGCTGGAAAACTGTTAAAATAAGGAAATGAAATTTATCTTGATCATATTGTTGAAAACAAGGTAACTATTCAAATTAATGATGATCTAGTGGTAAATGAATACCTTGATGTTTTTATTTATGATTTACCCAGTTTTATACCTAATCTTGAAGTTGAATTTACTATTGACTTGGTTCCTAATGATAATCTAATTTCAAAACTCCCTTATTGAATGGATCAAATGGAACTTATAGAATTGAAAAAACAGTTGCAGGAGTTTCTTGATAAAGGATTTATTCATCCTAGCACTTCACCATGGGGTGCTCCCATTTTTTTTGTTAAAAAGAAGGATGGTTCCATGATAATTTTCATTGATTATAAATCTTTGAATAATATTACTGTTAATAATAAGTATCCATTGCCTCATATCGATGACTTGTTTGATCAGCTCTAGAGAGCTCGGTATTTTTCCAATATTGACTTGAGATCTGAATACCATTAACTTATGGTGAAAGAGGATGACATTCTAATTTTTTTTACTAGATATAGGCATTATGAGTTTGTTGTTATTTTCTTTGGTTTGAAAAAACCCCCTGTTGCATTTATGGATCTTATGAATAGAATATTCTATAAATATTTCGATGATTTTTTTTATTGATGATATTTTGATCTTTTAAAAAAGTTACGAGGATCATGAAAAACATTTAAGGATTGTCTTACAAACTCTCAAAGAAAAGAATTTATAATTTTTTTTTAGAAAATGTGATTTTTGGTTGCAATAGATTTCTTTTCTTGGGAACATTGTTAATAGAGATAAAATAATAGTTGATCCTTCCAAAAAAAAGTGGTTGATAAATGACCAAGACCAAAAATGTTACATAGATTCGTAGTTTTCTTGCATTATCAGGTTATTACCGATGGTTTGTTAAAAACTTTGCGCGTTTATCTATCCCACTAACTAAGTTAAAACAAAAAGGGGTTAAATTTATTTAGACAGAAGAACATGGTTTTTATTTTCAGGAACAAAATAAGGGATTGGTGAATGCTCTATTTTTTGATATTCCTTCCAGAAATGGAGAGTTTTTCATCTAAAATGATGATTTATTAAAAGGACTTGGTTGTATTCTGATACAAAATGATCAGGTAATTTCTTATGCTTCAAGACAACCGAAATCTGATGAGTTAAATTATCCCACACATGATCTGAAATTAGAAGCTGTGGTTTTGTCTTTAAAAATTTGGTGGCATCATTTATATGGATATAAATGTGAAATATATACTGACTATAAAAGTTTTATGTATATATTTACTCAGAAGGAATTGAGCATGATGAATAGAAGATGTCTTGAAATGATAAAGGATTATGATTGCACGATCAATTACCATCATGGAAAATAAAAAAAAGTAACAGATTCCTTCAACTGAAAACATCATGAATCATTAACCATGTTATGTTTGGAACATAACCCCTTGATTAATGATTTAATGAATTTTGGATTGGAAGTTGTTGGTGTCGGAAATTCCTATGTTTTGTTTCAAGTTTTAGCACAGTCATCTCTATCATACAGAATTAAGAAAACACAGAAGAAAGACCGTGAGTTATAAAAAAAGGTATAATTGGTTAAAAGGGGTAAGTTTACATAATTTAACATTGATAAATATTTTGTTTTAAGATTTGGGAAGAGATTATGTGTGCCTTGTGATTCCCACCTGAAGAAACAATTATTGTGTGAAGCTCATAGTTCTCTATTTTCAGTTTATTCCAGTAGTACTAAGATATATAGAGACCATCGAGAGTATTACTAGTGGGATGGAATGGAAAGATATATTTCATATTTTTCTATGAAATGTTTGACATGTCAACAGGTTAAAGCAGAGCGACAAATACCAAAGGGGATGCTTCAACCTTTGATAGTGCTAGAGTGTAAATGAGAAAATATATCCATGGTCTTCGTGGTGGGACTACCAAATACTTCTCAAGGTAACAATTCAATTTGGGTTATTATTGATCGGTTGACTAAATTTTCACATTTCCTTCCTATTCATATTTAGATTGGATTTATTGGCTATACATCAAAGATATTGTTAGGTTACATGGAGTTCATCTTTTCATTGTATCTGATTGTGATCTCAGTTTTACTTCTAACTTTTGGAAAGGCCTTCAGAATTCATTGGGCACATAATTAAATTTCATCACTGCTTTTTTGAATGGTCTGAAGGATTTTTTTGGATAATCCCCCTTTTAAGGGTTGAAGGAGAAACCTAACATGATCCATAGGCTCAAGGAACAAGGCCCATACAAAACCTAATACATGACCTTAAAGGCCCAAGACTTAACACACTTGAATCATCCCCTCCCCAAAATTTACATCTTTAAAGGTGCCTAGCTCCCCACCTTGCATAGATGATCGGCTAGAATTACCTTGTGCAGAGATGAATGGTTTCGGGTCCTGATGGCAGTTTCCATACCCTCTCATTCCTCCAATCTGATTAGCTCTGCTATGGTGGTTTCTATTTTTTTGCTCTGAATCCTCGTTTGGGCCTGCTCCTATGTGGTCTACTCGAGTTTCATCTTGGTCTTTTTCGTGGCCCAAAAGCACTATAGCCCAAAGACCCTTATAGCCCGAAGGCCTTGTGGCCCGGAGGCCTTTGGGGGCCCTGAGACCCGTATGACCAAACCGAAGGCCCAAATCATATGAATAGTGTTGGCTGCTATAGGGAAGTTGGAATTAACATCTTTCTTTAGTTGATTTTTTTATAATATTATTTTTCATTCTAGTATACAGATGACACCTTTTGAGGAATAATATGGGAAGTGGTGTCGAACTCTAGAATTTTGGGATGAAGTCAGGGAAAGGAAGTTGATGGAATAAGAATTAGTAGAGGAAGTGGCTGATAAAGTGAAGTTGATCTAACAACACATGGGGATAGCACAAATACGGCATAAAAGTTATGCATATAACAGGAGGAAAGACTTTTCTTTCGAGGTAGGTGATCATGTTTTTCTTAGAATCTCATAAGATGTAGTTCAGCTGTAATAGATCCTTTCTTATGAAGACAAACATGTTCAGATCCTTGATCGTAGAGGGAGTGTATTTTGGAATAAGGTAATTCACATGGTTAAGGTTTTTTGGGGAAACCACATGGTTGAAGAAGCAACATGGTAATATGAAAATTCTATGAGGGAAAGGTACCCTCACTTATTTAATGAGGAAATAAAAATTGTGAGGATGCAATTTCTAGAAGGTGGGGAGAATGTAACACCCCAAGGATTTACAAATAAATTTAATATAGAATGAAATAAATGCAACACTAAGTCTCTATGAAACAACACTTTGTTTTAAGGAGATAGTTATAACCTAGTCGTTAAACTAAAATTTTCTACTTCAATGATTTGAATTTTGAAAAATAGATATACACGGTTGTGATCAGTAAGATATTTAGAGTCTGATAAGATCAACTTAATTTTGGGTGAATAGTAACTTACCCTTATGAATAGTAATGTTACCCTTATGAATATTAATATGAACCTTATGAATAGTAAATCATCTAAATGAATAGTAAACTCATCCATGAATGTATATATAAAATTTAAGCATCTTTTAAATGAAAATATCATCATAGTATAAGTGTTGGTATTTTTATAAGTCATAAATATTTAAATAAAATTTTATGATTAATTTAATAATTTAAATGAAAATTTATTTTCATAAAATGTTATCATAAATTATTATTATTTTTGACTTATGGTTATACTATAACTTTATGAGACCTTGATTCAAGGTGTTATAAAATTAGTTATAGTTTTAACATTATTATTTTCAAATAAATTATGATTTTATTTAAAAATTAAATTTCTTATGTTTATAAATTTTTGTTATAAAATAGAGTTCATTTTTGAATTTTTCACATGTAAAAATGGTTGGGATATTTTTTTGGTATTTTTCTGAAATACTTGAATTTTTGGTGAATAGTGAAATACGTCAATTTATGAAATAAGCTAAATACATGAATTATTGAGTCATGTATGATTTTATGAAGAGGTAATAACCCTTCATTAGAACTAACAGGAAAAAATTAATGTATTTAGTCATAATAATCAACACTATTTCTAGTCTTGAGAAAAATAATAAAATAATTATTAAACTAATTGAAAAACCCTTATCTCCTCCACTATAAATACCACCCTCACTCTATATTCCTCTCACACCTCTCAAGCTTTGAGAATTATCTATATTATGCCCAATACTCTTCCCAAGGCTCTTCCCCAGGTATAATACCTTCTAGTATCACCAAAAGGCCACAACCAAAGGCCTTAAGGAGGATATCAAGGAGAAAAGATCAAGAGGTAAAAATCCTCTTTCATTTTCTTTCAGTTTCTTTTCAATTCCTTATATTTTCTCATACTATATTCACCTCTCCTTATCCAAGAGGAATTAAAATATCAAATATATTATATATACTATAATTTTATCATGTTTATATAAAAATTCATCATCATAATTCTTCTCCTCTCTCTCTTATTCTAAAAATAAAAACACCGTCGTGATGTGTCGATTTATTGACATCATGGACGATGTGTTTTCAATTTCTTTTAATTTCTTAAAGGATATTTATAAAACCATTTTAATTGTTAAAACATATTGTAATTTGTATCATATAACCTCTTTTATTTTCTTTAATTAACATATATACATAATATTAAGTTATATAATGAAACTAGTTTGTGATTATGAAGAACGGCCAAAATGATCTAAACTAATATCATTAAATTTTTATCTAATGATCCATAATAATATATGAAAAAAAATTTATGGTATAATTTAATATTCTAGAAAAAAATTAATACCATTTAATTCAACTTTTGAAGTTTTTCTTCCATTCTAAAAGAAAATCCATTACGAACCGTCCATGGAAATTATGTAAAGAACGCACCTGAGACAATGAAAAAACAAAGTATTATTAACAAATGGGTGGAATGATGTTATAAAATGATCACATAAGGTGTTATAAACATGAATATGTTTTTTTAAAATATTAATAACACTATTTTATCCATTATACATGAGGTTTAAACACATTTTAAGTAAGACGAACTTGAGGTAAGGGAATTCTTAACTCAATTTCCATTCTTTGGGTTAACCTTCTACTTTATTGATTATGTGGTACTAAGATTATTTATGAAATTTAAATTTTATTATATTATTTGGATTTACAATTTATGCACATATTCTATTCCTTTTATTAATTTTCACTTCAAATATATGATATTTGTAATGGAATTTTCTTTAAAAATCCTCATTTCATTTCATTTATTTTTTAAAGGGAATTATTTATATGATGTAAGTATTATTGTTTTATGATTATGTTCTGGTTCTTAAGAATTTTTTATGATCAAGGAGGGGAAATGTATCTCCCTCTAATGCATTGGGTATGTGTTAGTTGGAGTTCATCCATATGGTTACTCCAAGTGTAACTGCAATGGTTACACCATAAGGCAGTCGTGAGGGTTACATTGTAAGGTAGTCGTAAGGGTTGCAAATCATAAGGTGGTTGTGAGGGATAAAATATTAAGTAAGTAATTCCCCAAGATACCTTTATGGTTTTATTTATGTTTCTATGTTTTATGGAAATCTCATGTTTCCAAAATTAATTATATGATACTTTATGGGTGATAAGTATATCTTTGTGAAAATGATTTCATATGTTTATAAGTATTCATGGACTAATGTTTTCTTTCATTCTTTTATAACCCTTACTGAGCTTTTTATGATCATCCCATGTTTTTAAATTTTTTCCCAGGTTATAAGGATATGTAATAGAAATAAGGGAGTCGAGTTAAATGTTATAAAAATTTGTTAAAGAAATAATGTTATACTTTTTTAAAGTTTTATGCTTTGGAAGAAATGGATAATATTTTATTGGTACACATTCTTTATGCTTGTGGGTTGATATGTATGAATTATGTCCTAAATTTCTAGAAAATCTAAACTAAAAAGATATTTGGGGATGTAAAAGGTGAATTCTAAAGGAATTTACTAGATTATCTAATGTTTAAGGCCATATCCTTATATCTAATGAATTTAAATCCTAATATCTTTAGAAGATAGTAAAGGTGGTTAATTCTTAAGTTGAGGAGGTGAAAATATAAAATTTAATTCAACACACTTCCCTCAATCGATATCAAAGTGAATATTACCTCAATTTGAATCTATTAGTTTATTTATTGTTGTGTTTAGTTATTTCACATGAGGTCTTTAGATGATAAATAATTTAATCCTAAGCCAAAGAAAATGAAAGTTATTCTTGGTTGTAGTAACATAGATGTTTACACCAAAACGTTGAAGATCTGGAAGAAAAATGAAGCTCAAGAGCAAAAAAAGTTATCCTCTTAAAACAAACATATGGAGGATCCACCACTACTAGATGTTAACATATGTTTAATTTATATTAAAAAATCTATTAGATTTAATCCTTTAGAAAAAAGTTATTCATTCTATAGTGAGTATGAATCTATTAAAATTATTATAGACTTTTACTCTGAAATTAAAGATCACCTGAAGGAAGTTCCCATCAAGCTTTCCATATAAATATTTACATTTATTTATCCATCAGTCAACAATATTTACTTCCCTTTATTTTCTTCATCACTTACTTTAATCTTCCATTAGTAGATATTGCATTTATTGTGTTCCTACTTTTTATGGTTCCTCCATTCAAAATATGTCCTTTCGGTAGAATTTCATATGGAACACCCATTAGTTCCTCCATCTAGAATATGAATTTATATTGTATTTATTTCAGAGTATCCATAAGAAAATTATTCACCTTAAACATACTCATTGTCTTTACCATAAACTATTGAAAATAAATACAATATATAATCATCAACATCTGGTGGGAACTATAATATCCCCCTTCATATATATTTTTTCAATATAAAATTATTTTAAAAGATGAAAAGTTTCCCCCCCTTATTGATAATAAATTCAAAGTATATTTTATCTCATTATTCTATGAACTTTAAGTAAGGGACTGAATTTCTCTCCCCCTTAATGATCTGAATTTGAGTCCCCCATTATTAATATCTTGGGGTGAGGGAGAAACTTTATTCAAACTTCATCTTCTTCTCCAATTTCCTTCTATTAAATCAAATTTATACTAGAATTCATTAAAAGCAAGATAATATCACTTTTTTTCAAGAAATAAGTCACAAATCAACCAACTCTAAGTCTATGTGATCTATGCTCATTTTAGAAAACAAGAGTGATTAGCTCGGGAATTAAAGCTATCGATAACATTTACCAAGTGATTCCAAATTTTATAAATTCTTCATTTGAGGGTAATTTCATTATATTTTAATTAAAATTAATTTCTTGTGTCCATATCAATAAATATATTAAAAATTTTCAAGAATAGACATTAGATTTCTACCCTTTGTAAAATAATTCTTACCTTTTCATCAACAAATCAATTTTACCCTTTGCATTTAAACTTCAATTTTTATGTGAGGATGTTAGAGTATAGAAAATGAACCTCAAAGATAATATAAGATTCAATTACCCAGATATTTGATCTCTAAAATTTCATCATAATCACCCAAAGCTTGTTTCTTTAGCAACTTCAATATTCAATCCACTATATTTTTCAACAACTGATGTTTGAAAATTTCATTTGTCCGGAATATGAATTTTCACTTCAACTTATACAGATTTTGAAAGAACCAAATTCATATTTATTTCAGGGTTCCCCCTAAATAGTATCAACTTTAATTACCCTTTTTAAGTAAGATCACTGAAACATACTAGGGAATAAAGTGGATCTTCTATTTTCTCATAATATAGAGAAATGGGTCTGATAAATTTTTCTCAACCCAAAAAATATACTCACTTTAACTTCATTTTTATTTATTCACTCACCCTTATATTTATAAGAATTAATATTTTTGGGGACATGTATTTTTTTATTAATTTTTCTTTTAATATCATGTGGTGGTTTATATTTAACTTATGTTAGCAAGGAATATGCAATTTTTTTTTATTTTCTTCTACTTCCAACTCCCTTGATTCCTACAACTTATTTGGCTATACAACCATGTAAAATTTCAGAATATGTTAAAATTTATTCTTATGTTGAGATTTATTTACAACACCACTTGTTACTTATGATTTTTTTCTACTTTTATTTATTATCTTCTCATGTCTTGGTAACATTGGTATGCAATTTTTAGGAATGTGGCTGACCAAATTACACCTTCCATACACCTTTTTATCTTTCGATACGTTACTCTTCAAAGGTAACTCTTAGTGAACTTAAACTTCTTCATTGGATATGTATTTCAATATTCTAATCCACTTGTGTATTTTATGGATTGATTTACTTTTTTATTTTTTCTTACTTATATTAACTTGAACATTCATAGAAATTTTACAACTTTCTATGAAGTAGTCCTTTATTCTATATAAGTAGCATATTTTCTATAGGAATGAAATATTATGAGTCTTTCTTCTTGAGTCTAACCTTCCCTATAGCTTCTGATTATTAACATATAAAGGCATATTTACAATACATCTTTATTTTATCCCCCTTAACATGTTTTTTCCTTCTTCTATTAGTTTTTGTTCAGTTATGCTTGGTAAAAGTAAACCAACACTCACCATGACCACTTCTTTCACATCTAGTTGAGTTTCCATTTACTTTAACTTTTATACCCATTAATTTTCCCCTTCTTTGACTTTACTTCCTTGTAATATTATTCCAACAATTTATATCTATGTATATAAACTTTCCACAACACCAAAAATAGCCAATAAGCCATGGATTCTTCCATTATGTTGAGTTTTGGATTGTGGAAACTTCTTATACAACTTATTTCTTCTAAATATTTACTTTGTTCATCTAGAAATATTTATGGGGAATCCTTCTATTTTATTTTATTATATACACCTTTATAAAAGAGTTGAGTTTCTAACTTTTCTCCACCCATATCCATTTGGAACTACAATATGAACTATTCAAAGTATGGGAGTTTGTGCATATAGAATCATCAGAATGTGGGATTTCCCTTTTCTTTAACTTATCATCAATATATTCTTCTGATGCTTTGATATTCTTCCTATCATTAGATTGTTTTTTTTTCAAAAGTAATAATTTATTTAGAAAATTCAATAGTGGATCTTTTCTCATCATGTTTTGAAGAATTTTTTTTTGAGCATATTCTCTATTTTTCAATTTTATTTCCAATTCAAGACACTTTAAATTTAAATTTTTATTTTGTTTTTCAAGGAACTCCACTTTATCTTCACATTTATCTTTCAACTTCATAAATTTTTTTCATGCATCTTACTTTCTTCTTGTAAATAATTATTAATCTCTTATATTTTTTTAGCTTTGATCTCAATATGAGAGTTTTTTATATTTATAATTCCTTCTGATCCATGGAATATTTCTTTAATAATTTCCTCCATAACAATATTCTCACTAAAAAATATTTACAATGATTATTCAGTAAGGTTGAACATTTCTAAAGAATGTAACACCATTTCTTCCTTATATCTAATGAGTTTAGTAAGTGATTCACATTCACTTACTTTTTTAACCAATTCGCAGTTTATTTCATAGGGTTCCTTCCCAAGTTATGAATTTTCTTTATAAAGTCCATTGATAAATGAATATATATATATGAAAACTTCAATGGGAATTTCCTTCACATGATATTTAATTTCAATGTAATAACTCCTTAATAATTTCAATAGATCCATACTCACCATAACTTAAACAAATTTTTTATGGAGGTTTAAATCTAGAATATTATTGAATATAACTTCCACAAACTTTAACTAGTTGTAGTGGTAGATACTCCTTACATTTCTTATGAGAAGAAAACATCCATTTCTTATGATCTTATTTCTTCTTTCAGTTCTTTAAGGTTCTGGATGAAACCTCGATGTTGCTACAACCAGGAATATTTTTTTTCTCCAAATCAGGTATGAATTATTTATCTTCAAAAAAAAACAATATCTTCAACTTTGAGAAAGTCAAACTTCATGTAAATTAATTAAACATAACTGTGAATAAACTAATAGATACAAACAGCGGTAGCCTTTTCTCTAATACTAATTGAGATTCTTAGGGGATTGTGCAGTCACCATAGGGGGGATCTGGGGTGGCCACATTTTCTTTTTACCAATTATGCTCAACATAAATTCTCCCTCCCTTTAAGTTTATCGAACCTCTATTATCATTTAAGATGTATGGATATTTATAAATTTTCCCTCATCAGTTTTTTGTTATGCCAAGCAGATAATGTAAAGTAAATATAAAACATGAATTTTTACAAGGATTGACATAAAATCATAGTATTATCCATGTCAGTTATAAATTTTAGTTCCCATCAGATAAAGATAATGACATGTTGTCAATAGTTTATAGAAAATTTAATGAGTAAGTTGAAGGAGAAGAAGTTTCTTATGGATGTTTTGGAAGAAATTCACCAGAAGTACATATTCCAGATGGAGGCACTAATGAGTGTTTTGGAAGAAATTCCACTAGAAGGAAATATTAAATATGGAGGAACTTTCAAAAGAAGTGTAACACCCTAATATTTTATTTTATGTCTCTTTTTAAATTTCACTTGAAAAATTTACTTGAAACTTTTTCTAGATATTTTTAGTGGAATCTTCTAATGGAAAATACTAGTATAACATTTAACTGGAACATCCACCCAAAAATTTAAGTGAAGTTTTCAATTAAAAAAATGCAATTAAAAATTTTGATGGGAAATTCTAGTATAAATAAATTTCAGTGTCAACTTCCACTAAAATTTATTGTTAAAACTTCCCCAGGAAAATTTCAATTGAACCTTTCACTAAAACATTAGAGTTGAAACATCCATTAAAAAACAATTTAGAAACTTCCAATGGAAAATTTTAGTAGAAACCTTCACTGGAGAATTCCACTGTCAATGTCTACTGGAAAAATCTAGTGAAACATTCACTTTAAAATTCTAATGTAACTTCCACTTGAAAATTCCAGTGAAACTTCTGCTAGAAAATTCTAGTGTAAAGTTCCACTCAATGTTCTAGTTAAATCTTCCATTCAAAGTTCCAGTGGAAATATTTATTAAAATTATAGTGGAAATATTTTTTAAAAATTTTAGTGGAAACTTTCACTGAAAGTTCTGGTA
This sequence comes from Viscum album, assembly GCA_963277665.1. Classification (NCBI taxonomy): domain Eukaryota; kingdom Viridiplantae; phylum Streptophyta; class Magnoliopsida; order Santalales; family Viscaceae; genus Viscum; species Viscum album. Next base: position 1,950,759,666 of record OY728161.1, on the reverse strand, counting down.
TGACTTTCACTTGAAGTTTTCAATGAAATTTTTCAACATAAAGTTTCATTGGATAATTTTAAAGGAAATTTCGCCTATTAATCTCGATACTTTAATTAAAAAATTTAGTGGAAAAATCTATTAAAATTTTATTTAAATATTTTAACATAAGTTTCAATGAAATATTTCATTGGAAATTTTCAATGAACATTTCCAAAATAAAATTCCGTTGTAAAATTCTAATGGTAACGTCATCAATCAATCTAGACGCATTTATTAAAAAATTTAGAGAAAATCTACATTAAGAAATTTTAGTGGAAACTTCTAGTAAATGTTCCATTGGAACTTTCACTAGAAGTTTTAGTGAAATCTTTTATTTCAAATTTTCAATGAACATTTCCAAAATAAAGTTTCATTGGAAATTTCACTAATTCCAATGCATTCTTTTACTAAAATACCAGTGGAATCTTACATTGAAAATTTCCAGTTGCAACATCAAATGGAAAATTTCAATGAAAACTTCCAATGGAAAATTTAACTAGAAACTTCCGTTGAAAAATTCTAGTGAAACCATAAACTTCCACTTGAAAATTCTTGTTAAAACTTCAAATGGAAAATTCCTTTTAAAAATTACACCCAAAAAAATCTAGTTGAAACTTCTAGTATAAAATTTCATTGGAAACTTATATTGATAGTCAATGGAATCATTCTATAGAAAATTCAAGTAATTAACTTAAAATAAAGTTATCATTTTAAATTTTAATTATTCGGTTAGAAACTCTGTCTCAACAACTAAAACTGAGAACACTAATTATATTAGAAATTTATAGTAGAAAAAATACATAGAAAATTTCTAGATAAATCTTTCAATATAAAATTCTAGTCACATAATTTGCTGGAAAATTCTAGTGGAAAGTTTTATAGGAAAATTTCAATTAACACTTCCACTGGAAATATTCCACTAAAGAATTCCGTCATAAATTTCTCAGGGAAATTTCCACTGGAAAATGTAACAAAAAATTTCACTTAAAGATTCCATTAAATGATTTAATTGTAAGTATCTAGTGTAAATTTTATATAAATTATAATTTTCTAGTTTTATCCAACACTATAATACACTTTTATTTTTTTAATTTACCATTTCGATGAAATTTTCATTAACATTTATTATTGTAAATTTTTAGTGTAATTTTCATTATAGTTTTTTACTACGAATTTCAAGAGGAATTTTGGAGAAACACCCAAATATTTTATCCAGAACATTTTTCGAAAACAAATTTTATAGATTTTTATTACTTAAAAATAGTTTTTTTATTTTTCATAGAGACACATTTTTTATACATTTGTAAAAATAATAATTTTATGATGAATAATAAAATTATTATAAATTTTAAAAGTAAATTTTTGTAATTTTTAAATAAATAATAATTTTGTATGTTTATAAAAATATTTTATATATCCTTCCATAAAAATATATTTTTTAATGCTTCTATACAAATTACATTTTTTTAAGATGATTAATAAAATTGTAATAAATTTAAAAAGTAATTAGTAACGGTTTTCATAAAAAATCAATTTTTGAAAAAGAATTAAAGTTTTTTATAGCCTTAAAAAAATAATTTTATTTTTATATAAAAAATATTATTAAATAATTTTAAGACTAATTTCATTATAAAATTTTGGAATTTTTTCAAGATTTTAGAAAATTTGAAAACTTGAAAAAAAATTCCATATAGTAAATATTATAAAGATTAATAGTTAACTATTAATTTTTGAAAACAGTAAAAATTAAATAACTTGTAATTATAAATAAAAAATATATTATAAATGAATTAATAAAATTGGTGAAATTTTATTTTGAAAAAATTAATAAATTAGAAATAATTTTAAAAATTTATTAACTTTTTATTACTATTAAATCTTTTTTTCTGACTAGCATTTCATAGTAATTTTTTAAAGCCTTAAAAAATAATAATTTGTATTTTTATTTTGTAAATGATAATTTAAAATGTAATTCAAAAATAAGGAAAATTTATTCTTAAAAATAATAATTTTGAAATTTTTATAAAAAAATTAAAAATAAAAAATCATATATTTAACAAAAAAATTGATATTTACAAATAATTAATAATTTTCTACACCTATTAATAAAATCCTATATCTATATGTTATAAATCAAATTCAATTCATAAAAATTATTTAAAATAGAAATATCAACTTCAAAAAAATTATTAGATTTTTATAATGATAATTTTTATTTAAAATTTATACTAAAAAATTGAATTCAAAAGGAGTACATAAAAATTTACAATGAATAAATTAAAAAAAGATTATATGATAAATTTTTACTATAAATTTATATTATAATGTTCTTGTAACATCTCACCCCTCACCCATTTACTTGGGAACAGGTGGAGATATCACTAGACTTTAGGTGACATCCCCAAGACACCAAAAGTGGACAATAAATGCTAAGCGATTCAATCACAATTGGGGGAATATTTTCCCTTTGAAAATAAAACAACCATACTGAGATAACCATAACCAAATAAACACTAAATGATGCATGAGTACAAACTAATACAACTTAAAGTAATACCAAATGTCAAAAAAACCAAACTACAACATGAATTGTATCAAAGTACAAAGCGGAAACTAAAACCAATAACTCAAGGACAATCAAAACTTCCAGCGGCAACTCCCACACAAGCTCCAAGCTCCAAATCCACCAAACATGTCCATGGTATCCTGATGCATCACTAAATAAATTAGATAAATTGTATTTACCTATGTCTCGATATACAACATCTGCAAACACACCAAAGTGACTAAGCAAGTGAGTTGTATAAAACTTAGTAGGTTTTTCCCAAATGAATTCTTTGCTCACACCACTGGGATAGAGCATGTTATCACATTTATATATATCAATTTATATAAATCAATTTAAAACAGTTTAATCAAATACAAAAACAATATTCTAACTAAATAGTTTCCAAACCAATTAATTTTCCAAGGAAATAAAACAAACAATTCCTTTAAATAATTTCTCAAATCCATTGGCATGCCCATTACTTGGTTCTAAAAATCCAAAAAACCACACATGCATGCCCAGGTGAAAGTTCCATACTCATGAGTTTTATCTCATTGATCTATCAATTCGTTACAAGGTAACCATATACCAAGTGCCTCAATGAAACATGCCCCTTTCACAGGGTCACGTTAATGCAAATGAACACATGCCAACCAAGTAAGCCAAATGCCATGCCAAATCAACCAGTTCAATCCATTTCAATAAAAAAATATTTTATTGAGAACCTTTCTATAAAACCATTTCCATGAAACAAAATTAAGTCATGTTTTAAAATCATCATTTTAAAATCATGAAACAAATCACTTTTCATAATAACCAATTTCTCACAATTTCACAAATCATCACTAAAGAGGGTTTCCAATAAACTTTGCACAAAAATTTCACAATCAATTCAAGTAATTAAATAAATTTTAAATCAATCCTTTATGTTTTAATATGATTATTTGATATTGAATTCACCTACCTCACAAACTTAGGTGAAAACAAATAATAACACAAATTCATCAACAAAACCGGATTGAAACTCCAAAAACTCACCTTAGATCTTGTTCCTTATCAACCAAACAATCATATCTCAACATTATTAGCATAAAATAACATATATTTATCCCCATTGGATTAGATCTATGAATCCAAGATAGGAAATAAGAATAAAATAAGGAAAAAACCACCAATAACGATCACTTACCAAGGAATTCAGCCTCCAACGCATTAAGAATCGCTAACGGATTGCTCTCGGATCAAGGGTAAGGGTCTCTACAACCTTCGGGAGGAGAGTAAAATGATTTAGGGTCATAATAGGGTAGAAACAAGAGTTCAATGGTATAATACATATTAGATCCACAATTTAAAGAGGGCCGCTTGTACACCGTATAGTTAGCCCGCACGGTTTGAAAAACTGTGCTCCAACCTTGTAGGTGACACTGCCTCAAGACACCCCTTCACATAGTTGGATGGAATAGTTAAACAAACGATACACCAACCATGCTCAACCCCTCTGTTCTACTTTTCACAGTTTCACCTGGGTGGCTACATGGGTTGGTCAAAATGTGCACCTTCCCAGTGACCCATAGTCTCCCTTTCACAGTTTCCTAGAGGTGTTTTATAGTTTTTACTAACCATGCTCAAATTGTGAACCTTTATAAAAGCCCCAAAAACTCTCCAAAAATCCTCCAAACCTTCCCAAACTTAACCCAAATACTTTATATAATTAAAATACATAAATAAAGGGTTAATTACCTAAAATTGGGGGTGATACATTCTTCCCACTATTGGGCTTTCTATCCTTAGAAGGTTGAAAAACACCATTGGCCAGAAAGATTTTGGGCCATTACTCGGTCATTTCCTTCTCATGTTCCCAAGTTTCTTCGTGAATCCGACCTTGCTTCCATAAAACCCACACTAGACCGATTCTCTTTCCATGCAAGACTTTCTATTGCATATCCACAATTCACACTGGCACATGAACCAACGTAGCACTCGTCTCTAGGTCAACGTGATCCCATCAAATCACATAGTCAGGATCAGGATGATACTTTTTCAACTGAGATACATGAAATATATTATACACTCAACTGAACCTTTTTGGAAATGACAACTAATATTCCACCTCACCAACATGTTCTTGTATATCAAAAGGACATGTATCTAGGAGGTAACTTTCCTTTCTTCCCAAAATGATGATTCTCAAGCCTTAAAGAGATTCTCAAGAATACTTGATCACTCACCTTGAATGATAGTGGTTGTTGATGATGATCTACATATTATTTCTAATGAATATGAGTCTTCTCCATCCTTTTCATGATCAATTGAATCTTCTCTATTATCACTTATACAATGATTGGTCCAACCATTAAAGTCTCACATGTTTCCACCCAAAAAAGTGGAGAATGATAAGGATGCCCATATAATACTTTAAAAGGAATAATATGTATCAAGGCCTGATAAATTATGTTATATGAGAACTCCACTAACTATTTGTTCTCTTCACATGAGCCACCAAAATCCATTACACAATCCCAAATCATGTCTTCCGATGTTTGTATCATCCTTTTGGATTGTCTATTTGTCTGAGGATGATACACCATACTCATAGTCAACTGAGTTCAAAGGTCTTACTGTAAGGATTTACAAAAATGAGACGTAAACCTGGTATCTCATTCTAATACTATCAAAACAAGTACATCATGTCTCTATACCACTTATCGTATTTAGATTTTAGATAATCCCTCCACCGTATGAGATTCATGAATATGGATGAAATGAGCTGACTTTATGAGCTAATCCACTATCACTCGTATATCATCGTATGTTTGAACCATCCTTGGGATACTTATCACACTATCTTTGGTTATCTACTCCCATTTACAAATAGGAATAAGTAAAGATTTCAACATACTTTTTGGTCACTGGTGCTCTGCCTTAATCTTCTGATAGGTGAGGCATCTAGAAACAAACTCAGCCACTTTTCTTTTTATGCCAACCCACCAAAACTTTTCTTTAATTCCCTTATAAATCTTTTATATTTCAGGATGAACATTCCATCTCGAATGGTGGTAAGTGTGAAGAAGTTGTTTATGAAAATTCATAGGTACTACCATCTGATCCTAAAACCATAAAACGGAACTATAATCCAACTTCCATTCCTCAATGGTCTCCCCATTATAGAGTTTTTACCTCATAGAAACACACTCTGAATCAGATGTATGTTCCTCTTTAACTGTCTCAACCAAATCAGGAACCAAAGAAACCAAAAATAAAATTGAAACACTACCTCGGTCTTCACAATCCAAGTGCATTTCGAATATCACTAACATCAACTATCACTAATCTGAAGCCTCTTTTTCCAACTAACCATATAACTTTATACTTAATGCATATACCACTTAATTGCCTTTACCCAGTGTATACATCAAGTTAAAGTCAAACATTTAAAGATACTTCATCCACCTTCTTTGTCTAATGTTCAAATATATTTGTGAGAAAATGTGTTTCAAACTCTCATGATTCGTGAACACTATAAATTTCTCACGAAATAGGTAATGATTTTAACTATTAAAATTATATACTACCACTGCTAACTCGAAATTGTGTGTTGGGTAGTTCTTCTCATGTATCTGTAACTGATGTGAGTCATAAGAAACAGCTTGATCTCCTTGCATGAGAACACATCCCAACCCGGATCCCGAAGCATCAAAATACACCACATAGCCTTGGACTAGTTACGGTAACATCAAGATTGGAATTGATGTAAGGTGAACTTTAAGCTCTTGAAAAGAATTTTTACATTCATCATTTTATTGGAATAGAACACCCTTCCTTGTCAAAGCTTTCATTGGTGAAGGTAGTCATGAAAATTCACAAACAAAGCATCGGTAATAACCCATTCGACCAAGGAAACAACGTATCTCGAAGACATTCTTTGGAAGTTATCAAGATATTATAGCCTCTTCATTTTCTAGATCAACAGAAACACCTTTTTCAGAGATAATGTGGACAATAAAACACACCTCCTATATCCAAAAATTACACTTTGATAATTTTTCATATAAATGATTGTCCTGCAAGATACCTAACCATATTGCCAAGTGTTTCTCATGTTCATCCTTTTTCCATGAATACACAAATATGTTATCCACAAACACCAACACAAAAGAATGTAAATACTTTTGGAATATCTGATTCATCAATGCCATAAAGACTGATGGTTCATTCGTAATACTGAAAGTCATAACCACATACTCGTAAACACTATATTTACTTCTAAAAGTTGTCTTTAAAATATCTACCATCTAAACCTACAATTGGTGATATCCTGAATACAAGTAAATTTTTTAGAACTAATAATATTTCATTAATTGATTGAATGGATCATCAATGTGTTTAAGTGGATATTGATTATTTATTATAACTTGGTTAATCTTACGATAATCTAAGAACATGAGAAGAGTTACATACTCGTTTTTCACAAATAAAACTGGTGCTTCCCACGAAGACATAATAGGCTAAATGAACCCTTTACTTCCCAACTCATTCAACTGCACTTTCAATTCCCTAAGTTATGTTGATTCCATCTGATAAGATGAAAGTAAGATAGGATTGGTCTCCAGCAAGAGATGAATCGTAAACTCTACTTCTCTTTTGGGTGGAAACCCAGAGAAATTATTGGGAGAAACACCAAAAAACTGATCAACAATTGCTAGAAAACCACTATTTTTTATCTCATCCACTGATTTCAAAGCCGGACCTGTTAGCTTGTATGAGATAGTTCCATTTTTTGTTCCAAAAATCCTATTTCACCTACCTTTACATTCAAGTCTCCTCTAAAGTGATGTTAGATGACATCATCAGTCATAAAACTAACCATTTAGGTATAATAATTGTTGTGATATTTAAATATTGACATCCAGTCCATACCCAAGATTATGTCATAGACATCCATCTCGATCACAGAGAAGTCCCATATTAATTCAGATTCATCAATCATTATAGAACATGATTTGCATATAAAGGCTCAAAATTCTTTTTGGCCAAGCATTGTTTGAAGTTTCAAAACAGAAGGCATCATCTCAATATGTAATCCTAGAAGATCAACAACACGATAAGCAATAAATGAATGGGAAGCACCCATATCAAACAAAGCTTTCATAAAGGTAGAATTAAAAATAATCATACCTCTCATTGTCTAAGGTCCAGATTGATTATCTATGATCTCTTTCTCAAATCCATATAATTTCTTAATTTTTTCACTTTGTTCTTTATTTCCATGTTGATATTTCCCTTACAGAGGAGTCATGGTATTCCTAGAATCACCATAGTTATCTCGATTCTACTGGTGATAATTATTTTGTTGTACTCATCTCATCGAAGAATACGATGTATTTGAAACATGAGATGTTTCCGGAGCACCTGACCTTGTATTACTATGATAATAGCATTGAAGATTCCCCATATGATTAAAATCGTGCCATTCTCTAGGTGGGGTCATACAATCTTGTTTCATGTGATCAAAAGAACCGCACTGAAAGCATCCTGATTTACCTTTTGGTTTTATAGGAAGATTCATCGATCCAATCATCAAATTTTTGAGTCATTCCAATACCTTGGAAATAGAGATCCCTATTCTTCTTATTCTCAGCAATATATTTCTCACCATTTCTCATAGGTATCAACATGCTTACTCCACCCGTAGTTCCTAAGATGTCTCTTTCTTCCATCATCACTCTATTGACCATCTACGTATAATCTGTTATACAAAGCACATAAATCTTTGAATCCTCGTTTGGGCCTGCTCCTATGTGGTCTACTCGAGTTTCATCTTGTTCTTTTTCGTGGCCCAAAAGCACTATAGCCCAAAGACCCTTATAGCCCGAAGGCCCTGTGTCCCGGAGGCCTTTGGTGGCCCTGAGACCCGTATGACCAAACCGAAGGCCCAAATCATATGAATAGTGTTGGCTGCTATAGGGAAGTTGGAATTAACATCTTTCTTTAGTTGATTTTTTTATAATATTAGTTTTCATTCTAGTATACAGATGATAGCTTTTGAGGAATTATATGGGAAGTGGTGTCGAACTCTAGAATTTTGGGATGAAGTCAGGGAAAGGAAGTTGATGGAATAAGAATTAGTAGAGGAAGTGGCTGATAAAGTGAAGATGATCTAACAACACATGGGGATAGCACAAATACGGCATAAAAGTTATGCATATAACAGGAGGAAAGACTTTTCTTTTGAGGTAGGTGATCATGTTTTTCTTAGAATCTCATAAGATGTAGTTCAGCTGTAATAGATCCTTTCTTATGAAGACAAACATGTTCAGATCATTGATCGTAGAGGGAGTGTATTTTGGAATAAGGCAATTCACAAGGTTAAGGTTTTTTGGGGAAACCACATAGTTGAAGAAGCAACATGGTAATCTGAAAATTCTATGAGGGAAAGGTACCCTCACTTATTTAATGAGGAAATAAAAATTGTGAGGATGCAATTTCTAGAAGGTGGGGAGAATGTAACACCCCAAGGATTTACAAATAAATTTAATATAGAATGAAATAAATGCAACACTAAGTCTCTATGAAACAACACTTTGTTTTAAGGAGATAGTTATAACCTAGTCGTTAAACTAAAATTTTCTACTTCAATGATTTGAATTTTGAAAAATAGATATACACGGTTGCGATCAGTAAGATATTTAGAGTCTGATAAGATCAACTTAATTTTGGGTGAATAGTAACTTACCCTTATGAATAGTAATGTTACCCTTATGAATATTAATATGAACCTTATGAATAGTAAATCATCTAAATGAATAGTAAACTCATCCATGAATGTATATATAAAATTTAGGCATCTTTTAAATGACAATATCATCATAGTATAAGTGTTGGTATTTTTATAAGTCATAAATATTTAAATAAAATTTTATGATTAATTTAATAATTTAAATGAATTTTTTTTTCATAAAATGTTATCATAAATTATTATTATTTTTGACTTATGGTTATACTATAACTTTATGAGACCTTGATTCAAGGTGTTATAAAATTAGTTATAGTTTTAAAATTATTATTTTCAAATAAATTATGATTTTATTTAAATATTAAATTTCTTATGTTTATAAATTTTTGTTATAAAATAGAGTTCATTTTTGAATTTTTCACATGTAAAAATTGTTGGGATATTTTTTGGTATTTTTATGAAATACTTGAATTTTTGGTGAATAGTGAAATACGTCAATTTACGAAATAAGCTAAATACATGAATTATTGAGTCATGTATGATGTTATGATGAGGTAATAACCCTTAGTTAGAACTAACATGAAAAAATTAATGTATTTAGTCATAATAATCAACACTATTTCTAGTCTTGAGAAAAATAATAAAATAATTATTAAACTAATGGAAAAACCCTCATCTCCTCCACTATAAATACCACCCTCACTCTATATTCCTCTCACACCTCTCAAGCTTTGAGAATTATCTATATTATGCCCAATACTCTTCCCAAGGCTCTTCCCCAGGTATAATACCTTATAGTATCACCAAAAGGCCAAAACCAAAGGCCTTAAGGAGGATATCAAGGAGAAAAGATCAAGAGGTAAAAATCCTCTTTCATTTTCTTTCAGTTTCTTTTCAATTCCTTCTATTTTCTCATAATATATTCACCTCCCATTATCCAAGAGGCATTAAAATATCCAATATATTATATATACTATAATTTTATCATGTTTATAGAAAAATTCATCATCATACTTCTTCTCCTCTCCCTCTTATTCTAAAAATAAAAACACCGTCGTGATGTGTCGATTTACTAACATCATGGACGATGTGTTTTCAATTTATTTTAATTGATTCAAGGATATTTATAAAACCATTTTAATTGTTAAAAAATATTGTAATTTGTATCATATAACCTCTTTTATGTTCTTTAATTAACATATATACATAATATTAAGTTATATAATGAAACTAGTTTGTGATTACAAAGAACTGCCAAAATGATCTAAACTAATATCATTAAATTTTTATCTAATGATCCATAATAATACATGAAAAAAAATTATGGTATAATTTAATATTATCGAAAAAAATTAATACCATTTCATTCAAATTTTGGATTTTTTCTTCCATTTTAAAAGAAAATCCATTACGAACCGTCCATGGAAACCATGTAAAGAACGCACCTGAGACAATGAAAAAACAAAGTATTATTAACAAATGGGTGGAATGATGTTATAAAATGATCACATAAGGTGTTATAAACATGAATATGTTTTTTTTAAATATTAATAACCCTATTTTATCCATTATACATGAGGTTTAAACACATTTTAAGTAAGATGAACTTGAGGTAAGGGAATTCTTAACTCAATTTCCATTCTTTGGGTTAACCTTCTAATTTATTGATTATGTGGTACTAAGATTATTTATGAAATTTAAATTTGATTATATTATGTGGATTTACAATGTATGCATATATTCTATTCCTTTTATTAATTTTCACTTCAAATATATGATATTTGTAGTGGAATTTTCTTTAAAAATCCTCATTTCATTTCATTTATTTTTTAAAGGGAATGATTTATATGATGTAAGTATTATTGTTTTATGATTATGTTCTGGTTCTTAGGAATTTTTTATGATTAAGTGTGGGAAATATATCTCCCTCTAATGCATTGGGTATGTGTAAGTTGGAGGTCAGCCATATGGTTACTCCAAGTGTAACTGCAATGGTTACACCATAAGGCAGTCGTGAGGGTTACATTGTAAGGTAGTCGTAAGGGTTGCAAATCATAAGGTGGCTGTGAGGGATAAAATATTAAGTAAGTAATTCCCCAAGATACCTTTATGGTTTTATTTATGTTTCTATGTTTTATAGAAATATCATGTTTCCCAAAGTAATTATATGATACTTTATGGGTGATAAGTATATCTTTGTGAAAATGATTTCATATGTTTATAAGTATTCATGGACTAATGGTTTCTTTCCTTCTTTTATAACCCTTACTGAGCTTTTTATGATCATCCCATGTTTTTAAAATTTTTCCCAGGTTATAAGGATATGTAATAGAAATAAGGGAGTCGAGTTAAATGTTATAAAAATTTGTTAAAGAAATAATGTTATACTTTTTTAAAGTTTTATGCTTTGGAATAAATGGATACTATTTTATTGGTACACATTTTTTATGCTTGTGGGTTGATATGTATGAATTATGTCCTAAATTTCTAGAAAATCTAAACTAAAAAGATATTTGGGGATGTAAAAGGTGAATTCTAAAGGAATTTACTAGATTATCTAATGTTTAAGGCCAGATCCTTATATCTAATGAATTTAAATCCTAATTTCTTTAGAAGATAGTAAAGGTGGTTAATTCTTAAGTTGAGGAGGTGAAAATATCAAATTTAATCCAACACACTTCCCTCAATCGATATCAAAGTGAATATTACCTCAATTTGAATCTATTATTTTATTTATTTTTGTGTTTAGTTGTTTAACATGAGGTCTTTAGATGATAAATAATTTAAGCCTAAGCCAAAGAAAATGAAAGTTATTCTTGGTTGTAGTAACATAGACGTTTACACCAAAACCTTGAATATCTGGAAGAAAAATGAAGCTCAAGAGCAACAAAAGTTATCCTCTTAAAACAAACATATGGAGGATCCACCACTACTAGATGTTAACATATGTTTAATTTATATTAAAAATTCTATTATAGTTAATCCTTTAGAAAAAATTTATTCAAGCTATAGTGAGTATGAATCTATTAAAATTATTATAGACTTTTACTCTGAAATTAAATATCACCTGAAGGAAGTTCCCGTCAAGGTTTCCATATAAATATTTCCATTTATTTATCCATAAATTAACTAAATTTACTTCCCTTTCTTTTATTCATCACTTTAATCTTCCATGAGTAGATATTGCATTTATTGTGTTCCTACTTTTTATGGTTCCTCCATTCAAAATATGTCCTTTCGGTAGAATTTCATATGGAACACCCATTAGTTCCTCCATCTAGAATATGAATTTATATTTTATTTATTTCAGAGTATCCATTAGAAAATTATTCACCTTAAACACACTCATTGACTTTACCATAAACTATTGAAAATAAATACAATATATAATCATCAACATCTGGTGGGAACTATAATATCCCCTTCATATATATTTTTTCAATATAAAATTCTTTTAAAAGCTGAAAAGTTTCCCCCCCTTACTGGTAATAAATTCAAAGTATATTTTATCTCATTCTTCTATGAACTTTAAGTAAGGTACTGACTTTCTCTCCCCCTTAATGATCTGAATTTGAGTCCCCCATTATTAATATCTTGGGGTGAGGGAGAAACTTTATTCAAACTTCATCTTCTTCTCCAATTTCCTTATATTAAATCAAATGTATACTAGAATTCATTAAAATCAAGATAATATCACTTTTTTTCAAGAAATAAGTCACAAATCAACCAACTCTAAGTCTATGTGATCTATTCTCATTTTATAAAACAAGAGTGATTAGCTCGGGCATTAAAACTATCGATAACATTTACCAAGTGATGCCAAATTTTATAAATTCTTCATTTGAGGGTAATTTCATTATATTTTAATTCAAATTAATTTCTTATGTCCATATCAACAAACATATTAAAAATTTTCAAGAATAGACATTAGATTTCTACCCTTTGTAAAATAATTCTTACCTTTTCATCAAAAAATCAATTTTACCCTTTGCATTTAAACTTCAATTTTTATGTGAGGATGTTAGAGTATAGAAAATAAACCTCAAAGATAATAGAAGATTCAATTCCCCAAATATTTGATCTCTGGAATTTCATCATAATCATCCAAAGCTTGTTTCTTTAGCAACTTCAATATTCAATCCACTAGATTTTTCAACAACTGATGTTTGAAAATTTCATTTGTCCGGAATATGAATTTTCACTTCAACTTATACAGATTTTGAAAGAACCAACTTCAAATTTATTTCAGGGTTCCCCCTAAATAGTATCAACTTTAATTACCCTTTTTAAGTAAGCTCACTGAAACATACTAGGGAATAAAGTGGATCTTCTATTTTCTCATAATATAGAGAAATGGGTTTGATAAATTTTTCTCAACCCAAAAAATCTACTCACTTTAACTTCATTTTTATTTATCCACTCACCCTTATCTTTATAAGCATTAATATTTTTGGGGACATGTATTTTTTTATTAATTTTTCTTTTAATATCATGTGGTGGTTTATATTTAACTTATGTTAGCAAGGAATATGCACTTTTTTTATTTTCTTCTGCTTCCAACTCCCTTGATTCCTACAACTGATTTGGCCATATAACCATGTAAAATGTCAGAATATGTTAAAATTTATTCTTATGTTGAGATTTATTTACAACACCACTTGTTACTTATGATTTTTTTCTACTTTTATTTATTATCTTCTCATGTCTTGGTAACATTGGTATGCAATTTTTAGGAATGTGGATGACCAAATTACACCTTCCATACACCTTTCTATCTTTCGATACATTACTCTTAAAAGGTAACTCTTAGTGAACTTAAACTTCTTCATTGGATATGTATTTCAATATTCTAATCCACTTGTGTATTTTATGGATTGATTTACTTTTTTATTTTTGCTGACTTATATTAACTTGAACATTCTTAGAAATTTTAAAACTTTCTATGAAGTAGTCCTTTATTCTATATAAGTAGCATATTTTCTATAGGAATGAAATATTATGAATCTTTCTTCTTGAGTATAACCTTCCCTATAGCTTCTGATTATTAATATATAAAGGCATATTTACAATACATCTTTCTTTTATCCCCCTTAACATGTTTTTTCCTTCTTCTATTAGTGTTTGTTGAGTTATGCTTGGTAAAAGTAAACCAACACTCACCACGACCACTTCTTTCACATCTAGCTGAGTTTCCATTTACTTTAACTTTTCTACCCATTAATGTTCCCCTTCTTTGACTTTAATTCCTTGTAATATTATTCCAACAATTGATATCTATGTATATAAACTTTCCACAACACCAAAAATAGCCAATAAGCCATGGATTCTTCCATTATGTTGAGTTTTGGATTGTGGAAACTTCTTATGAAACTTATTTCTTCTAAATATTTACTTTGTTCATCTAGAAATATTTATGGGGACTCCTTCTATTTTATTTTATTATATACACCTTTATAAAAGAGTTGAGTTTCTAACTTTTCTCCACCCATATCCATTTGGAACTACAATATGAACTGTTCAAAGTATGGGAGTTTGTGCATATAGAATCATCAGAATGTGGGATTTCCCTTTTCTTTAACTTATCATAAATAGATTCTTCTGATGCTTTTATATTCTTCCTATCATTAGATTTTTTTTTCAAAAGTAATAATTTATTTAGAAAATTAAATAGTGGATATTTTCTCATCATGTTTTGAAGAATTTGTTTTGAGCATATTCTCTATTTTTCAATTTTATTTCCAATTCAAGACACTTTAAATTTAAAGTTTTATTTTGTTTTTCAAGGAACTCCACTTTATCTTCACATTCATCTTTCAACTTCATAAATTTTTTTCATGCATATTACTTTCTTCTTACAAATAATTATTAATCTCTTATATTTTTTTGGCTTTGATCTCAATATGATAGTTTTTTATATTTATAATTTCTTCTGATCCATGGAATATTTCTTTAATAATTTCCTCCACAACAATATCCTCACTAAAAAATATTTACAATGATTATTCAGTAAGGTTGAACATTTCTAAAGAATGTAACACCATTTCTTCCTTATATCTAATGAGTTTAGTAAGTGATTCACATTCACTTACCTTTTTAACCAATTCGTAGTTTATTTCATAGGGTTCCCTCCCAAGTTATGAATTTTCTTTATAAAGTCCATTGATAAATTAATATATATATATATATATATATGAAAACTTCAATGGGAATTTCCTTCACATGATCTTTAATTTCAATGTAATAAATCCTTAATAATTTCAATAGATCCATACTCACCATAACTTAAACAAATTTTTTATGGAGGTTTAACTCTAGAATATTATTGAATATAACTTCCACAAACTTTAACTACTTGTAGTTGTAGATACTCCTTACATTTCTTATGAGAAGAAAACATCCATTTCTTATGATCTTATTTATTCTTTCAGTTCTTTAAGGTTCTGGATGAAACCTCGATGTTGCTACAACCAGGAATATTTTTTTCTCCAAATTAGGTATGACTTCTTTATCTTCCAAAAAAACAATATCTTCAACTTTGAGAAAGTCAAACTTCATGTAAATTAATTAAACATAACTGTGAATAAACTAATAGATACAAACAGCAGTAGCCTTTGCTCTAATACTAATTCAGATTCTTAGGGGATTGTGCAGTCACCCTAGGGGGGATCCAGGGTGGCCACATTTTATTTTTACCAATTATGATCAACATAAATTCTCCATCCCTTTAAGTTTATCGAACCTCTATTATGATTTAAGATGTATGGATATTTATAAATTTTCCCTCATCGGTTTTTTGTTATGCCAAGCAGATAATGTAAAGTAAATATAAAACTTGGATTTTTACAAGGCTTGACATAAAATCCTAGTATTATCCATGTAGGTTATAAATTTTAGTTCCCATCAGATAAAGATAATGACATGTTTTCAATAGTTTATAGAAAATTTAATGAGTAATTTTAAGGAGAAGAAGTTTCTTATGGATGTTTTGGAAGAAATTCACCAGAAGTACATATTCCAGATGGAGGCACTAATGAGTGTTTTGGAAGAAATTCCACTAGAAGGAAATATTAAATATGGAGGAACTGTAAAAATAAGTGTAACACCCTAATATTTTATTTTATGTATCTTTTTAAATTTAACTTCTTCGATAACTTACATTACATAGAACATCAAGCTTAAACAAATGATTAAATATTATTATTTTATTGTGATAGTTATCACCTAGACATTAGAATGGAAGAAATGAATAATATGGATTAAATTATGAAAATATAGTTAGAACATGTTTTTAAAATGAATTCACTGGTTACCAATTAATTGTAAATGAAAATAAAAACCAATTGAACATAAAGGATGTGATCTATACAAAACTATTTTTAAGACCACAATGAAATTTTATCATTATAAATTAATTTAATCACTATTAGTGAAATATATTAATGAAATTTATATGTTACATATTCAATCAAATATTTTTAAATTCAACCAATAAGTTGGATAGACTTAAGATAATAATAAAACCAATTTTAAACATAAAAAGATATTTTTTTCTAAAAGGTAATTTTACCGCCTTTTAATGGCACACTTGTTTTAAATCTGAATTTTGACACTTTTATAAATTAAATTTCAAAAAGAATTAATTTTTAAAATTTTAATGTCAAAATTATCTTAGGATGAATTTTTGGAATTTTTCAGAAAATATTTATTTTCTAGTGAATAGTGAAAAATATCGATTTTTATAAAAGTATCAATTTCATTATATTAAGGCCTATTTACGATTTGAATTTGATCTCAATGTAACTTAAGAAATATTTAGTTTTAAATAATATAATCCATTTTATTTTAATCATCCTTATATCTTATATTGGTATAAGTACATTTTTGGGTATAAAAATACATATTTCAAAAAAATTGTTTTTCATTGTATTTTACGGGATTAATTTTAAAATAAATTCTGAAAATTTTATGACTGAATATTGAAAAATAGATGCCACATTTTTATTCAAAAGTTCCATATTTAGTAAATACATCCCTTTTATTTTTGGTCAATATGAATACTAATCTTGGTAATGTTTGTTACCACCGTAAATGATAAATTGGGTAATTTAGGTTAAAAATAAAATGATAAGGACTATAAAATTACCCTAAAATTCACCCAAATTTTATTGTATGATTTATATTCTACCCTTAACACCTAAGGTTTTAATTTTTGTTATTTATTGGAAAAATTACCTTAAAAATTACTTTGATATTATTTAAATTAAAGAAAATCTCAAAATGTCACTTTCCTTATCTCAAACATATCTTATGTGTACACATGGGTACAAAGGTAATTTATGAATGAATATATGTATCCATTTTGAAATTAATAAAATTATTTTCATTATATAAATTTATTTATTATTTTTGGGGACCATTTGGATGAGGTTATGATATTTATAATATTTTATATAAGAAAAGTTAAAGATGTCACATTCATATTTTAATAACTATATTATTTTTAACATGGTGTTATTCAGAACATATATTAGATTATAGATATTATTTTTAAAGATAAAATATTTATCAACACCATGACATTTTATTTTTAAATTTTAGTGAAAAAATAATTACCTTAAATAATTATAAAACGATGATGTAGTAATTATGTTATTAATGAAACAATCAAATAAATGATATTAAAATATTAAAATAAATATAATTTGAATTAATTAAGATTATAAACTAATTTTATGGATTATTATGACATATTAGGGTGTATTAAATATTTTTTTTGAAGTTATATTTCTTTCTTGTTTTACTTAAGTCCAAAGTAATGAATAGTGTCAAAATTGACAATAATGATATTTTATCAAAATAATATTTTATTAAATTATTTATAAATAAAAAAGTGTATTATTTTGTCTAAAATTTCATAATTATTTCATTTATTTTCTAATTTAAATTTTATAAGTAAAAGTTACCACATTTTAATGTTAAATAAATTGTTACCATAATTAAAATTAAATTATGTCAACTAAAGTCAATCAAAATGATAAGGTTTAAAGTAAAACCAAAACATATCAAAATTTTATTCTCTAATGAGATTAAAACCTTGTCTCATATTATATTTGAATCCTTTTCCATTTTTTTGTGTTTGTATAGAAAATAAATTTATTATAATTTAATATTTTGAGCATTTCTAAGGGTGTCCCTCACCTCAATTATAAAAGGGCACTCCTTCCTTCATTTCATTTCACCACCTTGAGCCTTATATCTTGACCAAAATATATAAATATCTCTTAAAAAAATACTTATACAAGTTATGGTGGTTCTTATACTTCCAAAATACCAACCCTATATCTTTTAAGAAGATATCTAAAGGTAGTTTTCCAAAGAAGAGGTAATAATCCTTACTCACTCTTTCCAATTTGTTTCTTCTTCTAATTCCTCTTCATGAGTTGTTTATATGATAAATTAATAAATACAGTATCATATATATAATTATATGTTATTATAATTATGGGAATATCATATCCCACATTTTATCCATCCTACAAAAAAATGAAAGCACCGCGCGTGCGTACGTACAACTTACCGTCTTCATGTTGTGGTGTAATTTATTTTTCATCCCCACTTTACTTGGATGGGTATAATTATGTATATAATAGATATATATGATAATTATGAAATTATATTGATTATTTAAATCCACTTACTTACCCTTTCACCATTAAGGGAATGATACCGTCGCTCGTGCATATATATGGCCTACCGTCTCCACGATGCGATGCGATTCATTTTCCATGTTCAAAATTCAAGAGCGATTCTAATATATATATATATATATAATGAATAAATATGATATCTATGACCTTAATTTCATTCTTTATATTAATTAACTATATCCTATACATAAGAACCGAGACCTACACGACAAAATATGCATAGAAAAATGAAGCAGTTAACACCCGAAATAAGGGTAATAATGAAATATTATTAACAAACAAGTAATAAAATGATATAATAGGATACTATATATTATCATAAACACTAATATGGTTCTTTTATAAATTAATAATATGATTTTAACCATTATAAATGAGGTTAAATCATGTTTAATTAAGGGAAATCACAAGGTAAGGGTTTGTTTTTGTTACTTTATTTTCGGTGGGACATATGAAATATTTATCACTTATTTATTTTGTGTGATGTATGCAATACCTTTTATTTATGATAATAAATAATTTAATATTTCATTAAATATCCATATTCTTGTATCATGAATGTAAAGAACCCAACCCCAATAGCCCGAAGCCAGTGCCTTACTTTCTTATATAGGTATAAATACAAGACTAAAATCCCAAAGGACCGATCAGTTTAGTAGTTTTGGAAGCTAGATTACATACATGAAATTTACATTACAACTTTATAGAAAATAAAACAAATCAATTCCATTAGAAACACCCATAAACTCCAAGATTATCCATACAAATCATTCATGATATACATATTAACATCTAGGGGAAAAATAAAACATAAGAATGGGGTGAGATCAGATGCTCATTAAGGGTAAGTAATACAATGGAAGATAATATAAACAACAAGACATGGTGAATAACTAAAAACATATGCCATAATCTTGAGTATAATATGGAAATAATAAAAGATGAATAACTAATGTCATTTAAATAATCACATGAGAATGAATCTTAACCATGGATATTTTACTATTTGAATATTCACATGGATAATAAATTACTAATCATAATGAGGGAATTCATATTCTGGACATCATAAACATACCATTGAGTCCTCATCCAAGACACTTGAAAATAAATGGTTAAGGCCTCAGCTAAAATCCATTTTTGTTTTATCTCATGAGACCTACTGATGCATCGATGGACTATAGAGGGACACATCCATCACTTACTAAGTCCAATGAATTTCTCATATGAATGAGGTTAAAAATAAATAATATATACATATAAAATTTAAATAACTTTCCCCAATATGTAAACATAATCAATAACCATTCCAAGTAGTATGATGAATGGTGTCAAGATAGAACATCCATAGTAAAACTAATCATAAACCATTTAAAAAAAATATGTTAGATGATAAAAATAAGTGATCAGTCTCAATAAATCATAAAATTAAATATAGGTTTTTAAATATATAAAAATATTCTAACAAAATCATCGAGAGATTCTTAAGAGAAATACCCCTTTTACTTTGCAAAGAAGAGTTCTTTTGGAAAAATAATTTTTATTTGTCATAATTTTTTGTATACAACTAGTAATGAAAAAGTATAGTTTTTAATGACAAAATAGAAATTTTAGAAAAATAATGGTGTCTTAAAAATGATTATGGATGATGCTTGAAAATGGGTAAGAAATCATAAAGTTACCTTTAACTGGGTTTGCTTATCGGGGAGAATTGAGAAGAGAACCTTGTAAAACATGTCTTTCCCCTTAAAAGAAAGATGAAATGGTATGGATTTTTGATTTTGAAGCATATAAAAATAATTTATAATAATTATATAAAAATAATGAATAATTAAATTGGGGTAAAGAGAGAGAAATCATAACCCGAATAGAAAATGGAGGTTTGGGAATAAATCCTTACCTTATGTCCAAAAGTGTTCTGAACTTGACCTTAATGTCCTGGATAATCAAATTAAATCCATTAATTAATTAATTCAGAACCATTTATATGTTTATTTGATTTATTATAATTTTATAAAGTTCATTCATGGTCTTTTTGATGATTTATAAGATACAATTTTATCATTCGGGAGCGTTTGTTTCCTTGGTTTTTATGATCGGTTTACTTGTATATGAGTATGGATGTTCATGTAAAATGGGAATAGATATCACACATTGAAGTTACATTGTATTAATTAACATACAAAATATTAAATGTCTATATAATTCATTTTTTATTTTGGGTGGGGATTACTCATTAGATAAGAGGTTAGTGATAATCATTTAGATTATTTTGGCGGTTTTTTCGATCATCATAAACTAGTTTTGTTTTATTAATTAACATCATGTATATATAATGATTCCAGAACAATACATAGTCTGTAATACATATATTATATTTTTTTAACCATAAAAATGATTTTATGACCAGCCTTGAAGGCGTTAATGGAAAATAAAAATGCATCATCCATGATGTCGGTAAATTGACACATCAAAGATGATGTTTTTATTTATATAATAAAAGAGAGAGAGAAAGGAGTTTGATGATAGATGTTTAATTAACATGATAAATATTCAGTATATAAATGGTACTAGAGTTATAAAGTCAATTTGGACATGGGATGTGATGGAAGGATAAGAAAATAAAATAAAATAAATTAAAAATAAAATAAAAGAAATTGAAAATAAAGTAAAAGAAAAGAAAGTGGATTTTTACCACTTGAATTATCCTCCTTGAGAACCTCATTAAGGTGATTGATTTTGGTATTTTGTTGAGACCAAAGGATCTTTGATGTGTGGTAGGGT
This sequence comes from Viscum album, assembly GCA_963277665.1. NCBI lineage: Eukaryota > Viridiplantae > Streptophyta > Magnoliopsida > Santalales > Viscaceae > Viscum > Viscum album. The sequence continues at coordinate 1,950,737,873 of OY728161.1, read as the reverse complement.
CTTGGGAAGAGTATTGAGCATAAATTTGACAAGTATCAAAGCTTGTAAGGTGTGAGGAGAAGGGGTGGTGAGGGGTGATATTTATAGCAGAGGAGAGGAGTGTTTTTTTGAATATTTTATTCATTTGTTTATTATTTTGGATAAAGAATATGAATAGTTTAATAATTATCACCAAATATATTAAAATAATTAAGTATAGTTCGAGATTATGGGCTCACATCATCCATACATCACATATTACTCAATAATTCATGTATTTAGCATTTATCGTAAATTATTGTATTCTAATATTCACAAAAAATTAACATATTTTAGAAAAATTCCAAAAAATTACAACAACTATTCCTCGACATGTAGAATTAAAAAATAAACTCCATTTTATGAAATTAATTTTCTAAATATGAGAAATTTAATTTTTAATTAAAATCATCATTTACTCAAAAAATACAGATTTTAAAATTATAACTAATTTTATAACACTTTGAAAAATTAACTAAGGTATCATAAAATTATCTTAAAATCACAAGACAATAGAATATTAATTTATAAATACGTTTTTTGTCAATTATTTTTTTAAATAATTTCTTTAATTATAAAATTGTAATTACATTTTTATGACTTAAAAAAATACCAACACTAAATTAATAATTTTTAAAATATTTATTTACTTATACTTTGATATAATTATATCATATTAATATTTATAAGATAAATAAATTTAATTTATACTTTCATAGGTTATGTTACAATTCTAATAATAAATACACTATCAATTATAGCGAAAATGATCATTTTATAAAAATCAGGATTTTTCACTATTCAATGGAAAATAAATATTTTCAAAAAAATACTAAAATTTCACCATAAGATAATTATAAAATTATGATTTAAAAAATTAAGTTTATTTTGATCAATATAATTTATAAAATTGTCAAAATTTAGTTTTAAAACTAGTGCGCCATTAAAAATTAGTAAATCTACCTTTATAAAAACGTAGTCTTTTAATGTGTATAATTGGATCTATTCTTATATTATGTATCTAAAAATGTTTTTTATGAATGTAAAAATATTTTATTAAATATATAATATATATAAATTTCATTAATATCTTTAACTAATTAGTTATTAATTTAATTTATTAATATAAAATTTCATTATGGGCATAAAAATGGTTTTTATAAAAATACATCATTTATATTCAATTAGTTTTCATTTATAATTAATTGGTAACCAATGATTTAATTTTATAAACATTTTTAATCTAAATTTTCATAATTTACATAATCTCATTCATTCCCACCTTTCCCAACATCTAGGAGATAACTATAATAATTAAATAATAATATTTAAATCATTTGTTAAGCTAGTAAGCTATCGAAGAATTTAAATTTAAAAGGAGGTATCTTATAAAATCATGGGATGTTATATTCTCCCCTCATTTAATAAATTTCATCCTCACAATTTAAAAATTTTCTAAATAATTATAGTTTGATACTTGAAAATTATTTTGTGGGAAACTCACATCAGAAATAGGGTTACAAAATATCCTCTTAATAAGAGGAAAAGGAAAATGCAGAGGTCACCACAAAACTAGGATTCTGGGTAGGAAATAATTAGTGGAAAGCAATAACATGGAAATGAAAGATAAATATAAATATCAAGTTCTGATATATAGTGATAGATAACATGATCATTATAAATTTAACCATCACAAAACCATAAATCATGTGATCGGTAAAAAGACCATTATTTCTCAGAAGGAAAAGTAAACAAATGATGTTTTTGTTCTAAAATAATTTTCCTATAGTTGAGGGATTATTTTACTATATAGATAGGAACTTTTGAAATAAAAATTACTGATTAATTTATATTTCATAAGCATAATCTCATCCTTTGGTTTTACTTCAATCTATTTTCACTTCACCCCTTACACCTAGAAATGAATGTTCAAGATGGTTTTTTCATGCCAGAAGCACTTTTAACAAATCATATGTTCCTTATGTCATTACTTTGAACTTTAAATTTATACAAAAACCAAGAAGGTTATCATATTATACTAGTGAACAATAAATTCCAAAGTTTAACTTGATCCATTTCACAAGTAGTTAATCTTAAGAATCATATAAAACATGCCTGTCCACATTCAATGACCAAAATTTTAGAAGGAAGGTCACTAAATTTCCAAAATTAACTTAACATAAGATTCCCCAAATAATGTATCTTGTAAACAAATATACCAAATATATGAAAACCTTGATCACCTTAAAACCTTAATGAAAAAATTCATGCTTCCAAATCCCTAAAGAAGAAGTACTGTAGTATAATCCTTATATATCTCTTGATTTTTATAACCATAAAATCATAACATAATTCTTGAATCCAGAAACACAAATACATTAGTTATTCCACTTCAACTGTAGTAACAATATAAGTTGGACCTTAATCCCTTTTATTTTTCTGATCTATATTTCCTTGATGGTTGGGATATTCATTTGTGTAGTGTCCCACATTCTTACAGTTGAAACATTGCACATTTACATTTTATTTATTTCCCCTACATTCATGAGCCTGGTGACCTTTCTCTCCACACTCTTAATAAACTCTCATTCCCTTCAGGAAAGTATCAGGGTGTTTCTTCCCATAATTATCACATGGGGGAAAATATTTCTCTCTTTATTCCTTTATCTGACTTTTTCCTCATTGTACTCTTCTTCTCATGATTGCCTCCAAATCCATAATACTTTGAAATTTATCTCTACTTCTTGTTAGAATATGATAATATTTCCTAATATGATTAGAAAATCTGAGAGACTATTTCCTTTGAAATAATGGATTAAATCCATCGAAGAAATGATTATCATTACTCTTTGGATTATGTGAATTGATGTAGTTCCCATTACTTTTTCCAGGTGACATTTCTAAATAATGGAATACACTAGATTAGATCATAACATTATGAAACATAATGTATAATATAAAAACTAGTGAAATACTTAACATAAATTGTAAAATTTATGCGTAGCTAATATGATAGTCATAAACATGGTTTCTTTAGGGACATATTTACTTTTAAATCCTTTATAATAGTTTTTAAATAAAATGTTAATTATACTAAGCATATCCCTAAGAAGTGTCAAACCAGGTGCACTGTAAGTCCCATTTTCATGCATCAGTTTACCCCGAGTCAGGACTGAGACACATTGTTGGAGTTGTTACCCCTAGGTAAATCTATGTCAGAATCACGTCTACTTGAAGTATCTGATCGCACTACGATTCACTATATCATTTTCACCCTTAAACCACTATGCTAAACTAGTTTTGTATTTAAAATTATAAAAATAATAACAAATTTCACTTCATGTTTGATTACATTATTTTTTGTTTATCACTATTAAAAAGGGTAATGTTACTTGTTTTGATAATTTCATTGAAGGTGGAGGTGATTTGGAGGGCCCATGATGAAGTTCAAAAAAATGGTCCAAGCTGTGCATGATCCAAGCACACCAGTTTACTAAACAGAACACTGATACTAAAGTGTGAATATAATTGGGCTGAAAATTTGTGGTCTGATCAAAAATTTAATGGGATACATTTCATCTGAAAGAACACAAGCACAATTTGGCCACTAAAAGGTCAATCAGACCTGATCTGTCCAGCATACCAAATCTGAACAAAGTCAAAAGTGGTGTGCTATGATCTGTCCATATATCAAGATATAGGTGTCAAAATAAAGCCAAAATTTATTTGGAGATAGTAAATAGGCGGGGAAAAAACTTTTTAGTTTTTTTCAAAGTGATATAAGGATGTATAACCTTCAAAAATAATGGGCCAAGTGGTTTTACACAATATATGTGCCCAAAACCACCTTCCACTTTGCCTATCAAATGATACATTGGGAACCTCATTTGGGAGTTCAAATAAGAATAAAATCTCTACCATTTTGTAGTCCTATAAGAGTCTCCTCTTTATCCTAGAAGTTCTGGATTCCCATATCCTTATAGGGGGATCAATAATGAAGAAGGAGTTCCACTCGAGCTTCATCCTCCTCCCGATGTCGAGCTAAATAGTGGGAGTTCATTATGAGGGAGCTACACACATGTAAAGGGAGTTATGATGCATATATTAGCTACTGTTTTGGAGTTACATGGATTTTTAAACATTTATTTTCATATATATTACATTATTTCTTATTTTAATGCTTGTTTGTATGCATGTGATTGATTTTCTCTTAATTTTTAACTGATCAGTGTGAGGTTTTGAGTGCATGACTTGTGTTGTTCTGATTGGAAAACAAAATAATAATTTTATTACCCAAATTCTTGAGATATAAATCTTATTTGGAAGCTATTATTCCATTCATAAGTTCTAGACCTTGACAATATGATTATTATGTCAAGGTTTGGTTCTTCAAGCAATGAAATAAATACTTAGGAATTAATTAGGATTCCAATTAATTTAAACCAAAGAATTACTCCAAGAATAAATGAATATATAAGAAAAATGAACTTGAAATGTGTGTAGTGAAATAAAAAATACTCATTTGTATCATATTTTTCAAAATCCACTTGGTATGTCAACTATTAAACTCTTTAAGTTAAGGTATTTTATTTAAACTGTTTTCAAAATCACCCCCTTTTTAGTACTTTTTATTAAAAACGAATACTCTAAACCTATCAATTATTCTTGAGAGATGACCTAGGGTATTCCATATACTATAAATTAACCTTAAAATTATAATTAATTTGACATGTCATGATAACACGGTAAAATTTTGGTTCCGTTTTCAGGGAGTGATTTGGTTTTTAATGCGTGTTTTTTATAAGATATTTGTAATTTTTGTGAATATTTCTTTGTTTTATATTCTACCTTTGCATACATTTTTTCATTCTGATTTATTTCTCATATAGGTTCTATGCATGATGCATTCTATTTCAGGAGACTTACCACATTTAGAACCTGAATCGGAGAGGATCCAACATTAGTGACACTGAGATGCACAAGACAACCCTTTAAAGGAGGACACACCACCACTTGAGACTTTTCTAAACCCATCTTCTTCTAGAACCAAATTAGAACAAGAAATTAATGTGTATAACATGGATGAAAACAATTGAACACTAAAATAACTAACCTATCCTGATGTTGATACCCAACCCACATATATTCAAATGCAAGGAGAGACACCCAATTTTGAACTAAAATCAAGTCTAATTCACTTATTGCCAAGATTTCATGGACTTGTTGGAGAAGATCTAAATAAGAAATTAAAAGAATTTCATATTGTGTGTTCTACATTAAAACTTTATAATGTGGATAAATAACAATTAAAGCTTAGGTAATTCCCATTTTCATTAGAAGAAACTGTGAAAGATTGGTTGTATTATGTTAATTCACCTATTAGACATTGGGTGGACATGAAATTACTTTTTCTTGAAAAATATTTCCCAAAATATAGAAATGAAACAATAAGGAAAGAAATATATTGGATAAGACAATCACAATGGGAAACACTTCATGAATATTGGGAAATATTTAAGATGTAATGTTCAAGATATCCACACCACCAAATAAGTGATAAAATTTTAATTCAGTATTTTTATGAAGGTTTAATTTCTATTGATAGAAACATGATTGATGCTGCTATAGGTGGTGCGCTAGTTGAAAAGACCCTAATTGATGAAATAAACCTAATTGAGAACAAAGCACAAAACACTCAGTAATTTAGTTCATGGTTCAGTGTACCCATTCAAGGTTTCCATGAGGTGAAATCTACCGAATTCGAGAAGAAGGTGGACACAAAGTTTGAATAGGTAAGTGCCCTTCTAAGATAACTTTCTCTTTACTAAGGGAAATCCCAATATCCTCCTCTCATCCATTGCGGTATATGTTCTTTTGACACCCATTACTCTGAAAAATCTCCTCAATTAAGATAAACTTCTAAGAGTTGTGAGACAATATTTCTAGGCCGCCCCTACAACTAACCATTTAGGCAAGAACCTTACTATCCATCAAACCCTGGGTGGAAAGAAAACCAAGATTATAGGAAAGGGGGGTATTCAAACCAACCTCAATAGCCATGGAACCAAAAAGGGTAGAGTAGTAATCCACCACCACCTATAAATCCTCAACCACAATAAAGGAATTTCCAACAACACCCTACAAAACCCGAGCCTAGCCTAGAACATATGATGAAACAAATGGAATCCAATAATCTCCAATTCCAACAAACCACCCAAGATTCTATACATGATCGAAAAACCCAATTAGGCGAACTAGTTAACTCAGTGGGGGAAATAAAAAGTCATGGGTTGGGTAAACTACCCTCTCAACCACTTGTAAACCCTAGGGATAAGGGAAATGTCAGTTCCATCACCCTTATGAGTGGAACTCAACTTGAAAGACAAATGAACCCCCCTTTAGAGTTATTCTATTCTGAGGAAAACACCATCCCAACCGTTGAAATCAGTCCAAATGTTGAAAAACCTTATCCTGAGAGAATCCCTTACAAAGGAAAGAGTGTGTCTGTTGATAAGTCACCTAGACCAACCATTCCTCTTCCATTAAACCAAAGGGAAAACCAACCAAGAAAAGAAAAGTAATCTGAAATAGATAAGTAAACATTGGAAACTTTCAAAAAAGTGTAGGTTAACATTCCTTTGATTGATGTCATGAAAAAATACCAAGATATGATAGGTTTATGAAGGAGATGTTTACACACTGATGATGACTTCAAGGTTATGAGAAGTTGATCTTGGGGAGAAATGTATCAGCATTAATAGAGAAATCACTTCCCACCAAATTCAATGATCTTGGAACATTCTCAATTCTGTGCACCATAGGGGAGTATTCCTTTTCCAATGTTATGTTTGATTTAGGTGCTTATATAAATGTGATGCCTCACTCTATTTACTCTTAATTGCATATCAGGGAATTTATTCCCATTAAAATTTTCATTAAATTATCAAATCAGAGTACAAAACACCCTTCTGGTGTGTTAGAGGCTATTCTTGTGAGGGTGAAACATTTAATTTTTCCTTCTAATTTTTATGTTCTTAAAATGGAATATGATAGGATGAATGGACATGCCCCTATTATATTGGGGAGGCCCTTATTGAAAACTTCCAAAAACATAATTAATGTACATAATGGTACATTATCTATGGAGTTTGGTGGTGACATTGTCCACTTCAACGTCCTTGATTCCATAAAGAACCCCTCAGAAGAACATTCCTCTGTCTCTGTTAACTTTATATATGTACTCCCTTACCCTAAAAATAGTTCGTTTCATTCCCATGACCCCCTTTATGAGTTTTCATAATAGGTTGAAATTCTATGAAATTAATCATGCATACAATGTTATACCTTTTTAGAAAAATTTCATGCATGTTTATTAAGTGATGATTTCTTAAACACTAAGGATCACATGAAAATCGATGATACTGCTAAGCTTGTAAAATATCTTTCTTCATCTAAGGATGATACCACTAAGCAGTTAAATGAGATTATTGACCTATCAATTTCACAGACACTCCCATAAATCCAAAATCCCTCTAAATTGGAACTAAAACAACTTCCTAAAGATTTAAAATATTCATATATTGAGAATGGAAACAAGTTTCCTATCATCATGGTTAGTTCACTCCCTCCTGAGCATGAATTGCGATTGCTTGAAATTGTGAGGGAGTATAAAAAAGATTTGGGATGGACACTTTTTGACATTCCTAGTATTATCCCATCAATTTTAACACATCATATATTTTTAAATGATGAGGCGAAACTAGTGAGGCAGGCACAATGCTGACTAAACCCAAATATGCTAGATGTTGTTAAAAAGGAAGAAACAAAATTATTGGATGCTAGAATCATTTTCCCCATATCTAATATCCAATGGTTCAGTCTAGTTGAAGTAGTTCCTAAAAAATAGGTCTAACAGTAATTAAAAATGAAAACAAAGAATTGGTTCTCTTGTGCAGAATAGTTGGCTTGTCTGTATAGACTATCACTAACAAAATAAACACACTAAGAAAAACCATTTCCCATTTCCATTAATTTACCAAATGCTAGAGAGGAAAGTAGGGAAGTCCCATTACCATTTCCTTGATGGGTATTGGTTGCGCCCAAATTTACCCTACATGTATGCGGTCGATGTATTACATGTAGGGGTTGAATCCACAAAGACTGAAGAAGTAACCTTGAGACGCTATGATTTGGTGGAGGATGGGTCGTGAAGTGGACAACTTTGGTTTTGATTTTGGATGTTTTTAAAGAACACTAATAAACCTAAGTGAATTCAATTAAATGGAAATGGGTTGATCTTAGGATTATTCTCGGGGTGGATTGAATGAATTTTACTTCATTAGACAATTTTGGTTTTATTAATTTTTGATGAATCCATTCTTCAAAAATAACACTAACTTCATCATTTTCTGGTTTGGTGCTTACTAAACACAATTACTAATCCCCTATACACTTAGAGAACCAAATTCATGATCTCTAAAAGGTATATGGTCATTTATTAATTGAATTTAGTTTCCTCAAACACAATAAAGATGAAGAGTAGAAATAACTGAAGAATGGATGTCTTAAATTAATTATCCAATTAACAACAATTCGTTCATAAAATAACATTAAATATAGCCTTTGAATCCTTCTAAGATCAAACCATTAAAGGTTTAGCCCTCCTTTGATGGTATACTCTCAATGGTGGGTGGAATATGGCTAACAAGAATTGGATTGAAGAAATTAAAACCGCGGAAATAACGAGCACTCCTCTGTGTGTGTGAATGAAATTCACACCTCTATGTGAACTGATTCACAAAAACATAGAGATATCACTGTGATTTGTGATAATAAAGTTTTAATAGATGAAATGGAAAATATAGAAGAGAAATAAGTTGATTAAGAATATAAAGATACAAAAAAGAAACTTACATGTAAATGGAAAACATTACAAAGGAAATTTGGAAGCATAACCTTACAATGAAACAACCAAAAAAAGATGATAAGAAAAATATACACCCCTATTACCTTCACAACTAGCTCCTTATATAGGAATATTAGGACCCTTCTATCTTCCCCCCACAATCAATTCACCCCCAAAAATTAATAGAGTCAAAAGGAGGGTGAATAATCAAAAGGAAATTGACGTTTCGAAGTTGACCCGGAAAACATTCCAGATTCGTCCACCATATTGACATGTGAATTCATAATTGAAGAAGGATGAATACGGAGGGGTTTTAGAAGAGAAATATATTCTTCCATCTTCCCTCTAAGAGCTTTAAATATTTCAGGAAATTTGGCTCATCTGTTTAGAAGTTATGGTTGAAATGGTGGGACGGATTTCGATGCCTTAATATCGGGTCCACCATTTAAATCTCAACTTCATATCCCTTTATCATCATAAAAAAATCATAATTATCTCCAACCACAGTTGAATAAAATGATCCTCATATTTTTATCTTTCTACTTTATAAATTTGAGCTTCATTTGGCTTGGTTTGTGAGCCCCACATTTGTTTGATGGGCCTTAGGCCCACTATGATTTTTCCAGCAAGTTTCTGCCTTCAGGTGCAAAAATCTCCATCTTCACTTGTGATTAATCCATCAGACCTAAAAGAAAAAATGTTCCAAATAAAGTGATAAATCATATACCAAAATAAAAAATTAAAATGATGAATATTTTAATTTTCACAAGCAAATTATTAAGTGGGCCCAAATTGACACTTTAAGCATGAATTACACAATGATGGAAAATGAAGTTCAATTTCTGAATTGGACTAAAATTGATGTTTATGAACTTTTAAAAACATTAATATTAAGATCTTAACAATGAATATTAGCCACTTTTAGTGACTAATTAGGTATTATGGATAATTTAAGATCTATATTTCCCTTGAGGATCAGGAAAAGACAACCTTAACTTGCCCCTTTGGAAAAATTTCATATAGAAGGATGCCATTTGGTATGTTCAATGGTCTGGGTACTTTCCAGTGATGCATGGTTAGTATTTTTTCAGATCACCTAGATAATTGTGTGGAAGTATTAATGGATGATTTCACTATTTATGAATCTTATTTTGATGAATATTTGAGTAGTCTTGGTTCAGCCCTACGTCACTGTATTGAAAAGAATATCATATTAAATTATGAGAAATTTCATTTCATGGTGCAACAAGGTATATTTTTTGGACATGTCATTTTTGGGTATTGTATCCAAGTAGATAAATCAGAAGTGGATGTCATTTATTTCCTATCATTCCCCAAAAATGTATGGGATATGTGATATTTCCTAGGTCATGATAGATTTTATTGTCATTTCATTCATGAATTTAGTAAAATTGCACTCCCCCTATCCAGATTTCTCCAAAAATAAAAGTAATTTGTTTTTTATAATAAATGTGAGGAAGATTTTAATAAGTTAAAATGGAGTCTAATGTCACCCCTGATAATCCAACCATTTGAGTGGGATTTACCATTTGAGCTCATGTGTGATGCCTCTAACTATGCAGTTGGGGAAGTCTTATCACAAAGGGTTGATCAAGATCCACAAGTCATTGCCAATGCCTCACGTACACTAGACCCTGCCCAAGAAAACTACACCAGAAATGAAAAATAATTTCTTTCCATTGTGTTTTCCTTAGATAAATTCAGGATGCATCTTTTAGGGTCCAAAGTCATTGTGTTCTCATACCATGTAGACCTACGGTATCTCTTTAAGAAACCAGAAGCCAAACCACGTCTCATTTTCCAGATACTCCTCCTTTAAGAATTAAATTTAGAAAATAGAGATAACAGGTGTAGAGAATGTGGTGGCTAACCATATCAGTAGGTTCCACCCATCCTCAGACATTGACTCATCCCCATGTATTCCCATAAATGACATGTTTCTAGATGAGCAATTGTACTGAGTGCAAGATGCTATTCTTTAGTATGCCAAAATTGTAAATTATTTGGTAGCCTCTTGCATTCCTTCCAATTTTAATAAAAAACTAGGTCGACCATTTAAAACATGATCCATGTTGGTACATTTGGGATGACCTCTACCTTTGGAGAATATATAGTGATAAATTCCTTTGGCATTGTGTTCCTAATAACAAGTTTCAGTCTATCCTTAGGTTTTGTCACACTCTTGCTTGTGGGGGACACTTTGGTCCCCAACAGACTACTCAGAAGGTCCTTGATTTTGGTCTCTTTTGGCCAACGCTTTTTTGGGATTCCCATGATTTTTTTAAATCTTGTCCTCACTATAAATGAATGGGGAATATATCTAAAAGAAATGAAATTCCACAATAAACATTGCTCTTCCATGACATTTTCAATGTTTTGGGAATTGAATTTATGGAACCATTCTCAAATTCATTTGGGAACCTTTACATTCTTCTGGCAGTGTATTATGTTTAAAAATGGGTAGAGGCATGAGCTACAAGGACTGATGATTCCAAGACTATTGTGGAATTTTTGAGAACACATTTTTTTAGGTTTAGATTACCCAGGTTCATTATCTATGACCAGGGTTCTCATTTATGCAACTAAACAATGCAATCTATTTTGAGTTAGTATGGGGTCGGTCATAGAGTGTCTACTACATGTCATCAACAAACCAATGGACAAGATGAGGTGTCAAATAGGGAGGTAAAATATTTTTTTTTAAAAACAGTTCAACCTAATAGAAAATATTAGAGACTTAGACTCTATGATTCATTATGGGATTACCGTACTACTTTCAAAACTCCCATTGGCTTGTCACCATATCAGCTAGTGTTTTAAAAGAGTTGTCACATCCCTATTGAGATTGAGCATTGGTCCTATTGGGCCATTAAATAATGCAATTATAGTATTTCTAGTGCTGGTTCTTAAAGGAAGTTAGAAATTTAGGATTTGGAGGAAATGTGTAGAAATGCATATGAGAACTCCAAGATTTATAAGAAGCGAACCAAGGCTACCCAGGACCGTCTCATCCTTCATAATCAATTACACATTGGACAGAAGGTCCTCCTATATAATAAAAGGCTTAATTTTCATCCAAGTAAGATTCATTCCCACTGGTTTGGACCATACAATGTTACTAATTTCTATCCATTTGGTGTTGTATAGGTTTAAAATGAAGAAACCAAGAAAACATTCACTGTCAATGGGCAGCGGTTGAATCACTTTAATGAATCCATTTTGGAGTCCTCGATGAAGGAAATCCATGTTTAAGAAGTAATATATGAATGACACTCACTAGGTTTTATCCTTCCTCCCCACATTCTCTTTTATTACAGTGAGGACACTAAACACTTTAAGTGTGGGGGGATGGGTATATTTCTAGGTCAGTTATGAATTTTCATAATCTATCTTCCTTTTTTTGGCTTTCTAGATTGTATTTTCACTTTAACCCCCTTTCCTCCCCCTCACTTTTATGCCAAAATGTTAATTTTTTATTCCCAATTTATCATTGAAAATGATTCCTGCTTAATCATGGAAGTTATTGAAAATGCATGAGTAATTTCTCTATTTCACATTTCTTTAACATTCAAAAAAAATTTCTAATGAAATTTTAATTTTAGCAAGATTTCAATACTTTGGTGTGACTTTATATTGAAATTTGGTTGTTTTTTGATGAAATAAATGGCTGTATCATTTTGAAAGCTTTGAGAAGAATGCTACCCTTTGTGTGAATAGTTTAAAGGAAAATTGTGTCACTTAATTTCTCCATACAACTTTGTATCCAACCATGAAGTGTGAAAATATCTACTTAATATAAGGTAAATATAAGTTAGGTTGATTTTTATCGACTTTTCAAAATAATTTTCCATACGTTCTTTCCTTATCCGATCTATTTCATTACTATAACAAATTAACCTATGAGTGTGTACCTATTATCCGATTGTTATATGACCTAAAAAACAAAACAAAAAGGGATGTATATTGGCAATTCAAAAACCACCCTTCCTCAAATTTTGATCTTGTTATAACTATTACAATTAGTGTCTTGAGGAGATCAAACATGGGTTGAGAGAAGAGTGTGAGATTTGTTCTAAGTGAAACTTTTTAAAAAATAATAAATAAGGGGAGTGATAAAATGTACAACATATAGGGATATATAGGTCAAGATATTATGGTTTTACTTCTAGGAATTATTAAGTGAGTGGGTCTTGAAATTTTATTACAAAGGATGTAGGGAAGGTTCAGTGGAAATGATCATATAAGTAGAAATTTTTTAAAATAACTTATATTTACTTGATAGAAAGTGGAAAGAATAACACGAAATGGTTGTCACACACACACATGGAGAATTAGTGACATGATTAACTTTTGAATTATTTTCTTTTATTGGTATCATGTATCTCTTGGAATTTCATTTGGATACAATTTTTGAGACGATGTTTTCCATGACCACTGAGAATAACTCCTCAGTGTGATTTTTTTCTTTGATCACATTTATATCTGGAATTAAATTTTCATTGAATGTTAAATCATTATGAAGTTAGAAATATCTAAATTATTAATTTTTTGAAATATGAATATTCCCAAGATTGAAAATTTTTAGGTGTGGGGGTGTGATCACACCACGATTCACTGTTTCATTTTCACCCTTACACCATTATGATAAACTAGTTTTGTATTGAAAATTATAAAAATAATAACAAATTAAAATTCATTTTTGATTATATTATATTGTTTTAATAACCATTAAAAATTAAAATGTTACTTGTTTTGATAATTGCATTAAAGGTGGAGGTGATTTGGAGGGCCCATGATGAAGTTCAAGAAAAATGGGTCAAGCTGCGCACAATCCAAGCACACCAGTTTAATAAACTGAACAATAATACAAAACCGTGAATCTAAACGGAATGAAATTTTTTATTCAGATCCAAAATTTAATTTTATATATTTCATCTGAAGGAATCCAATCCCAATTTGGCCACTAAAAGGTCCATCTGACCTGATCTGTCCACCACACCAAATTTGAATGAAATCAAAAGTGGTGTGCTGGGATCTATCCATATCTCGAGCTGTAGGTGTCCAAATGAATCAAAAATTTCGGTGAATATATTCAATATATGGGGAAATAAATTTTTAGTTTTTCCTAAAGAAATATAATTATTTCCACCCACCAAAAACAATGGGTCAATTGGTTTTACACAATTTGTGTGCCCAAAACCACCTTTCACTTTGCCTATAAAATGATACATTGGGAAATTCATTTGAGAGTTAGAACCAAAAGAAAATATATACCATTTTAGAGTCCTATATGAGTCTCCTATTCATCCTATATGTTCTAGGGTCCTCTATCCTCATAGGGGGATCAATAATGAAGAAGGAGTTTCACCCGAGCTTCCTCCCCCCCGATGCCGAGCTAAATGGGGAGCATTCATTATGAGGGAGATACACACATGTAAAGGGAGTTACAACACATATATTAGATACTATTTTGGAGAAATTTGAGATTTTAAACATTTATTTATATTTATATTACATTATTTCTTATTTTAATGCTTGTTTTTTTGCATGTGATTGATTTGCTTTTAATTTCTAACCGACTAGTGTGAGGTTTTGAATGCGTGAATTATGTTGTTTCGATTGGAAAACACAAGAATCATTTTCTTACCCACTTTATTGATATTTAAATATTATTTAGAAGATATTATTCTAAGAATAAGTTCAGGGCCTTGAAAATACGATTGTTATGTCAACATTTGGTTCTTTAATTAATGAAATAAAGGCGTAGGAATTAATTAGAATTCTAATTAATTTCAACCAAATAATTACCCCAAATCTATATTCATTTCTAAGAACAATGAACTTGAAATGTGTGTAGTGAAATCAAAACAATCCCTTTGTCTCATATTTTTCAAAATTCACTTTGTTTTTCAACTATTAAACTCTTTATGTTAAGTTATTTTCTATAAACTGTTTTAAAAATAACCCCCTTTTTAGTGCTTTTTATTAAAAATGCATACTCTAAACCTATAAATTATCCTTTAGTGATGACATAGGGTCTTCCCTATACTATAAATCAACCTTAAAATCATAATCAATTTGACGTGTCATGACAAAACAATTAGTATCTAGACTCAGATGTATTTCTAAGAAGACCCACATAATATCTACCTTACCAAAATTTTAGGATGTTCTTCAATGATTATCCTCAATGTCTATCTTAGGGTTATGTTTCCTAATCTACATTTTCTAAATATAGTTTCCAAGGTTTCTACTAAGCTTCTCTGATACCAAAAGTAAAGACCCCGACCTTAGTAGCCTAAAGCTAGTGCCTTAATTTATTACATTGGTATAGATATAAGGATCAAATCCCAAAGGACCAACTAGTTTAGCAGTTTTGGAAGCTATATTACATACATGAACTTTACATTATAACTTATAATGAAATACAGTATAGAAATTCCATTATAAACACCCATAAAATCCTAGATTATCCCTGTATGTCATTCATGATATACATCTTCACATCATGGGGAAAAATAAAACATAAGAATCGGGTGATATTAGATGATAATTAAGGGTAAGTAATATAGCATAAAATACTATAAACAATAAGGCATGTTGAATGAATAAAAACACATTCCATAATCTTGAGCATAATATTGTAAGAATAAAAGATTAATAAATAATTCCATATAAATAATTACATGATAATGAATATTAACCATAGATATTCTACCAATCTAATATTCTCATGGACAATCAATTACTAATCATAACGAGGTAATGCATATGTTGGACATCATAAGCATACCATCGAGGCCTTAACCAAAACACCTAAATATAAATGGATAAGGCCTCAGCCAAAATCCATTTTTTTGTCTCATGAGACCTACCGAAGCATCGAGGGGATATAGCAGGCCACATCCATCACTTACTAAGTCCAATGCATTAATCATATGAATGGGGTTAAATATTGTAACACCCCAAGCTTCCATGGTACGTTTCCCTCTGAATAATGCAATAGCTTGCATTGTACACAACTTCGAGATTCTAACACACTGCGACCAATCAAACTAGACGTTATGAATAGTAATACCCACTTTCTGAAATTTTATAAATTTTATTTTTTAATATGGACTTCATTTTTGAATTCATAATATCAAAATTAGATTAGGGTGATTTTTTGGTAATTTTCTGAAAACTTTCAATTTTTGATGAATAGTGAAAAACACTATGTTATTAGTTAAAACCGAATTTTTTATTTAAATAATTTTTTATTTTATTTAAATTTATTTAGTTCAAAAAATATACTTAATACTTATATAATTTCAATATAATTCATTGGATTCATTTTATAATAAGTTTAGATATATAAAAATTTTATTGAACTTTTTACCATCTTTTACCCATCTCTTAAGAGAAATTTCAAATTTTCATAAAACAATATTTTACCACTTATGTGAGTTGAATTTCAAAAATTGAGAGAAACGGTTGATATCAGTAAGTAAAATTTAGTTCAATATGATGAAAATAAGTTTTGGTGAATAGTAACTTTTTACTTTTATTTACCATGGTTAAAAGTAAATAGGGTAATTAAGGGTAAAAATGATATTATAATTACCCTAACACATGTACTAATTATATTGGATAAGTATAATTTGACCAAAAAAACCTTTGGAATAAAATATGACCCCTTTGGTCTACTTGGATTAAATTAGGACATTTATTATTATTTTATTTAAAGAAGAGTTAAAGGAGTTAAATTCAAAGTTTAATAACTAAACCATTTTTAATATAGGGTTATATATAAGATAAATTCAACTATAAATATTCATTAGAAAGATAAAAATATTCCCTATATAATGATATTTTATTTATAATTTTTAGACATTAAATAATTTAATTTATTTATGACACAATGATGATGCAATAATTACCTTATTAATGAAAGATTAAAATAATTGATATTATAAATATCCAAATAAATGAAATTTGAGACTTTTTATGAATTAAACTAATTTTATAGGTTAATATGAAATTTTATGGTTGATTAAACAATTTTTTTTCTAAGTAATCATGCTGTTATGATTTTCACAAAAACCAAATACTAAATAGTGTCAAAATTAACATAATTGAGTTTTTAAAACAAATACTATATTATTAATTGATATAATATTACTAAAAATCTAAGGTTCAGAAAAAGGACTTGAATAAGGTTATATATATTAATAATTAACCACATGGGGTTCTCTTGTCTTGTTATAGTAAGTTTATTAACCATATAATATAAATATACAAAGAGACATGGTAAATGTCAAACTATTTAACTAAGAGTTAAATATAAAAGATAAGGTTAATATGGTGACCTAAACCTGTCTAAAACCTATTGGATGAGAGTTTTTCGACCCATTCCCACCTTAGAATCTAAATAATTAATTTTGGATCCATTATAAACTGAAAATAATTTTATTATAAAATAATATTTCAAGCTTTTCCTAAAGTGATCCTCACCTCTCTTATAAAAGGGTACTTTCCCTTATCTTAATTTCACACCTCCAAATCCATTTGGGTCGGCCAAAACCTACCAAAATATCCTCCCAAATTTCCTCCATTCATTATAGATTCCTTATTTTGGTCAGAAAGACAACCTAAGAAGCCCTTTAGATCAAATCAAAAGGAAGAACCCGAAGAAGAGGTAAATATTCCATCACCTCTTTCAAGTTATTTTATTCTTCCACTTCCTCTTTCTTTGTGTTTTCTATTATAAAATAATAACTACAATATATTATATATACTGAGATGTTATTATCAATATTATACAACCATATTAATTATTCTATCCATCCTATAAATGAAAAAGTCACCATACATGCGTACGTACGTACGGCTTACTGTCTCCACGTCGTGGTGTAGTTTGTTATTAAAATACTTCATTGTTTTGGATGGGTATAATAATGAATATAAATTATTTAAATAATAAATATAACATGTTAATGATTATTTATATATGATATACCATCCAATTACATACAATTTCACCATCAATATAATGATATTGTCGCTCGTGCGTACGTACGGATTACCGTCTCCACGAACGCGATGGGATTCATTCCCCATTTTAATCCTTCAAGAATAATTTTCATTTTATGATTAAAAATAATGTTTATGAACATAATATATTTATGTATATGAATCAAATACATCCTATCCATTACAAACATGTCTTAGATAACCAACCATATAAAGAAAAATGAATCAGTTAACACCCAAAACGATGATAATACTAAAATATTATTAACAAAGAAATATTAGAGGATCATATATGATATCATATTTATGTATATTGTTATTGAATAATTTAATAATTTTTTTTAACTCTTATACAATAGGTTAATATTCCATTGACTAAGGAAAAGTACAAGGTAATCCGAGGTTGTTTTTACATAAGTATCTACTGGGACCTCTTTATCATCCACATCCATGTTTTCTTAAAAATGTATTTTAAAACATTTTTACTATTTATAAGACAATGGGTTAAAGCCATTTATAACCTTATTTGACCTTATATTTTTTTAAAGGAATCTTTTCGTCGTTTTCTAAACAAGGTACTTTATGAACTTTTTCAACAAAATTAAGGTAAGAATGTTTTTTTAACTTATACGGTGGGTGAGTCTATTTTCCACCGTTATAACATAGTCAAAGGTTCCCTTACAAGATTATAAGAATATTTTCAAAATAATTTTTTTCTTTTATAATTACATGACTTCTAAATGATTTCAAAATAGAAAGATATATTTCTCTCAAAAAGTTTTTATTTCATATATGTCAACATTATTTGATAGATTTTAAACCTGTTTGAAGTTGATTTATTTATGATACAAATATTTCATATTTTATTGAAGGTTTTGTGATATATTTGACTATGGATGTGTTATTTTTATACCATTCATGGTTTATGGATAAAGTATTTACATTTCGTATGCTTGTTTTAATATGAATGTTTATGTTATGTTTAAACCTTTTCATATGAGGAATTTATTAGACTTAGTAAGTGATGAGTGGAGCACACTATATCTCCTCAATGAATTGGTAGGTCTAATGAGACAAAGTAGTGTCTTGGCACAATGAATTGAGAAAATCTTATTTGTAGTCTTGGTACAAGACCTTGACTATGTGGTTATGAAGTCTAGCATTATGCATTCCATCATTATGAAAGTGGCTATTGATATTGCATGTGATTATTTGACTAGTAGAATATTCATGTGAATAAGTAAGTGGCATTATTTTATTTTATATTTTCTATATTATGCTGAAGTTTAAGTTCAAAAGTATTTTGTTTTAGTCTTATACATTGCATTAAATGTTTATGCTTATTTATGAAAGTTTCTGCTATATTGTTATCCTTACTAAGCATCTGAGCTCACCCCTTTATTTGTTTTATTTTTCCCAGGATGTGAAGAATTATTTTATGGTTGACCTGTAGGGATAGGATAAGGATATAAGTGTGTTCAAAAGGGGAAAAAATGTTGTTGATGTTTTTATTTCATGATATAATGTAAAACTTATGAATGTATCTAGTACTTCCAAGGCTACTAAACTGATCGGTATTTTGGGATTTGATCCCTTGTGATCATGCCAATGTTATGTAATAATGCACCAAATCTGGGTAACTGGGGTCGGGACATTATAGTTGGTATCAAAGGAAGTTTAGTACAAACCTTGGAAGCTAGATTTTGAAAAACTCTAATTAGAGAACATTACCCTAAGATAGACTTTGAGGATTAGTATAGAATAACTTCATAGAATTTTGGTACTGTAAAGATTTTGTGAGTTTTATGAGAAATACATCCTTATCTGGATATGAGAAGTTAGAGGTAGCTCTGGCACAGATGTACCTAGGGGTAAAACCTGAAAACACCATTTTGAGCTAGACTCGAACGGGAACTGGTGCACGACAATGGGTCTTACTGAACTCTTGGTTACGACACTCCCATAGGATATTCTTAGGATAATTATCATTTTTTTACAAAACATTATGAAGGGTTTATGAGTATATACTTCCTCAAAGAAAACATTTTTATGATTACAGATTCTATCCATAAACTGTTAAATTTATGTTAAGTGTTTTAAAAGTTTGGAATTTTGTATTGAGATTCATAAACTAATCTAGTGTATGACATTGTTTAGAAATGACGCCTAGTGGAAGGAATGGAAACTGTATCAATGCATGTAATCCATGTAGGGATTTCCCTCCTAATCAAGATAATTATAGTGGAGCTGGTGAATCAACTGGTGCTGATCAACTTATCACCATACTGGGACAACTCACTCAGGTTATGTGTAATAACCTTACCCATATGGAGCACCCCGATCAACAACGTGGAGGATCAATGTTAGAACACTTCATGAGGAAACAAACACCAATATTCAATGGGAGTACAAATCCATTAGTATATGAGCAATGGATAAATTCCTTAGAGAAAATATTTCATGCTTTAGGGAGTAGCGAAAGGGAAAAAGTTTTCATGGCAGTTTATCGCCTCAAAGGAGATGCAGATCAATGGTGGTCATTAATCCAAAACACAAAGTAAGACAAAGAAGTATCGAACATGGAATGGATGGAGTTTAAAGATATTTTCTTGGAAAAATACTTTCCTCATGACCATCGAGCAGATATGGAAAAACAATTTCTGAGTTTGAGCCAAAAGGAGGATAAGAATGTCGCAAAGTATGAGGATAACTTTACAAGGTTAACAAGGCATGCAGTAGATTATATACATAAACCAAGGAGTAATATTGAACAATTATTTGATGGGTTAAAACCATTTCTTTGTCGAGCATTAGTCTCACAATCCTTCTCATCATATAAAGATATTGTCTCATGCGCTATCAATACATAAAATAAATTCTCTAAGTCTTACGACTTTAAAGAAAAGCAAGAGAAAAAGAGATATTCTGAACAATTTGGAAATGGGAATAAGAGGAATAAGGGAAAAGTTGAATATCCATACTGTAGTAAATGTGGGAAGAAACACTCCGGTACTTGCATGAAGGGAATGAGAGTCTATTACAAGTGTGGTGAAAAAGGCCACCATGCTCGTGATTGAAAGGGGAAGAAAGAAGCTGTCAATGTTGAATGATACAATTGTAGAGAAAAGGGGAATTATTCTAATGAATGTCCTAAGCACCAAAGGAACTTACCTCAAAAAAGTCCAAGGGAGAAAGGAAAAGCTTATACGATCACTACTGTTGAGGTTGAAGCTCCAAAAGACGTGATGGTAGGCAATTTAATGGTTTCCTCAAGTTTATCCTATGCTTTATTTGATTATAGATCATTGCATTGTTTCATATCTTCCCAATTTTCTAAGAAAATTAGATATTTCCAATTTGACTTAACAAGGGAGTTGTCAGTCAAAACACCTAAGGGAAGTATCATCACAACAAATTTTTGTGAATCCATTCCCATTAGAGCATATAATTTTTCTTTATCTGCTAATATCATCATCATACCCATGATTGAATTTGATATAATCCTTGGAATGGATTGGCTTTCACACTATGATGCAAAAATTTATTGTAAGAAGAAGGAGGTTATAATTTTCGATGATGATAAGGAGTACCTTATCTTTAGAGCGGAAACGTCACTACATGATTCTTATCTAGATCCACCCCCTGTAGCTCTACTAAACTCAATTATTGGGGAGGAAGAGAATGAAATAATTATGGGTGAGGAAAAGAATTTTAGAATAGAGGACGTACCTATTGTGAAAGAATATGTTGATGTGTTTCTAGAGGATCTACCTGGACATCCTCCAGAGCGAGAAATTGAGTTTTCCATTGATTTAATTCCCGATTCAAGGCCCATATCGAAGATCCTATATAGAATGGCCACTGTAGAATTAGTGGAACTAAAGAAAAAACTAGATGAATTGAGTAATAAGGGATTTATTCGCCCTAGTGTTTCTCCATGGCGATCCCCTGTCCTTTTTGTTAAGAATAAAGATGGATCTATGAGGTTGTGCATTAACTACAGGGAGATCAATGCTATAACAATAAAGAACAAGTATCCCCTACCTTGTATTGATGATTTATTCAACCAACTTCATGGAGCTCAATATTTTTCAAAGATTGACCTTCGATCTGGATATCATCAGTTGTGTGTGATGAAGAAAGACATTCCGAAAACAACATTTCAAAACAGGTATGGGCATTATGAGTTTACAATAATGCCTTTTGGATTGACTAATGCACCCTCAGTATTCATGGATCTAATGAATAGAGTTTTCAAGGAATATATTGATGACTTTGTAGTGGTATTTATTGATGATATCTTGGTATACTCAAAAAGATATGAAGATCATGAAAATCACTAGTGCATTATTCTAAAGACTCTTAAAAGAAATGAATTATATGAGAAGTTTAGCAAGTGTGAATTCTGGCTCTAGGAGATTTCTTTTCTTGACCATATAGTCTCTATGGTTAGAATCTATGTTGATCCTTCAAAGAACAAGGCAATCCAAGAATGGCCAACACTGACGAGTATAACTGAGGTACGCAATTTTATTGGTTTACCAGGTTATTATCGACGTTTCGTTCAGAATTTTTCCCGGTTGGCTAACCCATTAACCAAGCTCACACGTAAATGGGTTAAATTTGTTTGGGCAAAAGAGTGTGAAGAATTTTTCAAAGAACTGAAGTGAAGATTAGTCAATGCTTCTATCTTGACTCTACCATCAGGGAACAATGAGTTTGTTATTTATAGCGATGCTTAAAATAAAGGACTTGGTTGTGTCCTTATGTAGAATGATAGAGTTATTGCCTATGCATCACAATAACTAAAAATTCATGAGAAAAACTATCCTACTCATGATCTTGAGTTAGCAGCTGTAATATTTTATCTGAAAATATGAAGACACTATCTCTATGGTAAAAAATGTGAGATTTATACTAATCACAAGAGTTTGAAGTATATTTTATAACAAAAAGAACTCAACATGAGGCAAAGGCGATGTCCTGAACTACTCAAGGATTATGATTTCACTATATACTACCACCCAGGGAAGGAAAATAAGGTGGAAGATGCTTCGAGTAGAAAGGATCATGGAGTTTTGAACTAGATGATAGTTAAAAGGGATCCTATTTTCATGGATCTAGTAAAGATAGATATGGGAATAACAATGGAAGGTGAAACATCAATAATTTTTTCAAATGGTTGCCAAACCATCTTTACTAGAAAGGATAAATAGTTCTTAGACTGATGATGAGGAGTTTCAAAAGAAGATTAAAGCTGTGAATGATGGGAGATTGAGTGACTTCATTTATAAAGATAGAATTTTGAAATTTGGGAAGATACTTTGTGTTCCTAATATAACTAATATAAAAAGGGAATTGTTGGATGATGCTCATAGCTCCAATTTCTCTATACACTATGGGAGCACCAAGATGTATAGGGATTTGAAGGAACATTTTTGGTGGGATAACATGAAGAGGGAGATTGCTGATTTTGTGTCAAGATGTATTGTTTTTCAACAAGTGAAAGCTGGAAGGCAACATCCTAGAGAAGTCATGAAACCTCTTCCCATACCTGAGTGGAAATGGGATAATATTAAAATGGACTTTGTCATGGGGCTACCAAAGACTCCTAGAAGAAATGATGCAATATGGGTCATTGTTGATCATCTTACCAAGTCAACACATTTTCTTGCTATAAGAGAAGATTTACCACTTGAACGTTTAGAAAGATTGTATATTAATGAAGTTGTAAGACTTCATGGAGTAACCTTATCAATTGTTTCTGATCTTGATCACCTTTTTACATAATGATTCTAGAAAAGTATTCAAAAGGCCCTGGATACTGAACTTTGTTTGAGCACTGCCTACCACCCTCAAACTGATGGATAATCAGAGCGGACTATTCAAACCTTAGAAGACATGTTGAGATCTTTCTCACTTAACTTTCAAGGTATGTGGGATCAATATTTACCTCTGGTAGAATTTTCCTATAACAATATCTTCCATTAAAGTATTTAGATGGCACCATATGAAGCATTATATGGAAAGAGATTTCGCACACCCACTTGTTGGGATGATGTTGGTGAAAGCAAACTCGTAGGCCCAGAACTTGTTGAGGAAACAATGGAAAAGGTGAAGTTTATACAAACCCACATCAAAACAGCTCAAAGTAGGCATAAGAGCTACGCCGATACTGAAGGAAGGATTTGGAATATCAGGTAGAGATCATGTTTTCTTGAAGGTATCTCCATGGAAGGGAGTTATACGATTCGGTAAGAAGGGTAAATTAAGTCCCAGGTACATCAGACCTTTTGAAATTCTAGAATGAATTTGGGCTGTAGCATACCGTTTGGTAATCCCCCCAAGTCTCTCTAATGTTCATGATGTGTTCCACGTATCACTGTTAAGAAAATACATGCCTGACCCAATGCATGTACTCACCTATGAAGAATTAGAACTGGAACTCGATCTGTCTTATTGTGAAGAGCTTATCACAATTCTTGATACCAGAGAAAAAGTGTTGAGAAACTGGACGACTTATCTGGTGAAATTTATATGGATAAATCATAAGATGGAAGAGGCAACATGGGAACCCAAGGAACATATGATGAAGAACCACCCAAATCTTTTTATGAAGTAATATTCTAGAAATTTCAAGGATAAACTTATTTTAATGAGGGAATACTATAACACCCCAAGCTTCCATAGTACGTTTCCTTTTGAATAATGCAATTGCTTGCATTGTATGCAACTTAGAGATTCTAACACACCACGACCAATCAAACTAGCCATTATGAATAGTAATACCCACTTTTTGAAAATTTATCAATTTTATTTGTCAAAATGGAATTCATTTTTGAATTTGGAATCTCGAAATTATATTAGGGGGAATTTTTGGTATTTTTATGAGAACTTTCAATTTTTGATGAATAGTGAAAAACACTACGTTATTGGTTAAAACAGAATTTTTTATTTAAATAATTATTTATTTTATTTAAATTTATTTTAGGTCAAAATAGATACATAATACCTATATAAGTTCAATGTAATTAATTGGAGTCATTTTATAATAAGTTTAGATATATAAAAAATTTATTTAACGTTTTACCGTCTTTTACCCACCTCCTAGGAGCATTTGCAAATTTGCATAAAACATAATTTTACCACTTATGTGAGTTGAATTTACAAAATCTAAGAGACACGGTTGATATCTGTAAGTAAAATGTGGTTCAATATGATGAATTTTTTTGGTGAATAATACCTTTTTACTTTTATTTACCACAGTTAAAAGTAAATAGGGTAATTAAGGGTAACAATGATATTATAATTACCCTAAAACATGTCTTAATTCTATTTGATAAGTGTAATTTGACCAAAAAAACCTTAGGAATAAAATATGACCCCCTTTGGTCCACTTGGATAAGATTAGGATATTTATTATTATTTTATTTAAAGAAGAGTTAAAAGAGTTAAATTCAAAGTTTAATAACTAAACCATTTTTAATATAGGGTTATACATAAGATAGATTTTAATATAAATATTAATTATAAAGATAAAAATATTTTCTACATAATGGTATTTTATTTATAATTTTTATACATTAAATAGTTTAATTTATTTATGACACAATGATGATGTAGTAATTACCTTATTAATGAAAGATTAAAATAATTGATATTATAAATATCCAAATAAATGTAATTTGAGACTTTTTATGAATTAAACTAATTTTATAGGTTAATATTACATTTTATGGTTGATTAAATAATTTTTTTGAAATAATCATGCTCTTATGATTTTCAAAAAAACCAAATACTAAATTGTGTCAAAATTGACATAATTGAGTTTTTAAAACGAATACTATATTATTGATTGATATAATATTTCTAAAAATATAAGGTTTGGCCAAAGGACTTAGATAAGGTTATATATATTAATAATTAACCACATGGGGTTTTCTTGGCTTGTTATAGAATGTTTATTAACTATATAATATAAAGATACAAAGAGACATGGTAAATGTCAAACTATTTAACTAAGAGTTAAATCTAAAAGATAAGGTTAATATAGTGACCTAAACCTTTCTAAAACTAATTGGTTGAGAGGTTTTAGACCCATAACCACCTTATCCTCTAAATAATTTATTTTGGAGCCATTATAAACCGAAAATGATTTTATTATAAAATAATATTTCAAGCTTTTCCTAAAGTGACTATCACCTTTCTTATGAAAGGGTACTTCCCCTTCTATTAATTTCACACCTCCAAAGCCATTTGGTTCTGCCAAAACCTTCCAAAATATCCTACCAACTTTCCTTCCCTCATCCTAGAGGCCTTACTTTGTTCATAAAGCCAACCTAAGGATCCCTTTTGATCAAATAAAAAGAAAGAACCCGAAGAAGAGGTAAATACTTCATCACCTCTTTCAAGTTCTTTTCTTCTTCCACTTTCTCTTTATTTGTTATTTATATTCTAAAATAATAACTCCAGTATCTTCTATATACTGTTTTGTTATTATAAATATGTTACAACCATATTCGTTATTCTATCCATCCTATAAATGACAAAGTCACCATACGTGCGTACGTACGACTTACCGTCTCCACGTCATGGTGTAGTTTGTTATTCAAACACTTCATTATTTTGGATGGGTATAATAATGAATATAACTGATGTAAATAATAAATATAACATGTTAATGGTTCTGTATATATGATATACTATCCAATTACATACAATTTCACCATCAATATAATGATATTGTCTCTCGTGCGTACGTACGGATTACTGTCTCCACGAACGCAATGAGATTCATTCCCCATCTTAGTCATTCAAGAATAATTTTCATTTTATGATTAAAAATAATGTTCATGAACATAATATAATTTTGTATATGAATAAAATACATCCTATTCATAACAAACATGACTTATGTAACCAGCCATATAAAGGAAAACGAATTAGTTAACACCCGAAACGATGATACTACTAAAATATTATTAGCAAAGCAATATTAGAGGATCATATATGATATCATATTTATGTATATGGTTATTTTATAATTTAATAATTTTTTTTACTATTATACAGGAGTTTAACATACCATCAACTAAGGAAAAGTAAAGGTAAAGTTAATTTCACAATCTCTTTTTTATCTGAGGTTGTTTTTATGTAAGTATCTACTGGTGCCTCTTTATCATCCACATATGTGTTTTCTTAAAAATGTATTTCAAAACATTTTTACTATTTACGAGACAATAGGTTAAAGTCATTTATACTATTATTTGACTTTATATGTTTTGAAAGGAATCTTTCTGTCATTTTTCCAAACAAGGTACTTTATGAACTTTTCGACAAAATTAAGGTAAGAATGTTTTTTATAACTTATACGGCAGGTGCGACTATTTTCCATCATTATAACAACATCGAAGCTTCCCTTACAATCTTATAATAATATTTTCAAAATAAATGTTTTCTTTTATAATTAAATTACTTCTAAATGATTTCAAAATAGAAAGAGACATTTCTCTCAAAAAGTTTTGATTTCATCTATGTCAACATTCTTTAATGGATTTTAAACCTGTTTGAAGTTGATTTATTTATGATACAAATATTCCATATTTTATTTAATGTTTTGTGATATATTTTATTGTGGATGTGTTATTTTTATACCATTCATGGTTTATGGATAAAGTATTGACATTTCGTATGCTAGTTTTAATACGAATGTTTATGTTATGTTTAAACCTTTTCATATGAGGAATACATTGGACTTAGTAAGTGACGGGTAGAGCCCGCTATAGCCTCTAGATGCATAATTAGTTCTCCTGAGACAAACTAGTTTCTTGGCATAAGGCCTTTACAAAATCTTATTTGTAGTCTTGGCACAAGGCCTTGACTATGTGGTTATGAAGTCTGGTATTATGCATTCCATCATTATGAAAGTGGCTATTGATATTACATGTGATTATTCGACTAGTAGAATATCCATGTGAATAAGTAAATGGAATTATTTTATTTTGTCTTTGCCATATTATGCTGAAGTTTAAGTTTAAAAGGCTTTTGTTTTAGTCTTATACATTACCTTTAATATTTATGCTTATTTATGAAAGTTTCCGCTATATTGTTATCCTTACTGAGCATCTGAGCTCACCCCTTTCCATATTTTATTTTTCCCAGGATGTGAAGAAGTATTTTATGGTTTAACTAAAGAGATATTCTAAGTATATAAGTGTGTTAAAAAGGGGAAAAAATGTTGTTGATGTTTTTATTTCATGATGTAATGTAAAACTTATGAATGTATGTAGTACCTCCAAGGCTACTAAACTAATCGGTCTTTCAGGATTTGATCCCTTGTGATCATTCCAATGTTATGTAATAATGCACCGACTCTGGGTAACTAGGGTCATGGTGTTACAAACAAAAATAACATATACATATTAAATGTAAATAACTTTCCCCAATCTGTAAATATAATCAATAACCATTATGAGTAGTATGGTGAATGGTATCAAGATAGCACATCCACAATAAAATTAATCATAAACAATTTTTAAAAATGTATTATATGATAAAAATAAGTTTTAAATCTCAATAAAGCATAAAATTAAACATAGGTATTGAAGTAGATGAAGATATTCTAATAAAATCATCGAGGAAATCTTGAGAGAAATACCCATTGTACTTTGTAAAAAAGAGTTCTTAAGGAAAAATAATTTTTATTTGTCATAATTGTTTATATAAAACTAGTAATGAAAAAATATAGTTTTTAATCACAAAATTAGTGACTTTTGAAAAATAATTTTGTCTTAAAATAGATTATTTATGATACTTGAAAATGGGGTAAAAAAATTGGGAAGTTCCCTTTAATCGGGTTTGCTTATCAGGAAGAATTGATAATTAAACCTTGTAAAACATATATTTCACATTAAAATAAAGATAAAATGGTTTGGATATATGAGTTTGGAACGTATAATTTTTTCATAATAATTATATAAAAGTAATTAATAATTAAATTGGGGTAAAGAGAGAGAAAGTGTAACCTAAATAGAGAATGGAGATTCGGGAAGAAACCCTTACCTTATGTCCGAAAGTGTTTTTCACTTGACCTTAAAGTCCTGGTTAATAAAATTAAATTCATTAAATAATTAATTCATAACCTTTTAGACATGTATTTTATTTATTATAATTTTATTAAGTTCATTTATAGTCTTTTTTATGAGTTATAAGATACAATTTTATCATATGAGAGCATTCATTTCCTTGATTTTCCCGACAAGTTTACTTGTACATGAGTATGAATGTTCATGTAAAATGGGAATATATATCCATAATTGAAGTTATATATTATTAATAAACATATATAATTTTAAATTTTTATTAAATTCATTTGGTTATTTGGGGTTAGAATGAATCATTAGATAAGACGTTAGTGATAACCATTTAGATTATTTTGGCAGTTTTTCGATCATCACAAACTAGTTTTGTTTTATTAATTAATATCATTGATATATAATGGTTACAGAAAAATAAATAGGCTGTAATACATATATTATAATTTTTTTAACAATAAAAATTATTTTATGACCAGTCTTGAAGGTGTTAATGGAAAATGAAAATGCATTATCCATGATGTTAGTAAATTGACACATCACAGACAGTGTTTTTATTTATAGAATAAAAGAGAGAGAGAGAAAGAAGTTTGATGATGGATATTATATTAAAATGATATAATTATATAATATAAATGATATTGGAGTCATGACATCACTATGGATAGGGTAGGTGAGGGAAGGATAAAAAAATAAAAGAAATTGAAAATAAAATAAAAGAAAAGAAAGATGATTTTTACCTATTGAATTCTCCTCCTTGAGAACATCCTTAAGGTGATTAGTTTTGGTATTTTCTTGAGAAAAAATGATTCTGTACATGGGATAGGGGATTAGGAATAGTATTGGGTATAAATTTTATAAGGATCAAAGCTTGGAAGGTATGAGGAGAAGGGGTAGTATTTATAGTGGAGGAGAGGAGTGGTTTTAAATATTTTATTCATTTGTTTATTATTTTAGATGAAGACTATGAATAGTTTGAAAATTATCATCAAATATATTAAAAAAACTAGAAAAAATTCATATTTCCATGGTTCAAAACCATTACGGCCATGGTTTTGGCCAACCCTGGCCGCTATCGCTGTGGCAGTAGGTCCCGACCTATTTCCACAGTTTTAACCGTGGTAGTAGCTTCATATTTCCACAATTTTAAAAACCATGCCAATAGGCCTAAAAATTCTCCACCATGGAGGTTGAACGATATCCATGGTTTAAACCATGGCTATGGGAAGCTATTTCCACAATTTTAACCATGGCTATAGCCTTGGAAAACTGTGGCAATAACCTAAATAAAAAATGTGCCTGCCGAGTTTCGATCCCTGCACCTCCTATTTTCCAACCTGTGATGCTTACCACTACACTGACAAACGATTCAAATATATATGTATATATAATGATATATATATTAATAAAAATTGTAACAATAGCCACAAAACTGTGGCAATAGGCCTTCCCACCAAATATTTGGTGGGATTTTTCCCCGCAGAAGCGCGGGAACCCTATAGCCATGGTTTTGGAAAACCGTGGCTATTGGTCTTCGAAAAAATGGCCTATAGCCATGGTTTTGAAAACTATGGCTATATGCTATATAACCGTGGCTATAGGTGATGTAAAACAGACCTATAGCTAGGGTTTTAGAACCGTGTCTATAGGCTATAAAACCGTGGCTATAGCCACCTATAACCACGATTTTTAAAACCGTGTTTATAGGTATGTGGCAGTAGTTTCATTTTCTAATAGTGAAAATAATTAACAAGTTTTATAGATTATGGGATTAAATTGGCTATACATAACCTTTGACTCATTAATTAATGTATTTAGTATTTATCGTAAATTTTCATATTTTACTATTTACCAAAAATTCAAGTATTTTAGAAAAATCCCAAAAATTAACCGCAACCACTTTTTGATGTGTATAATTGAAAAATGAACTAAATTTTATGAAAATAATTTTTTAAATATGAGAAATTTAATTTTTAATTAAAATCAGCATTTAATTGAAAAATATAGATTTTAAAATTATAACCGATTTTATAACACTTTGAAAAATTAACTAAGGTCTCATAAAATTATCTTAAAATCATAAGGAAAAAATATTAATTTATGAATAATTTTTTTTAATAAATTTTCTTTTAAATCATTTTATTAATTATAATATTGTAATTAAATATTTACGACTTACAAAAATACCAACACTTAATTAATAATTTTTAAAATATTTATTTACTTATACTATGATATAATTATATCATATTACCATTTATAATGTACTTAAATTTTATTTATAATTTCATAGGCGATCCTACTATTATAATCATAAATATACTATCAATTATAATGAAAATGCCTACTTTATAAAAATCAGTATTTTTCACTATTCACTAGAAAATAAATATTTTCAAAAAAATACTTAAATTTCACCCAAAGATAATTTTGAAATTTCTATTTTAACAATAAATTTTATTTTAATCAGTGGAATTTATAAAAGTGTCAAAATTTAGTTTTAAAATAAGTGCACCATTAAAAGTTGGTAAAATTGCCTTTATAAAAATACAGACTTTTAATGCATATAATTGGATTTATTATTATTTTGTGCCTATAAAAATGTTTTAGATGAATGTAAAAAATTTGATTGAATATATAATATATATAAATTTCATTAATATATTACACCAAATAGTGATTAATTTAATTTATTAATATAAAATTCCATTATGGGCATAAAAATGATTTTTATAAAAATATATCATTTATGTTCAATTGGATTTCATTTCTAATTTATTGGTAACCAATGAATTAATTTTATAAACACGTGTAATATATATTTTCATATTTTACATAATCTCATTCATTCTTGCCATTCCCAACATCTATGAGATAACTATAATAATTAAATAATATCATTTAAATCATTTGTTAAGCTGATAAGCTATCGAAGAAATTAAATTTGATAAGAGACATATTGTAAAATCTTGGGGGTGTTGCAATGGTTATGATTATTGTCTAATATATACACCATTTTTACATATAATGTTTACTTTGAAAGTTATTTTATTAACTAGGGAATGTTTTATAAATCTACATCTTTTATTCGAAACAGATATTTGATGACAAGGAACATTTTTTATGAATTAAATTTATTATTCGATATATGAGGAATTATTTGGACTTATAGTTATGGGTGGGGCCCAGTATCATATAGCCCCTCAATGCGTTGATAAGTCTCATTAGACAAATCAGTTGGTGATAAACCATTCATGTTTGTTTCCAAGAAGAATCATATGGATTTATACCCACAAACTTAAATCATCTTGTGAAAGGTCTTAAAGGTAGTGGTTCATGTTCTAGATATATGACATATAATAATTAATCATTTCCTACATTTAGAATTAATTTATTATTATCCACATTATTTTCACTATGATGAAATCTATGGTTTCATTTCATTTTAGTGATTAAATGGAATGTTTTATCAGTTATTTACATTTACATATTGATTATAATTATTGATTCAAGTTAGTTTTTGTTGTACTTAACCCTTAATAGGAATTTGAGATCACACCTTTCTAATGTTTATTTTTCTCTAGGTTTCGAAGAAGTTTATTATGATTGATATACAATGTTATTCTTAGGGGACTAATGGTGTTCTTGAAGAAAATATTTTATATATATTTATGTATAAAATGTAA
This sequence comes from Viscum album, assembly GCA_963277665.1. Classification (NCBI taxonomy): domain Eukaryota; kingdom Viridiplantae; phylum Streptophyta; class Magnoliopsida; order Santalales; family Viscaceae; genus Viscum; species Viscum album. Next base: position 1,950,705,138 of record OY728161.1, on the reverse strand, counting down.
TTTGAATTTCAAATATGTATCTATTTTACCAATACTATTAAACTATCCAGTACTTTGGGATGTAATTTGTTGTATCTTATGCCAATTTAATAAAGTAAGGCACCGACTCCGGGCTAATGAGGCCATGTTCTTTATAGTTGGTATTAGATCAAGTTTAGTATAAACCTTAGAAACTAGATTTAAGAAATCCTATATTAGAGAACACAACCCTAAGATATAATTTGAGGAAAACTATAGAAGAACATCCCAATGAATCCATGTTTGTAAGATTAGATACACATAAAATTTTTAATTTATGTTAAGTATTTACTATTTTTGTGATTATACATTATGTTTCATAATGATACAATCTAATATAGTGCATGTTGTCATTTAAAAATAGAACCTTATAGAAGGAATTCAAACCTCACTAATGCACATGATCCATAGAGTAAGAAGGATCAAATATTTTATGGCCTTATGCCAAAATTTCAAAGGGAACAAGTCTCCCAATCATTCTCATCATATGAGGATATAGTATCATGTGATAATGAGACAAATAAATAATTATCTAAGTATTATAGATTCATAGGGAAGAATTAGAATAAGTGTAAATCTGGGAAAAATTTGTATAAAGGAAATCAGAGAAAGAAGTATTTTCCCACATGTGATAATTGTGGAAAGAAACACCCTGGCACTTGCTTAAAAATAATGAGAGTTTTCTACAAGTGTGGAGAGAAAGTCCATTGTTATTATAACTGAAAGGGTAAGAAAAAGGTTTCCAATGTATAATGGTTCAACTACAAAGATATGATACACTATGAAAATCAATGCCTCAAGCGTCAAATGAATATACCCCAAAAGAGGATAATGGATCATGGTTAAGCTTATTATACTATGACAAATGAAGAGGAATGATTAATATGCCTATTTTTGGATTCAAGAATTATGTAATTTGAGTATTTTATCAATAAGGATATAGTTATAATAATTATGAGATATATAAAGATTTTACTACAATACTTATTCTTTAAGGAATTAGAAGTATGTGATGAATAACACTAGTAACCCAGAGATGTGATTCTATTGTAAGTTGATCTTTTTTAAAACACATGACTTGGGAAAGATAACCCTAAATATATGATTGATATTGAGATAATAATAAATAGATGTTTATGGGATAGTATTGGTTACCATGAAGGTAGTTATTGATTTGATGGTTTATGTTATGTTTGTTGGAATTACTAGATGTTTGAATTTAGGGAATATATTTAACAACCTGAGATTTTACTTTTGGAAGCATGCATGTTTTCATTAAGGGATAAATGTGATAAAGGTATCCATGTATTTGGTATGTGACAATAAGAGATACATTATTATGTTTTTGGGAAAACTTTATGTTAAGCGGCCTTTCTTATAAATCTTTGGTCTTTGAATTTGGACAAACATATTTTGGTTGAGTCTTAAGGTCAACTACTTATGGAATGGATTAAGTTAAACTTTGTATATTATTTTTTGAGGTTAAAATATGATTTATCATGTTGGATAACCTGTGACAAAAATATTAGTTTTAATAAATATTTAAATGCTGATGTAATGAATTATGGATCATTTGATAAAAGTTCTTCAGGTATAGAAATTCATCTTGAATATCCATCTCTTGGTTTAAGAAATCAAGTGGATATGGATTGAAGAAAAAACAAAGGATGATATTATGATTATGACATGGAAAGAAATAAAGTAAGTTTATTTTATCATGTGACTATCTATATAGTAAAATAATACCTCAACTCTAGGAAAAGGATTTTGAAAAAAATGTTATCCATTTACTTTTCTTACTAATAAATCAATGGTCTTTTAATTGACCACAAATTTACAGTTTTGTGATGGTAGAATTTATAATAACCATATTATATATCACTCTCCATTATAAATTGATAGTTATATTTCTTTTCCATTCCCATGTTTTCACTTCCCACTAATTTTCTCCTATAGGGAAACCTAGTTTTGTTTTGACCATCGTATTTTCCTTTCCCTCCATTTAAGAGGAGGTCTTATTAACCCTGCTGATGATGTGGGATTTTCACAAGGGTATTTTAAAATGAAAACTCCATGAATACCAATCATAAGTTTAAATTGAGAGGAAACAATTTATTTAAGGTTATAATAATGTAACACCCAAGATTTTATGGTATGTATCTTTTTAAATTTAACCTTTTTGATAGCTTATGTTACACAGAACACTGAGCTTAAAAAAATTAAATATTATTATTTAACTATGATAGTTATCACATAGCTGTTGGAATGAAAGAAATGAATGATAATTAATAAATTATCAAAATATAGTTTACAAATGTTTATAAAACTAATTCATTGGTTACCAATTAATTATAAATCAAAATAAAAACCAATTGAACATAAAGGATGTGTTTCTATAAACAATTATTTTTATTCCTATAATGAAAATTTATCTTAATAAATTAAATTAACCACTATTAGTGAAATATCTTAATTAAATTTATATGTTAAATATTCAATATTTTTTTTTTAAATTAATCCAATAATTTGGATAGGCTTAAGATAATAATAAATCCAATTTTAAGCATAAAAAGATATATTTTGTAAAAGGCAATCTTACCTCCTTTTAATAGATCACATGTTTTAAATCTAAATTTTGACACTTTTATAAATTATATTTGAAAAAATAAACGTAATTTTTAAACTAGGAATATCAAAATTATCTTAGGTTGATTTTTTTGGCATTTTTCAGAAAATATTTATTTTCTAACAAATACTGAAAAATATCAATTTTTATAAAATTGTCAATTTCATTATATTAAATCTTATTTATCACTTGAATTTTATCTAAATGAAAATTAAGAACTATTTATTTATAAATAATCCAATACATTTAATTTTAATCATTCTTATATCTTATTTTGGTGTAAGTACATTTTTGGGCTTAAAAATACTTATTTCAATAAAAATGTTTTTCATTGCATTTTGTGAGATTAATTTTAAATTAAATTATGAAAATTATATGTTTTTAATATTGAAAAATTGATACCATATTTGGATTCATAAGTTATATATTCATTAAATAGTCCCCTTTTTAATTTTTTTCAATATAAATAGTAAACTTGGTAATTTTTATTACCACAGTAAAAGATAAATTGGGTAATTTAGGTTAAAAATAAAATGATAAGGATTAGAAAATTACCATAAAAATTTTCAAAAATTTATTGGATTATTTATATTTGACCCTTAACACATAAGTTTATAATTTGAGTTATTTAATGGACACTTGTATATGAAAATGACTTTGATATTATTTAAATTAAAGAAAATCTCAAAATGTCATTTTCCTTACCTTAAAAATATCTTATGCATAAAAATGGGAAAAAAGGTAGGTTATTAATGAATATAAGTTTTCATTTTGAAGTTAATAAATTAATGTTCATGATATAAATTTATTTATGATTTTTGGGGACCATTTGTATGAGGTTATGATATTTATAATATTTTATTTAAAGAAAAGACAAAGATATCACATTCATATTTTAATAACTATAATATTTTTAACATGGTTTTATTCAGAATATATCTTCAACTATAGATATTAATTTGAAATATAAATTTTTTTATCTAAATTATGGTTTTTTATTTTTAAATTTTAGTGAATAAATAATTACCTTAATTAATTATACAACAATGATCATTAATTATTTTATAAATAAAACAATAAAATAAATGATATTAAAAATATTAAAATAAATATAATTTTAATTAATTAAGGTGATACAAGAATTTTATGGATGATTATGAAATATTATATGTGTATTAAATGTTTTAGCTCTATGTTATTTTGCTGTATTTTTTTTCCTTAAGGCCAAAGTAATGAATAGTGTCAAAATTGACACTAATGAAATTTTATCAAAAATATATATTATTAAATTATTTAAAAATAATTAAAAAATAATTAAATAAAAATTGATTATTATTTGGTCTAAAATTTAATAAATTATTAATTTATGGTCCAATTGAAAATTTATAAGTAAAAATTACCACCTTTTAATATTAAATAAATTGTTACCATAATTAAAATTAAAATATGATCACTAAAGTCAGTCAAAATGATAAGGTTCAAAGTAAAACCAAAACATGTCAAAATTTTATTGGATGATGACATTAAAACCTTATATAATCTTATATTCTAATCCTTATCCATTTGTTTGTGTTTGGATAGAAAATTAATTTATTATAATTTAATATTTTGTTGATTTCCAAGGGTGCCCCTCACCTCAATTATAAAAGGGCACTCCTTCATTTAATTTCACCATGTTGATCCTTATAGCTCGAAAAACATCTATATATTTATATTAACAACACAATTATTTATTTCATGCTGGTTTTTATCCTTCTAAAAGATCAACCCTAGATCCCTTAAGAAGATATATAAAGGTAGTTCTCTGAAGAAGCAGTAATCATCCTTACTCACTCTTTCTGGTTTATTTCTTATTATACTTACTATTAATGATTTATTTACATGATAAAGTAATAAATAAATTACCATATATATAATGATATTTTATTATGATTATGGTATTACCATATTAAACTGTTTATCCATCCTATAAAAAATGAAAGTACCACACATGCGTATGTACGACTTACCATCTCCACACCGTGGTATAATTTGTTTTTCATCACCAATTTACTTGGATGGTTATAATGTTTAAAATAATAGATATATATGATAATTAGAAAATGATATTGATTCTGAAAAAATTAATATACTATCCACTTCCTTACCCTTTCATCATTAAGGGAATGATATTGTCACTCATGCGTATGTATGACCTACCGTCTCCACGATGCGATGCGATTCATTATCCATGTTCACCATTCAAGAATGATTATAAAAAAATATATAATGAATAAATATGATATCTATGACCTTAATAAAATTCTAGAGATTATTTAATTATATTTTATTCCTAAGAACCTAGACCCACACATCAAAACATGCATAGAAAAATGAAGCAATAAACACCCGAAACATGGGTAATAACAAAATATTATGAACAAAAGAGTAATAAAATGATATAAGAGGATCATATATAATATAATAAATATGAATATGATTCTGTTATAAATTATTAAAATGATTTAAACCACTATATATGAGGTTAAATCATTTTCAATTAAAGAAAATTATAAGGTAAGTATTTTTCGTCTTGCTTTATTTTATGTGGGACATATTCCATATTCATAAATTTTTTATTTTGTGTGATGTATGTACTATACATTTTATTTATGATCATCAATTATTGAATATTTTATTAAATATTCATATTACTTGTATCATGGATTTGATTATTTTGTAATCCATATACCATTTTTTACATACGCTATTTACTTTGAAAGTTATTTTATTAACTGGGGAAATTTTGATAAATTTGTATCTTTTATTAAAAATGGTTATTTGATGACAAGGGGAATTTTTCATGAATTAAATTGATTATTAGATATATGAGAAATGATTTATAATTACTGTAATGGGTGGGGATCAATATTATATAACCCCTTGATGCATCGATAGGTCTCATGAGACAAATCAGTTGACGAAAAACCCTTCACATTTGTTTCCAAGAAGAATCATGCGAGTTTCTACCCGCAAAATTAAGCCATATTGTGAAAGGTTTTGACGGTAGTGATTCATGTTCCAAATACATTATGTCGAATAATTAAGTATTTTTTGTATTTAGAATTAAATTATTATTATCCATAGGATTTTTACCATGACAAAATATTTGGATTCATTTCATTTTATTGGTTAAATAGAATGTGTGGTTAGTTATTTACCTTTCCATATTGATTAGAATCATTGATTCAAGTTATATTCTATTGTAACTAACTCTTAATGACCATTTGAGACCACCCCTTTCTTATGTTTATATTTCCACAGGTTTCCAAGAATTTTATTATGATTGATATGCAGGGTTACGCTAAGGGGACTAATGGTGTTCACAAAGAAAATACTTTTTGTATTTTATGTCTAAAATTTAATTTTAATTTAAAATATATATCTAGTTTACCAAGAATACTAAACTATTAGGTCCTTTGGGATGTGATTTCTTATATCTTATGCTAATGTAATAAACTAAGGCACTAGCTCTGGGCTACTTGGTTTGGGTTCTTTAGAAGATGGAATATCATAGATGCAAGATATACTTACGAAAGATGGTCAAAATTAATGAAGAAAATAAAGGGAAGTAAATTCTACTGAAGGATGGAGAAATAAATGGAAATGTATATATCAGTAAGTCAAAATCATTTGGAGTTGAAGAACTAAGAACCAACAAATGGGAATATTGAATAACCTAAAGAAGATTCAGAAGGAGATTGATGTTTTTATAAAAAGAGTTGATACCATAAAAAAATAGAACTGACATGAATTGAAACACCTCCAAAAGGAGATTCCAGAAAGATATTCTAGAAAGAGTGTCACACCCCGACTTTTAAATTAATTTTTAATTTATTAATTCTTGGATCTGTGTCCTCGCTCCATGGTCTGGGTTGGGCCCCAGATTAAAATTTTTGTCGTTTAATATTTTTACTGGGCTTCAGACCTATGTGCGGTCACCACACGGTTGGCGGTAACCACACAGTCGTCCCAGGAGTCGGGTAATTTCTCATTTTTCTCTCACTGTTATTATTATTGTATTTATTTTTTTATTATTACTATTATTTTAATAATTATTAATTTTATTGTTATTAATTTTTATTATTTTTATCTTTATTATTGTCATTATTAATATTATTTTTGGTTTTATTATTATTATTATTTGTATTATTATTATTTATATTATTTATATTATTATTTGTACTATCATTATTTTTTTCTATTATTATTATTATTATTATTATTTTAATAATAATATTATTGTAAGAATGAAAAAAAACAACAAGACCTAAACCTAACTACTTATCGCACCCCCTATTCCCCCCCTTCTCCTGCATGATCTGCCCTTGAAATCACCCCCCCTCCATGTTCACCTCACCCCACACCGCCCTCACACTCTCTAGTCTCTTCCCTTGCATGTCCCATGCTATGAACCTTCTCAGCTTCTCCTTCTAGAGGTGGCGTGAGGCACCTTCCTTCCATGGTGCTGCCCCCAACCCCCCTCATTTTCACTATTTGGCGCACCACCCTGCAGCATATCTTGCCCTTGCCTCACGCTCGCCGTCTTCTCTCCAGGTTCTCTCACCAAGCCACTCACCCCTACATCTGGCCTCTCCCTCACTCCACCTCCGGATCCCCTCTTTTCCTACCGCCTTTCGTACTCACCCTCACGCTCCCCTCACCCTCGCTCTGCCTCTAGCTTCCTACTCATGCCCCAACCTCCACGCTCAGGCCTCAATAGCCATCCCGAACCTCTGTGATCCAGGTACGAGCTCCCACCAACCCCTCGTTCCCAATATTTCCTCATCCAGGCCCTTAGACTCCCCCCTCAGTGCACCCGGACTCCACACTCGCCTAGCAGCCTCGCGCTCACCCATTCCGGCCTTTGGCCTTTTGCGCTCTAGCAAACCGCCGTGCCTCGACCCCCAGCACCTGACCTTCGCACTCCAACCTACCCATGCCCGGCCTCCTCCTTGCACCAGATCCAGTAGACTTTGGCCTCCCTTGGCTCTGGCCTTCTCCCCATCTCTTGACCAGGCCGCCTCCGCCCTCACTGCACTTCCATTCAACTGTCCCCTCTCTCCCGGTGGCGGTCTGACTTTCCCTCATTTCCAGCGGTCCCCATCGCATAACCCGACAACGACCTCCCACTTCCTCTTTGGCCATCCACGAGTTCTACAGCCCGACGAACTCCCATGTGGTAGTTTGATTCCCTTTTAAGTGTTTTTATTTAAGTGGTCAAACCCCAACATTTCAGGTGTTGATCGTCGCACTTTGCAAGTTGTTTTAGGTGTACGATTGGTGTGAAGGAGGTTGTTCCTATTTCAGTAGAAGTGATGTCACATTTTCTCGACTTTGAGGTAATAAAATCCATATGTACCCTTCTAGAATAATTCCATTTAATGCTTTCATGTTTTTAATTAATTTTTTTACTATGTTTATATATTTTCTAAATAATTGGACAATCTGCTATAGTGTTTTCAAGTTAGTTGGGTTTGTTATATTATTTTCTAGTTCGTGTAATCTGTCCAATTTGTTAATATAATTTTTAATGAACTGTTTGATTTTTTATGGAATGGATAGTAAACTATTTGGGTCACTTTAAATTTATTTATACTTGGTTCGGCCTGCTTATAATTTTTTTTCATAAACTAGTTAAATTCTTATTAAAACTATTTATAAACTGGATGGGTTGTTTGTGTAATTATTAAGAAATTGTTTGGTTTGTTTTATAAAGATTCCATATCTTTAGAGTTTTTGAAATACACAGTGAATATGGTTTGGTGTGAGTTTTTAATGGGAAACCATTTGCTTGAAAAATGTGAGGTATTTGGGTGTGTGCTTGGTTATACCTTGTTAAGGGTCCATTTGAATTGTTTTATAAAGTCTCTTGTTTTTCCTAAATGGATTTTAACTTTTAAATGAAGTTGGTCCCCTTGAGTGGTTTCTAAGGAGTGTTTTAAATAATGTCTTATAAAGTTTTGCTTTAAGTATTTTGGAAAACATGGGTTTTAATGGGTTCTATAAGGTTTGACCATTAGGTTTGAAACATGTTTTTGTGTTTAACATTGTTTTAAAAATGAACCGTAAATATTTATTGTTTTGGAATGTTTTGGTAAATACGTGTTTTGGTAAATGCATGTTTTCATGAAAGAATATTGGCTTGTTTTGGTCTGTCTAACCATGATTGTAAGAAATGACATTTATTATTGTTTTGGAAACATTTATAAATGTTTTGGTAAATAGTTGAATGAGATAAAGATAAAGGATTGTTTGGCATCTTTGAAATAGTTTTTTGGAAAACCCCTCTTTGGTTAGGTCTCTTGCCTCATCGATTTATCATGAGATAAGAGGGTCCTCAGTATGGGCCCCATTTTGAGAATATTTATTTTAAGGCATGAGAGTAATCTTGAGGTGGTTGGGGTGGTGTCAGATTGTGTCATGTTCTTGGTTATATATATATATGGCTTGTTGTTTGAATGTGTGACACACCTCTTTGTGAACATAGCACAGAAACATAGCATAGAAAGGGGGTTCACTAAGAATGATTTCTGCACAAGTTTAGACTACGCACTAGCTAGTGGCCCTTAGTACAGACTTTGCTATGCTAGGGGATTGGGCCCCTTAGTTAGGCCAGGTAGGGAAATACCGAGAATTTGTGCGTTATGACGTCATCGAGAGTAGGAATACCTTCAGGATGAGTCACATGTATATTAAATTCTGGTCTTCCTTTGAGTTCCTAGGTTTTCTGTGACCCTTTTATATAAGAACTGTTAGTACCATTGCCCTTCCTGGGTGTGTGGAATCATACCCTTAAACTTGGTTTTGGTGTTTTCTTGGAAAAACTTTGTGTGTGTGGTTGGTTTTAAAAATGATTTCAAAGTATATATTTTGAAAAAGTTTGTGTGAGCCTCTATTTATTTCTTTTCATTGTTTTTGAAATATAAGGACAATGGAATTGTGATTGTTAGTTTTCAAAATGCATTGTATATATGAAAACCTTATTTTTATATCTTTAGTTCAAACTAGTGTTATTGAACTATTTTGGAATTTGAAAATGCATGGATTCCATGGATCACTTTTGGCGTCCCTACTGAGCGTTTTTATGATCATGCCTATTCTACCATTTCAGTTTCAGGTTATGTTAGTGCCATATCGCTCTCAAAGAAAATGTAGTTTGGAGTGGGGTGGTGACCTGGAAGGTCACATGGAGGTATGTATGTTTCTGTTTTCTTTCCGATGCTAGTTTCATTTTTGTCATCGGTTTTTATTTATCTGTTTATCTTTTGTTCATGGGCCGAATCATTCCCAACGGTTAATTTTTTTTGATGCTCAAAATTGGTTTCCAGCCTGTGGGGATTAGGAACACCCTTCGGGATATGTCGCGGACCAGATCAGGTGACCGATTCAGGGTCGAACCGGGTTGGTTCATGAAAAAATGGTATCAAAGGAGGCCCTTGTTATTTGGGGTGTTCGGTAGATGGAGATTAGGACTATCAAAACTCGGGAGGTAGGTACGAGAAGTTCTTCATGAACCCTCACTAGTTTCAAACCTCGAGTCACCAGGGGTAGTCTGAGAATTGAGTCCTTATTTTGTTCTAGTTTGTTTTAGATTGAGGGATGAAAATGGAGGCAATCCAATGTTACACCATGATTTCACATGGAGTAGTGACCCATGTGGAGTCCAAGTACACAGATTAGGTTCCTCTTAGTTGTTGACACTTACTTGGGGCATGTCCCACTACCATGTCACTAGATTAAGCATGACTAATAGTCCCTCACCCCGGTAGGTTGATGCATGTTGAGTATCATCTTGGTTCTGGTTGGCATAAGTACGCTTTTGAAAGTGAAAAAGGGGTTTTGAAATGAGAATGATTTCTTTTTAATGGCATTAAATTCTTGAAATGGGTTTTTAAAACTAAAATATCTTGTTCTAAAAATCTAGTGTTTTATTAGACCTAGTAGATAAATGATTTGGGTGCAACCTCATGTACTCTTTATAAACGTTTTCACATGTGAGGGTATGCTTGGAAAGTGCATGTTGGTGCATGTGGATGAAAGCGAATGAAGACATGTTCAATGATTCATGGGATTACTGGGGTGTGTACTTGGAATTAAAGGCTTAACCTTATTTTTCTAAAGTGTTTTTAAAAAAAGGGAAATGATTTTGGAAATTTAGTTTGGTTTGAAAAGTGGTCTTGGTATTAAGAAAGTGGCCTTGAAAGAAAGAGGTTTTGAAATCTAACACACGCCTATCATAGTGCGTGGAAAAAAATTATTTCCTAAGTTAAAATGCAGTAATGTAGTTATCCTAGGATGTCTCTTGAAGAGAAGTTCACACAAAATAGTTTGTCACTTTTAAATGAGGGTAAAAATGCCGTGTTTGATAAAAAAATGATTGAATGGAAATTAAAATTAAAATGATTGAAAAACTATGATATTAAAAGAGTGATTAAGTAGGAGGAAATTTCCAAATTTTAATGCTATCCTTGTTCAATTTAATTCAAAAAAAATCTTCTTATTTGATTAAAGTGAGTTTCCACAATTGTTTCCGCTCACTTCCTTGGTGAAATTATGATGGTGAGAGAAAACCTTACCAAGATCTTAGTTTGGTCAACTATCCTTCCATGTGAAAAATAATTGTATTGAATATCCTCAATTGACATAGGCAATACCTGATCGGGTCTTGTTTATCCCAAACAATCAAGAACATTCACTACACCTTTTACACATACTGATGATCATCGAGTACTTCACTACTAATCCCTGGTCCATTCCATCGTATATAAACCAGAAATTAGTGGAGGGAGATAATGATTATTTTACCAAGGAAAAAATGAATAAAAAAAATTAAAATTCAAGAATGATCATACTTGATAATAAAATTTGCTATATGAATTTTAAAACTACTTTGAATAAGAAAGAAATTTCATTCAATTACATCCAAGAACTCAAGAATTACAAAATAGAAAACCAACCCTTCCCCAATCACTTCAAATGTTTACCCCATCATGGTAAGAGTAATTGAGATGAATGGGGAAGAAGAAGGTATTACGAAACTATGTAAAAGAAAATAAATAAAAGAGATAAATCCTAAAAGTTATCCTCCTCGATGACCCAGAAGGAATTTGATGAAATGAGAGATGCTTTGAGAGGGAGGAACTCTCCTCCTTTTACAACCAGAATTTTTCCCCTGAATGTTGATGTCTTGTATCCCCATTAAATGACATCTTCACATGTTTCACATTTCTTTAATGTTGTTCATAATTATCTTGGGAGTTTCCTCTAAAAATATTAGTGTATTTGGAAAATTATTCCGAGAGTTATTCCCATTTTACTATGACAATTTATTCTGTTTAGTCAAACTCTCCAAATCGCAAACCTCTAGATTAGGATGCTTTAATGACCCATTAAAAATCAAATTAACATGTCCTAGCCTTCATGAGAGTTGTTCCAAAGCATCCTTTTCATCTACCCACCTAATTTCAGAGCATTTGGGGCCACCATGAATGACCTATGAACCCCACACCAATACTCGACAGATTTGTAAACAGTTTTCTTGGTCCAACTTGGGAGCTTCTTTTGAGCTTCCATATGGTCGATTCAGATTTTGGTAAAAAAGGATGAAATGAATCCATGGATGTGTAGAATCTAGAAAATAAACAATTTTGAAATTTTTATTAGTTTAGTAACTATTATGGTCAAAATACAAAAAATAATTTAAAATAGTTAAAAATTAGAAATGGGCCATTTTTACTGTTCAGCTCAAAATAACACCAATGTCATAAAAATGCAGCAATCCATATTAAAGTAACACTTTTGTGGGTTTTAAAAAATAAAATTCAATGTAAATTTAATTTAAAATATTTTCACTATCAAAATCCCCCACACTTAGCACTTGGACTCCCAGATAAGTAAACATCAAAATCAAATCAAATCAAATCCAAAACACATACCAATGAGATCTACCAAATCCATACTAAGAAATTAAAAGATATCATGCCTCATAAAAAAAATTATTTCAAGTTCTCCATTTTATATTATATAATATATTTCCACTTCATTTCTTATCCCATGCACACAAAACACCTACCTCACATGAATTTTCTCTCATCTTACAAATGTAAATGTTCAACAAGGGTTTTCTCATCCAAACTCACACAAGAGTCACCATAGGCTTGATAAATTCCTACTCCTCCACTCGATGTGAGTCAAGGACACGTGTTTCTCATAATGACTTTTCAAGGTTGTTCTGTGGCTTTCAGTTGGTAGTATTTAGATGTAAAAAATTCTAAGGCCAAAAAAGGAGGTCTTAGCTCTTTTTGAATCAAAATTGCATGATTTTAATTTTCACTCAAGAATGGTCTCCTTCTCTTCCCCTTTGTAGAAAATCGGCTTCATCATCATGAGAACTCAAGGAATGTTCATGCCATTTAGCATTTTACCAGAAAGAATTTCTCCTCAAACATTGTTTTTCTTGAAAGCTTTAGATAGGCACAACTCTCTTTTTTACATTGGAAGCTCCAGAAAAGCACAACTTATTTTATCATGAAAGCTCTAGAAAAGGCACAACTTTTAACAAAATAAAACATCAGTAGAAACATTAGTTCTTAAACATTTTATATTTCACCCAAAGTATCACCAAATGAGGTAGTACATCACAAGACATCTTCCTTCACAGTTAAGTTCTACTAGATCATATAATTTTACATCAAGAGCAGGTTGGATAGGGAAAATTGGCTTTTAATGTGGCTAACCTAATAGGTTGTTCATGGATTCTAAGGGATACAAGGATTAATGTATAAGGCAGTCCATAATAAAAAAGTATTATTTTGAAAAGGGGTCTTAAAACCAAATAAATGCCTCAATCATTTAAAACACAAGTACCTCAACCCCTCAAGTTTTGACAGGAATAAATCAAATTCTAGTTAAAACAAGCATGGTATGGTTCTATCCAGAAATGAGGTGAATGTAAATAATATGAAAACGATGGTAAAGAATCCTCACAGAAAAGTGATTTAAAAAATAAAGACAGTGAGATGTAGCATGTGATTTAAAAATCAGAGTACTTTTCATGAAATTCCAAAATATTTAAACTTGAAACAAAGTCACTTCACCATTCATTTAAGCTCAATTTTATGGAATAGATTGGTTCACTCATTGAAATGGGTTTCAAAAATAGAAATGTTAATAATTTTAGCTCAAAAGTTGTGATAACACACTATATTTTAAAAATAAACACACATATATTTAGAAAACAATTTTTTTATAAAAATAGTAAACCAAACAAGAAATGAAAATCATAAACTGAAAAGGTTATCTCCCCAAAAATAAATGATGCAGTATCATCAGTGAATTCCAATGGATTTAAAATGTAAGAACATTTTAAAATGAATTACAACAAGAAAGAATCTGCAAAGGAGAGGTATGACCTGATGGATTTTATTGATAAACAGGTTGGAGGAGTGTGATCTCCTCCATTGGATCTGATGGCAGGGTCCCAAGGAATTTCTTTAACCTATGCCCATTCATAGTGAATATATCCTTCTCTCCATCCTTTATAATCTGCACAACACCAAAAGGATATATATGAGTAACTATAAATGGACCTTCCCATTTTGAATGAAGTTTACTTGGCATCAGCTTGAGTATTGAGTTGAATAACAACACATTGTCTCCAGGATAGAAGTCTTTCGGCCGGATCAACTTATCATGGGTCACTCTTATTCTTTCTTTCTAAATATTGGAATTTTTAAATGCTTCCCTTCTTATTTCCTCCAGCTCATGAAACTTCAATCTTATTTCCTTCCCAGCACTTTCAAGGTCCAAATTTATTTTCCTCACAACCTAATACGCCTTATGTTCCAATTCCACAGGTAGGTGGAAGCTTTTCCTATAAATCAACTTATACAAACTCATTCCAATTGGGGTTTTTTAGGCTTTCCTATAAGACCATAAGGTATCTTCTAACCTTTGGATTCAATCCTTCCTATTTGGATTAACATTATTTTCCAAAATTCTTTTGATTTCTCTATTAGAAACTTCAGCTTGCACATTAGTCTGTGGATGATAGGGAGTTGATGTTTTATGATGCACCCCATACTTCTTCAAAAAAGTCTCCATTATCCAATTGCAAAAGTGATTCCCCTGATCATTTATGATTTATTTTGGCACTCCAAACCTATAAAATATGTTATCCTGGAAAAAATCACAAACAACTTTAGCATCGTCAGTCCTGGTGGCTTTTGCTTCCACCCATTTGGAAACATAATCAACTACAAGAAAGATATAATAGTTTCCAAATGAAATTGGGAAAGGTCCCATAAAATATATCCCCCAAACTTAAAAAATGCCACAAAAATTCAGTGGCTTTTGAGGCATTTCTTGTATATTTGAAATATTTCCTGAAAACTGACATTTTTTCACATATTTTGAAAAATTCACGAGCATCTTTAAAAATTGTGGGCCAATAAATTCAAGATTGTAAAACCTTCCTTGGTATCCTTTGAGGTCCAAAGTGGCCTCCACAAGATAAAGTGTGACAAAAATCAAAGACATATTTAACTTCACTTTCAGGTAAACATCGTCTTATTACTTGATCATTGAAAATCTTCCAAAGGAATGTTTCATCCCAAATGTAATTCCCAGATTCAGCTTTCAGTTTTTGAATTTGGTGAGAATTGAAATGAGATGGGACCTAATATGTTACCAGAAAATTGACCATGTCAGAATACCAAGGCACTTCTCCATCAATAAAGTACAACTGCTCACCTAGAATTTGATCATCCAATGGGTCTCTTTCTGGAATTCCAATTTCAGCGGTGTTTGGTAGTCTACTTAAGTGATCATCCACTTGGTTCTTAGATCCCTTGTTATCCTTGATTTATATATTTAACTCATGCAACAATATCATCCATCTCACTAACCTTAATTTAGCATCATATTTCTTCATCATGTACCTCAGAGCTGCATGATCAAAAACCACAATGATTTTAGTTCCAAGAAGATATGATCTAAATATTTCTAAAGAAAAAAAAACTGATAAGAACTCTTTTTCTATGGTTATGTAATTTAATTAGGCCACATATAAGGTTCTCGAGGAATATGAAATGACTTGTGGTATACCCTCAATTCACTGAGAAAGGACTGCTCCAACTGCTTGGTTAGAGGAATCACAAAGTAGCTCAAATGGTTCTCCCCAATTTGGCAGTTGCATCACGGGTGGTGAAATAAATCTCTTATTCAACTCATCCAAGGATTTCCTACATGCACCATTGAAATAAAAATCTACATATTTCACAAGTAATCTAGAGATATGGAGAGAAATCTTACTGAAATCTTTGATAAACCTTTTGTAGAATCTTGCATGTCCTATAAATGATCTAACATGTTTCACACAAGTAGGGTAAGGCAATGAATTTATCACTTCAATTTTGGATTTATCCACTTAAATTCCATTTTGGGAAATGATATAACCAAGTACAATTCCTCTTTTAACCATGAAATGAAACTTTTCAAAATTTAAAACAATATTTTTTTCAATGAATGTTTTAAAAACATTTTCCAGTTTTTTCAAACAATGATCAAAATAATCTCCAAAAATTATGAAATCATATAAGAAGAATTCCAAGAAATTTTCAATGTGATCAGAAAATATACTTACCATGCACCTCTGAAATGTACCTAAATCATTACATAATCCAAATGGAATTCATTTATATGAAAAAGTACCAAAGGGACATGTAAATTTCATCCAGTCTTGATTGTCAAAAGCAATGGGTACCTTGAAGTAACCTAAAAATACATACAAAAAGAAATAATGAGTTCTCCTTACCAATCTCTCTAACATCTGGTCAATGAAGGGGATGGGGAAATGATCTTTTCGAGTGACCTGGTTCAATTTCCTAAAATCAATGCATACTCTCCAGCTGTTTTAAATTCTCATAGGTATTAACTCATTATTTTCATTCCATTATAGTGGTCAGGCCAGTTTTTTAGGAATGAAATGAATAGGGCTAACCCACTATGAATCTAAAATGGGATAGATTATCCCAGCTTCCAAGATCTTTTCAATATCCTTCTTCACAACCTCCATCAAGGTGGGATTCAACCTCTTTTGTGGCTGTCTAACAGGTTTGGAATCTCCCTCAAGAAAAATTCTATGTGACTATATTTTTGGGTTTATTCTAGGGATATCACCTAAGCTCCACCCTATTTCATGGACATTCTCTTTCAAAATCTCAATCAAAGATTTTTATTGGGTTTTAGACAGATTATTTGCAATTATCACTGGTAATTTCTCTCCTTCAATAAGGAAAAAATATTTCAAATCATTGGAGAGTGGTTTTAATTCAAGTTCAGGGGGATTAGCAAGGGATGAAATTAAGATGAAATTCCCCAATTCCAATGGGTGGACCTCCTGTACACAAGAAACAATATCATATTCCTCATCAATAAATAAATCATCAATGAAATCAGATTTTACCTCTTCTTCCCACATTAAATTTAAATCTCTAGTGTTTTGGACATTCACATGTTCATTAATGGAAACATTATCTCCTAATTCTAAGAATTCATGGAACATAACTGATTCTTCAATGGGTTCAGTACTAACTTCATGGAAGAGTTAAAAGAGGAAGTGATAATCTGACGGGTACCTCATGGATTCAAAAATGTTGAAGTGGATGGTGATATCTCCAAATTACATGGTGAGTTTACCTTCATGGACATTGATGATGGTTTTAGATATCTTCAAGAATGGTCTACCCAAAATGATGGGTGAGTTTTATGGGTTCCTATCTCTTCCATATTTAGCACATAGAAGTCAGTTGGGAATAAGAGACCTTTGACATTCACCAAGACATCCTCTAGAAATACGGCTAGGAAAACTGTAGATCTATTTGGAAGTTGGACCACCACTCTTATGGGATTTAAGTCTCCCATCTTCAAAGAAGTGTATACAAAGTGAGAAAATACATTAATTGAAGCACCTAGATCACACAAATCATTAGAGAAATGTAATGAACCAATGGTGAATGGAATGGAAAATGTCCCTGGATCTTGACATTTGGTTGGAATATATGGTGTGATAAGGGCTGAGACACTTCTCCCCATGTTGATTATTTAATTCCCATGAATTCTTCTATTTTTGGTGAAAATATCTTTCAAAAATATTTCATACTTTGGAACTTATTTGACAGCTTCAAGTAAGGGGATATTGATTTCCACTTTCTGAAAAGTGTCTAGAATTTCTTTTTGAAGTGTTTCTTCATGAAATTTCTTTGATTCAATCATCCTTGTTGGAAATGGTGGGGGTAAGTCTTTCTTCTCCATTTGTTTCCTTTTCATTGGAGTTTCTTATCTCTTATTATGTGGCCTATCTTTCTCCTCCTCTTCATTTTCTCCTTCTTGTTGTATTTTAACAAGATTTTCTGAATTTTCAACATCGTTATCCCTCATAATTGGTGGTATTGTTTTAGGTTCAAGGATGGATTGAGGTGGGATTTATTTTCCACTTATTATTATGATTTCATTGACATTATCTTAAGTATTTGGAACTATTTGGGATGGAAGTTTCCTTAGATTCTGGGTTAGAATTTCCAAATTTTTTTAACTGGTTGGATAAGTCTTTCACATTTTCTTTAAGCCCCTCAATATCTGAATGTAGCTGTTGGTTCTCACTTGATGGTTGTTCACTGGTGGATGGTTGCTCATATGTATTTCTTTGGAATGGTGGTAGCTGAAAGGGTTGTTATTGTTGAAAGGATTGTTTATAGGACTGTTGGAATGGAGGGGGGTTATGGTATTGCTATTGAAAAGGAGGTCTATCATGGGTCTGTTATAATCCATATCCTGGTTGGTTTTGGGGCTGACATGGTGGATTTGGATGGAATTGCCTTTTCTGATAGGTAGAAGCACAAAATTCAGTTCCCTACACTTCTAGACACTGGTCAATGTAATGATAATTAGAATAGAATAAACCACATACCTGATTTAGTTCTTGTTATTCATTCACTTATTTCACATCCATTTATCACACTAACCTGGTGAGTTCGCCCATATCACTTATACTTAATTATATTGAATCAGATGTTCTAACCTCATGGATTTCTCGTGTTCCCGACCCTCTTATTCCAAATTGTTGTGATTTTTGAGCAATCTTCTCAATTAGTACTCTGATATATATAGGCAACTTATCAATCAGGGATCCCCCAGATGAGGCATCTAGAAGATTTAGATCATTATCCAGAAGTCCTTGGTAGAAGAACACAAGGAATTGGTGTTCCTCCATTTCATGATGTGGGCAGCTGGAACATAGCTTCTTGAAATGCTCCCAGTACTCGTAGAGGGTTTCTCCAGTTGATTGTCGTATGATGTAAATCTTCTTCTTGATGGCTGTGCTTCTGGATGCGGGAAAGAATATTTTCATGAAACACCTTTTTAGATATTCCCAATCATTTATCTCTCATAGATATAGATTATACAACCATTCTTTAGCCGCTCCTTCGAGTGAGAAGGGGAATTCCCTCCACTGAAATTGATCTTCGGGTGCTCCTCTGGGCCCGAAGCTTGAGAAAGTGTATCTGAATTATTGTATGTGCTAATTTGGATCTTCTTCTGAAATACCATGAAACTTTGGAAACATAGGAATCATATTTACACGTAATTTAAAATCATTTGGTTCAATGGGTGCAATTAGTTGGTTATTTCGAATGGAAAATTGAGGCGTACATAGATCACGCATGGTTTGGTTGGGATTTCTAGCCATGATTTCAGGTTCAGAGTGAACACTAAGAGTTCTACTTTAATATGAGAGATCTATTTCTTCAAATATTTCTGGTAGGTTTATTTTTCTTAGTTGGGTTAATGTTATTTCAATTTCTGGATCAAATTCAATTAATGGTTCTTTTGAGTTCTAGGTCATTCAATTTTGAAAATCTTTTTTGTTGTTGCACTGCCTCCCCGACAAAGACACCAAGTTTGACACACGCCTATCATAGGGCATGGAAAAACAATTAATTTCTAAGTTAAAATGTAGTAATGTAGTTTACCTAGGATGTCTCTTGAAGAGTATTACACACAAAATAGTTTTTCACTTTTAAAAGAGGGTAAAAATGGTGTGTTTGATAAGAAAATGATTGAATGAAAATTCGAATTCAAATGATTAAAAAACTATGATATTAAAAGGGTTATTAGGTCAGGGTTGGTTTCCAATTTTTATTGATATCCTTTTTCAATTTAATTTAAACCTCTTATTCTTAGTTGATTAAAGTGAGTTTCTATAATAGTTTCCTCTCACTTCCTTGGTGAAATTATGATGGTGAGAGAAAACCTTACCAAGATCTCAGTTTGGTCAACTCTCCTTCCATATGAAAAATAGTTGTATTTAATATCATCAATTTACATGGGAAATACCCTATTGGGTCTTGTTTATCCCAAAAAATCAAGAACATTCACTACACCTTTTACACGTACTGACGATCGTCGAGTACTTCACCACTAATCCCTGGTCTATTCCACCGTATATAAACTAGAAATTAGTGGAGGGAGTTAATGATTATTTTACCAAAGAAAAAATAAATAACGGAATTAAAATTCAATAATGATGGAACTTGATAATAAAATCCACTATTTGAAATTGAAAACAACTTTGAAGAAAAAAGAAATTTCATTCAATTACGTCCAAGAACTCAAGCATTACAAAATAGGAAACCAACCATTCCCCAATCACTCAAAATGTTTAACCCACCATGGTAAGAGTAATTGAGATGAATGGGGAAGAATAAGGCATTACAAAACTATGGAAAATAAAAGAAATAAAAGAGAGAAATCCAAAAATTTATTCTCCTTGGTGTCCCAGAAGGAATGGGATGGAATGAGAGATGCTTTGAGAGGGAGGAGCTCTCCTCCTTTTATAGCCAGAAATTTTCCCCCAAATGTTGAAGCATTTTATCTACATAAAATGTCATCTTAATGAATTTCACCCTTCTTTAATGTTGTTAATAATTATCTTTGGAGTTTCCCCTGAATATCTTAGCAGATTTGGACAATTATTCCGAGAATTATGCCCATTTTACCCTGACCATTTATTCTATCCAGTCAGACTCTCCAAATCGAAAACCTCTGGATTAGGATGCTTTAATGACCTCTTAAAAGGCCAATTAATGCATCCTTGACTTATGAAATTTGTTCTAAAATTTATTTTTCGTCCAACCATTGAATGTAATAGCATTTGGGTCCACCATGAATGACCTATGGACCCCACACCAAAACTTGGCAGGTCTATAAATAGTTTTCTTGGTACAACTTGTGAGCTTCTTTTGAGCTTCCATATAGTCGATTCATCTTTTGGTACAAAAGGATGAAATGGATCCATTTATGGTTAGAATCTAAAAATAAAGTAATTTTTTAATTTGGATTAGTGTAGAAATTGTTATGGTCAAAATACAGAAATAATTAAAAATAGTTAAAAATCTGTAATGGGCCATTTTTACTATTCAGCTCAAAATAACATCAATATCATAAAAATGCTATAATTCATCTTAAAGTAACAATTTTGTGGGTTTAAAACAATGAAATTAAATTTAAATTTAATTGAAAATATTATCTCTATCAAAATATAAAATAAAAAGGGATTTTTGGGTTATGTTTTTTGTTTGTTTGGTTTTTGAGCCAGTCATTTTGGCTTAGGATGTTACTTTTAATTATAATTTGATTTGGTATCGATTTCGAATTGGTGTTTTATATTTTATTAAGAAAATTCCACCCATAAAGGTCCCCTGAGTTTTTGATAAGTCATTCCTAGTTTTTTATCCTTCTTGGACATTGCCTATCCTTCACGGTGAACGGGGTCTGTTAGAAGTAGCAGAGTGGCATGAAGAGGTCGAACGTGTCTTCAGGGTACTAGGAACTCCCAATGTTGTTAGAGTGTCTGCTGTTTTGGGTATATTTGAAGGTATGACTCTAGATGAATGAGAGTTGTTCACCCCTCCATCACTATAAGTTGGGATGACATGGGATGTCTTTAAATCCGTCTTCTTCTGGTGGTTTATACCTGAAGAAGTGAAGAAGAAGAAAAGGGAAGAGCTCATGCATATTCAACAAGGCCAATAGATGGTGAAGGCATATGTTGACTATTTCAAGGATCTTGTGTCCTTTTCTCCAGAGGTAGTATCACATGATTTGATGAAGACCTCTCTCTTTATTGGGGGTCTTCATCCAGAGATCAAGGAAAGGGTCCTCCCTTCTAGGGACCATTGTTATGAAAATTTAGTGGAAGAGGTGTTTTTAGTTGAGTTGGTCTCCAGAGTGCAGATGGTTGGAAATCCAGCATATTCAGTTTCTTGCAAAGGAACCCCATCTAGAGAGTAGGGTGTTCTAGAGGAACCTATTTCTAAATAGTCCTCTGTAGTGGTTCTGGATTCCAGTTTGTCGGACCGTTTAGTGGTGTTCCACTAGTGTAGTCAGTTCGGACATGTGAAGCCTTCATGTCACATCCCTCCGAGGATGTATCATCGTTGCGGCTGTTTGGGTCACTTGGAGAAGTTTTGTAGGAAACATCGCCTAAGGAAGACATTGTGACCAGAGGAATTATAATGCCTAACTGTGAGGTAGGATATTCTTCAGCCATTAGAGTCCCAACCACAGGTCTTGGGGTGAAGCTCGCGTGCAGTCAGGAGTTGCCGATGGTGTGAAGCCTCAGTTTAGGTTTTGTATTCTGTGTTGGAAGTGGAACATTTAATGTATTTTCATTCTTTTTTTATGCTGTTAAAGTTTTGTTGTTGTTGTAAGTTCATTTTTTTATCATGGATTTATGAAATACATGTTCTATTGTAATACAAATAGTTTTGTTTGTCTGATCATGGCTTTCAGAATCATGCGCTTTTCTTAAAAGTGTGTTTGGCCCTTATCTGGATTGATATTGGTTTAGCTATGCTCGTTTGGAGATATAAGTGCCTATGAAAGAGTCAATGTTTGTGTTTATTCTTGGGTTCATTGCTTGGGGTAAGTTACACTCGGAGGTTTTCCCCTTGTGTTGGGAGTTTTTGGTCTGGGTCAAGAGTTCCAGGTTTTAGTGGAGGTGTTGTTCGCTCGTGGTATAGAACTTATTTTGGATCAGTTGGGAGTTCCCGCGTCACCCCCCTTCCTAGGGTGATAGTTTTAAGTGTTAAATTTCTATACTATTTGATTTCTTGTGGTGGGGAGAACCATCTCATTTTCTCCCATTCTCTTGTATTCTGGTTTCCTTTGGTTTCATTCAAGCATGAGTTCTTGTTCGGTCTATTGTTTGGCTGGGTGACTTTCTGGGGGCAAAAAGTGTCTGTGGTGGGGATAATTGTCACACCTTGACTTTTAAATTAATTTTTATTTTATTAATTCTTGGCTCCGAGTCCTTGTGCCAAGGTCCGGGTTGGGCCTTGGATTAAATTTTTTGTCGTTTAATATTTATACTGGGCTTTAGACCCATGCGCGGTCACCGCACGGTTGGCGGTAGCTGCGTAGTCGGCCCAAGAGTTGGGTAATTGCTAATTTTTTTCTCACTATTATTATTATTGTATTTATTATATTATTATTACTATTATTTTTATATCTATTATTTTTATTTTTATTAATTTTTATTATTGTTATATTTTTATTATTATCATTATTTTTAGTTTTAATAATAATAATATTATTATTATTTGTATTATTATTATTATTATTATTATTATTATTATTTGTACTATCATTATTTTTTTTCTACTATTACTATTATTATTTTAATAATATTATTATTATAAAAATGAAAAAAATACCT
The DNA here is from genome assembly GCA_963277665.1 of Viscum album. Taxonomy (NCBI): domain Eukaryota; kingdom Viridiplantae; phylum Streptophyta; class Magnoliopsida; order Santalales; family Viscaceae; genus Viscum; species Viscum album. The sequence goes on along the minus strand of OY728161.1, from coordinate 1,950,681,676 downwards.
AAACCTATCTACCCTTGGCACCCCCCGTTTCTCCTTTCTCCTACACGAGCCGCCCCTGCGCTCACCCCCTCTGCATTCACCTCACCCCTCACCACCATCACACTCACCAACATCTTCCCCTATATGTCTCGTTCTACGACCCTCCTTAGCTTCACCTTCCAGCAGTGGTGTGAGGTGCCTTCCTTCCATGGTGTTGGCCCCATCCCCCCTCGTTTTCTCTATTCGGCCCACCACTCAGCAGCACATCTCGCCCTCGCCTCACACTCACTGTCTCCCGTCCAGATTATCTCACCCCACCACTCAACCCTGCATCCGACCTCACCCTCACTAAACCTATGGCTCCTCGCTTCTCCTCCCTCCCTCCGCGCTCACCCTCCCACTCCCCTCACCCTCGCTCCGCCTATTGCTTCCTGCTCACGTCCCGACCTCCTCGCTCAGGCCCCAATAGCTGTCCCGACCTCTGCAATCCAAGCACCCTCATACCAGCCCCTAATTCCCTATCCACCCTCTCCATTTCCCTCGACCTCTCTCCCTTAGCACACCCAGACTCCGCGCTTTCCCAGCAACCTCACGCTCAGCCAACCTGACCTCCATCCTTCCGTGCTTCAATAGGCCACCGTGCCTCGACCCCCAACACCCGGCCTTCGCACTCCGGCCTACCCACACCCAGCCTCCTCCTTGCACTGGCTCCTGCAGACTCCGGCCTCAATCAGCTCTGGCCTACTCCCTGGCTCTTGGCTAGGCTTCCTTCACCCTCGCCGCACTTCCGTCCAGCTATCCCCACTCTCCCAGTGGCAGTATAACTTTCCCTCATTTCCAATGGTCTCTGTCGTGCGACTCAATGACGACCTCCCACTTCCGCTCCAGCCATCCACAAGTTCTCCAGCCTGACAACCTCACATGTGGTAGTTTTCTTCTTGTTTTTAGTGTTTCTATTTAATTGGTCAAACCTTGACATCTCAGGTGTTGATTGGTGAGCTTTTCTAGTTGTTTTAGGTTTGTTTTTGGTGCACAAGAGGTTGTTCCTCTTTATGCATAAGCGACGTCACATTTTCTCAACTTTGAGGTAGGCAAATATGCATTTTCCCTTTTCAAATAAGTCCATTTAATGCTTGGGTTTTTTTAATTAATTAATTTACTATATTCGCTTCTTTGAAAAATAATTGTACAATCTTCTATAGTGTTTTCAAGTTAGTTGGGTTTGTTAAAAGTAGTTTTTTATATTATTTTCTAGTTTGTGTACTCTGTTAGATTTATTAATATAATTTTTAATGAACTATTTGATTTGTTTGTGGAATGTCTAGTAAACTATTTGGGTTGATTTAAATTTATTTATACTTGGTTTATCCTACTTATAAAAATTTCTTATAAACTAGTTAGCTTGTTATAAAAACTATTTATAAACTAGTTGGGTTGTTCTTGTAATTATTGAGAAATTGTTTGGTTTGTTTTAAAGTTTCCATCACTTTAGAGTTTTTGAAAGACATAGTGAATATGTTTTGGTGTGATTTTGTAAAGGGAAACTATTTTCTTGAAAAATTTGAGGTATTTGGGTGTTTTCTTTGTTATACCTGGTTAAGGGGACGTTTTACATGTTTTATAAAGTCTCTTGTTTTTCCTATATGGATTTTAATTTTCAAATGAAGTTTGTCCCCTTGATTGGTTTCTAAAGAGAGTTTTAAATGAGGTCTTATAAAGTGTTTCTTTAAGTGTTTTGGAAAACATGGTTTTTAATGGGTTTTCTAAGGTTTGACCATTAGGTTTGAAACATGTTTTGGTGTTTAACGTTGTTTTGAAAATAGTCCATAAATGTTTATTGTTTTGGAATGTTTTGGTAAATGCATGTTTTGGTAAATGAATGTTTTCATGAAACAATGTTAGAATATTTTGGTTTGTATGACCATGCTTGTAAGAAATGAAGTTTATTATTGTTTTGGAAAAATTTCTAAATGTTTTGGTAAATGGTTAAATGAGGTAAAGATAAAGATCCTTTTGGCATCTTTGAAATGTTTTGTTGGAAAACCCCTTTTTGGTTAGGTATCTTGCCTCGAAAATTGATCATGAGATAAGAGGGTCCTCAGTATGGGACTAATTTTGAGAATATTTATTTTAAGGCGTGAGACTAATCTTGAGGTGGTTGGGGTGGTTCCAGATTGTGTCGTGTTCTTGGTTATATATATATATATGGCTTGTTGTTTGAATGTGTGGCACACCTCTTTGTGGGCATAGCATAGAAACTTAGCATAGAAAGGGGGTTTACTAAAAATGATTACTACACTAGTTTAGACTAAGAATAGGATCTTGGCCCTTAGTATGGATTTTTCTATACTAGGGTATTAGGCCTCTCGGTTAGTCCAGGTAGGAAACACCCAACGTTTGGGAGTTATGACGTCATCGAGAGTAGGAATGCCTCCAGGATGAGTTACATGTATAGTAAATTATGGTCTTCCTCTGAGTTCCTAGATTTTCCATGATCCTTTGATATGAGAACTGTTAGTACCATTTCCCTTACTGTGTGTGTGGAATCATACCCTTAAACTTGGTTTTGGTGTTTTCTTAGAAAAACATTGTGTGTGTGGTTAGTTTTATAAAGGATTTCAAAGTAACTGTTTTGAAAAAGTTTGTGTGAGCCTCTCTTTATTTCTTTTCCTTTTTTTTAAATTATAAGGGAAATGTAATTGTGATTGTTAGTTTTCAAAATGAATTGTATATATGAAAACCATATTTTTATAACTGTAGTACAAACTAGTGTTATTAGTCTATTTTGGAATTGGAAAATGCATGGATTATGTGGTTCACTTTTAGCATCCCTACAGAGCATTTTTATGATCATGCCTATTCTACCACTTTAGTCTTAGGTTCCATTAGTGATGGATTTATCTTAGAGCAAACTTGGTTCTGAGTTTGGTGGTGAACTGGAAGGTCACATGGAGGTATGTGTGGTTTTGTTTTATTTATATTACTAGTTTCATTTTTATCATTAGTTTTTATTTATCTTTTTATCTTTTGTTCATGGGCCAAATCATTGCCAACGGTTAATTTTTTTTGATTCCCGTCACTAGTTTCTAGCCCATGGGGATCAGAAATGCCCTTCAGGATATGTCGTGGACTGGCATGGGTGATCGGTTCAGGGTCGACCTAGGTTGGTTCATGACAAGGAGTTGTTAGGAAGTTCACCAAATATACACATTACATTATGCATATCGTGATGTTGAAAGTTTATATAAGAATGATCTAAGAAATGCTATCTATTAATGGGCTCAAAAGAATAATTTAGAAGATGTTGTATTGTTCGTTCATTGAAAGAACATCACTTTGACAGAAGACCAATAGTGATCCAAGATTAGTTGAATTTAAAAATTCCTAATCACTAGAATATGGGGATTCATGTAAATAATCATGTGGTTTTAAAGGTACTATATTATGGTGAAATGATATAAGAAAGAACCAATTTAATGATGAGGTTCCTGAGTAGAGTTCTAAGCTTTGGACGATCAAAAGATTGATCCTACGTAAATACTAGATGAAGAATCTCTAGAAGAAAAATATTAAGGAGGATGAGTCAGTGGATGAAGATGGAATCAATTGAAATGATAATTAGGAGTTGAGGTAATCAAAATAAGAAGTTAAATCTAGAATATGAGTCAAGTCTAGATAATCTAGAGGTTATAACATCATAAATTGGATATATAGTAAGTTGAAAGTAGGAGGAGATGATTCAATCAGAAGAAGAAGCTGTAAGACTAAGTTTGAACTAACTGAAGGTGAATCATATAAAGTATAATGGAGGCACATATATCATGATAAAGAGTCTTAGAAACATCAAATGCCAGAGAAGTTTAAGTTGAGGAAAAGGCAGAACTATAATGAACATAATTGAATTGGAAGAAAATGTTCCAAAAGAATTGCAGATAGAATTTACATTATTGTGAAGTCAATATATTTTTATGATGTTGAGATGTATGTTCAAAGTGTGATATTCATAGAAGGATAATTTATGATTCAAGTTAAGAATTTAGGAAGAGTTTAATATTATTAACATGAGTTTTTAGGGAATCCAAAACCTGGTATCTTTGTAAAGATATTAATGGAGATCAATTTAAAGAGTTGATATAGTGGGAAATTCAAATTGAAGTTTGTGCATTCCCTTTATCCATTATAGGAAGCTTACTTATATAAATGGGGAACAAAAATTGAGTTAATTAAGGAAAAGGATAATAATTGAGAGAGATTCTAATTATAAATGAGAGGTAGAATCCAGCCATGTACTTCCATAAGAAGATAATAAGGGTCAAAGTTGACAATACTGGAACTTGAAGTTATGAATTATAGTGAGTTCTCCAGATGTATAAGAATAGAAGGAGGAAAGATGAACCAACATCAAGCATCAACTTATAAGATGAAGGTGATAATAAGTTCTTTATAGATTCCAATCTAGATACTGGTAAAAAGTTTCACCATAGTCTATTCCTTCTTATAGAAAAAACCTTTAAAAATAATTGTTGATTTATTTCTAATAATAATTTCATTTTCATCACATCTATTTTTTAAAAACTCATTTTACTCCAATTATTGATCGATCTGTAGGATGTTTAAATAGGGTAAAAAAATGGTTCTTTTCAAATTGATCATGATATTCTTCCATAAAACTTATTTAAATTTCATCACCTAAAGATTCATCTAATGTTTTTAGTTCAAATTGTGATAGGAAGGCATAATGATCACACTGATTTATTTCAAAAATTATTGTTTTAACTAGTTAACATAAATCTCTAACAATATAATCTGAAAGATGATTCCTTGAGATTATATACTTTTTAGGTAAAGTGTAAAGATTATATTCAACTAATGAATGTACATATTATATTGGATTATCTTCTAGATATTGAAAATCTAATGGTCCTACTTCTGGAGGATTTATAATCAGTAGTCGCAAAATTTTTTCTAGTAAATTACCTGAATAATTTTCAAAAGAATCATTGGTATTATGGATTTCTAATGCTTTTATAAAAACAAAAGGATCATATTTATCAAAATTTACAAATATTATTTCCTCAACAACATTGTTTATTTAATTAAAAACTCTATAAGCATTACTATTTGTAGAATAACATATAAAAATCACTTTATTGATTTTTGGATCAAATTTATTTAACTGGTCATTTGTATTCTAGATAAATACTTTAAAACCAAAAAATATTAAGTAAGGATGTTTTTGATTAGTTATTGTCCGCAACTCATTAGGTGTTTTATTAAGAAAACATCTAAGCAAAACTTAATTTATATTATAACAAATAGTACTCATAGCCTCATCCAAAAAATATATAGCAATAAAATACTCACTTAGAAACATTTGAGTAATTTCTTGAAGAAATATATGGCTTAGTTTAACTATATCATTTTTCTATGGTGTTATAGGTGTAGAAAAATTATGAGTATACCTTTCTTACTATCAAAATTTTCAAAATCAGAGTTAAAAAACTCACGACCATGATCACTTATGATATTAAATAAAGGTAGGTTTTTCTCATTTTTAAAAGAATCATAAAATAACTTAAAATGGTTAAGTGGTTTTTATTTTTGAGTGAGAAAATAAACCCAAGTAAATTTAGAGTAATCATCAACTAAGATATATACATAATATTTTCCTTCAATACATCCATTCTATGTGTGAACAAATAAATCCATGTTCTCTAATTGTAAAGCTTTAGTATTTGAGACTTTACTTTTAGATTTAAAGCTTATATTTTTTAACTTACCAAATTGAAAATGATCACAGACACCGGTTGAATTAAACCTAATTTCTAGTAGATCCATAGCATGAACATTCCTAGAAAGTTTAGTTAAAGTTAGAAATATATAATTTCCTAATATCCTATACCATAACTAAGATTGGTATTTGTTTTCATGTAACAAGGAAAATTCCAATGACTTAATTCATCTAAGCCGAGTGTCAAAACATTTTCATGTCTTATGGTAAATAAAATAAAATTACCTTATGAACTTTAACTAATACATTTATCAATATTGAAGTTCACAAGATATACCTTATCGTATAACTAACTTATACTGGTAAGGTTGGGATTAATTTATAAAACATATAAAACAATTGAAATTAACGTTTTTCCAAGAAAGGAGACACCACTGATTCTGAAGATTTCACCCTATACATTTTATCCAAAAGTGAATCATCCTCCTATAAATTTATTAAATGTTTTAAAGTTTGACTTGTATCTAGTAATATTATATGAACAACCACTTTATATGTACCATTTTTTTCTATTAGTGGTTCCAATATTATTTTTTTATAAAAATATGAAACTAAGTTTTTGGTACCCACACATGTTTGGGTCTAGTTACATTAGAAAATAAAAATTTAGGAACCCACATCTATATATATCTTTTATGTTTTAAAACTTATTGTTCATCTAAAATAAAAATATTTTGGAAGGTAAATGGATAAAGTTTTTTTAAATAACAACACTTACTTGAGTTACCACATCTTTTACATTTATTACAAAAAGATTCACCTTTTTGTAGACAATAACTTGATTGAAAATAAGGTTTATATAAAGTATAACCAATTCCATTTTAAGTTCTATATGATTTTATTTGTTTATACACTTTATCAAAATTTTCTTTACTAGAAGAAAATTTATACAAAATTTTATTTAACCGGTAAACTTCAGATCTAATTTGAACAATTAAATTATGATTATCTAGATCATGACCATTGAATTTTTGATCAACTAAATTATAATCAATAAAATTCCTTCAAGAATTAGTTTTTGAATCTAATTATGTTGAGAGTTTTGAAATTTCTGAAGTTAATTTTGAAATTATTTTATATTTTTAATAATTTTTTCTTTGATAATAACATAGGTACTTCTCACTTTATCATTTTATTTATTTATAAGAGGTACATATCTATTCATCTCATCTATAATTGGTAAAGTTTCTTCATATTATGATGAATTTACTATTTCAATATCTGATGGTGTTTCTTTTTCATCATCCAATGAAGTTGAATAATTACATTCAAAATTATAAGTAAATTTAGAATCAAGACTTAAATTTATAAGGGATTATATAGTTATAATTTCAATAAATCATTTTTTATTCCATGGAGTATTTGAATAGAATCCAATTTTTTGGTTTTCTATTTTACTATCTTCTAATAAACTATCTGAAGATGTGTCACTTTTACTAGAAATATTGGTATATAAATATTTCAAGCTTTTCTTTATTTTTCTTTTAGAATGCCTTCTCGAATTTTGATTTTTCTTTTTCAGTTTTGGATAATCATTTCTAATACGACCTTCATTTTTACACTCATAATATATAAATTCTGATTATTCCTTCTTGTATTTTCTATATTTCATATCTTTTTGATTGATATTATTGAAATTTGAATTACCAAAAATATTATTCATTCTTATTTAAAATTGGGAAAGTTCATTATTGTCAACTTATGAATCACATTGATATAAATGCTTATTTTTTCTCTTTAAGATAATAGATTTATAACTGTTAGAAAAGGTATTAAAGGAACTAGTATTTGAGTTACTTGAAGTAGAGGAAAAGGTTACTCCATTTTCCTTTTCTCATTTTTAGTATCATATCAATGTATTCTCTTATATAACATTAACATTCAAATTAAGTAATCAAGGATTAACTTTGTCAAATTTTTAGTGATGTTGATTATTGTCATATTAGAATCTCATTCTTTAGGTATAATATCCATAATATTTTCAATGAGTTGATTTTCTAATAAGTATTTTCACCCAATGAATATAAAATATTTATTATATTAATAAATAATTGATGAATTTGAAATACTATTTTTCCTGAAAAAAATCAAAAGGATGATAGTCATATCTTAGTATAGATCTACGAGTATCAAAAACATTGGTAGTTTAAAAATGTATTATCTCCAACTTATTACAAATTATATTTTACATTTTATATGAAGATATATCTATATACATGTTTTTTGTCATAGAACACAGTAAAGTATTATGAAATTTATGGTTTACCTGAAATTCTAGCTTTTCTTCACGAGATAATTGAATGATATCCTTCTATAGAACTGTATATCTTCCTATCATCATGATAAAGTTGAAAAATTTGGTAGTAATGATATGTGATTTCATATTATCATGTTAATAATCATAATCATCTCCATAAAAAATAGGTGGTCTAGTCATATTTAAGTTTTTGAGTGTTCCAACTAGTACTCCTGCCATCAAAAAATATATTTCCTCGACCAACACGATTAGTGTTTGGAAATTGAGTTGAAAATATGATAAACTAACAGAAATAAAATATAAAGTGGAGGATTTCTAGATAATATTAGAGTCAAGGAAAATACCTTCTTTGATACCTAATTTTGTTCTAAGGTATGATGGGAAATAAAATACAAGAGGGGGTGAATTGTATTTTTCAAAAAAGCCTACAATTTTCATCCTCTTCAAGTATTAAGTTGATTGTTTTTTCATATTACCTATCAAATCAAAGATCAGAATAATGGAATTATAAACTATATGAAATAAAATTAGTATATCAAAAATAAAGTGATCGTCATTTTATATTAACGATGAAAGAGTTAACATAACTGAAATTCAAAAAACAAAATATTGATTATTGATTAGTAAACCTAATAATCCTTTAAAAGGATATTATTAAAATCACAAATTTAAACAAAAGTGAAAGGTATATATTTAAACTAGATCGAAGGTATCCAAATATTTATACCTGTCATAAGTTATCCCTGGTTTATACCTATCTAAAGGTTTTTATTCTTACCCCTGGAATCCCTCGACTAAATATATCGGTAGCAGCTCACTTATACACACTAGAAGTAATTGAGATCTGTATTCCTAGCCATAGAATCCCATGATCATATGGTCAAAAATTTCTCTATATTCTTATCCCTAGAATCCCTCAACTATGAATGATCATTAGAAAAAAAATTATAAAGGAAAATTTTAAGATATTTACATTGAAAACCTTATAACAAAAGCTCTTAATAGAAACACTCAGAATGAAAATGATTACATGGATCGAAAGCTCTCCCAACAATAAAAAATTATGAAGCTTCAAAACGAATAACAACTTTTAGAATGATCAATCTAGATATTCATTCATCTATTTTCATGTACTTATGACACTCTAGGTGTGGCCCTATTTATAGGAATACTGTAATAAACTTCAATGGTCAAATTCCAAACAATTGAATTCAGTTGTAACTATATCAATAACAAATTCTTTATATACTAATTAACTTAATATGTATTCTTTATCTATGGATGAGTTAAATTAGAACCACTATAATACTTTTAAATCCAATGGGTGTAATATAGAATTAATCTTCAGATAATCAAATTTCCATAAAATAGTTTTAGTTCCATGGTATTTTAGATACCAAAAGTTCATTCTGCATAACCATAACAAATTAAACAAAAACATAAAGTTTGATCATTTTTATATGTAGTGTATTATTATTTCCAAAATGAAGAAATCATGAGTCATTTACTCAACATGGAGTACACCCAAACTCTTTAAACCAAAACCAAAAACACTAGAAATTTCATCTTCCAATGTACAAATTCATCACTTAATCTCATAATTAAAGAAAACCCCTCAACCAAAACCAATAATTGAAACTATCCCTCAATTCTATTACTTAAGTTCTATAGTCAATCCATATTTTACCATTAACTACATCACCAAGACACAAGTCTTTCAAATGATTATGTAAAATCCTTGAACCTAATCTCTCATTTTTTCGTTTCCTTTAATTAAGGTTTTAGAATACCTTGAGAAAGAGCGAGTCATTTCCAAGCATTGAAATATTCACACTTGACCATGGATTAACTTTAAAGGATAGATTTTTTTCCTATAAGGTATCTCCACCAACATTATTTAGAATAAATTGGATTGATTAGTTTCATCAAAAAAAATATATGTTCTTTATTTATGTTTATTCAATTAAATATAATGGTTGAATATTTTAGAAAGTGTGTTTTAGTGGTTTGTTTCCACTGTGTAAGATAATGGTTGTTCCCATTAAAACCCAACTATTATTACGTGATTTCATTTTTTATGTTAATTAGATACTTATGTTATCACAAATTCATCATATATATGCCTTATGGGTGGATATATATCGTCTCTCATTAACCCATTTAACTATAATATCTTGTATATCAGTGATGATGCCACGTCCACTAAAAAAATACTGACTATCTGATTTAATGGAGTAAAAAATTGAGATTGCCAGATTTTTTTATCAAATTGATAAACTTAAAAAATACACAATAAATCATTTGTCCATATTATAAATATATTATAGATTTATAGTTAACTATTAAATTTCGAAAACTTTAGAAATTAAATAACTTGTAATTATACTTTTAAAAAATATTTTACAATTAAATTAATAAAAATGGGGAAAATTATTTCTAAAAAATTTAAAAAATATAAATATTTTTAAAAAGTAATTAATTTTTTATTACTATAAAAAAATATTTTTTCCGATTAAAATTTCATAGTAATTTTTTAAAACCATATACAAATAATAATATGTATTTTTATGTTGCAAATAATAATTTGAAACATAATTCAAGAAGAAGAAAAAAGTTATTCTTAAAAACAATTTTTTTTTAAATTAATCTAAAAAATTAAAAAATAAAAAAAAATTCTAATTAAAAAAATATTCTTTGAAGTTTTCAAAAAATAATAATTTCCTATGCCTATTAATAAAATATTATATGTACATTTTAAAAATCTAATTAAATTTGTAAAAATAATATAAAATAGAAACATCAACTTCAAAAAATTTATTATAATTTTATAATTAAAGTTTTCATGGAAAATTTACACTATAAAATTTTATTCAAAAGGTTTATATAAAAATTATAATAAATAAATTCAAAAACATTATATGATAAATTTTCACTGTAATTTTATAGTAAAAATTTATATTAAAAAACCACATTTAAATAATTCTACTATAAAATTTCATATCAAAATTCTAGTTGAAAAATTCTCTTAAAATTTGTAGCGAATAATTATACTTGAGTTTTAAACAAAATATTTACATGAAAAACTACACTGAAAAAAGACACTACATATGATTTTTTATAGTGAAAAAATAATATTTATAATAGATAATTCTAGTGGAAAGTTCAATTTCCTTTGGAAAATTCACATTGAAGGATCCATTGAAAAATTATAATTGAAACTTTAATTAGAAGATTTAAGTATTAACATCGAAGGAGAAATTACATTGGAAACTTCTAATGGAAAATTAAAATGTTTCTATTAGAATCCTATTGAAACTTTCACTGAAAAATTTTAGCTGAAAATTTCACTATAAAATTTTAGTGGAAACTTAAATTGAAAAATTCTAGTGTTATCTTTCAGTGGAACATCCAGTTGAAAATTCAAGTGGAACCTTCAAATGGAAAATCCCAAATTAAAATTTTGATGGAAAATTATAATAGAAATAATTTCTAATTTCACATTCTACTGAAAATTATTGTTAAAAAATCCTCTAAAAATTTTCAATTGAACCTTTCACTAAAATATTAGAGTTGAAACTTCCATTAAAAAACCACTAGAAACTTTCAATGGAAACTTTCAGCAAAAAAATTCACTAGAAAATTCTAATGTTAATATTTATTAGAAAATTCATGGGAAACTTTCACTATAAAAATATAATTAAACTTCAACCAGAAAATTCCATTAAGAAGTTAAACTTGAAGTTCCAGTGAAATATTACCTTAAAATTTCCAAGGAAAATTTTCCTGAAGAAATTTCATTAAAATTACAACGGAAATATTGGTTAATTGTTTAGTGGAAGATATCACTAGAAGTTTTGGTCTATTTTTCATTAGAAATATTCAATTAAAATTTTCAAAATAAATTTTCATTGGAAAATTTCAGTAGATATTTTACTTTTTAAGCTAGACACTTTCATTAAAAAATTATAGTGTAAATATCAATTAAAAATTTTTAGATAAAACTTTTATTGGAATTTCAATGAAATATTTCAATTAAAATTTTCAATAAATATTTCCAAAAGAAATTATCTTTAGAAAATTATTTTGGAAATATCATCAATTAATCTACACACTTTCATAAAAAATTATATTTCAAATCTACATTAAAAATTGTTTAGCAAAAAATTCTAGAGAAAGTTCCAGTGGAACTTTTACTATATGTTGCATTGGAACTTTCACTGGAATATTCGGTGAAATATTTTATTTCAATTTTTCATTGATCATTTCTAAAATAAAATTTCATTTGAAATTCCAATAATTCCAATGCATTCTTTTACTAAAATTCCAATGGAATATTGCACTAAAAACTTCCAATTTCCATATCCAATGTAAAATTTCAATGGAAAATTTTGCTAAAAAATTTAACTAAAAACTTCCATATAAAAATTCTAGTGAAACCATCAACTTATATCAGAAAATCCTAGTTAAAAATTAAAATGTAAAATTCCTTTGGAAACTTACACAAGAAAATCTAGATGAAACTTTTAATAGAAGATTCCAGTTAAAAATTACACTAATAGCCAGTGGAATAATTCACCAGAAAATTCATGTAGATAATTAAAATGAAATTTATTATTTTGAATTTTAATTATTCACTTAAAAACCATCACTCGAAAAATAAAAATAAAAATAGAAATTCTATTATAATTTTTTTTAGAAAAATAAAATGAAAAATTTCAGATAGGGATTTCATTGGAAAATTTTAGTTACAAAATTTTATGGAAAATTCTAGTAGAAAGGTTCATATTAAAATTTTTGTTGAAACTTACACTAGAAATATTACATTAAATAATTATATTATAAATTTATCTTTAAAATTACCACTAGAAAATGTGACACAAAATTTCACTTGAAGATTCCATTGAATAATTGAATTGTAATTATATTGTGTAAATTTTAAATGAATTGTAATTTTCTAGTTTGATCCCATAAAATAATACACTTTGGTTTTTAATAGATATTTCTAGTGAAATTTTCAATTGACATATATTATTATAAATTTTTATTGTAATTTCCATTATATTTTTTCATAGAAAATTTTAGGAGGAATTTTAGAGGAATGCCCTAAATATTTTTCCTTAAAATATTTATTACTTAAGATTTTTTTTTTGTTTTTCATATAAACACATTTTATTATTCATTTTTAAAAATAGTATTTTTATGATGAATAATAAAATTATTATAAATTGAAGCAGTAAATTTTAATGATTTTTTAAAAAATAATAATGTTTTATTTTTATAAAAAGTAGTTTATATAGCCTTCCATAAAAACATAATATTTTATTCTTATATACAAATATTATTTTTTTGTGATGATTAATAAAATTGTAATAAATTTCAAAAATTAATTTGTAATTAAAAAAAAGATAAAAAAATTCTATATTTATAAAATAATTTTAATATTTTATAGCCTTAGAAATTTATTTTATTTGTCTAAAAAAATAATAATTATTAAATAATTTCAAGACTAATTTACTTATAAAATGGTGAAATCTTTTATAACCAAAAAAAATTATATAAAATTTTCAAATTAATTAGTTTTTCCAAATGATAAAAAAATAAAAAAATCAATTATAAACTAATTTATCATGTTTTATATGAAACAAGATATTTTTTATAAATATGTAAAATTATTTAACACAATATCATTTTTTGGACTCAACATTTTTTTTACTTTTTATAAATATGAAAAATTATTTTCCACACTATCAATTTATAGACATTGAATTTTTTTGCTAGATTAAAATTTTCTTCGAAGGACCAAAATACCCATTAGTTTCTCTTATCCTATGATTATGATGCGTTATTAAAATTCCATGTGTTCGTATATCATACCAATACTGAAAGATCCCATACATTAGTGAACTTGAGAGAATCAAAGCTAGTGGTATATAGGTATCATATCCCATCAACCCACTTAATTGAAATATCCCATATACCAAGGATGTTGCTACACCCCCCAAAATTTTTTTTCCATTGGATTGATAGGAGTTAAAGAAAAGTAATTTCCAGATTTTTTTAAAAAAACCTGTTATACCCTTATCAGCATACTTGTGTGTTAAACTTAAAAAATAGTAAAAAACTAATTTAAAATGTTTTAGTAAATTGATAAACTTTAAAATAAAACAATAAATTGTTTATCAATATAGTAAACATTTTATAGATTTATAATTAACTATAAATTTTTGAACACTTTAAAAATTAAATAATTTTTAATTATACTTTAACAAATATTTTATAACTAAATTAATGCAAAAAGGGAAAATTTATTTTGAAAAAATCAAAATTTTTTGATAGTTTTAAAAATAATTTAATTTTTTATTACTAAAAAACATCTGTTTTTATTTGCATTGCATAATTATTTTTTAAATCCTTATATAAATAATAATTTATATTTTTATATAGGAAATAATAATTTGAAATGTAATTTAAAAAAAGGTAAAAGTTATTATTAAAAATAATAATTTTAAAATTGTTATAAAAAATGAAAAAATAAAAAATAAAAAATTTATTTTTTTATGATATTTAAAAATAATTAATACTTTCTTATGCCTATTAAGAGATTCCTATATGTATATTTTAAAAATAAAATTCAATTCACAAAAATACTTTAAAATAGAAACAAATACTTCAAAAAATTTATTTGAATTTTATAATGAAAATTTTCATTGAATGTTTATACTAGAAAATTGAATTCAAAATGAGTACATATAAATTAAAATAAATAAAGTTAAAAAAATTACATGATAAAGTTTTACTATAGTTTTTTAATACAATTCTTCACTTGAAAAAAAAGTAAATAATTGCACTGTAAAATTTCATTCTAAAATTAAAGTTGAAAAATTCACTTTAAATTTATAGTAAACAATTGTACTAGTTTTTTTAACTAAAAATTCATAGGAAAAACTACACAGAAAAAACTCTACATATGAAAATTTTCAAAGAAATATTTCTTTGAAAAGAATAATATTTCCAATATAAAGTTTTAGTAGAATGTTTTAATTCCTTTGGAAAACTCATGTTAAAGCATCCACTGAAATTTTTTGATTGAAACTTTCACTAGAGAATTTCAATATGAACATTGAAGGGAAAATTGTACTAGAAAATTAAAATGGAAAATTTAGGAAGAAAATTACTTTGGAAAATTATAATATTTATATTGGAATATTGTTTATATTTTCACTTGAAAATTTTAGTTTAAACTTCCACAAGAAAATTTAATGGAAAATACTAGTAGAAACTTTCACTAGAACATCCACCTAAAAATTCAAGTGAAAACTTCAACTAGAAACTTGAAATTGAAGCTTTTTAAGAAAAATTCTAGTATAAGGAAATTCCAGTGTCACCTTGCATTGAAAAGTATTATCAAAACTTCCACTGAAAAAAATTCAATTTGACCTTTAACTAGAAAATTAGTGTTGAAACTTTCATTAAAAACCAAATTGAAACTTACAATGCAAAATTTTATCAAAAACTTTCCCTGTAGAATTCCATTGTCAATATATTTTAGAAACTTCCAGTGAAAAATTAACTATAAAATTCCAATGAAACTTTCATTGGAAAATTATAGTAAAATTTACACTAGAAAATTCTAGTGAGAAATTCATCTCAATTTTCCAATGAAATCTCCCATTCAATGTTCTAGTAGAAATATTCATTAAAATTATAGTAGAAAAATTCTTTTAAAATTTTTAGTGGAATTTTTTTGTAACGCCCCGACCCCAGTTACCCAGAGTCGATGCCTTATTTTAATACATTGGAATGATTACAAGGAATGAAGTCCCGAAGGATGGATCAGTTTAGCAGTCTTGGAAAATAGATTACATAAATGAATGTTACATTTCACTTTAAGACATAAAAAACAACATAAATAATATTTATGAACGTCATTATTCCCTTGGATTAACCCTGCATATCAATCACAATACACTTCTTGGAATCCTGGGAAAAATAAAACATACAAAGGGCTGATCTCAAATGCTCAGTAAGGGTAAGAAATACAACGTAAACTTTCATAAATAATCATAAAAATTTAAGGCAATGTATAACTAAAACAAAAGAATTTTAAACTTGAACTTCAGCATAATATGGAAAAAATAAAATGAAGTAACTCCATTTACTTGTTCACATGGATATTCTACTAGTCGAATAATCACATACAATTTTACTAACCACTTTCATAATGATGGAATGCATAATGACGAAACTTAATTTCTGTGTCAAGGACTCGTGCTAAGACCTAAGGGCTAACTATAACCAGAACCCAACCCAGAGAGCCTCTGTAACCGGACTCCATCCCGGAGAGCCTCTATAACCGGACTCCAACCCAGAGTACCTCTAATAACCAGACACCAACTCAGAGTGCCTCTGATAACCGGACACCAACCCGGAGGGTCTGCTGTAACCAGACCCCAACCTAGAGGGCTTACTTTTACCAGTCCCCAACCCAAAACATACTAGTACCACACATTCATCTTAAGAAGAGGATGAAATATAAAACAAAAATTCATATTAAAACTAACATACGAAATGTCAAAACTTTAATCATAAACCATTAATGGTATAAAAATAACTCAGCCATAGTCAAACATTTCACAAAACCTTAAATACAATATGGATGATTTGTATCATAATAAATCAACTTTAAATAAGTGTAAAATTTATCAAAGGATGTTGAAATAGATGAAATCAAAACTATTTGAGAGAAATATCACTTTTTTTTTGAAATCATTTAAAAGTCACATAATTATAGAGAAAACCTTTATTTTGAAAATATCTTTATAAGCTTGTGAAGGAAGCTTAAAAGGTGTAATAACGGCGGAGAATAACCGCAACTACCGTATAAGTTAAAAAAAGACATTATTACCTTAATTTTGTCAAAAAGGTTAAAAATTAACTTGTTTCAAAAATGATGTAAAGATTCCTTTAAAAACATATAAAGTCAAATAAGGGTATAAATGACTTTAACCAATTGTCTATTAAATAGTAAAAAAGTTTTGAAAGAAATTTTTAATAAACATGGATGTGGATGATAAAGAGGTCCTAGTAGATAATTACGTATAAACAACCTCGGATAATAAAGAGATTGTGAAATTAACCCTTACCAATTTGGTAACTTACGAAACATACACCCCATGAAATAGGTATCATACACTGAATATGTAAATACACATACATTAAAGTGTATTACACAAAGAATACAATTATGGGAAGTATATACACCACACAAAATGTAATAGTGGAAATATGGCATGAATCTCACGGGAATAAGGAGTGAGATGAAAACCCCTTACCATGTACTTTTCCTTGGTTGATGGAAGGTTAACCTCCTCTTTCTTAGGGTTCTTCCTTTTGATTCGATCAAAAGGGCTCTTTATGATGGATTTTTGATCAAACTAAGGTCTTTAGGTTGTAGTGAGGAAATTTGAGAGAGTATTTGGGTAGGGGTTGGCCGAACCAAAAGGCTTTGAAAGTGTGAAGAATTGGATAGAAGTTGAGTCCTTTTATAAGGGAGAGGAGGGGCTCTTTAGAAAAAACTTAAAGTATTAATTTATAATAAATTAATATTCGGTTTCTAATGGCTCCAAAGTGGACTATACAAAGTATAAGGTGGGGATGGGTCGAAATACTTTCAACCAATTGATTTTATACAGGTTTGGGTCATTATATTAACCTTATCTTTTAGTTTAAACTCTTAGTTAATTAATTTGACACTTACCACGTCACTTTGTATTTTTATATTATATAGTTAATAATATTACTATATACATCCAAGAAACCCCCAAGTGGTTCATTAATGATACACCTATCATGATACAAGTCCTTTTCCCAAACATTAGATTTTTAGGAATTTAATATCAATTAATAATATAATATTTGTTTTAAAAACTCTTTTATGTCAATTTTGACACTATTTGGTATTTTATTTTTTTGAAAATCATAACAACATGATTACTTAGAACAAAGTTAATTAAATAAATCCTAACATGTCATAGTAACCTATAAAATTCGTGTAATTCATTAAAAGTCTCAAATTATATTTATTTGGGTATTTATAATATTAATTATTTTAATATTTAACTAATAAGGTAATTACTGTATCATCATTGTGTCATAAATAAATTAAATTATTTAATGTCTAAAAATTATAAATAAAATACCATTATGTATGAAATCTTTTTAGCCTTCTAATTAATATTTATAGTTGAAAATATAACATATATGACCCTATGTAAATTTTTTTTTTCTAAAAGATATATGCTTATGTCATTTTTGTATTTACTTTAACTTAATTAATATAAAGTGTCATTATCACTTACAAGTGGATCCATGGGGTCCCGAAATCAACCCAAAGATGCCCATGGTCGGACATGTATCAACCAATAGGGTTAAGACATGTTTTAGGCTAATTTATTATTATTATAATATTATTTTTTACCCTTATTTACCGGATTTACCCTTTAACCATGGTAAATAAAATATTTACCGAAGTAATTATTCAAAATGTCTATAAATAAGAGTTTCCTATTTACACAATTTATACATCCTGATTCTAAATATGGAGTCCATTTTTCCAAATTCAAAACGCAGAAGTGGCACAAATTAATTTAAAATTAATTCCCGCTGTCAAAACAAAAAGCGTGTTTTTAAGAGATAATAACTATGAAAAGATTGACACTTGTTTATATCCAGTTTAAATGTGAAATTATGTCCAATGACCAACATTTTATTAAATGGTAAAAATATATTATAAATATACTTTAAAACTATTCAAATTCATAATTTATCACTATTAATTATTTTGATTAAAAAAGTTGTTTTTAATTAAAATTTAGTAATTTTCATTATTCATCAAAATATAAAAGTTATCCAAAAAGTACCAAAATTTTACCCTAGGCTAATTTTGATATTCCGAATCCAAAAATGAAGTCCATTTTGAGAGATAAAATTTATAAAATTTCAAAATGTGGGTATTAATATTCATAACGGCTACTTTGATTGGTTGTGGTGTGTTAGCATATCGAAGTTGCGTACAATGCATGCTATTGCATTAATGAAAGGGAAAAATACCGCGGAAGCTTGGGGTGTTACATTATCCCATCCTTCAATAAATTGCGTCCTCGCAATTTGAAATTGTTTTTCAAAAATAAAAGGTTGAAGATAGAATGTACCTTTGTGGAAAACCCATATCAGAAATAGGGTTAATAAAATTTAGTTTTAATAAGAGGAAAAACGTAAATATTTATAGGGAGTGATTGAGGTCATCAATCACAAACAAGTGTAAAATTGAGGGCCTCAAATCCATCAATCTATGATGATTTAAAATATCATCAGTTAAACAAAACATAAGTTAATAGGATAACACATTTTTGGTTTTAATATACCATCCCTAAAGTTTAAGAATTAATTTCTTCATAGAATAAGTGAAATATATATATATATATACTTGACAGGTAGAGTTTCATCATTCAACTAATTTTTACCACAAACTCATCTTTCACTCCAAAAGATAACAGAACTCAAAAATATTATATTTATCCTAATCATATAAGGTTCCAAATGTTAACACATACCATTATATTGATGAAAAATATTTTGTAATAACCAGGGACTTCCTGTAGGCTAGTGGTAGGTAATAAAGGCCTGTTGCAATATGGTTGTGGGTTCAATTCCTACAGCTTTGTCCGACGCGATGAGTTATCACCCGAACTACAGGTTGTCCTTTTCCTAAAACTATAGTATCATAATATTCCAAAAATAATCATAAGAAATGTTTTAACCTTAAACAATGCTATCCAATGTTCAACTTAATTCATTCCAAACATTATAGTTATCCAATGTACCTTTGTCCAGACTCTCTGTAAAAGGTATCTAAATTCAAAAATTAATTGTAACATCAGATTCCCCCAAAGTAAAGTTTCTCTTATTGTCACATACTGAAAATATGATTACCTTAGTCATATTAAAAACTTAATGAAAACAACAAGTACTGCAGTACAATCCTTATATATATCACATTATTCTCATAACCAGAATATAATCCTTGAGTCCAAAAACACAAATACATTAATTATTCCTCTTCAACTGTAGTAACAACATAAGCTTGGCCTTGATCCCTTGGCATTTTTTGAGGTAAGTTCCCTTGGTGATTAGGGAATTCATTTGCATAATGCCCCATTCCTCTACAATTGTAGCATTTAACATTGACAACCTCCTTCTTTCCCTTGAAATCACGAGTCTGGTGACCTTTTTCTCCACATTTGTAACAAACTCTTATTCCTTTTAGGAAAGTACCAGGGTGTTTCTTCCCACAATTTTCACATAATGGAAAATCCTTCTTTCCCTTTTTCCCTTTATCCGTCTCTTGCTCCATCATTCTCTTCTTCTCTTGCTTTACTTTATTATCATAAGATTTAGAGAATTCCTTTTCTGTCTTGATAGCACATGAGACTATATCTTCGTACGTTGAGAAAGATTGCGAGACTATTACTCGACAAAGAAATGGTTTTAACCCATCAAAGAAACGATCAATCTTACTTCTTGGGTTACGTATATAATCTGCAGCATGCCTTGCTAACCTTGTAAAGTTATCCTCATACTTTGCGACATTCTCATCCTCTTTTTTTCTCAGACTCAGAAATTGCCATTCCATATCTGCTCGATGGTCACGAGGAAAGTACTTTTCTAAGAAAATCTCTTTGAACTCCCTCCATTCCATATTTGATACTTCATCACCTTCCTTCATGTTTTGAATCAATGACCACCATTGATCAGCATCTCCAGTGAGGCGGTAAACTGCCATGACAAATTTTTCCCTTTCGCTACTCCCTAAGGCGTGGAATATTTTCTCTAAGGAATTTATCCACTGCTCAGCTACTAAGGGATTTTTACTCCCATTTAATGTTGGTGGTTGTTGCCTCATGAAGCGATCTAACATTGATCCTCCATGCTGCGGATCGGGGTGATCCATATGGGTAAGGTCATTATTCATAACCTTAGTGAGTTGTCCCAGTATGGTGATTAGCTGATCAGCACCAGTTGCATCACTAGATCCACTATAATTATCACGACTTGGAGTGCAATCCCTATATGGAGTGCGTGCATTGATACAGTTTCCATTCCTTCCACTAGGCGCCATTTCTAAACAATGGCATAAACTAGATCATCTTATGAATCAAAATACATAATCCCATAATTGTAAAACACTTAACATAAATTGAACTATTTATGGATATAATACATAATCAAAAAAATGTTTTCTTTGAGGTGGTATATACTCATAAACCTTTCATAGTGTTTTGTAAAGAAAATGAGAATTATCCTAAGCATATCCCCTGAGAGTGTCGTAACCAAGAGTGCAACAAGGCCCGTTGTTGTGCACCAGTTCCCGTTCGAGTCCAGATCAAAGCAGTGTTTTCGGGTTTTACCCCTAAGTACATCTGTGCCAGAGCTGCCTCTACCTGCTCGTATCCAGATAGGGATTTATTGCTAAGAAAACTCACAAAATCACTACAATACTAAGATTATAAGAAGTTCTTCTATACTAATCTTCAAAGTCTATCTTAGGGCTATGTGATCTAATCAGAGTTTTTCTAAATCTAGTTTCCAAGGTTTCTACTAAACTTCCTCTGATACAAACTGTAATGCCCCGACCCCAGTTACCCAAAGTCGGTGCATTATTTTAATACATTGGAATGATTACAAGGAATCAAGTCCGGAAGGACTGATCAGTTTAGCAGTCTTGGAAAATAGATTACATTCATGAATGTTACATTTCACTTTAAGACATACAAAACAACATAAATAATATTTATGAATGCCATTATTCCCTTGGCTTAAACCTGCATATCAATCACAATACACTTCTTGGAATCCTGGGAAAAAAAACATAGAATGGGGTGAGCTAAAACGCTCAGTAAGGGTAAGCAATACAACGAAAACTTTCATAGATAAGCATAAACATTTAAGGCAACGTATAACTAAAACAAAAGCCTTTTAAACTTGAACTTCAGCATAATATGGAAAAAATAAAATGAATTAATTCCATTTACTTGTTCACATGAATATTCTACTAGTCGAATAATCATATACAATTTCACTAACCACTTTCATAATGATGGAATGCATAATGCTGAACCTTAATTTCTGTGTCAAGGCCTCGTGCCAAGACCTAAGGGCTAACTATAACCAGAACCCAACCCGGAGAGCCTCTGTAACCAGACTCCATCCCGGAGAGACTCTGTAATCAGATTCCAACCCAGAGTGCCTCTAATAACCGTACACCAACCTGGAGTACCTCTAATAACCGAACACCAACACGGAGGGTCTACTGTAACCAGACCCCAACTCGGAGGGCTTACTTTTACCGGTCCCCAACTCGGAACATACTATTCCCACACATTCATCTTAATAAGAGGATGAAATATAACATAAACATTCGTATTAAAACTAACATATGAAATGTCAAAACTTTAATCATAAACCATTAATGGCATAACAATAACTCATCCATAGTCAAACATATCATAAAACCTTAAATACAATATGGATGATTTGTATCATAATAAATCAACTTTAAACAAGTGTAAAATTTATCAAAGGATGTTGACATAGATGAAATCAAAACTATTTGTGAGAAATATCTCTTTTTTTTAAATCATTTAAAAGTCACATAATTATAGAGAAAACCTTTATTTTGAAAATATATTTATAAGCTTGTGAAGGAAGCTTCAAAGGTGTAATAATGGGGGAGAATAACCGCACCCGCCGTATAAGTTAAAAAAAGACATTCTTACCTTAATTTTTTCAAAAAGGTTAAAAAGTAACTTGTTTTGAAAACGATGGAAAGATTCCTTTCAAAACATATAAAGTCAAATAAGGGTATAAATGACTTTAACTCATTGTTTATTAAATAGTAAAATGTTTTGAAAGACATTTTAAAGAAACATGGATGTGGATGATAAATAGGTCCTAGTAGATAATTATGTATAAATAACCTCGGATAATAAAGAGATTGTGAAATTAACCCTTACCAATTTGGTAACTTACGAAACATACACCCCATGAAAGAGGTATCATACACTGAATATGTAAATACACATACATTAAAGTGCATTACACAAAGAATACAATTATGGGAAGTAAATACAACAGAGAAAAGGTAATAGGGGAAATATGGAATGAATATCACAGGAATAAGGAGTGATATGAAAATCCCTTACCTTGGACTTTTCCTTGGTTGATGGTAGGTTAACCTCCTCTTTCTTCGGGTTCTTCCTTTTGATTTGATCAAAAGGGATACTTAGGATGAATTTCTGATCAAAATAAGGTCTCTAGGTTGAAGTGAGGGAAGTTAATAGAGTATTTGGGTAGGTTTTGGCCGAACCAAAAGGCTTTGAAAGTGTGAAGAAATGGTTAGAAGTTGGGTCCTTTTATAAGGGAGAGGAGGGGCTCTTTAGGAAAAACTTAAAGTATTAATTTATAATAAATTCATATTCGGTTTCTAATGGCTCCAAAGTAGATTATACAAAGTCTAAGGTTTTTATGGGTCTAAATCCTTTCAACCAATAAATTTTAGACTGGTTTGTGTCATTATATTAACCTTATCTTTTAGTTTAAACTCTTAGTTAATTAATTTGACACTTACCATATCACTTTGTATTTTTGTATTATATAGTTAATAATCTTACTATATACATCCAAGAGACCCCAAAGTGGTCCATTAATGATACACCTATCATGATACAAGTCCTTTGGCCGAACATTATATTTTTAGGAATTTAATATCAATTAATAATATAATATTTGTTTTAAAAACTCTTTTATATCAATTTTGACACTATTTGGTATTTTATTTTTGTGAAACTCATAACAACATTATTACTTAGAAAAAAGTTAATTAAATCAATACTAACATGTCATAGTAACCTATAAATTTTTTGAATTCGTTAAAAGTCTCAAATTATATTTATTTGGGTATTTATAATATCAATTATTTTAATGTTTCACCAATAAGGTAATTACTGCATCATTATTGTGTCATAAATAAACCAAACTATTTAATATATAAAAATTATAAATAAAATAAAATTATGTAGGAAATATTTTTATCTTTCTAATGAATATTTATAGTCAAAAGTATAACATATATAAAACTATGTAAAAATTGTTTTTCTAAAAGATATATGCTTATTTCATTTTTGTATTTACTTTAACTTAATTAATATAAAGTGTCATTATCACTTACAAGTGGATCCATGAGGTCCCAAAATCGACCCAATGATTCCCATGGTCGGAAATGTATCAACCAATAGGGTTAAGACACTTTTTAGGGTAATTTATTATTATTATAATATTATTTTTTTACCCTTATTTATCGGATTTACACTTTAACCATGGTAAATAAAATATTTACCGAAGTAATTATTCAAAATGTATAAAAATAAGAGTTACCTATTGACACAATTTGGACATCCTGATTCTAAATATGGAGTCCATTTTTCCAAATTCAAAACACAGAAGTGGCAGAAATTAATTTAAAATTAATTCCCACTGTCAAAACAAAAATCGTGTTTTTAAGAGATAATAACTATCAAAAGATTGACACTTGTTTATATCCGGTTTAAATGTGAAATTATGTCCAATTACCATCATTTTATTAAATGGTAAAAATATATTATAAATATACTTTAAAACTACTCAAATTCATAATTTATCACTGTTAATTATTTTGATTTAAAAAGTTGTTTTTAATTAAAATTTAGTAATTTTCACTATTCATCAAAATATAAAAGTTATCCGAAAAGTACCAAAATTTTACCCTAGGCTAATTTCAATATTACAAATCCAAAAATAAAGTTTGTTTTGAGAGATAAATTTTATAAAATTTCAAAATGTGGGTATTACTATTCATAACGGTTACTTTGATTGGTTGTGGTGTGTTAGCATCTCGAAGTTGCGTACAATGCATGCTATTGCATTAATGAAAGGGAAACGTACCGTGGAAGCTTGGGGTGTTACACTTTAACTAATTTTTTTAATGAAAATTATCAGAATAATTTTTCATTAGAAAATTTTAGTGGAAATGTTACCTTTTAAGCAAGACACTTTCATTAAAAATTATAATGGAAATCTCTATTAAAATTTTTTGAGAATATTTTAACCGGAAGTTTCAATGAAATATTTTATTAGAAATTTTCAATGAAAATTTCCAAAATAAAATTTCATTGGAAAATTCTTATAGTAACATCATCGATTAAGATAGAAACATTCATTAAAAATTATCATGGAAATATATATTAAAAAAATTTAGTGGAAACTCCCAGTGAAACTTACATAAAAAAATCCAGTTGAAAATTCTAAAAGAAAATTTCATTAGAAACTTATACTGATAGTAAGTGGAATAATTCACTAGAAAATTCTCATAAAAGAATTTTCTAAAAAATTCAAGTGGAAATACTCATAGGAAAATTTCAATTGACACTTCCATTGGAAATATTATACTAAATAATTTTTTTATAAATTTCTCATGGAAATTTCCACTGGAAAATGTAACAAAACATTTCACTTAAAGATTCCAATTAATAATTAAATTGTAATTATCTAGAGAATATTTTAAATAAATTATAATTTTCTAGTTTCATCCAACACTATAATACACTTTTATTTTTTAGTTGACCTTTCTATTGAAATTTTGTAATTACATTTATAATTGTAATTTTTTTGTGTAATTTTCATTATAGTTTTCATTAAAATTATATGGGGGAATATTAGAGAAATGTCCAATTTTATTTCCTGAACATTTTTAGTAAGATTTTTTATAGTTATCTATTACTTAATTTTTTTATTTTTCATCGAAACACATTTTTTCATACATTTGTAAAAAAATATTTTTATGATGAATAATAAAATTATAATAAAATTTAAAAATTAATTTTAATGATTTTTAAAAAATAATAATGTTTTATGTTTATAAAAAATAGTTAATATATGATTTCATAAAAACATAATTTTTTATGCTTGTGTATAAATAAAATTTACTAATATGATTAATAAGATTGTAATAAATTTAAAAAGTAATTTGCAATGATTTTCAAAAAAATAAATAAAAAATATATTTTTGCAAAAGAATTATATTTTTTGTCTTAATAAATAATTTTATTTATCTATAATAATTAATAATTATTAAATAATTTCCAGACTAATTTCATTATAAAATCTTTCAATTTTTTTATAACTTAAAAAACATATGACTTTTCCAATTAATTATTTTTCAAAATTATTTAAAAATTATATCATAAACTAATTTATCATTTTTAAATATGAAACATGTTTTTTTATAAATATATAACATCATTTTACATAATATCATTTTTTGGGTGCTCATTTTTTTATTAGTTTTTATAAATATGAATAATAATTTTCCACGCTATCAATTTTTAGGCATTCAATATTTTTTTTGTGGGACCAAAATACTCATTACGCTCTCTCATAAAATGAATATTACACATCATATAAATTGTTTTCGGAGACTGACTGTATTAAGACTCAAGATGGGGGTGGGTGAATTAAGATCTTTAGATTTTTCTTCACTTAGAAAAATCACCCTCTTCAGTTTATGACTGGATTTTGATCCGTTCTTTAACAAGGAATGCAATGGAAATAAAAGTATAAAGAAGAAAAATAGACTTAGATATTTATAGTGGTTCAGGGAATAGAAGTCACTTATTCCACTCCACCACTACTCTTCTCCATGAGTGTGATGATTTTCACTAGATCAGTTTTTTTACTGGGGACTGCTGGTCATTCTTCCTGGGACTGTATGACTGAGTGAAAGGAGTCAAAACTTGGTACAATCATTGGATATTTCAATCGAACTCCAAAAAATATTTACAATCAATATCCTTTAAAGAATCTTTTAATGATAACCTTTTATATAAAAGGTAATAAATAAATATTTTTTAAAAATTTCATCTCATAGATGCAAGATACAACTGAAAAAATTAAAAGATCTATTAGAGAGATGATATAAAGGATAAATAGATTAAGGAAAGTCTTTTGAAATAAAAAAGAATATTTAATAAGAACAATTGATGAAACAAGGATTCTTCTTCCATATTTGTGTAAAAACATAGTATGGTTTCAGATATTTTTTAGAATGAGGTATTTATATTTCTTTTGTGCACTTCAGTTCTTCTTTGAGAACACTACTCCTAAAAATGGGAGACCACACTGAGAAATAAAGAACTTCTTCTTATTTAAACACATATCATATGATATATAGAATCAAAACTTAGTGACATTTCATTTTTCCTTGAAATACCACGACAAAAGAAGAGAAACAATAAACTATTCTTGACCCAATATTTTGTCTATGTACTTGGATTTTATTATAATTGATTTTACCTTTAAGTGGTAATCAATCATTTAAATATTTTACAACAAAATTAAAATATCACTTGAGTGCAATAATGATAATAAATACTAACTTGTATCGTGACATAGTTGATTTGAAAAATTGAATCCACGTAGTCGATTACATATTTGAATCTACATAGCTGATTTTCCTTCACATAGCCAAATGTAATCACGTAGGTTTTTTACTCACTTAGCCGAAACTGACATAGTCGATTGAAAAGATGTAGTTGATTTCTTCATGTAGGTGATTCATGTAACCAATTACTCTATATAACTATTTTACATATCCAAATGATCACATAGGTGATTTCCCACATAGGAGATCTTGTCTATATAGGAGATTTCCACATAGGTGATTCCATGATGTAGTTGATTGACCTATATAGCCATTTTCACCATATATCCAAAAAACATCATGTAGCCTATTTTCTATACTTAAAAACGATTTCATTAAAAAATGACCAGAATGTATATTTAATAAAATTAACCACCGAACACATAAGAATAAGATAAAAACTCATGAACACACTTAAAAAAAAATATCATCAGAAAAGTATAAAGGGTTTTTGGGATCATCAAAACCTAAATTACATGGGATATGTTGTATCAAAATTAGTAGTCCAACAATATACCCCTTTTTGATGATCATAAAACCTATTAAATATTATTGTAGATATCAAATTTGAAATTTTAAAAGGTTTAATAGAAACTAAATATATAAGATATATAGAGTTTAAAATGCAGTGTTTCTCCCCCTTAGTTAGTTAATTCTCCCCCTATTGAAAGGCAGAATATTCTCCCACAATGGTAAAAACTTATCCCCCCTTTTGTAAGGAATTAAACTTATCCCCATTTTTATAGCATTAAAAAGAAAAGGAAAGAGTTGTAAAACATAGTTTATTATATAACTTTAGAGTGATGAACTATGTAAATGTTTTGAAAAAACTAGATATAGAATTATGGAAATATTGAGTTTTATTAAAATAAAATAAAGAAATATATATAAATAATTAAAACATCAAATAAAACATCAAATGAAAACAATAACTATGATATATATCAGAAATGAAGAAATTATGAAGTATTTCATTAATTATTTTGATGTACAGAGATACATACACTTAGTACATATATAAATTATTAATCAGGTAACCCAAGTGTTAGAATGGGGTTAAACTAAGATTTTGGTTTGCGTGAAGGTGCTTTGAAGGCTGAATCAGTTCTGGAGGTAGATAGATTTGACATTGATGGAATCGAAGAATCATAAACACCTTCTATTATATGCTTGGTTTTCTAATAAGTACTAATAGGATCATAACCAAGAGTCCTTTTTATTCTCAATTTCAACAAGGATTCAACACACATTCGATTCTCATAACAAAATAAAACTTGAAAAATTCAAGAATCAAAAGAGATAATTTCTTATGAATTTAATCTACTGATTCTAATCCATTTATGATAAATGTATTAAGATTTTTTACTTTCCTAGAAGAGAAACTAGTAGACTCATGAACAACATGAGGGAGAATAAGAGGGTAAATGTCTACAATAGATAAACTAGATGGAATATCCCTAATAACCTTCTTCATAACTAGATTCACAGATGTATGCACATAAATTATCCTACAAGTCACTGACTGTACCTTTAGATAAGTTATTTTCACTCATTCTATCAAACATTGAAAAAATTCCTTAATTTTATAGATATAAGATTCAAAAAATTAAACACTAACAATATGCTTGGGTTTAACTAATCCTAAAACTATAGGAAAAGGAATAACTGATTCCAAAGAAGGAAGTCCTTAGAGGTTTGTAAACAAAAAAATCCCTTTATATAATAGGAACTAGCACCTCTAGAGCTTCTTCTGATTCTGAACTGGAATCTTTCTCAGAATATAGATCCACAACAATTGAAAATATATATTTTGGTAGCATGAAAACATGTTGAGTGTTTTTATTGACAGATTCAATGAATCATAAAATCATATCTCTTACTAGTTTTAAAACAATAAAATTTTCTTCTATCATATTTCAAAAAGGTTTATCAATATGACTAACATGGTAATTTGTGCACATATATAACCCAATACTAATATTCTTAATAGATTCGATGGTATCATGAAATTGACCAAAAATATCCCTTTTCAACTCATCTAACATCACTGGAGAAATAAAATCATGTTGGAGACAATAGATCTGATAAGAAACCGAACTCAACTATGTCACCATATGAACAAATCTATTATGTAAATCTAAAAGAATTAGAGATTTTGAGGGAGCTTCAATAGAGGGATATAACTTTATAAATTCTAATGTACTTAATACAACATTTTTCAAACTATATAGAGTCTCTTTAATTTCATCTCTAAAGGATTTTATCTCATCAAGCACTTCATGTGATAAACCTGATTTCACTGATGGAGGATTCTAAAACATATCCCTTTGAGATGCAACAAAAGTACTAAGATCACTAAACTCAGCCTTTGTAGGGAAGGCATATTTCAAACCACTTACTAAGGATTTCATTTCCTCAAGTTCCTTATAAGTTCTATTATAACCAACTTGTTTCACAGGTGGATCTATTCAAAGAATACTAATCATCACTATTTGATAATTCACCATTCTAACTAACTTATTAATGTACGAATTAAAGATAAAAGACTCTTTAAGTTTCCTAATATCAACTTTTCATAAAACTAGATACACTTTTAAATCAAAACAATCTACTATTATATTTTCAAACTCCATAATTACTTTATTAATAACCACTTCCTTTTATAATCCTTCTAAACTTTTTCTTATTAAAGAAGATACTCCATGATCAGTTAAAGGTGATGATGGTGCTGATGGTATATGATCATGCTTTTTATATTTCGTAACCACATCAACACCCCTTATTTTATCAATAGGTGATCCAGATAGAATTGAATCATCTTCTTCATGCACTTATTCCAATTCTAGTCTTTTATGAACTTTAAAAAATACAATGCCATTATTTTTTATCCTATCTTCATGAAAAGAAATAGTTATCTCAAAAACTTTCACCATAAGCTGATATTCCTCATAAGACATAAAAAATTTACCAGCATCTTGGATTTGAAAAACCACATCCTCTTAAAACTGGATATAATCACCAAATGTAGTACCAATGATTGGAATTAAATACTTAATTCACATATATATTTCCTCATATAATCCCCTATCAGACACTATATCAACATGTGTTGCATCACTAGGCAGCGAGGTTTGAGTTGTCTTCCCTAGAGTCACATTTTCTTGACCAACCGCCTTTACATAACTTAAAGCAGAATCCAAAAAATATCCAATCATATTCAATAGATCTGATGATATGCTATTAATTTTATTAAATTTCACCACATTACATTTATTTAAATCTACTTCCATTTTCTTCAAAACTAAATAAATTAATAAACCCTAAGGATAATATTTTAATTTTCCTTTTACTTTACAAAAATGATGCATTAACATCATTATATATCTTAGAAAACTAAAATTTAAATTATTTATCAAGATGTAAATCAAATACATATCCTGATAATAACTTTCTCTATATCTCTTTCTCGTTGTGATAATACCATCTACCAAAAATTACACAAAACCTTCCATTCAGCAAGAAAATCTTTCACACGTTTAAGAAAAATAGAGATTATGAAAAAAAACTTGAACACATATGTTGGAACTATTGAGCTTGTCCCAAAAAGTATTTGAATAAAAGAGAACTCCCCCTCATGGGGACAAAAAAAGATATCATCCATTTCAACTTAAGATACTACCACTGCCTTTCCTTTTACATTTGATGAGATTACTTCTTATGTTTGATTAAACTAAAACTTGACATTTATCTAGAACTCATTAATTTATTCCTCAAAAAGAAAATATGAGTTATTCTCATCAAACTGAAAATCATACCTTTAGAACTCAAGTGATTTATTTAATAATATTTTTGTTGACTTTATCCACACCATATTTATGGCCTTTCCTATAAGAAATTTTTGTTTGTTTCCTTTGGATTTCTTAGAAAAACATGATATTACATCATCCACACACTTTAACTTTTACATTTCAAATAGGTCATTTAAAGGAAGAACAAGGATCGAGAGGTTAGAAATAAAAGTTCAGCTTCAAAGGGAGATTACATATGCAAATTAAAAAAGGGCTAAGAGTTAATTTTATAAAAGTTCACCTACCCAAATCCCAATTTTCTCACGTACCCAATTTTAGTTTATGGTTAATTCTGACTGATAAATAAATAATAAAAATTAAAAAAAATAAGAAAATAATTTCTATTTTTAATATTTAAATAAACCAAAAACACAAATAAGAGTAATTTTCATATATCATTAAAATGAATATTACAATATAACACTCAATTCTAAATTTCAAAAATAGTAATGAGAATAAATTCATTAAATCATAATAAATAAAACATATGAAATTAATTTAAAAATGAATAAATCTATTCTCTATAAATATAAGCCTCTTTAATTGGTTTAAAATATGACTTGTGTTGCTTGCCCATTTTTCATGCATCTCATAGCTTCTTTTTATTAAATTTAAGTTGAGGTAAATCTGAAACTAAATTACTTTTGAAATTTTTTCTCAAAGAATAAAAATTATAATTACCCTATCTACTATGACATATCCATGAATCATTTTTTCAGCATTTAAATAGTTCACCTTTTTTCTACTCAAGAATTAAGATCTAGAATATAGACATTCTCTATTC
The DNA here is from genome assembly GCA_963277665.1 of Viscum album. NCBI lineage: Eukaryota > Viridiplantae > Streptophyta > Magnoliopsida > Santalales > Viscaceae > Viscum > Viscum album. The sequence goes on along the minus strand of OY728161.1, from coordinate 1,950,649,447 downwards.
ATGGTGCCTTAAATTTAATAATTTTATCTTTAAAAAATGAACATGCATTATTTGAAAAATAAAAAAAAAACCTTCATCAAAAAGTTGATATATACATATCATATTGTGCTTTAAACCTTCCACATAGATTTTTTTGATAAGGATAGAGTTTGGGTTTCCAACATATCAAACTCCTATAATTTTTCTTTTATCATTGTCACCAAAAGTGACATAACCTCCATCCATCTTTGATAAATAGTGAAAATTTTAAAAATATCCACTCAAATACCTTAATAATTTACTATCCATATACCATATATCATTTTTGATCTTGGAACTTTGTAACTACAAAAAAAATTAAATAAAAATATTTTTTGGTACCCATATTTTCTTGGGTCCAGCAAGGTTAAAAACTAAGGATTCAGAAACCAAAATCTATTTTCACTTTCCAAAAATTTCATTATTGAACTTTTATTTTTTTGTGAAAAAATAATTTTTGACTCCATAGAACTATGTGTTTATCAAATTGTAGTTATTTTCATGTCCATGTTCAACATATGACGTGGCAGAATTTTTCAATTTGATTTTTAAAATTAGAATTTGTTTAGTTAATCCATATTTTTTGAACAATAAATTCATAGTATTTTTTGAGAGTTTTATTTCTCCCTTTTAAATATTTTTAATTTTTTTATAACATAGAATAATATTCATTAAATTTCCCAAATGAAAAATTTTCATTTTCTAATTTAGTTTCATGATCAGAAGAATAACAAGAATGTACCTCATCTGCATGTTCCATAAAACACATGTTGGATTTCTGATTATAATTCTCAGTTTATATTTCTAAATATGAAATATCACTATAATTTTCAAAATCACTCCATGTTTACTTCATGGATTTATTTTCTGTATTCTTGTATCCAACTTTCTTGAAGTATTTATTTTTTTAATATTTATTATCTTGAAGATGTGGAAAATCAGTCTTGATTTATGCAACCGTCTTTCATTAATAACATTTTACTTCCTTATAATTTCCATATAAATTCTTATAATTACTAAAAGGTTTCTTAAAATATCTTCTCTATTTATATAACTTATTGATTTTTCTAAAAAAGTGTGGAATCTCAATGTTTAAAGTAGAACTAATTGAATAATTTTCATCAGATGACTCACCTATTTGAACTTTATTACACTTCTTATCATCCTTTGAAGTTAAGACTTTTAAAGTATTGTTCTACTTCTTAACAAGAATATGTTCTCTATCCTCATCATCCATATCTACCTCATACATCATTAGTGTGCTGATAGGATATTTTATTTTCATATTTTTGACCTCTGTTGATTTTTTGATAGCATCCAAAATACCACTCCACCTTAGTGGTAGTATTTTGGGAAATTTTAGAACCTGATATGTTTTAGTAATAGGTGTCCCTAAAGCTGTAAAATTATTTACAATTTTTTTTAGTCTTCCATTCAACTGTGTGATGCTCTCACCATCCATCATTCAAAAAGTGTCAAAATTTATTTTGGAAGTATTATATGTGGGATCTCGCATGATATTTATCCCATTATAAGAAACTAAAATTGTAGTCCAAATTTTATAGACTATTTAAAATTTAGAAAATATATTGAAATCATCTAGATTAAATCCATAGATTATATCATTCATAGATTTATAATTCAGATTATAGCCTCCTTATCTATCAACACCCCAAGTTTATAGTTGTGTATTTTTAATTTTATAAGGCTTTATGAATTTATGATAAACCTTCAAACCAAGGTTATTTAGATATATGATCATCCATGACTTCCAATAGTCATAATTCTCACCATTGAAATAGGGCACTCTGAACATAGAAATACCATCTCTGTTGTTAGTTATAGTGGACATTATTGAAGAAATGTTTAGATTTCAATGTTTTACAGTTGGGTACTCAAGAGTCACTTACTATGATTCCAGATGTTTCTAGATACTCTCTATCTTAAGACTCACGAGGCGGGGGGGAGGGGGGGGGGGGTGAATTGAGTTCTTTATATTTTTATTAAGTTAGAAAAATCACCCTATTTAGTTTACGAATGATTTATGATATGATATTTAATAAGTCATGAAACATTAATAAAATCATAAAGAATAGAAATAAACTCATAGATTTATAGTGGTTCTAATTATAAAAGTTCCCTAGTCGACTCCACTACTATTATTCTCCACGAGTGTGATTATTTTCTCTAGACCAGTCCTTTTTTTAGGGATTGGCAGTTTTTTCCAAGGACTACATGACTGGGTGAAAGTAGTTGAAACTTCGTACAATCACATTAGGTTTCAAATGGGAACCAAAAAATATATATAATCAGTAGACTTCAAAGGTTATTTTATCAGAAAACTTTATAAAGAAAGATAATAAACATAGAGTTTTTATAAATTATAGCTTCTACTTGTTAGATACGAAAAATAAAAAATGAATTATCTCTAAGAGAGATGATGTAAAGGATAAACAGATCAAGGATATTCTTCAAAACTCAAAAACAATCATCAATAAGAACAGATGATGAAATAAGACTCCTTATTTCTTATTTACATAGAAAATAGAGTTTTATTTCAATTTTTTTTGAGAAAGATGTATCTATATTTCTTTTGGTCACTTCAATTATTCTTTGAGAAAACTACTCATCCAAATATGAGTCCACATTGAGAAATGAATTTACTGATTATTCTTTTAACACAAATCACATGATCCATATAATAAAAAAATTAGTGACACATCCTTTTTCCTTGAAATAACTCAACAATAGTAGAGACAAGTAAACCATTATTTTCCATGTCTTCTGTATCAATATTAGGATCTTAAAATAATCAATTTTAACTTAAATATGTAATATAAAATTTAAAGTAAAAAAACATTAAAATATCACTCGAGTGATTCAAAGACAATAAATAACAACTTGTAGCACAATGTAAATAATTTTTTGAATTGAACCCACGTAGATGATTTCATACTTGAATCCACATAGCTGATTTTGCTTCACGTAGAAAAATTGAATCGCATAGTCATTTATACTCATGTAATTAAAACTAATGTAGACAATTGAAACGACATAGGTAATTTGTTCACACAAGCAATTCATGTAACTGATTAATCCATGTAGCCATTTTACATAGCCAAATGATCATATAAGGGATCCCTCACATAGTTGATCTTGTCGATGTAGGAAATATTTATATAGAAAATTACGATACGTAGATGATTTACCGACATAGTTGTTTTCACCACATAACTAAAAAAACATCATGTATCATATTTTACAAACTTAGGCAGATTTTAGTAAAAAATGTCCTGAATTCATATTTAATGAAATTAACCGCCAAACGCATAAGAATAAGATAAATTCTTATGAAAAAAACTTAAAAAACAATATCATTATGAAAGTATAAAGGATTTTTGAGATCATAAAAACCTTAAGTACATGATATATGTTGGATAAATATTAGTATTCCAACAAAAATTCTGTGTTTTCATCGTAAACTAGTACTGAAAGATCCTATACATCGGAGAACTGAAGATAATAAAAGTTTATGACTGTATATTCATTTAAATAAAAGTTCTTGCTTTTCTTTAAATTCTCATGAAAAAATATATAATGATAAGGATTCATGTAGGGAAGATTATAATTAGTTTCAATGTAATTTTTAGATTTTTGGTAATGATTTTTCTACAACGCAGTGATAACATTGATAGGTATCATCACATGTTAACCCATTTAACTAGAATAACCCATATAATATATATGACGTAATGTCTATAGAAAATATTTTATCCATTGGATTGAAAGGAGTTCACCAAATGGGATTATCATATTTTTTTTCCAAAAACCCAGTTATACCTTTACTGGCATATAAGTGTGTTAAACTAAAAAATAGTAAAAAAAATTTAAAATATTCTAGTTGATTAAAAAACTTGGAAAAAATAATTTTTTTATCTATATAGTAAATATTTTATAGATTTATAGTTAACTATTAATTTTTAAAAACATTAAAAATTAAAAAACTTGTAATTATAGTTTTTAAAAATATTTCATAACTAAATTAATAAAAATGGGGAAAAATAATTTATAATTAAATTAATATATTCTGTAAAAAAGTAGGATATGGTTGGAAAATTTTCCATCTCCACTATGATATACCCCAACAACTCCATTATCTCCACTGGATTATCTTCGCATAGGAAAGGTGGAGGCATGAGAAATGACCTCTGATATGAGATTGGATAAGATATACCTAGGAAAAACTTTGGATATCATGATAATATAAATGGATCCCATGCCTCCTAGTTCACATTTGTATTTGGATGAGTCCAAACTACTAGAGATGCGACCTCTACCTATGGAATAGGTGAGGCCTCACATGCAGCATGACATGTTATACATCATCACTGTTGTGAATACTCAATATGAACAACTACTGGAGGAGGTTCCTAAGTAGTAACCTCCTCTCCCTAGACAGGAAAAAAATTTCCCTAAGGTGGAAGATCAAAGATACTATCGTTCAAATTCGGATACATTGAGATCATCCCCTGCGTTGAAGTATGGTACACTACCAGTCTAAAAATCCCCCCCTCATCTAGATTAGACATATAAATAATATGGTATAGTTGAGCATGATGTAAATAAATTCAAAATTAATTAAAAAAAGTAAATAAAACGAACTAATTGAAATTTATTAACAAACCAAATTATGAAGCCCTATGTCGTGTGGAGTAAGGTAAAGTATAGAATTTAGTCTATACCATGGATCATACTCGAGCTGATATGATAGTGGGAATCACATCGTATGCATAACCTTGATATGGAACAATGCTCATCTGTCCTAGAGATCCATATAATATGTATGTCCTTGGCACCATTCGACATCCTACCTCCCTATCAGCTTCACAGAATGAAGTGCTACTGACTTTCTTGGTGTAAATGGAATACAATGAAAAAATCCAAACTAGTGTATGAATCTATTAGGTTGGTTCCAATCAACAATATGAAAGTGAATGAGAGACACTACAACCATGGAATCATGAATCCCATCCATGTAGTATGTAGTAAACTAGTCTAATAGATCCCAGTATGGAATCCATGAAATCAGAAATGACTTGTGACATTTGTTAAAAAATTTTGTTACTGAAAACCAAAATATATAATATTATGAAATTTATTAGTAAAGTAAAGACTATATATACTTACATTGGTGGGTACTAGACTGTATATCATGAGATGATATGCACCCAAGTTATGGCTTAGTGTCCTAACAAAACTGTGTACCTGATTCCACCTATAACATAGAACATAAAAAGTGATAATTAATAATAAGTTAATTTTTATAACTCTTAGTAGCATAAAAAAACAATAAAGAAGAGTGATTATACTAGCATTCATGTGTATCATAAAGTGACACATCTATATGAATATTATAAATAGAAATAATAGGGGATAGGGGAGGGACGCACTCCCATTCCCACATCTAAATAAGGATGACACATTCCTTGAGATCAGTGCGATTTGATTGGCATGCCATGAATAATTCTTAGTAACTATATGCCAAGAATGTAGATCCCTAGCCATATCTCCTAGAATGATCAAAATCGTCAAGTATCCCTAGATACATTATGTGGAAATCCATACTTGAGTGATCAATGCACAATGTCCCTACAATGAGATGCAAGATATATGAAAGGGCGTGATGTATGAAAGTCTGCTTGTCAGTATTAGCAGGTAACTATTCAAAGTGAATCTCAAGCCACCTCCTAGATATCGACCCACCATCTGTAGAAACATCATCAACCAAAATGTTGATTCCTTCCAATCACTATACAATCTCAATAAAGTATCCACAAGTGGGTCTGATAAATATATCCCCCTGGATAGGAAGATTGAGCATAACTGCCACATCCTCAAGGGTGATGGTCATCTCTTCCTCAGGTAAGTGTAATCTGTGAGTCTCAAGTCTCCATACATTAGTGAGGGAAGAAAGGATGTGATAAATAACGAATGTATAATTAGATACAACAATTCCATATAATCTTGTATGACATAGGTATGGTATAGTGACAGATGGAGGTGGAATACGATGATAATGGTGGGATCTACACACCCGGATCTATCAGACCTCACAACCCACTAGCACGTCACATGAAACATTACTATACTTCTTAGTGAGTAGGGTGGTATCCTCCGTATCTATGTATAAAACTAAAATATATCTTAATTAAGTGTAAAATATAAATATAACTCTATGGTCAGTGTAATACTATGACTGGTAGAATATAATATATAGCATGTGTATCTCCATTGTTTCATGAATTTTTTCTTACCAAAATAAAAGGGCATGTCTTCATATTTCTCAAAGAATATTTATAAAGTGGTTTTAGATATGGTTTTACCTTGGAAATGGTGTTTTGTTAAATTGGGCATGTTTTATTTATGAAATATCTTGTGTTATGGATTGATTGATATACCCACTTTCTTGTGATGTGTTGGTATAAAGTATCACATGGGTTAACTGGGGTGTGAGTGAGAGGTTTTTTCTGAGTGACCATGTTAGCATCATAGAGAGGTCTGTGTGAGCCTCCATTATTTTCTAAAGGATCGATAGATCCTGTGGGTAGGAATACCATGTGATCTTCCTTTGATTAGCTATCTAGAATACTTGTTTACTCACTCATGATAGGCATAATGGTTTGATCCCCTAGGCTTACATTACCCATACCAGATTGGTTTATATGCTTTATGAATTTATTTAGTTCCATTTGATGTGATTATAGTTATTATTCCAACTTGTTCATTTTCTATTTATATTGTTACATGATGTTGATGTTAGGATCAATTTATTATGACATTTGGTTATATTTGAACATGTTGTTCCTTTTGGAATCATTTTTTACTTGATCCTTGTTTGGTAATTGTTTTTGGAAAACCATATTTGTTTTATAAAATAAAAACAATGGGATTTTAAAGGTTTACTTGAAGTTGGTTTGTTTTCAAGTAGTTTTTTTAAATCATCTTCAAACTAATTTATCGATTTAAATGGATAAAATCCTTAAATATACTCATGATGGTATCCTATTGGGATTTATGCCTCACACCCTTTTTGAAATTGTTTTCAAGATGGTTTAGCTTGTGTGTGATTTGTGTAAATGGTTTTATAATTTATTAACTATTTATTTAATAGTAAAAGTATTCATAAATGTCACAGAATTATAAAAAACAAAGGATTTTATATTAACACCATGTAATCTATAATATGAAAAGTTCACTTTGGAGGAAATACATCATTATGGTTGAGAGTGTGAACTAAATATAGAATTGTTAGGGAATCATTTCCTATTATGATATTCCCAATGACATATGCTATATCTTAAAAGTTTCCCTTGTTCTTGATGTCAGTCCATCTCATTTTGCATCCTTCTAGACTTCGGTCTCCATCAATGTCACAAGCTGTTGATTTCTGGTATTAATATTTGCTAGTATTCGATCATTTAGAAATGTAAAAACTCCCTAATAAGATTAAATGGTGCATCATAGAAGTAATAAATACTGTTCATCTAGTATAATAAATCAACATATGCTTCCCTTGATATGTTTACAGAGGCACATGCTACAATGGCGCGTGCCCAAGGAAAGAACAATGCCTGGAAGCTTCCACATTGATAATTCCTTATTTCTAGAAATACCACCAAAACTCGACCACTAATACATATGAAGGGGTCTAGACACTCTTTCACTTCAAGTCGAGTGTCTTCCTCTAGGAAAAGGTACACTTGATAAGTAAAATATTCTTGAATGTTATTTTTAATCTCTCATTAAAATCATTGGTCATACCTTATCCCTAGATGAGTCCCATCTGTAGTATGTTTTTCTCTTTCAATGAAGTAGTTGACATAATGGTAGAATTTATACTTAAGTAGGATAGTTTTAGTTAACTTATGAATCCCATTGAATATTCCATTTATGCACTCCACAATGTTTGTAGTCATGTGTTCACACCACTTCCTCCCATCATATTCCAATATCTATTTTTCTTTTGGAATTAGAATCATATAATAATAAACTCCAAGATTATTTCTATATATTTATTCTAATAATTGTTTAAACCTTTGTTGACCCAAATCATATTCTATATTAAAGTGATTATATTTCACATAAATTGATTTTATCATTATTTTGAAATAGTAAAAAATAAGAAAGAGATTATATACCAAGCCTTGTGATTTCCTTCTTCATATTCTCATCATGGAATATTTTTTTATATTTCTAGTAATGTTTCTAATTTAGGACCGATTATGTGAATTTTAGAGTCTCTATGTAACAAGATTTGTATATATTTCCTTGTTGATTTCCTGATAATGATCAGATATCAAATAGACACCCCTAATGTGGGTGAAATGGTTGCTGAAACATGCTAAAAACCAACTCCATGATTTGTAATTTTCCTTATCCACAATGTAAAATTAAATTGGTATAGGTGAATGGTTTTTATATTCTATTTCTAGAATCAACATAATTCTGATGTATTTTCCACATAGAAACATCCCATCAATTTATAAAAACTATTTGCAGAAACAAAATGTAGAAATACAGGGAAGGATTTCCTAGAACAAATGATTTTTTTACATGAGATGGATAAAGTCAGTTATCTTGATACACATGTTTATTCATATTGAGATGGAATAAAACTTGGTTGTTTCATCTCATCATGGATAACAATTAAGGAAAAACCCAATACGAGTCATCCCAATCACCATAAACCATGATAATTTCTTTATATTTCACCATCTATGCCTTATTATAGGAAACATTATAACTAAAATTTTGTTGTATCCTCTTCTGTGCATGGGATACAAGCATATATTAGAAGGTCATAACCATCTCAATGATAATAGATGAAACAAATTCATATTCCAATGATGTATGATCTTGTGTCAAGTTTTGCTAAACTTAAGTATGAACTAACTTAATTTTATAAATTATCCAACCCCCAGATGCAATGTCAAGAATATATATGAAGTATAATATATGATTATATAATATTTTTCACACCGTATGATGTATTTTGTATGACTTTAATCCTAAACTAAATATCTACAGTGTCTCTCAATATAAAATCTTTTCAATATTTTTTTCATTGCATATTTACTTGGAAAATTTCTTTCAACATATAATGTTTTTTCCAGCTCACTAAATCTACCCTCTAAAAATCTTGAAAACTTAGTTATAGGTGTGATAACATTATATTCAAATTCAAAAAAAAACATGAAATTTATTCCAAAAAAGATGCAAAGAGTGGTGGATGATTTATTGTGTGTCCAAGGCTACTGTATAACTACTATATTTCTAGAAACTTCATCCCTATTTTCTACAACTTCCTCCTCATTTGAACTATTGTCTCTATATGTTTTATCATTAGAAACTTCATCATTATAAAAATTATTTTTCTGTATATATAGGATATTAGTTAGGCTGTATTATTCCTCATTAGATGTAATAACTAAATTTTATTAGGATAAACCTTATTCAACCACTCTTGTATGTCTATGTCTTTATATAGTTGGAAATTGATGTTGTACACTAGAAACCTAAACATATAACTCCATCATGGAACTATCTGATCATTGGGAAAATTAAGTTGTTTCTTGGACCCAGTTCTCATCAGCTCCCAATGGAAAATCTAGATGAAATAATGTATTCAAGAATTGAAAATGTATATATCTAATAGAATATATCTCTTAACCATGTCCCAGATTTAAATGACCATGAGTTCTTTCCTACAGATATCTTAGGGTTTTACAATCATATGTCCTAATCATTGTTACTGATTGTATGCTATAAGAAGCTCCTTTCTTGGTTTGAATAACCTCCCCATATCAGTAGACACAAGAATTCATGATTCTTTATGCGAAAAATGTTTTTTGATAAAGATTCCGATAGTGTAAATAATATTGAAAATGAGGAATAATAATGTATCATTGACCACAAAATTTTAACTTTAATAAAATTTTAGAACATCTTTCTATATCCTAAAATATGACACTAATGTTTTTTAGTACAATTTTTAATCTTCCTAAATGTATATATAGTGGTTTATAAAGAGAATGTGAACCATCTAAATCATATCCCTCGGGAGTGTCAAACTAGGTGTATAACAAGGACCATTTTTGTGCACCGGGCAATGATCAATTCTAGCTCAATGGACCTTTTTGGGGTTGTTTCCCCTAGGAACCTTTATTCCAGATCAAAATCCACTTTTAGTATCTAAATTTCATTTCACAGATAACCACACAATAATTACTTTACCAAAATTTTAGAATGTCTTCTTATATCCTAAAATATTACACTATTGTTTTGCAGTATAATTTTTAATCTTCTTAAAGGTATGTTCAATAGTTTATAAAGATAATGTGAATCAACTAAAGGATATCTCCTGGGAGTGTTAAACCAGGTGTGCAGAAAGGCCCGTTGTCATGCACCAAGTGACGATCGAGTTCAACTCAATTTCCTTATTTAGAGTTGTTACCCCTATGTAACTCTATGCTAGAGCCACATCCACTTATAGTATCTAGACCGGGATTTCATTAATTATTGTTAGACTCACCTGTTTTGATAATCTCAATTATGTTTAGATATACTTTGATAATCCCAAATAATGTCTATCTATATATTAATTATACTTTCAAATTTTGAAATCATGCTACTGAGTTGATATGAATATCAAAATGATCATATAATATCATTGGAATATGTTAATTAATGTTTATTTATGATTATACATGTTTAAAAATGATTAATCTTGATACTAACTCAATCTGGAACTGATATGCATAGAACATATACTTTATAACCATTCAAGTTTTTGAGTCACTGATACAGACAAAGCTACCGATAAATAGAGGACACGGATAGACCAAACCTTATGTTATATAAAAATTCACTGATACATAGTCTGCAGATACAAAGTCACCAGTACAGTAGCTACTAATAGAAGGAGCTACCATTATACAAGCATCTACCAATAGAAGGAGATACTACTACACAAGCATCTGTCAATAGAAGGAGCTACCGATACACAGAGTCACTGATACATAAAGCTACTGTTACAGAGAGTAACAGCTACCGATGCAAGACCTACCGTTACAAGTCCACCGCTACAAGTTCATTGATACAAAGATATACTGATGGAAACCAGTCATTGTTTCTCTAAAATATATTTCAATTTGATTATTTAGAAATAGTCATATTTGGTGCTTTTAATGCAACTGATATTAATTAATGATGTTTGTTGGATGTCAGAGAACCGTACCTTGTACCTGCAGAAGTAATCACGCCTTATGTCAGATATTAATTAATGATGTTTGTTGGATGTCAGGGAACTGTACATCGTACCTGCAGAAGTAATCATGCCTTATGTTGAACCACCACATGAGCTATAAAAGGAAGATCAAAGCTACGTATAAAAGGGGAGAGGATGCACAAAGAGTCGTATGTTGTATAAAAAGGAATAGATACATGAGAGCTTCAAAGAAGAACTTTACTTGGAGTTGAAGGACATTGTTGTGCTACAAAGACTACTGCAATCTCAATAAAAACACCCATACTTAGAAGTCAAGAAACAGAACCACGGTACTCTGTTTTATAGACAAATTCTAGATAAGGACTCAAAACAACACCTGCTTAATCCAAAAGTAATCCAGAGATGCATTGCCATCACATAGAGACTTCCAAACTCATCTCAATCTCATTAGCTCTATTGTGATTTGTTTATTTACATTTTGAGCAGTGCGTGTGCTACTGTTTATCTTAAACACACACTGTATCCTAAGCATAACTAGAGGATATCTAAAATCCTCACTCAAAATTTCTAAACCTTCTTGTATCCCACTGTGAATTGTGGTAGAGGTCAAGTGTGACCCAGATAGCCTATGTGCTATTGTTATAGTTTTTCCCACGTAGAAATTTGGTAGAGGTATTAGTACATGGACAGTCTCAGTACTGTTGTTTACCCCGATCGAGGGTGTGGATCAAAGTTTTATATAAAATATTTGAGAGGACTAAGTATCAGCTTGGGACTAAACCTCTTGGTTAAAACTCCTGTGCATCTTATTTAAGTTTAAACTATTTTCACTTTTCTGCTGCTAATTACTTTGAAATACAAATCTCTTTTAAAGTAACTCTGATAGTTGAACTAGCAAGTGTTTGTAATTATTTCTAGCCAATAAGTTAGTTTCAAAAGATAACTTAATCTTCAAATTAAGTTAACTGAGAAATAATAAATCTTTGAGAGACTAATTGAACACTTACAATATTAATAAATTCACTATAGTTTAACTTTTTTGTTAAATTGGGGGTTTTTAGTAGAAATATTTTAATCAGAAATTTTAATAGGAACTCAATTCACCCCCTCTTGAGTATCCACTGGAACAAAAATTAGGTATCAGAGCTTCATTGATATTTTTTTTAAAACACTCTGCTTTTCAACTGTGATTCTAGTTGTATCTTAAAGATTTTAAATTTATGTTATTTCTAAATATTTATCTCTTTAAATACATTTTGTAAAATCTAATTATGGATAATAGATTAGAAGGAGTAGCTACCAACATGATGCCTTTTTTAAATGGTGTTAATTATGCCCAATGTAAAATCCAAATGAAAATTCATTTAGAAATTATGGGATTTGGCATTTGAACTGCTGTAGAGTCTGAGTATGAGATTCCAAATACTTCTAGAACTACTTGGGATGATTCTACAAAATTTTATTACAAAAATAATTGTAAATCAATGAATTCTATTTACTACTCTTTAGAAGATTAAGAGTTTAACATAATTTCTAGTTGTAAAATAACACATGAAATCTGGGATACTTTGGCTGTTTCTCATGAAGAAACAACCAATGTTAAAGAGATGAGATAAAAAAATTACACTATTAAATATTTTAATTTTAAAATGAGGCCTGATGAACCTATTTCTAACATGTATCTCAGGTTCAATGAAATTGTTAACACTATGAGCTCACTGGGAAAAGATGTTCTAGAAAAGGAGCAAATCATGAGAATACTCAGATGTCTGCCAGAAATATGGAGAGGCACATCAGTTTCAATGATAGAATCATGTGATATAAGTTCACTACTTGTTAAGGAGCTAATTGGTAAGTTGATGATGTATAAATAAGAGCTGAAGTTAAACAAAGAGGAATATGATGAACCTAAGAAGAAGTCAGTGGAATTTAATACTACTATCCCAAAGACCAAGGACAAGGAAAAAGTTCACATACCTGTTGAAAGCTCAACAAGTGAAGGTTCAGATTCAGATAGTGATGAAGAGATGGATCATATAGCCAGGAGATTCAAGAAATTCTATAGGAAGAATAAATTTTTCAGAAAATCAAATTATAAGGGTAAGTATGACCAACGTGGTAATTGGAAGAGAGATTGGAAGAAAGCTGATAAAGATGATGAGATAGTCTGTTATGAATGTAAAAGGAAAGGACATGTTAAGGATGACTGTCCAAAATTGAAGTTTAAGAAAAATATGATTATAAGTACAAAAAATATAAGAAAGATATGAAGGCGACATGGAGTGCTTCGGAAGACAGCAAAAGTGAGTCTGAGGCTTCTGATTCTGAAAAGAATCATACCAACATGTGTTTCATGACTGAAACATCTGAGGTAACTGTTTCCCCTATTCTAAATGATTACTATTCTGGGAATGAAAGTGATTCAAATAATGATGACAATATGTCTAAAGATTAATTATTTGAATACTGTAATATGTTAGAAGATACTTTTAATGAGCTGAAAGATAAGTACAAATCATTAAAGAAATAGTATGCCTTGACTAGTACTGTTAAATCTGATCTTAGTATAGAAAAGGAAAAGAATGCTCAACTATTATAGGAGAATACTGAAATTAAATTATCCAATGAGCAACTTAGAAAAGACTTAGATAAGTTCACAAATGGAAAGAATACTCTAACTCAAATTCTTGGAAAACAAGTTTCACCAAATTATACTATTGGTTTAGGATACCAACCTGGACAGAGACAGTTTGTTAAAAATAAATTTATTCCAAAAACTAGACAATTTTCTGCTAGTTCCAGTTCTGGAAATTTTGTAGCTTCATCTAGATATTCATATTCTACTAGACCAAACAGAATACATTATTCAAAATCTTTTGAACCTATTAACTATGCGAAACATGTTAAACAAATATGGGTGCCTAAAGTTTTACTTACTAACCTGTTTGGACCCAAGAAAACATGGGTACCAAAATAATTTTCTATTTAAACCTATTTTGTAGGAGACCTACTTGAAGAGTTCATGTAAGAAGATATGGTACTTGGAAAATGGATGTTCACGACATATGACTCAAGAATACTCATTTTTTAAGAGTTTAATCAAGGTTAATGGAGCGCATGTCACATTTGGTGATAATTCAAAAGGAAATATCATCATCTTAGGCCATATTTGTAATAATGATTGAATTTTAATTTCTAATGTTTTATTTGGTGATGGACTAAAATACAACCTGTTAAGAATTTCTCAGTTTTGTGATGATGGTTTCAATGTTAAATTTGAAAATGATGCCTGCAATGTATTTTATTCTAAAAATATTTTGGTATTTACTACTTTAAGAAATGAAAATGTATATGATTTAGATTTAAATTATTTATCCAAACAAAAGGTTACTTGTTTAATTGATTTTCATAAAGAATCTTGGCTATGGAACATGATATTAGGACACTTCAATTTTCATTCACTTAGGAAACTGACTAAGTAAAATTTAGTTAGAGACCTACCCAAACTAAAATTCCCAACAGAAAAAGTTTGTAATCCCTATCAAAAGAGAAAACAACATAAAGTTTCGTTCAAATTAACGAAATAAGTTTCAACTTCTCAACCTCTCGAGTTGGACCACATGGATTTGTTTGGACCATCTATAATTTCTAGTTTAAATGGGAAGCACTATGTCTATGTTCTAGTAGATGAACTTTCTAGATACACTTGGGTATACTTTCTTGATCACAAAAGTGAAGCATGTTCCTATTTCATTAAATACTCCAAGTATATAGAAAACATTAGTGGACTTAAGATTAAGACCCTAAGAAGTGATCATGGCTGTGAGCTTGAAAATCATGATTTTGAAACCTATTGCTCACACAATGGCTATAGTCACAACATCTCTGCCCCTAGGACACCTAAATAGAATGGTGTAGTAGAAAGAAGGAATAGAACCCTTCAAGAAATTGAAAGAACTATGCTTAATGAGTATGGATTACCTGTTTACTTATGGGAAGAAGTTGTAAATACATCTTGTTATATAATAAATAGAGTATTGATTAGACCTATACTTAAAAAGACCCCTTATGAACTATGGAATAATATGAAGCCTAAAGTTAGTTACTTTAGAGTTTTTGGTTGAAAAGTATTTATTCTCAATACTAAAGATAATCTTGACAAATTTTATTCTAAAAGTGATGAGGGAATATTTCTAGGTTACTCTATAACTAGTTAATCTTATAGAGTCTTTAACAAAAGAATCAATTGTGTGGAAGAATCAGTACATGTCACATTTGATGAAACTGATCTGCATGAACCTAAGTCTTCTCTTGAAAATCTTGAAGAAGTCCTGTCTATTCTAGACCTTAATGATAAAAGCAGTGAACCTGCTGTAAAAACAAGTAATTCTGGAAACTTTCCAGAACCTGATTCTATTGGAACCGAACCTATAAAAGAACCTAAATTCTCTAGTCCTACCTTGACCAGACCAACTAGGATTCTAAAGAACCATCCTTTAGATACTGTTGTAGGAGATTTAGATAAAGGAACACAAACTAGAGATTCTCTAAGAAATCAGGTTGAACATCAAGCCTTTCTTTCATAGTTAGAACCTAAAAGTATAAATTATGCTATCAATGATGAATTTTGGGTAATGTCTATGCAAGAAGAATTAAATCAATTTGAAAGAAACAAAGTCTGGGAATTAGTTGAAATACCTAAGGACACCTTGACCATAGGCACTAAATGGATTTTTAGAAATAAAGTTGATGAATCTGGAAATATCATTAGAAAGAAATCCAGACTAGTTTCATAAGGATATAGTCAAGAAGAAGGAATAGACTATGAGGAAACATTTTCACCTATAGCTAGGTTAGAAGCTATTAGGATTCTACTTTCTTATGCTGCTCATATGAATATCAAGTTATATCAAATGGATGTTAAAAGTTCTTTTCTAAATGGTTTTATAGTTGAAGATGTTTTTTTTGAACAACCACCTGGATTTATTAATCCCCATTTTCTAAATCGAGTTTTTAAACTTTCTAAATCTTTGTATGGTTTAAAACAAGCTCTATAAGCTTGGTATGATAGACTTAGTAATTTTATTATTTCAAAAGGTTTTATTAAAGGGATTGCTGATCCAATTCTTTTTATCAAAAATATTTCCAAAGATGTTTTGATAGTACAAATCTATGTTGATGATATTATTTTCAGATCTTCTAAAAATGCTTTATGTATTGATTTTTCAAAGAGTATGGAAAGTGAATTTGGAATGAGTTTAATGGGAGAACTCAAATATTTTCTTGGATTTAAAGTTTTTCAAAATGAAAATGGTATTATTTTAAATCAAAGTAAATATACAAATGATTTTTCAAAAGTTTTATTTTGGATAGTAATAAGTAAAGTGATACACTTATGAGTACCACTTGTAAATTTGATGCAGATGAACCTGGGAAACCAGTGGATCAAACCAATTATATAAGTACGATTGGGAGTTTAATTTATCTTACTACTAGTCAACTAGATATTATATTTAGTGTGTGTATGTGTGAAAGATTTCAAGCTAATCCAAAAGAGTCACACTTGCTTGCTGTTAAAAGGATTTTCAAATATCTTAAACATAATACTAATTTGGGATTATTTTAACCAAAAGGACAATCATTTGATTTAATAAGTTATTCAGATGCCGACTTTGCTGGATACAAGTTAGATAGGAAGAGAACTTCTGGAACTTGTCATATTCTAGGTAAGTCCTTAGTATCTTCGTGTAGTAAAAATCAAGATTCTGTTGCATTGTCTACTAATGAAGCAGAAGATATTACTACTGGTAGTTGTTGTGCACAAATTCTGTTGATGAAACATACTTTATTGGACTATGGATATCAATTTATGCATGTATCTATAAACTGTGATAACAATAGTGCGATCAATATCTATAATAATCCTATATCTCACTCTAGGACTAATCACATTGATGTAAGGCATCAATTTTTGAGGGATCATTATCAAAAGGGTGATATTAATCCTGAATTTATCAGCACTGAACATCAATTAGCTAACATATTCACCAAGCCTTTAAGTTCAGAATGGTTAAATTACATTAGACATGAGTTAAGAATGATAAAATTTCCATAAACCTCACCGATAGTGAAACCTCACCATTAGTGAAACCTCACCGTTAGTGAAACCTCACCGTTAGTGAAACCTCACCGATAGTGAAACCTCACCGTTAGAGA
This sequence comes from Viscum album, assembly GCA_963277665.1. Lineage (NCBI taxonomy): Eukaryota > Viridiplantae > Streptophyta > Magnoliopsida > Santalales > Viscaceae > Viscum > Viscum album. The sequence goes on along the minus strand of OY728161.1, from coordinate 1,950,631,926 downwards.
GACCTCACTAATAGTGAAACCTCACCGTTAGAGAGACCTCATCGTTAGTGAATCCTCACCATTAGAGAGACCTCAACATTAGATAGACCTCACCATTAGAGAAACCTCACCGTTAGAGAGACCTCACAGTTAAAGAGACCTCACCGTTAGAGAAACCTCACAGTTAGAGAGACCTCACCATTAGGATTCTCACCGGTAGTTGTCACCGATATGTTTTGCATTGTATAGATTTCGTGTTTTTAACTGAAACCTTTATTGATTTTAATGTATTTATTTTTATTACATCTCGATTCCTAAATGATAAAAATTAATTCTAAGTCACATTTTAATCCACCTATAACTCTCTTTACTTCAAACCTTACTTCTCGAACCCCCACATTTCCTGTGAACCCTAAGTTCTTTGATTTGGAAATGGAAAGAGTAAAAAGGCCAGTATTCAGAGATGAAGGTGATGCTCTGAGTTCAAAGAGGAAAAAAGAAGGATTTGGAGGTAGTGGCAGTGGAACAAGTCGTGAGAAGAGTGTAGTGAACCCGCACTTACTAAATATAAATATCATAATTGAGAAATAACTCTATGCAGAATGGCTCCTGCCTAGAAAATCTTTGATTATAAGGATATTGGAGGAACAAGGGTGGCTTGATTTTTTTTTGAATAACAATAGTCCTTATTATCTGAAACTGGTAAAGGAATTCTATGAGTTTTTTCGTTTTGAGAAAACAGAAGGTGAGAACAGAATGGTATCAGTAGTGAATGGAAAGATAATATCTTTTTATTCTATTGAATTGGATGAGTGCTTAAAAGTTCCACAAGAGGGTGAGTTTGAATATTCCTCAAAGTAAGTACCTCCTACTAGTGAAATTTTTGAGTATGAAACTACTTTGGAAGAGTTCACTGGAGATGGCACACCAAGAAAAGTAGTTTCTACAGAAATGGATGGAGAAAACCGGTTGCTGTTCAAATTTATCGAGCATGTGTTAAGTCCAAGAAGAGGGGATTTTGAAAACCTCAGATTCCAAGATATATTCGTGTTGTATCTACTAAGGCATAGTGTCAAAGTATATTTGTATAGGATTCTGATGATTCAAATCAAAGATATGACCAGGCCAAACTCAAAAACAAATGCTCTATTATTTGCAAAGCTTATTTCTTTGATGATCAAGGTAAAAGGTGTGGCTGAGTCTCAGGATGAGACAGTGGTTGTGAGAGACAACTTTTTTATTACAAAAATAGTTTGTAAGTACATGAATATTGGCTGGAACCCATTTAAAATGGAATGGGTAAATGATGATGAGAAAGTTTATAATAAATTTAACCCTGTTGATCATCCAAATCGGCCAAGAGATAGGAGAGATCCAGGTCTAGGACCTGATGAGGAGGAACCTCAATACAGTGATGATGATGATGAGGAGGATACCTCTATAGAAGATGGAGGGGATCCTAATTTTCCTCTAATCCTAGCTACTGAAAAGGTATCATATGGAAAGGAAAGTCCACTTGTGACCCTACCTAGAAAGGAAACAGTTCTGGGAGAGAGCATTGTTGAAGAAACCTCTGTGGATGAGGAAGACCTGTCTAGAACAGATCATAAGAAGATTGATCTAGATTCCAGAAGTAGTGATGATTAAGAGGACAAATTATCTGAAAATGGAAGTACCTGTTTGAGTCTCAGTCCTCTGATTGAGAGCTATATTATTCCTGTTGAAGAGATTCTTGAAGTAGACAGACCAGTACCTATTGCTAATATACCCCAGCCTATGCTACCTGGTTTGGATATAAATATGGTTGTTGATGACTCCTCTGAAGAGGATATAGATGCAGTTGGTGTTGAAGAGGAGGAATCTCCACTTGAGGGGGAGCAATCTGCTAAATATTGTTCTGTCTCAATTTTACATGAGGTAGAAGATTGGTCAGAGGATCTAGGATTTGTGGTGCTTTGAATTGATTATTCAGGATCCGATAAAGACCAACCCAAAGGAAATTTTGTAGCTTCAGTTGATGTTTTGCCTGAAAATATTGTAACTAAGGCTGATCTTGATTATTTAAAGGATGAGTTAAAAGATATTTTGGCTGAATCTGTTTCAGAATTGAAAAGTTTCTTTGTTTATGAGCTAATAAAAATAGAAAAATCTTTTGAATTCTCTCTTGAAAGAGTTGTGTCAAGTGTTGTGATAAAGATGATGAATGATGTAAAAGTGTGTCAAAAAAATATTAGGAGTTTGACATAGGATGTTGATTCTTTGAAGGAATCTGTTTCTTCATTTGATACATTTTTTAATGACCAAGCTCAAGTTAATGTTAACATCAATTACATCAAAAGTGTACTGAAACAGTTTGTGGATATTTTTGAAAGTTTTAAACAGACCATAAAAGAGCATGTCAGTACTCAAGATTTGGTTGTGAAGAAACTGATAAGTAATTTGATCCAATCTTTTATAAAAATAGTATCCTTTACTATAAAACCTCTTGTTACCTCCATAGTTTCAGATGATGTTGAATAGTTTAGATATGTGATGAAAGAAGAACTTGGTCATGTTAGTGCCAGTAGCTCATCTGACTCTTAGGTGATATCTACCACAAGGGATATCAGAAAGATTGTTCAGTACTATATGAGAGATGCTATTTCTTCCCAAAAAGAAATTAAAGACAAGATTGATCTTTATTTTCAAAAGGTGTATACCAAGCATCAGCTAAACAATCACTTCAAGCTTCTTTTAGAAAACCTAAAACTGCCTCCAGTCACTCAAGATTTCAGAGATCAAGTCAGTAAGCTCAGGGATTTGACTCCTTCTTTGGACAAGTTTATGGAGAACAAGGATGATTTTATCTCTGCTGTGGAGAGAGGATGAGGAATCATCATGAATTTTAGGAACCTGCTACTACCCTTTCTGCAAGTGGAATGTACCCTAATTATTGTACCTCTAGCCCTGCCTGCCTCTGGTCAGTCTACTTCCACACCTCAGTTGACTCCAGTTCAAGCTATTAGAAGTCTTACTCCTATGATCACACAAAGGAGTACCCATTACAGTCCTGATAGTGTTTCAGTAGCTCAACCTCCATTGATCATCACTGGTGTTCCCAAGCCTTCTCCTACACCTACCAAGCCTGAATCCACTTCTGATCCCAAAGGCAAATCCAAATTACATATTGGGTGGGTGGATTGATTAGAGGATAGGACATTTGATAGGGATCACTTGTATTATTTTTGTATCATTTATGTATTTCTATGTATTTTTTGCATGAAGTAATACCTACACGGTCTCATTCTCTTTTACCTTCTGTTGTTTCTTTGATCCATATTTTTTTTTGCTAATCACAAAGGGGGAGAAATCATGATATAGAGAAGTGTGGGGAAGAATAATATGGCTAAGGATAGGGATAATGAGTCTCAGAGTCTATTTTTATATATATATAATTATACCTCTGATACATTTACCTTTAATACTATATTCTCTGTTTCATTTGAAATATTTCATTTATGGTTTCAAGGAATGATATTTTGACATCGTTTGAAAATGTCAGTGAACACACTAATAAGTGAGAAAAAATGTATTTTATACTGATACATTAATAATTATTCTGGATTATAATTCCATAATTTGTGATTATCAAAAAGGGGGATATTTTTGGACTCACCTATTTTGATAATCTCAATTAGGTTTAGATATGCTTTGATAATCCCAAATAATGTCTATCTATATATTAATTATACTTTCAAATTATGACATCATACTTCTAAGTTTATATAAACATCAAAATGATCATATAATATCATTGGAATATGTTACTCAATGTTTATTTATGATTATACATGTTTAACAATGATTAATCTTGAAAATAACTCAATCTGGAAGTGATATGTATAGAACAGATACTTTATAAGAATTCAAGTTTTTGAGTCACTGATATAGACAAAAATACCAATAAACAAAAGACACTAATAGAAAAAGCCTTCTGTTATATAAAATTTCACCAATACATTGTATTATGATACAAAGTCACTAGTACAACAGCTAGCGATTGAAGGAGCTACCGCCACACAAGCAACTACCGATAGAAGGAGTTACTACTACACAAGAAGCTATCGATAGAAGGAGCTACCGCTACAAAGAGTCACTGATACATAAAGCTACCATTATAGAGAGTAAAAACTACCGATGAAAGACCTACTATTACAAGTCCACCGCTACAAGTTCATTTATACAAAGAGCTACTAATAGAAACCAGTCACTGTTTCTATAAACTCTATTTATATTTGTTTATTTATCAACGGTCATATTTGGTGCCTTTAATGCAACTGATATTAATTAATGATGTTTGTTGGATGTTAGGGAACTGTACCTTGTACCTGCAGAAGTAATCACACCTTATGTCAGATATTAATTAATGATATTTTTTGGATGTCAGGGAACCGTACCTCGTACCTGCAGAAGTAATCATGACTTTTGTCAAACCACCACAAGAGCTATAAATGGAAGATCAAAGCTGCGCATAAAAGGGGAGAGGATTCACAAAGAGATGTATGTTGTAGAAAATGGAATTGATACATGAGATCTTCAAAGAAGAACTTTATTGGGAGTTGAAGGACATTTCTGTGCTAAAAAACTACTACAATATCAAGAAAAACAACCATACTTGGAAGTCAATAAACAGAACCACGATACTCAGTTTTCCAGAAAAAATATAGAGAAGGACTCAAAATAACATTTTCCTAATCCTAAAGGATTACAGAGATGCATTTCCATCACATATAGCCTTACAAAATCATCTCAATCTTATTAGCTCTATTGGGATTTATTTATTTACATTTCGAGCAGTGCATGTGCTTCTGTTTATCTTAAACACACACTATCTCTTAAGCATAACTGAAGGATATATAAAATCTTCACTCAAACTTTCTAAACCTTCTTGTATCCCACTATGAATTATGGTAGAGGTCAAGTGTGACCTGGATAGGCTGTGTTCTATTGTTATAGTTTTTCCCATGTAGAACTGTAGTAGATGTCTTAGTACCTGGACAGTCTCAATACTGTTGTTTAACCCAATCCAGGGTGTGGATCAAAGTTTTATATAAACTATTTGATATGAATAAGTCTTAGATTGAGACTGAACCTCTTGGTTAAAACTTTTTTTCATATTATTTTAGTTTAAACTATTTTCACTTTTCCGCTGCTAATAACTTTGAAATACAAATATGTTTTAAAGTAACTCTGATAGTTGAACTAGCAAGTGTTTGTAATTATTGATAGCTAGTAAATTAGTTTCAAAAGCTAACTTAACCTTCAGATTAAGTTAACTAAGAAATAATCAATCTTTGAGAAACTAATTGAACAATTAAAATCTTTATAAATTCACTACAGTTTAACTTTTTTGATAAATTGGGTGTTTTTAATAGAAATCTTATAATCAGAAATTTTATTAGGAACTCAATTCACCCCCTCTTGAGTATACTCTGGGACAAAAATTAGGTAACCATGTAATATCTACTTTAGTAAAATTTTAGAACATCTTCTTATATCCTAAAATATGACACTATTGTTTTGAAGTAAAATTGTTATTATTCCTAAAGGTATGTTCAGTGGTTTATAAAGAGAATGCAAATCATATGAAACATATCCATTGAGAGTATCAAACTAGTTTTGAATCAAGGTATAAATCCTGTAAATCATGGGAATAAAAAATCAGGTGTGCAGTTCAACCTTTTTTGTTAGGTTATAATAATATTAAGATACACAAGAGGGGGGGGGGGTGAATTGAGTCTTTTCAAAAAACTTAGACAGATCCCACCTTGTATCCTTATTTATTATTTAAGCAGATATGTAGTATTCTATTATTTAAGTAATTTCATCTGTGGATAAATATAAAAGAAGAACACAATAATTTTTATTATGGTTCAGGCACAAAGATACCCTATTCTACTCCACCAACACTCTTTCCATGTGCTTCGTGATTTTCATTAAACATGTCCTCTTATCATAAGACCTTAACAACTGAGTATAGGTAGTTGAAACCTTTAAAATATGGATTCTTACAGATCCTTATGGTTATTTTACAAGGAATCTAATTATCCACAACTTAGTCTGTGAATTTGATACTCCACCATGGCCAAGTCTGAGCAACCGATACTCCAATAAATCAACATAGATTGATTTGATTAAATAAATAGAGTCTTGTTCACAGTTTCATCAAAAAATGAAAGAAAATAGATATTCACCTTCAATGATAAATTTATTCAGGAGTGAATTACTAAAATTATACACTAGTTAAAAATGATTTTCAATAAAAAAATGAGTTTTATCAATAACAAATCATCAATAATTTACACAACGTAAGATTGAAACATGCATGTCTCCAAGTTGTAGCTTCTTTAGAATAACAGAGATGTTTCATTTTTTTATTTTTTAGTATATCTATATTCAAAGGATATCATACCATATATATGAGAACAAAATTAATCTTGATATGTATCAAGATAAAACTAAATTTATTTCAATTGAACAGATCCAAAAATATCACAAAGAAAATCACAATCATTTAAATTTAAAATCATTCATAGAGAGTTATAACTTCCCTTAGAATAGGAATGATTTAATCCATTGAATACGATCCATTTAATTAGTCATAAAAGATATTTAAAGATATATTTACTTCCAATGAGACCGTTGTAGAAAACATAGGTAATATATTTAATTTAAAACCTCATCATTGACCAGTCAAACATAGTGTTCCTTAATATAGTGATAAACTCCAAAAGTAAAGTTGAAAATGTATGATTGCTTACAAAATTAGGACTGATTAACCATACATTAACTCCTTTAAATGTAGGGTTTCTTCCAAATGTAGGGTTGTTGATCCATACTTTTCCAACAACGTATGATACATGATCCATATTTTTTATTCCAAATGTTGGGTTTCCAAACCATATGATAGAATTAAAAATGTAGGGTATGAAAAATGTTTCCACATTACTTTAAAACACGTCCAGAATAATTAGAAAATTTTTTAACCCATAAATAAGATAAACTTATCAAGATATATATTCTTAAAAAATACATAAAGTTATTTAATTAGTAAAACAAACATGGATATTTTTGAGAATCATAATCAATAATATTCATAGAGTATTGTTGAGATAACACATTCCAAAAAGTGTTCCCCTTTTTGATGATCAAAAAACCCATATAACATAACTTATATAAAATATAGGAAATGTAAACACAAATAAAATAATATATTTAAATAGATATAACAAAATTATAGATGGAATTTAAAATTAATTTAAGAGTAAACCCATTTTATTTAGTTAATATAAAAACTATTAATGAAATTAAGAATGTTGTGTTTACCAAATTTTATCCCCCTTTGGTGATATCAAAAGTAAAGTAATAGAAAATGGTTTATCATATTTAATGCAGAACATAACTATAAATGAATGTTATATTATTCTATGACCAAAATGATAAGTGTTTTAGAAATTTATATGAAAAAATGTTAATAAAAATAATAAATATAAAAAAGAATTTAAGTAAAAGTTATATTTGATTTCAATAAAAATTTGGTTAATAAAGTTCAAAAGGTAGGACTGTATGAGGGTGGAGATTCTCATTTTGAAGAGGTGTTAAAATCCTAAGAAGCTCGGATAGCCTAATGAATATACTTTAGCTCTACCAATAGTCGTCTAAAACTTTCATTAAATTTTTAATCCCACTCTCTCATCAAAATATTTGAATCTAGGACCACCTTTAAACTTTAAACTAAATTAAATTTCAAAAAATTATTTGCAGTCTCTTTAGACTGTACAAAATTTGAGAGTATTTTACTAAACTTACTGAGAATATGTCTTATACAAGGCCCACATGATGTTAACTTCTTAAAAAGTTATATTTGATTTTCCAACAACACATTCAAAGGTGTACTGTCACACTAAAGTGAATGAATCCTATCATTCATAGTATAAATAACTGTAGTAATCGATTCAAACCTTAAGATTAAATATAGAGAAATGTGAGTAAAAGAATTAGATGCTCTAGACTGACTAGAGCCACTTCTTATTGATTCAAACCAACTTACCAAATATTTCCTTAAATATATAAATATGTTTTTGAGTCTGACTTTTCTTTTAACTTTCCAAACTGATATACCATTTATCTCTGAAATATATCAAAATCTCTTCTAAAAATTGAATTTTCTTTGAGTGCTTGTAGTTGAACCTTTATAGTTTCCAATTCTTATATAGGAATAGTTTATCACATCAAATATTCCAAATATTTCTTAGTAGAATCCAACTCACTTCAAAAATTTTAATTCTTTTCTTTCATTTTGTTTAACTTGATAACTAACTCTTCAGTTTGATTATCAAGAGAATCAGAAGATTCCTATTAATTTATTGATTGTTGTCCTATATCAACCACTGATAAGGACTTTCCTTTATCCTTATTACTAAAAGAGGAAGAGATACTATCAAGAAATTATATATTCTCACCATATATATAAGTATCATTGTATAAATAATATACAATAGTATATATTGTTTTATTTAAAATTAATTTAGCAGTTTCAACTACTGATGGTTGTTCTTTATCACTTCCTTGATCATTTTACTCAACTTGATCTTTTTCATAATCTTCTTGATTGTCTATATTTTTTTTATTGATTCTTGGGTTTCTATTTAATAGGAGTGATTAATAGTCCTAGACACATTGGTTGATTAACTTCTCTAGGTTCAGCAGCCTCAGCTTTTGGGTTTTGATATGCTAGTTCTTCTCGTTGTCTAGGCCATGTGAAAAGGGCTTCATTGTTTACTTCTTTAGGTTCCACATCTTCTGGATTGAAGACATAATGTCTGGGTATTTATTTTATTGGTTTAACAACATCCTTTATTAAATATTCTCTAACTTTTTATGCTTATAAACATACTTATCTAGACAATTTTAGATTTCCTTTCCCCCCTAAGAAATATGACCAGATTCTTATTGTACATCAGAACCAACAGGTAAAAACTTTCCTTTTATTATACTATATAAGAAACCTAACTTTCTCAAAGTTCCAGAATTAATAATGTTACTATTATGAGACCTAGTGTGGATCTCTACATCTGAAATCTTGTTCTATTTACTTACAATAATTAAATAATCCTCCAATACAGATAAAATAACATTCTCTCCTCTATCTGAAAATAGTGATGCATATATCAGAGCATAAATCTAAGAAAATTAAACTTGATATTCCTCATTATAAAAAACATTATATACATGTCTAGATAAGGAATATTTTCTAACTTATCAATTCTTAGAAGTATTTCTGACCAAATGAATTTGGAAAACATATTCTAGTCAGCCTCGTGATCCTTTACAAACAATTTTTGAATCAAAGTAGAGCCCAAAAGAAAAGACATAATATATGAATATTTATTTTATTGATTTTATATGGATATAATATTTAAGTAAAAAACCCATTTGTGGGGATACTAAAAAATATTTTCAATTTCTATAGAAGAAACAAAAAAATCCTTATCATTTACCCATGAAATGTTGATGTCCTTTATATCTTCAAAACTAAACTGAACACTTTTATAAAACTTCTTTACTTATACATCAAACAAAAATTTGTTATATTCTTCATTGGAAATAAATTCTAAACATTGAAAGGATAATAATTTATTTAATATAATATTTTTCTAATGTAACCATTAAAAATCTATAAAATTTCCTTGAATTCTTTTTCTGAAGAGATGTGTTCATGCTTTGATTTTCTTGGTTCACCTTCATTTTCCCTCTTGTTCTTTGACATGGTTAATAATATAAAGGTTGAATGTTCAGATTATAGGGTTTCTAAGGGAAACAAGAGATTTAGATGTAGAAATGATTCGAATACTGAGTGTAAGAGTGAGATATAGAGAAAGTATTTTTTTCAGTATTTAGGTGACGTCCGTTCTGGTTTCTCGATCCAAATATTCAGTGTAGTCATTATGTATTTTTTATTTTGAAAAGATTCCATTTAAAAAAGAACAATAAATTATCATTTTGAATAATTAGTAAATAAATAAATAAAAAAAGTAAAACGATTAATAAAACAAATAAAAATTATTTAAATTTAAATATTCCTAACTCCCCCTTAATAAATCCAAAACTATCTATGGGAAGTGGTTTAGTAAAAATATCTACAAGTTGATATTTAGTATTTACAAATTCTAAGGATATATTATTTTTTAGAACATGATCTATTAAAAAATGATGTCTTATATAAATATCCATGTTTATTGAGTGAATTATAAGTTTTTTTGAAATATTTTTTTAACTTTTATTATCACAAAAAATAAGAATAATATTGAAATTACGCCCAATGTTCTGTAAGGCATGTTTCATCTAAAAAAATTGTTCAAAAAAACTGTCAACATATATATATTCTACTTCAACTGTTGATAGAGAAACTGAATGTTGTTTCTTACTTGAAGATGAAACTAAGGATTTCTCAAAAAAGTGATAGGTTCTTGATATAATTTTTCTATCTAGTAAACAACATCCAAAATAAGAATCTAAATATTATATTAAATTAAAATCAAAAGTTATTGGGTAAATTAGATATTGAAAATTAGTTCCTTTTAAATATCTAAAAATTATTTTAACAATAGTGAGATTGAATTATTTTAGGGTTGATTGAAATATATCACATAGAAAAAAAATATTAATGGTCTACTAGCAGTAGGATATAGTACACTACCAATCATACCTCTGAATAACTTGTTTTCAACATGTTTTCCAACTACATCCAAATCAAGTTTTACATTTATTCACTTGGGAGTTGTATAAGTCATACTGTTTTCTATTCCGAACTTTTTCAATAAATCAATAATATATTTATTTTTATTTAAAACATTTCCATAATCCTTTTGATAGATTTTAAATCTAATAAATATGTTTATTTCTCCCATAATACTTATTTCAAATTATTTTTTCAAAAGATTAGAAAAATCATTACAATGTTTTTATTCATTGAACCAAAAATAAAATCATTCACATAAATCTATACTAAAAATATATTATAGAAAACTATTTTCTTAAAGAGAGTAGAATCAACTTAACCTACAGAAAATCCATTTTCTAATAAAAAAAATTAATATTTCATACCAAGATTTAGGTGTTTGTTTAAGGACATAAAGAGATTTAGTAAGTTTGAAAATTGAATTTGGTAGATGAGGAATCCAAAAACCTCATGGTTGTTCAATATAAACTTTATCCATTAAATTTCCATTTATAAAATATAATTTTACTTCCATATGAAAAAAATTAATATTCATATGAGATGCATAAGGTAGTCATATTTCAACTTCTTATGATCTTAAAACAGGTGCAACAGTTTCATCAAAATCTATTCCTTCTTCATGATTGTACCCTTTAGATACTAATATAGATTTAATAATAGTAATTATCCCTTCATCATATTTTTTATTTTTTAAAAACCCATTTGGTTCCTATTACTGGTTGATCAGATGGTCCATCAACTAATTCCCAATTTATTTTATACAAAATTGGTTAAGTTCTTCTTGCATTTCTAGTATCCAAATTTCATCTTCTAATTCTTCTTCTACAGTCTTAGATTACAATTGATATAGGAAGGCAAGAAAATTATGTTGAATTTCCTATATTACTTCCATTTCTTACTCTAGTATCTATATGTCCTGTAATAGTTTCTAAGGGGTGATTGTTTAAGGTTTTAGTTTTTCTAGGTAAGACACTTTCAGGTTCATCAATTTCATGTTCGTCTGAGCTGGAATGAATTTAATTTAGCTTATTTTCAAAATCATTCATTGGTGTTCCAAGTCTCATTTTGTATAATGAATCAATAATTTCATCTATTTGATTTTTCCTTTTATCAAAAGGACCACTTTCATTAAACTTCAAATAAACATATTCTTTAATAGTACTGGAATTTTTATTATATACTCTATAAGTTTTAGAGGAAGCAGAATATCCTAAAAATATTCCTTCACCAAACTTTGGATCAAATTTATCAAGGTTTTCCTTAGTATTCAAAATATACACCTTGCATAAAAATACTTTAAATAAACTTACTTTAAGTTTTCTCTTATTTCATAATTCATAGGGTGTATTTTTTAGAAGGGTTCTTATTAAACTCTATTTATTATATGGAAATCTATGTTTGAATCTTTTGAAAAAAATAGGCATGAATACTATATTCATTTAATAGAGTTCTTTCCATTTCTTGAATTGTTCTATTTCTTCTTTCTATAATTCCATTCTGTTGAAGAGTTCTTGGTGGAGATAAGGTGTATTTAATACCTAAGTTATAGAAAAAGAACTAAATTATTAATTCTCAAATTCTTCACCATGAACACTTCTTAATGAAATTATTTTAAAACCTTTTTTATTTTGAAACATTTTACAAAATCATTCAAAATCATTGAAAACTTCATTTTTATATTTTAGAAAACAAACGTATATAAATCTTAAAATTTCATCAACAAAAATAAAAAAATATGATCTACCAACCAATATTTCTTCTATTGATGGTCCAAACAAATCCATGTTGATAAGTTCAAGTAGTTTGGATATAGAAACTTTGTTAATATATTTGAAGGATGAATTTTGTAGCTTTACAATTTGGTATACATTACAGAATCTATATTTATCAAATTTAAGACTAGGAAAATCAGAAACTAAGTATTTATCTAAAACTTTATATAAATTAAATACATTTTAGTGTCAAAGTATCCTATGTCATATCCAAGATTGATTTGTTTAAAAATTTAAAAAAATTCATTTTTTTACATAAGGAATTAAGATCCAAGTTATAAATATTTTTAATTTTGGGTGTTCTAAATTTAAGTAATTTATATTTTAAAATTGAGAATGAATTATTAGAGAAATAAATATAAAATACATCATCATAGAGTTTAGAGATACATATCAGATTGTGCTTTAGCCCTTGAACATATAGCACTTTGTTGATTAAAATTGATTTTGGATCTACAACTGATCCAACTCAAACTATTTTCCCTTTAGCATTATCTCAAAAGGCAACTTGTCCTCCATCAAATTTTTCTTGTGAATGAAAAATGAAAGAGTATCCACTCATGTGTCTTGAGAATGCATTGTCCAAAAACGATACAAAATTTTTGTTCCTGTGAAATTTTTCTACAAATAATTTAAACAAAAGTTTTTTTGGTACCCATATTTTATTGGGTCCATCCGTGTCACCAAGAAAAGATCTGGGTTACTAGACATCCCTTATTTTTCCAAAACTTGTAGTACATACTTTAGGCATATTTATAGAAATAAAATCTTTTTTAATTCCACTAATTTTAGGATTTATTAAATATAAATCATTTGAGTAAATTCCCATAATCCTATAATAAAAACAAGCAACTTTAAATATTCTGGTATACTTAGCACATGGTATAAATTAATTCTTATATAATTTATAAATTTAACTATTTCTTACAATACCATATTTTTTTTCAATTCTATATTATTCAAATTCCATATTTCACTATTTTTCCTTTTTTTTATAAGAATAAGATTTAAATATTCTTATCCTTTAGTTCATATGCTAGAAGCACTTTTAAACGACTCTACTTCATCTTGTAATTATTATATCTTTTTTTTTCATGATAAATATAGTTTGTAGTGGATTTGTTAAATTTATCTTTTAGTTATTTGTTTGTTTTAACATATCATATTTTTCACTTAAAATAGTATTGTGAATAGTTTTTAGAAACTTATGATTTTTTACTTAAGATTTATATATTTCTTCAAACATGAAGCCGTGAGTTACTAATTTTCTATTATAGCCGCTTTAAGAATCAGAGGAAGAGGAATAAAAATGTTTTATATCATCTTTTTCCTTAGCCATAAAGAACATATTTTCTTTCAAATTTGTTGGATCTTTTTCTAATTTATACTTAGAAGAGCTACTAGATGCTTCAGATACACTCCAATTAACCTTCATAACTTTTTTCCTTTTCACTAATAATGAGCTCTCATCTGATTTTACTTTTCTTTATCATCCATATTTCTATTTTATTCCTTTAACTATGGTAAATATAGTTTTATATGTTCTATATTTTTTTATATTCAAATCATTTAAAAATTTTAGACCCTCTTTCATCTTTTAAGAAGGTTTTCTTGAAACCTCTTTTTTTATAAAATTTACTGAATCTTCTAGCTAGCTGAGATAGATCCATTTTCGAATCTGAACACTCTAAATCATTTTAGATTTTAACATCTTATTTTTATTTCATTTCATTATTTTTATTAGTAACCTCAATGGATGTTTGTTCCCTTTTTATCATTTTATGATATTTGGATTTATCTTGTATTTCTGCTTCATACATCATCTAGGTTCCGATCAATTATTTCACTGTCAAATCTTTGACTGGTGTTGATTGACATATAACAATAGATATTCCATTACATTTATAGGGTAATACTATAATTACTTTCAAAACCCAATATAATTGTGAAATTTAAGTTCATAAGGCAAAAAAACCCTTGGATATCTCTATTAATCTCTCATTCATATGGGTGATGCTTTCACTATCATACATTCTGAAAGTAGAAAATTTTATTTTTTCAATAGTGTATATTAATTATATAACATTTTCAGTCCCTTCATAGTAAACAATAATATTTTTCCAAATTTCATAGGTGTACACTGAGATACTCAGTTGAATTCATCTGGACCAAGTCCACATATAATAGCATTCATTGCTTTTGAATTTATATTATACTCAGCTTCTTTGGTAGTATCCCATGGTTTTTGTTTTTTAGGGATAACATAAGGAGTTAAAATATTCATGTATAATTTGAATCCAAGATTTTTCAAATAGATAATCAATTGATATTTCCAACGTCCATAATTATCACCATTTAAGTAAGGAGCATAGATCATAAACATCCCTTATTTTAGTTCTGTCATTGACATCTATCTTTGTATATACCTCTTAATTTGAGATGCTAGAGATTATATGATTTCTTCAAAAATAAATCCTTCAATACCCATTTTTATGATGGAATAATACAAATATACATAAGAGGGGGGGGGGGTGAATTATGTTTTTTCAAAAATATTAAACAGGTTATGAATATTCTCCTTATTCCCGATTTAAGTAGATAAACAACATTATATTATTTAAGTAAGTTAATAAGTATATAAAAAAATAATAACAAAACAATTTTTATGGAGGTTTAGTGCACAAAGATCCCCCAGTTCACTCCACCAACTCTCTCTCCCTGATCTTGGTGATTTTTACTAAACATGTCCTCTTATCATAAGACCTTAACAATTTAGTATAGGCAATTGAAAAATTTACAATATAGAATCTTATTGAACCTTCTGGTTTTTTTATAAGGAACCAGATTATCCACAAATTAGTTCGAGAAGATGATACTACACCATGACTTAGTCAGAGTAGCTGATACTCCAATAAATCAACAGAGTTTGATATTATTAAATAAAAAGAGTCTTGTTCATAGTTTCATAAGGAACTGATATAAAATGGATCTTCACCTTCAAAGATAAATGAATTAAAGAATGAATAGATTTGAAGAGATCCTAGTTGAAAATGATCCTCAATAATAATAACAACAGATGAATAACAACATTAAAATTTAATCAATAGTTTACACAATAGAAGATTGAAACATGTATGTCTCCAAAGCGTAGCTTCTTTTGAATAATAGAGATGTTTGATCTTTTTATTTTTGTAGTAGATATATATTCAAAATATGTTACACCATATATATTAAAATGAAATTATTCTTTATATTTATCATGATAAAATTTTCATTCTTTCGATTGAAAAGATCTAAGAATATCACCTGAAAATTGTAATCATTTTAATTTAAAATCATTTACAGAGAGTCACAACTTACCTTAGAAATAGGAATGATTCAAACCCTTGAATATGAGCCTTTGAATCGGTTATAAAATAGCTTTAATTAGATATTTACTTCTAGTTAGGCCTTTGAAGAAAATGTGGATAACATATTTAATTCAAAACTCTATTATTGACCATCCAAAGATAGGGTTCCTTTATATAGTGATAAACTGTAAAAGTATGGTTGAAAACATATGGTTGTTTACAAAAGTAGGGTTGATGAACCATACATTTATTCCATTAAATTTATGGTTTCTTACAAATGTAGGTTTGTTAATCCATAATTTTCCAACAATGTAGGGTACATGATCCATATGTTTTATTCCAAACATAGGGTTTCCAAACAATATATTATGCATAAAAACATAGGACATGAATCGTGTTTCCAGATTACTTTCAAACACATCTAGAATACTTGGATAAATATTTTAACCTTTAACTAAGATAAACTGCTTAAGAAATATTTTCCTAAAAGATACATAAAGTAATTTCATTAGTAAAATAAAAAAGGGTATTTGTGATCATCAAAATCAATAATATTCATAGAGTATTGTTGATACAATACACGCCCAACATTTTTATCATGCAGTTAGCCATTTTTGATAACCATCATTCATCCTATATTAATTTTATGTAAATACGAAGTTAATAAATAGCTAATAATTATTTAATAATATGTTAATCCTTATTTAATCATTACTAAGTTAGTAGTTAAGATTTCATTAATTAATATTTATTAAGTAATTAGTTTAAAGTTAAATAACAATTAACCATTAATTAATCCTAAGCTAAGAATTACTTAATCCTAAGTTAAGAATTACATATTCCTAAGTTAATAATTTATTATTCCTTATTTAATCATTCCCTAGTCGTTCTTTAATGAATCATTAATTACAAGTTAATAATTTTCTAAGCATTTGTTAATTAATAGTTATTAAGTAATTAGTTTAAATCTAATTAGTATTTAATCATTAACTAATTATTTTGAATAATTACTTCATTATTAATTTTTTTAAGGTTGTAATTCCTTAATCATTGAATAATAATTCCTTAATCAATGACTAATAAGTAGTTAACCATTATTTAAGTATTCTTTAATCCTTCATTAATCATTGGTTAATCATTAGTTAATCATTACTTAATCATTCATTGGGAATTAGTTAATCCTAAGTTAACTAAACCATAATCATCGTTAAACAATAATTAATCATTACTTAAATAATAATTATTATGTAGTTACTTTAAATTTAATTACTAGTTAATTACTATGTAATCATTATTTAAGTAGTTATCTTATAGTTAATTAATAGTTAATCAATATTTAATTATTGGTTAATCATTACTTTATCATTAATTAATCCAATGGTAATCATTTATTAATCATTGATTAATATTTAATTAATCACACATTAATCATTATTCTATCATAATTTAATAATTCATTAATCCTTAGTTAATCAATAAGTAATCATTATTTAATCTTAAATTATTTTTCCCTTAATCATTCATCAATTACTCATTAATTTTTACTTAATTAATAGATATTAAGTAGTTACTTTATAGTTAATTATTAGTTAATTAATAGTGCATCATTAAGTAATTATTATTAAATCATTAGTTAATCATTTGTTTATCATTAGTTAATTATTAGCTAATCATTAATTAAAAATGAGTTAATCCTAACTAAATTATGCCTTACCCATTTGTTAATATCTCTACTAGTATAAATAATGGCTTCAAGGTCGAATATTTAATGTTGTTTTTTCATAAATCGATGAAAAATGTATTTTTGGGACATTTTTGGCATCCGTTTTACCAAAACCGATGCAAAAAAATGTCCATCAAAAGGATTTATGGCATCATTTTTTGTAAAAAACCAACGCCGTAATTTTTTTTCTTCAAAATAATTATTAGGATCAGTTTTTGTGAAAAACGACCCCAATAATTAGTTTTTGGCATTGGTTTCTATAAAAAATAATGCCAAAAACATTTTAAAAGAAACATAGGATCACAAAATCCTCATTTTTTTGGATCTGTGAAACATTGTTCTCAACTCATGACAACCCCAATGATGACCTGCTAATCCTCAATGACCATTTTTGGTTATTTCTTTATACTGGTTTATTGTTCATTTCTAAAAACATCTTTCTTAGATCTTACAGTGTTTATTCTTCCAAAGAATTCAAGGGAGCAAGTTAATATTAATGATCCATTTTCCTTGGTGAACACCAAATTGTGTAAGTTTTTTGTAAATTTTGAAGTAAAATTATTTATCATTTAGTTATATATTTGAGTTATTGTTTCAATTATTTTTATGTAGTTTATTATTATTTATAAATGTTGTTGTTAAATTTTTCTTATATTGATAAATTTTTTATTTTATGAAATTGTCAAATGGTCTTGATTATATTATGAAATTAACAATGATATATGGTGTCATCGTTCATCAATATAATGTACATCACATGTAATGACTCCATATTTTTCACCCATTAAATTAATATAATCTTCCATACCCTTTGAAACATGTGACACAAAACTAATATAAAAAATATGTAAAATGAACTAATACATGTTATATGATTAAAAATAATTAAATTATAATTTCAATAAACAACATGTATATAATATAAAGATAAAAATGTACTATTTTAAATTCATAAGAAATATAATTTATATTACAATATAATATTTTTCAAATAAAATATGTTAACATTTTGTGTAATTTACCTTAATAAATTAAATTGATCACTTTTAAATGATTTAAATAATATATTGTATTTCCATATATGAGATAATATATTAACATTAATTAATTTTTATATTTTTTTGAAATAATATTACAAAACAATAAATGTTAAAATGGTCATATTTTAATATTTTTTTCATTATATATAATACTTCATTTAAAAAGATAATTGTATAAGTTTAATTTGGTAAAATTCACTTCAATTATTGATTTATAATCACAATATTATCATAGTATAACTTTTTGGAATTTTTTTTCTAAATAATGTTTTTTCATGTAAATAATGATTAATAATATTTTTTTCCAAAAATTGGTTTTTGATTGCAGTGGGGGTATAAGAAGTTACAATGGGGTGACTGTACACCCTATATTAGAATGTTAATCAGTAAAATAAGTAACAATTTATCATACACAACCACAAAAAATAGGGTATTAAATTAAATAAACATCCTAATATTATAATATGAGGTGTGAAAAACATACATATAGTGACAAAATAATTATTTTCTACTAGAAATAACACATATTTATATAAATAAATAAAAGGAAATAAATTAAAACTAAAAAATATATTAGTTTAAAAAAATCATGATTTTATACTGATAATTTCTAATGGGGTCATTACATGTGATGTTCGTTGGATCAGCATGACACACATCAGACAAAATAAATACCTTTGGTTGATTAGTTTTTATTTTATTCCTAATAATCTTTGATGTTTTCTATATGATTACTAACCATTTTTATTGAATGTGTTTATATTTAAAATTTATCTATTCGTATATATATATATATATATATATATTAATTTTTATATGTTTTATTATATTCACTGATTATATTGCGATATCAGGTACTGAATGGATTGTAATTGGATAAATTTATGAATAACCAATTGTGAATATGAAAAACAAGTTGATTTCTTTGAATTTTCTAAATTAAATCTTCAAAAAATAGTTTTGATTTTCTGTCCATGTGTAAAGTGTTTGAATATAATAAAGTTAAACTCTAGATAAATCAAGGACCATGTCATTTTATATGTTTTTATTTTTAATTATATGCATTGGAATTGGAATTGTGAAATAAATAAAAATTCAACATCTAATGTTGCTGAAAATATTAATAATTAGGCAAGAAGATCATATTGAAGAATAAATTGTTGATTTAAGTGTTTACACTATCAATAGAAAAACAACCATTTAACGATTGTATCGATATTCTGAGAAACCATTATTTCTTGGTTGTAATCAATATATAGTCTTATCAGTAGTTTTGAGATTAGTTAACTTGAAAGAAAGAAATGGGTGGAGTGATAAAAGTTTATCCAACTTACTTGAGATTTTAAAATATCTACTTTGAGAAGGCAACTTTCTTCCATATTCCAATTATGAGGTGAAGAAAATATTATGCCCAATGATATTGGGGTATAAAAATATACATTATTTCCCCAATTATTGTGTGATTTATAGGAAATAATATGAATATTTATCAAACTGTTCTATATGTGGGACATCACGCTATAAGATGGATGAAAAACTAAACTTAGATTAATTCTCAGGTACCAGTATCTAACCTCATGAAAAATTAATTTTGAATAATTTTTAATAATATAACCCAATAATTCCTTCATATAATTTTGATAATTCAACTTCGATTCATTCTCAGGTACCAGAATCAATGCTCCAGCTAAAACAATTTGGTACCTTCCAATAATTTCTCATTTGAAGTATCTATTTGCAAATTCAATTGATGAAAAAAGGATAAGATTGTATACAAATGAGAGAATATATGATGCTAACTTACATCACCTTTCCGATTCACTATAGTTGAAGAGATTTGATAAATAGTTTCATAATTTTGGAAGTGAATTTTGAAATATCATAATGGGATTGTGTGCTGATGGAATGAATCCATATCAGAGCCTAAGTAGCCAACATAGTTCATGACCTATTTTATTAATAGTTCATAACTTTTACCCACATATATGTATGAATAAAAAATATTCTATGATGATCATGATGATTTCTAGACCAAAAAACTTAGGAAATGATATTGATGTGTATCTTTCACCATTGATTAATGATTTCAAACTACTATGGGAGGCATGTGTTAAAGTTTTTTATATCTATAATAAATAGTATTTTATTCTTTTTTCTATGATAATGTTCACTATAAATGAATTTCCTACATATAAAAACATATTATGATACAATGTTAGGGGACATAGAGGAGGTCCAATTTGTAAAGAAGAGAATTCATATTATCAGTAATAGAGTAAAAGAGAGACAATGTATATGTGACATGTTTTTTTTTCAAATTGATCATCATTACTGTAGATTAAAAAATAATTTAATGATTTACAGGAATACAATCTTTTCCAATGATCATTTTCTGTTGAATGATATTGCAATAGGGTGAAAAATATTGATTCGACATTTGTATAGAAAATAATTTTTGGTGTTTAAAAAATATCTGAATGTAACAATCTATCTTTTTTGAACTACCTTATTGGATATTTTTAGAGATAAAACATAAAATTGATGTTATGCATGTTGAGAAAAACATATGTGATAGTTTGATTGTAACTTTGTTAAACATAAAAGTAAACACACAAGATGGATTTCATACTAAATTGTACTTGATATCAATTGGAATACATTTAGAGTTAACTTCCATTATGAAAGGAAACAGAACATATTTACCTCTAGCTTTTCACACATTAAACAAGATTGAGAAGATGATTTTTTGGAATCTTCATGGTATTAAAGTACACAATGGTTATTCTTAATATGTGTAGAATTTTGTGTCATTTAAGGATTATAAATTAATAGGTACAAAATATCATGATTGTCATCTATTGATGAAACAACTTATTTCAGTCGCACTATGTGGTATATTACCGACAGTTGAAAGAAAGACTATCATCGGGTTATGTAATTTTTTCAAATCCATTTGTAGAAATTTTTTTAATGTAAATTTGTTAGATGTGTTGGTTAATGAAGATTCACTTATTATTTTTCAACTAAAAATGGATTTACAACCTATGTTTTTTGGTATAATTGTTCATCTGGTGATTCATTTGGTGAACGAGATAAGATTGTGTAGGCCTATTTATTTACAGTGGATGTATCCTTTTGAAAGATATATGAAAATTTTTAAGGGTTATGTTAATTATAAATATTTAATAAAGGCATGTATTGCTCAAAATTATACATCGAAAGAGGTGATTGAGTTGTTTATTGAATATTTTAATGAAGTGGAGCATATTGGTCTCCCTATATCTTGAAATATGACAGTTGATAGAAAGATAAAGGGATTGGAGGCATTAAGGAAAATTTCATTCCATGAGATGAAGTGATGCAGGCACATTTATACATTTAAAAAAAATAAATGAGGTCTAATCATATATATCATCACATATTTCTAAATTAAAGTTATGATATAAAAAAAATGAAAAGAGGCTAATGATTGAGCATAAAAAGGAATTTATCTCATGGTTTAAAATGAAAGTCATCACAAAATATATTTTCATCAGAAACATTGAAATGGTTGGAAGGGGGACCATCTCTTAATGTGATCACATGGTATGGTTTTTATATTAATGGGTACACATTTTACACAAAAAACCTAGATGATAAGATTACCATTCAAAATAGTGTTGGAATGGTCTTCAACAAAGAACTGCATTTTTGAATTGAAAAAGATAGAAACCCAATTTCTACATCAATTCCATATTTTGGAGTTTTTAAAGACATATGGAAAATTTATTAGATTAAATTTCAATTCACCATGTTGAAGTGTAATTGGGTTGAAAGTAATAATGGTGTGAAAGAAGATGAATATGGGTTTAAACTGGTTGATTTGAAAAAATTTAGTTGCAACGAGGACCCATTTATCATAGACACACATGCATAGAAAATATTTTATTCCATTGATACATAGAATGATCAGTGTTATATCATTTTTCAAGGGAAAAGAATCCATTTTTTTGATGAGGATGATAACGATGTTATTGATTTATATGATGCTTCTTCATCTATTACACAATTTCCAGATAACAATGACTATAACACAAACATAGTACATGCAGTAAAAAATGTTCTTTCAAAAAATATATGGGAAAACATTAAATTAATCTCCTAATTAATTTGTTAACTATTTATATTATATTTATTTTTTTAAATTTACATTTTTAAACAATGTATTATTTAGTAACTATTGGATATTTAATTATATATATTTGATTATTTATATGATTTTTTTGTGTTAAATTTTGATATTCTACGGTTATGGTTAAAAAAAATTTCATTAAAATACATGGCGTACATTATTATATTTTTGTTAAAGTTACGCATATGAGAACACTTTTTCGAACTTTGATATTTAAATTTATAAATATTTCTATCATTTTATAAGAAATGTTTATATTTAATAGTTTAACTTATATATATTTTTAGTTATGAATGATAACATCATTATTTTTTTTAAACTTACACATATGTGCCACTATTTTTACTTACATATTTCCATTTTCCTATATTCTAATTATTTAATTTTCTAATAATATGAAACTACAAAATAATTTCATTACATTTTACTATTTCAATGAAAGATACAGATACAGAGACATAGGAACATGTATTGAGGTATTTTTCTTTTTAATATTATTAAATATATAGTAATATCATAATTTATTGAAACCAAACATTTAATTTACAAAAAAAATCAGGACTACTGATGAGACTTCAGCAGTAAAGTTTTATTCTTTTACTATTAAGAAATTGAGTTCTTGAGTTGGTAAAAATGATACTACAATTTTACCAAAACTATCACTTTAATGTGGAGAGGAGATATTTTATATTAGTTTTGATGATAATAATAATGAAACTAGACCAAATGAAACACAACTTGTTATCTATGTCTCTATGAAGAGTAATTACAAGATTAGTATTTTATATCCTAATTGTAATTCCATTGACAAGATGGTGATAAATCATCTTTGGGAGGCCTTAATAGTAAAATATTTCAATTGATTTATTTTATCTCATTTTTTGAATATGATATATTTTAAATGAATAATAATTATTTTATTCAATAAAAAATGACATTAAATTTTGATGAAATAAAAGAAAATAATAAAAGATGTATTTCTTTAGTGGCAATTTTATGGATAGATTTCAAAACAAAGTTGAAAAAAATTCTGTTTTTTGGAAATAGACAAAATAAAAAACCATGCCTCAAGTATGGGTTTTTAGATACAGAGACATGGAAGAAATTTGTTTCCAGCTGACATGATGATGACTTTATAGTATGATAATTATATTATACTGTAAAATTTCTTATATATGTACCTAATTATTTATTAGTTTAAATTTTATAAAACATGCCTCCAAGAAATCCCATCAAGATATCTAATTGCAGAATGTATACCCTCATACTTTATAACATGGAGGGTATCATTTATTAGAGTAAAAAATGACCAAGGAAAAGTTTGAAACATTAATATATTAGTCTGCTAGTGGTTCTGATGAAGTCTAGTTTGGTCCTCTATCTCCCCCATCTTCCATGAAAAATGGAAAAGAGAGATAATAAGAAAAAATGAAAAGTATCTTACAGAGAAATATAAGTAAGTAGCTGAAATAATTTTTTTTTATATTTTATAAATTAACACTAATATACCATTCAAATTTTTCATTTTAGGATGAACTTCAGGATAAATCTTCATAGGTAAATTTTATCCCTAAGGATAGGATGGACATCCTAATAACTGCTTTAGAAAATGTAGAACACCCTGACCACATAAGAGGATATGAGGTGGGTGTTAGTATTAGGAACATTTTGGGTCATCAAAGTAATCAATCAAAAGATCCAGAAATCTAATTCTTAAAAGCTAAGATGAATTATATTAAATAATCCATGTGTAATGCTAGAGTATCAGTACATGGTATTACTGATGGTGGGATTCTATACATCAAAAGCCTATGAATATGGGATAGGTTAGAGTATCAGAACATGATATTACTATTCCTACTACTCTACTACCATTCACTACTAGAATTTTACACTTTAACAATGGTTCAAAACCATTGGTAAAGGCCTAGAAACCGTTGGTATATAGTATACCAACAGTTCCCTCAAACGTGGCCAAGTAAGTCGTGACAATAGGACTATACCAATGGTTCTGTGAAAACCGTTGGTATAGGTGTCAAAATAGAAGGTATACAAACAGTTTCTACAAACCATTGGCATATGTGTGTTAAAGTATAACATATACCAATGGTTTGTGAAACTGTTGGTATAAACCTATACCAACAGTTATAAAAAAACTGTTGGTATATTTATATTATAGAATCTATACCAACGGTTTTAAAAACCGTTGGTTTATATTTGCTCAACTCCACAAGAGTAGGCCCTTCTCCCCTCTCCAGATGTGAAACAACACAGCTCCACAACAACACAACAACACACCTCCCCCTCTCTAGACCTGCAACAACACCAATAAAAAATCCCCATCCAAAGTAATCAAAATATACAATTCATTCTAGAATTTAGAAATTTTGAAATTCAAATGCAATAACACCCATAAGAGAAAAATACTACATGTTATAGAAAATGAAATAACACCTTTAAGAGTATTCCAAATTTATAATTCATTCCTCACTCAAACCAAAACACCGACACACATAAGAGTATTCAAAATTTAGAATTCATTCCTCACTCAAACCACAACACCAATACACAAAAGAGAAAAAACCTACATGTTATAGGAAGCACATGGGATGTTTAGTCATGGTCTTAGGTTGAGTATCTTAAAACCAACAGAAAAACTTGGGTATAGTGGACAAGGATCATGATACCCATAAGCTAGACAATGGTAGTGGTCAAGTTCTTAGACCTAGGATGAGTTATAGGAAGCACATGGGATGTTTATATTCCTCTAATGATTATGTATCCATGTATAAATGGTTCCTGATGTGTTAGTGGGAAACATTGGCCAATTTCGACATATGAGATGGGTTACCGGAATAGCCTACATGTTTTTCATACACTTTTCAATTAGAATAAGACGGTATGTGGCTAATTGTAATTTTCTCTCCTAGGTGTGATGTGAGATGAATCCCCATCATGGGTAGTGGGTATGAATATTCAATTAAGTCTTTGGTATTGGGTTCCCAAAGGGACTTTGGTTTGGTCCTAGAACCCACTATTTGAGGATGGGAATGAGGTGATCCATGGGGATATGGTGTCACCATATGTATTCCTCACCATTGGGGTATTTTTATGAGACTTTGAAACTTATTTTTCAAGAATCTATGTATAGCCTTGTTGACCAATTTGTTATATGGCATGCTTGAGTTTTCATAGGTTTCATATGAAATCACTATATGATATTTATTTGTTGTATGTTACTGTATAGAATGAACGACCCATGATTGAGAATTAGAAAATGAGTGTTGGTGTATGTTCATGATGGGATGTCGAGACTCATTCCTAATATAATTCATGTTTTTCTATATATACTATGACCCATTATGTTTCGATCTATTCCTTGTGAATATTTTCTTCTTATAACGTATGAAAAATAGACCATATTTTATTTTTTATCCCTTAATTTCAAGAATCTATGTGTATCCTTGTGAAGATTTTCCATATTCCAGTTGTTGTTTTCACTTAAAATGGTGTCCATTTCAAAAAAAGTGAGACACTTTGAGTGATACCAGTCACACCGTGCCTTGGATTCAGGTGGTGTTGACTCATACCCATCAGAAATGATCCATGGATCATTGTGCTAAAGTATCAACACAATCTGAATGCATTTTTTTGGTTTTCCGTATGCCAATTGTTGTTTTCACTTGAAATCCTGTCCATTTCAAACAAAAGTGAGACACTTTGGGTGGTACCTGACACACCATGCGCTGGAATGAGGCAATGTTGACTCGTACATGTCACAAATGACCCGTGGATCATTGTCCTAATATATCAACTCAATCCGAATGCGTTTGATCAGTTTTCCGTATGCCAGTTGTTGATTTCACTTAAAATTCTATCCATTTCAAATAAAAGAGAGACACTTTGAGTGATATTAGTCACACTATGCCTCGGATTGAGGTGGGGTTGAATCGTACAAATCAAAAAGGACCCATGGATCATTTTTCTAAACTATCAACAAAATTCGAATACGTTTGGTCAGTTTTTCGTATGCAAGTTATTATTTTCACTTAAAATCCTGTCCATTTCAAATAAAAGTGAGACATTTTGAGTGGTATCAGCCACACCGTGCATTGATATGATTCACTAAATACATAAAAGAGTGGATATGATGGATTAAAATCAAGTTGATTTATATAATCACGACACTTGAATTGTAGAATGAAAATAGAAAACAAATCAAACTGCAATTATTGGGTATGTCATTCCACACACAACACCACTTGGTTTAAGTCAAAACAAAAGAGAAACAAACAATAATAGATGAAAAATATTAAAACTAATTTAAGCCTTACTAATTTGGAGTGTATAACTAAAAAATTTATTGACTTCAGATAGATCTATAGGGAGGAAGGAGTTCCCAACCTGGGTAAAGAGAGAGGGATCTAGTTTAGGCCAAATCAAAACAGAAAATAAAAATAGATGAATAACATTTGGACTTATAGATTAGAACTAAATAATTGAGTGGGGGGGTGTTCGGGTGGTGCGTGTGGCTGTCTAGGGGGTGAGAGGGTTGTCTGGGTGGTGCGGGGGGCTGTCCGGGGGTGGGGGGTGGGGGGGGGGGATATCTGGGGTGAGTGGGGGGTTGTCCGGGGGGTGGGCTGTCGGGGGGGGGGGGGGCGTCCGGGGTGAGGGGGGTTTCTGGTGGGCGGGGGGGGGGGGGGGGGGGGCTGTCTGGTGGGTAGGGGGGCTATCCAGGGGGAGGGTATCCGAGGGGTGCAGGGTACTATCCGGGGGTGAGGGGGGCTGTCCGGGGGGGGGGGGATGTATGGAGTGCATTTTTGGCCACCGTTGTCACATGACACCTCCAATTGACGTGTATTCTAGACGACCATTTCACAATTAACCCACTCTTTGTTGTCGTCTGATTTCATGGTATTCTGAGGTCGTTCGACCGGTTTTGACCACCCCACGCACACTTTTCAAGGAGCCAAACACCTAAAAAATACATATTCTACCATGCCACGTAAACCACATATCTGAATAACATGTTGTCTTTTCTTACACATCACAAATAATAATTGGGGTGTTTTTATGTGATTCAAGTCATTCTGATATCATTCAGTATGTATTTGACAGTAAAACGCATGTTTTGGTCATTTACGACACGCGAAGTGTGTTTTCGGCCACCACGGTCACACGACACCTCCGACTAATGTGCTATCTACCCGGCCATTTTAAAATTCACCCACCATTTGTTTTTGTCTGATTTCATGGCATTCTGAGGTCATTTGGACGGTTTTGACCACCCCATGCATGCTTTTCAAGTGCACCAAACACCTAAAAAACACATATTCAGCCGCGTAATGCAAAAAACACGTCTGAATGAAGTTTTTTCTCCTAATACACCTCACGAATAATAATTAGGGTGTTTTCGTGTGATTTCAAGTCATTTTGATGTCGTTCGGTACACATTTGACCATTAAACGCATGTTTTGGCCATTTAAGACATGGAGAGTGTATTTTTGGCCACCAAGGTCACACAACGCCTCCAATTGACATGTTGTATGGACAAAAATTTTACAATTCACCCACCCTTTCTTGTCGTATGATTTCATGGAATTCCGAGGTCATTCGGCCGGTTTTGGCCACCCCACGCACGCTTTTCAAGCGCGCCAAACACCTAAAAAACACATATTCAGTCGTGCCGCACAAACCGCGCATCCAAATGATGTTTAGTATCCTCATAAACCTCACAAATAAAAATTAGGGTGTTTTTTTATGATTTCATGTCATTCCGATGTTGTTCGGTATGAATTTGACTGTTAAATGCATGTTTTGGCCATTTACGACACGCGGAGTGCGTTTTTGGCCACCGCGGTCACACGACACCTCTGATTGATTTGCCTTCTAGCCGACCATTTTATAGTTCACCCAAACTTTTTTTTCATCCGATTTCATGGCATTCCGTGGTCGTTCGGCTGGTTTTGACCACCCAACGTACGCTTTTCAAGAGCGCCAAACACCTAAAAAACACATATTCAGTCATGCCACGTAAACTACGTGTCCGAATGACTTGTTGTATTTTATTACACCTCAAGAATAATAATTAGGGTGTTTTCATGTGATTTAAAGTCATTAAGATGTCGTTGGGTATGTATTTGACCGTAAAACACATGTTTTGGCCATTTACGACACGCAGAGTGCGTTTTTAACCACCGTGGTCACATGACACCTCTGATTGACGTGCCATCTGGCCGACCATTTCAAAATTCACCCAACCATTGTTGTCATATAATTTCATGGAATTCCGTGGTCGTTCGTCTAGTTTTGACCACCCCACACACGCTTTTTAAGTGCGCCAAACACCTAAAAAACACATATTGAATCGTGTCGCAGAAACCGCACATCCGAATGACGTTTTGTCTCCTCGTACACCTCACGATTAAAAATTATGGTGTTTTTGTATGATTTCAAGTCATTCTGATGTCGTTCGACATGAATTTGACCGTTAAACGCATGTTTTGGCCATTTACGACACACAAAGTGCGTTTTCGGCCACCGCGGTCACATGACACCTCTGATTGACATGACGTCTAGCCGAAAATTTCAAAATTTACCCACCCTTTATTGTCGTTCGATTTCATGGTATTCTGAGGTCATTCAACCAGTTTTGACCACCCCATGCATGCTTTTCAAGCTTTCCAAACACCTGAAAAACAAATATTCAGCTGTGCCACGCAAACCGCGCGTCTGAATGATGTGTCATCTCTATATACACCTCACGAATGACCCATGGATAATTTTATTAAAGTATCAAGACAATATGGATAAGTTTGGTCAGTTTTCCATATGCCAGTTGTTTTTACTTAAAATGGTGTCCATTTTAAACAAAAGAGAGACATTTAGAGTGATATCGGCCACACCGTGCCTTGGATTGAGGTGGGGTTGTCTTTTACACGTCTCAAATGACCATTAGATCATTTTCCTAAAGTATCAACACAATATAAATATGTTTGGTTTGTTTTTTGTATGTTAGTTGTTGTTTTCACTTAAAATGTTGTCCATTTCAAATCAAAGTGAGACACTTTGAGTGATATCGGCCACACCGTGTCTCGGATTGAGGTGGAGTTGACTCATTCCCATCACAAATGACCAATGTATCATTATACTAAAGTATCAACACAATCCAAATGTATTTGATCAGTTTTCCGTATGTCAGTTGTTGTTTTCATTGTTTTATCCCACCTATAATGGGCTAGCTCAGGTAACAGGTCTGGATGGCCTTGGTTGGTATGTTTCAATTTGGTATCAGAGGCCTTACTCAGCTAGAATTGTGTCAACAATGCCTATTTTGTTTTTATGTCTTGGTTTGATATTATTAGGATCGTTGGAATTTGGATTGTAGGTGTCGAAGAGGGGCCTGAATAGCTCCCTCCCATTATTGAATCAGAGTTGCAATAGGTGACTAGAAAAATGATTATAGATTCCAAGATCCAGTTTTTAGGATATTTTGAATAAATCATATGTGGGGTGGGGGGGGGTTTAATTTAATTGACCTATCTAGAATGTCTGAGGAATTGGTTTGTGTAAGGTTAGTTAAATAAACTTAGTGGGGAGTTTATTTAGATGGTCTTCTTCCAATTAATGGGTATTTCTATTTAATTGTAGAATTCATGACTACTTTAAATTCTTTTTGTTTAAAATAATTGTTTATAATTTTTTTGATTTTGATTGTTTTGGAATTATCTTTTAGCTGATTGGTTTCTGTCTTGTGTTTAAAATAAAATTCCTACATGATGATATCTTTGAAATATAAGATGGTTAACCACCATGTAGGTTCCGTAGGAAGATCCTCCAACAGACCCATCTTTGGATGATGTAAAGATCCATATCATTCAGACTCTAGGGTCATTTGTCCCAATAATCCTAAGATGGAAAGTGGATCATGAATTTGAATTTACCAAGTAGCATCCATGTGTATTATGTATTGATAGTGGACAACATGATTCTATGGAGTGGCTTGAATTGATTGAGAGGGTCTTCAATTTTTTTGAAGAGCCCTAAGTATTATCATGTGGGTTTTTCCATGTATATTCTCGAGGGACCAGAATGAATATGTTGGGATTCTATAGTGTAGGATAAGTTTCACAAAGGTCTTACTTGGGTTTCATTTAATAAGATATTTAACAAGATTTTTATCATGAAACTTTACACATGTAAAATAATTTGGAGTTTTTGAAGTTGGAGAAAGTGGAGCGTACTCTTCTAGAGTTATCCAGCCACTTTGTAGAGTTGGTCAATCTTGCACTAGATATTTTCAAAAATGATTACATAAAAGCTTGTAGGTTTGATATGGGACTAAGGGATGATGTTTGGTTGATGCTAGTTCTTTTTAGACTTCTAACCTTCCTAGAGTTATTGGATAATGTTTATTTTTCTAGAGAAGACATATTTGGAAGGATAGACTTGGGAGGAGCTTTAGTGGATGCAATAATTTTTCAAAGTTCTTATTTTGGTTATAAAAGGAAGTAAAAAAGTGTCCATTGTTCTATGGGACCTATTCTAGGGGCTTCTATAAAGAACCAACATGTTTTTTTCTAATCGTGAGGCATAGTGAATTTCTAACCGTGATGCATAGTGTTTTTCTACACCGATCGGGGTTACAAGCTCCAAAAAAGCCCCAGAAGCCCCATAAACCATTATAACATCATTAGGATTTTATATTTGGTCAAAATTAAAGAGTTATACTGAATTCAAAAATATCCACACTAGAGTGAAAAACTAGGTTAAAAAATAAAGAGTTATACAGAATTCAAAAATGTAATGGATCAATCTACCCCTGATCACCATCCCCATCACCACTGTCATCATCAGCCTTATCCTCACCACCATCTCTGTCCTTGTCTTCATCCTCGTCATCATCCCCATGCTCATCCTTGACCCCATCCTCGCTCTCGACCCCATCCTCTCCCTCGGCCCCATCCTCGCCCTCATCCTCATCCTCATCCTCACCCTCATCCTCTTCAGCATCCTCGTCATCACCAAGAACATCATCATCTTGAACACCGCTATAATTTTTGCCTAGTGCATTGGATAATGCACCCATCGACGACATATATGTATGATAAACCGCATTGTCCTCTGGTGGAAGTGATGAAGATAAAGCTTTGATCAGTTTCATAAATTCTTTCTCCCTCATTTGAACCTGTTCTTCCAAATCTATGAACCTTTTATCAGACTGTCTTGCATTCTCCTTGACCTATTCTAACTCAGTGGTACTAGAATGGATACCTGGAGAGGACCAATACCTCATCGGGACTATATTCTTACTAGGTCGGAAACATACTCGACCAGAGTGCTCATCTCCCAAAACCTGATATAAATGATCGTGTGGCCCTAAATTGTTATGCTCCTGGGCATCAAGGCCTCTAAAGCATCCTGTTAAAAATATTAATAGATTATTAAATTTAAAAATAGATATTAAACTTTTAAATAAACAAATTAAAACTGACAATCTTTTCTTGTGTCAGTTCATTAACCGTAGTTCCATCTTTTTTCCTTCTACCTGAGAAAAACAATTTTCATCGAGGGATACGTCCTTAAATATTCAATTTTTGGTTCTGTAATGACATTGAAACAATATAAATTGAAAGTATAATCATATATTCAATATTCAATAAATCACATAATTTAAGTAGGAAACAATAAAAAGTACAAGTCCTAAAGAAAAATTATAAACAAATATATCATACCAACTGCCTCTCATAATCTGACATAGTAGTGCGCCTCAAAGTGTGGAGGTATTGCGTTGAATCAATGTTTTTTTTGTTTTTTTCAGAAGAATACTAAATAATGTTTAATAATAAATAAGATAATATTAATTCAAAATATGAAAAATGTCATTTAAATACCTCAAATGGGATTAATACCTTAAATTTTGTAGTCACCCAATGGGTAATCATTTGGCGATATTGCTCTATCATGTAGTCATCCACGATAGGTAATGTCTCCATATCTGTGCCCTCTCTATCACACCATCCAACATATATCTCATGCTTATAAGCTCTCCAAAGCTCTCCTAGCTCCTTTAAACATTCTGGTTGTGCACCTTCACCATCAGGGAAGTTAAAACGAAGATGAAACCCAATAGATTAATTCATATAAATACAAAAAACACTACATTAAATACAATATATTTTTTTACCCATATTTGTGCTCACACATTATGCTTGACTTCGTATGGCAGATGTCTCCAAAAGAGAGGGCTGACCGGAATGATGTCGGCGTATTTGGATAGCATCGCCAATAAACCCTGACATTCCTACCTAGATTTATCAATCATCTATCCATCATCATTATATACAACCATCAACTATGTCTGGCGGTTCCATACCGCACGCAAGCGAGTATGCCCCCTCCCCTGCCTCCTATCAGTAGATGAATCTGTTATTAAAGAAAAAAATATCAGTAAAATTTATAATAAAAATAAATTTTGGTATAAAAAATTGTTAGAGTTATATAAATATACCTGTGGTAGTCAGATCAATTAGTGTAACTAGATGTGTAGAAGTTGAAGGAATATCCTATACAGGCGGAGTGTCCCTCAGTGTACACTCCTCAGCCACATACTGTGACGGAGCAGGAGTCGAAGAAGGTGGAATATAATAGCTCGAAGATAATGAACCAGAAGAAAAAGATGATGGCACAAACGTCTGGACAACTGGTAGTGTAAACATCAGAGGCCTAAATATCTCATGTGTCCCTAAAGACACACCAGGATCAAAATGGGGAGTAGAAGATACATCTGTTGTAAGGGAATAGTCCAATTGGGTACGACCAGTGGATCATCTAACTCTCGCACCATGAGCCCTCATACCACCGACCTCAGTACCGGGACCACCAGATGATCATCTAACTCTGACACCACCCCCTCCTACCACCAGCCTCTATACTCGGAGCAATATCAGGCTCCGCGTTGGATATATCTCTTCTAGGGGGTGGATCCTGAAAAAAATTTTGTCACAAAATTAAACACATGATATTATAAGTTATTGAAATATATATATTTGAAATAAAATACTCACAACAAGGATGAGTGGAGGAACACCCATCCATGTCATGCGATGATTATTTTCTGTTATCTTTTTCTGCCGCCTCTCTTTAATGAGTGTCATTTCCTGCAATGAAAACAAATATGGAAGTAATTAGAAATAGATAACTAATGTGTAACCCAAAAAACAAAATATAGAAAAACCATTCTGATAAAAAAACATAAAGAAACAGAATATTTATAGTGGTTTGAAGGTAAGTACTAGGATACACACTCTGAATGATATAGGTGAAACATGTATGTGAGAACATGAATGTATGATTCTATATATTTCCCACTACAACTTCGGGTTCACAATCAACTCTGACAATTGAGCTATTGGAGTCATCATAAGTAATAAACGGATTGCTTACAACTGCAGTAGGGATAGTGTCAACTTCATCATCACCATCATAAAAAACAAGTCTGGTATTTACTTCAATAATTACACCGAATTTAGGATGATGATGATCTTTGACATAAAAAACTTGTTTCACCATTGATGCCAATACATATGGTTCATTGGTGGCAAGAGTGTGAGTCATGTCAATAACTTGAAATCCAAAATCATCAATAAAGGTGCCTTGCCTCATCATTGAATCAAACCATTGAAATTTCATCATCGTGACTCGACCATGCAAGTAATAATCCAAAATTATTATTTTCTCCAAGACTCCATAATAAGTTACATTTTCAGAACTAGGTTTATTATCCAATGAACTGGCATAACAATCTGTTGTGGCAGTTAGCGTGACACCATCATGCTGTGTTCTCATGTTTCTTGCTCGTTCAGTGATAATAAATTTGTATCCATTGATCACAAGTGATTTACAAGCACGAACCATATTATTAGGACCAAAAGCCAAAGATCTTATTTCCTCAGAAACAGAGTCTACAGGAAAACTCGATACCTGAAATATAAAAAAAATAGTAAACTTAATTAAATATCATTTTTATTTAGTTATTACAGAAATATATTTCCTTCAATTTCAACCAAGTAGAAAACCCTTTGCTATAAAAAGTCTCTTTCCTTCTCAAAGATAAAGAACAATGATTTCTATATATCAATTCTTTATGTTCCCTGTAGATAAAAATAACAATAGTTTAACAAATATTTAAAATTACAAGAGATAAGATAAGAGATACAAGTATAATTTACTTACTTGATATACTCATCGAACAAATCATAATTGAACAACACTGTGTGATGTTCCATCTCTCGCTCTTCAAGGCTTAATGTCGTCAATTTGTATGATCCCAGAATTCCTCCTGTCTGAGGAAGTGATGGAAAAATGGGTTCAATTTGCTCATACTGTTCTTCTTCATTTCTCATTGGTCTGTTTATTCTTGTAGTAAGATCGGACAAATACATTGATCAGAAATCCATATATTCTTTATCCAAGTAACCGTTCACAATAGAAACTTCGGGATAATTCTTGTTCTGAACATTCTATTTCAATGTGTACATGTTTCTTTTAGTTGGATACATCCTACGAAAAGAAACAGGTCCTCCAAGAAGTATTTCGGTCGGAAGATGGATAGTTAAATGCAACATGCATGTAAAAAATGATGGAGGGAATATTTTCTTTAACTCACAAAAAATTAATGGTGTCTCTGCCAACAGTTTTTCAAGAAGGATTTGGACAACTTCTTAACATAAAGATCACTAAACAAATAGCACAACCAAATATCCGAGACTCTTACACTATTGGACAAGAGATGATGAATTGCTATTGGAATCAACTCATGCAAAAGGATGTGATAATCATGAGTCTTCAAATATTTCAGCTTCAACTCTTTTCTGTTGACCTGTTTTGATATATTGCTTGAATAGCCAACAGGAACATGAATAGTCTCTAGCACTTCTAGAAATTGATTTTTTTAGTAGGTTTCATCACATAAGAAGCACATGGAACTTCCCATTTATTCTCATTGATACAGACATGATGAAATTCTGGTCTGATCCCCCAATCTACCAAGTCACACTGAGATTGTAAATCATCTTTTGAGTTCCACTTGACATTTAGAAGAATCGAAAACAACCTTTCACATATATTCTTTTCAATGTGCATTACGTCTAAGAAATGACGTAACAAGTTGGTTGACCAATACAACAAATCAAAGAATATACTCTTCATATTCCAATTGTAACGGGTATCATTGGAAAAATTTTCCCTCTTTCTAGATTTCATTACTCCCTTCCCAAATGAATAAATGAAATCTTTCAATTTATTAAGCACATTAGTTCCAGACATACGCTAAGGTGGATCATCAGTCTCCATGGTATTGTCAAATCTTCAACGATTGTTTCTATATGGGTGGTTCATTGGAAATAATCGTCGATGTCCCATAAAAATAAAACTATGATGATATTTTAGTCTTCTTGATTGAGTATTCTTCATAAAAACATGACATAACAATTTTACTTTTGTGCTCCATCCAGACATCATTTCATAAGCAGGAAAATTATTGATCGTCCACATAAGCGCAACACTCATCTGAAATATGTCTTTCGAACATGCATCGTATGTGGGCAAACCCACATCCCAAATAAGTTTTAACTCTTTTATTAAAGGTTTTATGTATACATCTATATCATTTCCAGGATCAGAAGGGCCATATATCAGTATACTCAAGAAAGTGTAAGGCTTTTTCATACACAACCATGGGGGAAGGTTATAAATGTGTATGGAAACTAGCCATGTGTTGTGTGAAGTAAGCATCTTCCCAAATGGATTAAAACCATCACATGAAAGACCCAGTCTCACATTATGCATGTTGGCTGCAAATTTAGGATATTGAGCATCAAATCTCTTCCATGAAAATCCATCTATAGGGTGAACCAACTCTTCATTATTCTTTTTTCTCTCAGTGTCATGCCATCACATTTTTACTGATATTTCATCAGACATGAAAAGGTTCTGTAATATGGGGATCAATTGAAAGTGCCACATTACTTTTTTTGGAATACGAGATGGTGTTCTATCATCTTTTGGCTTCCATCGGGATGTTCCACATTTGATACAATCATTTCTTTCAGCAGTTTCCTCCCAAAATAAGCTGCAATCATTCGGGGAAGCATGATTTTTTTTGAGAATCCAAGTTCATTAACTAACTTCCAGGCCATTAGTGGTTTGAGGAAATATCTACATCATCTGGAAGTAAGTCCTTAAAGAAGGTAATAATGTAATCGATCGAAGTATTTGAAATCCCATACATAGTTTTCTCATGAAACAATCGGATTAAAAATTCCAAATTTTTCATTTTACCACATTGCCGATATACTAGAGTCATCACAGCATCATTCAATTTTTTCACCCTATCAACATCATCATTTTCATTGGACGCATCATGTGTTATAGTATGAAAATCTTATTGGATGGACATCCTTTACATCTCATGATTCCAAATAAATGGAAACTAATCATATATCAAACTCTCCAATTCAGTCCTATCATTTGGATCATCAACATTTTGAGATTTGATTTTCTCTCCATTGTGATACCACACACAATAGTTTGTTTGGAAACTATATTTGGTTATATGATATCTAACCACTTCATGACTCAACCAAGGTCTTCCAATATAATTAGAACCTGGGCAGTGTATGCGACCACTATCTGAAGCCTTCTCAAATGAAAAATCTAAAAAGCTATTCAAATTATTTTGAAAATCGGTTGAAATCCGATCAGTTTTGTACATCCAACTTCTATCCATTATGTAAAAAAATTGCAATAAGTCATTTCAAAGAAATTAAATAATATTGAAGTTCAATCAAAAAAATATTTAGGTAAATGACAATTATTTACTTTATATAAAATCATAACTGGCAAATTACTCTATATGAGAATCATATTAAAAAATACAACAAAATACAATAAATATAAGAAAATAAGATACATAATTTCTAATGCCTATATTCAAGGATTTCCCAGTAAGATATTCAGAGTGGATCAAAGAATACATAATCCTTAAGGGTTTTTTGGGAGTACATGAGTTTTATACTCTAACTTCTTTGGGGAGATCAGGATGAGGAGTAGGATGAGGATCACATCAAAAGTAGTTATGGACTCATCAAGTTTCACCTTAACCATGGATTAAAGTATCCTAGGTTTGGGGCCATAGATCATAGTTTGGTAGGGTGTATTCATTGAATCATGTACCAATTGATTTTGGAGAGGTACCTTCAATAGTTATAGGTATGGATTTTATTAGAAACACCTATAAAAAGGATATCCAAGAATTGTGACGTCCCAAACCAAGATGCCACTCATTAGTGACCCGAACCCAGATGGCCACATGGCCTCAAGTACATCTACCAAAATTCCAAATGTTATTGACTTATAGTGAGAGCCTTTAGTGTGTCTGAGTGAGACTATTCCCTCATTACCTAAGTTTCACAATTTTAATATTATCAGTTAAAAATTAGAAGAAATATAACAATGGGAAAATATTGGAAATGGATGAAAATAACCAAATCAGTAATACCAACTAAGAACATAATCATAAACAGAATGATGGTAATGTATGTCATGTATCAAGAATAAAAACATAGTTACAACTAGTAGGAAGTAATACTATGAAAGAGACTCAATAAATTCTAAAATTCAACCTATCTTCTTGAGCTATAACCCAATCATCTGCTACATGCTCCATCCTATGTCATGTGAGTAGTCATGAATCTGTAAAATGGTGATTCCGCTTATCTAAACATATAATCATGTAGTTTATCCTGGTACCCAATGGAATCTCGAACAATGTGTGAGATACAATTAATGTAGGTGACCACCGAGAGGTCTATAACTATCCAGTATATTTATATAACATTTTAATATAATGATATGATAAATTAAAGCGACAACTAAAAAATATAAAAGGGTTTTCTATGGTTTCAGAGAATAAATCTAAAAGGGTTTTATGTGAATTAGTTTCATGAAGAAGGAAGAAGTACTACATGGGAGAAGGAGAGGTCCCACTGAGAGTTCCCTTTGTAGATATTTTATTCATAAAGAACATTGGATTGTATGGTTAAATATTTCTTATTTCTTCTGTGAAAAATAATTAGGGACCATATACTATTTTTCAAAGTTGAATAAGATACTCCATATGTTCTATTGTTCAAAGGATAAGTGAACAGTGTGTTATTTTATATATATAAAGATTTTGATAGAAACATGATACATACTTGTTATGTAACACATATAGTGTACAAAAATGATGATGAATAAGATCTTCATGTTTGACATGATCTTAATAAAAGGAGTTATTTTCATGAAATACTATGAATAAATATTACAAACAATTTCTTATGAGTTCATATACATGAAGCGGTAATATTTGGAGCATTGAGATTAAAAAAAGAACTATGAATCTTTAAAATTAGAACACAAGAAAGAGACCATGACCTTATAAATATATATGTGTAATGAAAAAATTAATTGAAAAATGTGTACATTGATGTAGTTATTTGAGTACACAATTCGTGAAGGG
This sequence comes from Viscum album, assembly GCA_963277665.1. Lineage (NCBI taxonomy): Eukaryota > Viridiplantae > Streptophyta > Magnoliopsida > Santalales > Viscaceae > Viscum > Viscum album. Next base: position 1,950,592,550 of record OY728161.1, on the reverse strand, counting down.
AGTAGTGAATCGTAAATTTTTCCAAAATCCCTAGAAATAGGGAAAAACGACATGATCTTTCTAAATAGTGAAATAAATTTAAAAATGTTAAGAATAGAATGATATCCTTAGCTAATATGAGAAGAGGTTGAAGGAGTCTAACTTGAATGGGGGAGTTGCAGCTGATCGAATGGAAGAGGTTCTCCTAGGCGGGCACTTCAGGGAGTCAGGAATGTGCTTATGGAAATGGGGTGCTTCTGAGAGTTGGGGGGTTCTGTTTGAGTGAATTTGGGGGGGGGGGGTTCCCAACGGTTTTTAATAACTGTTGGGAAACACATGGATTTCCCAATGGTTTCTTCAAACCATTGGGAAATCACTCCCTAACCACACCTTTACCAATGATTTATTAAAACCATTGGTAAAGGAAATATATACCAATGGTTCTTTTGAACCGTTGGTATAAAAGTGTTGGGAAATCTAGCCTTTCCAGTAGTGATTTACTATTGAGGATGTTACTATATTTGGGGATTTTATGGGTCATTTTGTACTTTTTCCATATATACTTATTCATTATATTTCATATGAGATATTTCTTTTTTTAATTGTTAATTACACATGATTGAAAATTATTTATAATGTTTTCTAACATTTAACTTATATAGGAGTATATAAAATCAAAAGAAATTTCACAAAGGAAATAAAAGGTTCAGTAATAAACAACTGTAGATACCTCTGATATTTCTAATGGGATATAAATATTATCTTAGGATCCTTCTTCCTTGGATAATATCTATGAGTTTTGTATGAAATACAAAATATATTGAAGAAACTATCCATTGAGAATATTCAGAGAAGATATCATGTATCTAATTGATTTTAAAGAGCTTAGCATGCCTGTGTTTCAATTTTTTTCCAAGTAAGTAAATTGATGTTTTAGTTTTTATTTCTTAAATTAAAGATGGCTTAAATTGATAAACTATATTAATTTTTTAATTAGGTATATACACACACTTCTTATTCAAAATGAGGTCACAAATGTGTATGGTTTTGTAGATCTAGAATTTATTTCAATGGATGTGCAATATTTAAAGACTACTGATAGAGTTACATATATATGTGAGAGATTATCATAGACGAAGATTGAGTGTTGGTTTTTTCCATTTCTTGATAGGTAATAAAAAACATAATTATGAACCAATGTTCATTATAATTTCATTAATTTGGAACTTTTTTTATTGCAGGTGGAATTGAATATTAGGCATATCCAACCCAATTGAATGAACATTATACAATTTTTTCTCTTTATTAGGTGATTTTCATAAAAAAATTACCACCTTGTTAGACATGTAAGTTTTCTTCATTTTTATAAGTTTATTATATTTAATTATTATTGTATATACATGTACTATTAGATGATATATATGAAAATTTAGGTCATGGAAAAAATTTAAAAAAGTTTCCTTGTCAATAAAGAACCCAAATAGAATCTGATATGTGAAAGTAATGGTAATTATTTTTTATATTAGATATTATTATGATTTTCGATATATATATATTGGTTTTTATAATCAAGTTAATGTTTTATAACCGTAGTTTCATCATCAATAAGGATATGTTGACTTTGGTTATTATGTTTTACAAATCGTGAATGAGCTAATCATAACTAGAGAAACTAATAAATTTTATAAGGTTAGTTATATTAACTATTTTATATTTTTTGTCATAGTATTCGATTTTTTAATCTTATATTATTAAATATTATTATTGTAATCATTGATGCTGAGTCTTATAAGAAATATGAACTTACCCATCTTTGATCTTTGTTTGCAATCTATTTTTTAAGTATGATTATGATTTAAGGTATGTATATTCTAATGTTTTTGATTAGTTTTACATTTTACTAATAAAAAGTGTTCAAAAAATAATTATTTTTTATAATAGGTGTTTGAATATAATGATATCAAATTAATTCTTCAACATCAACCACTAATGATAATGTTGTAAATTTTAGGTATGTGTTTTTAATTATACTTTATAATACAAATGCGTAGATAATTTTTTGATTAACTTGTTAAAGTTATGTTAGTTTTTATAGATTTCTAGTCAGTGATATATGATCTTAAATTGCAGTATACTATTTTTTCTATTATAAGGATTCTGATTTTTTGGGGGTTTAATATTCAAAATTCTCTATTTTTAACTTTCAGCATCAGATTTCATCAAAACTGATGCTGAACTCTTAAAATTTTTTCAATATTTTAGAAGTCTATTTCTAAAAGAAACAGACAAAAAATATGAAGTTGATTCACATTTTTGGCATCATCTTTCCAAAATCCAATGCCAGAAACCTTGTTTTTAACATACCCTTTATAGACGTCAGTTAAAAACTGATGTTAAAATTGAGAAAAACCAACATTAAATCATGTTTTTGAATTATTTATTGTTAATAATTACTTAATCAATAGTTATGTACTTTATAGCTAATTATTTTTTAATTTCAGTTCATCATTATTTAATTATTAGTAATTCATTATTAAATCATTAATTAATCATTACTTGATCCTAAGTTAGTCATAAGTTAATCATAGTTTATTCATTGTCTAATAATTATTTAATCATAAGTTATTCATTAGTTAATCAATACTTAATCATTACTTTAGAATTAGTTAATCATTAGCTATTTAATAGTTAATTATTAGTAAATCATTATTTTACTAATATTTATTAATCAACTAGTTAATATTAATTCCTAATTATTTTACTTATATTTAAAAACTACAAAGTTTTTATAAATATAAATATAATAATAATAATAAATCCATTACTTGGACTAATTATAAATTCTTTATCCAAAAGTCTTAAATAAATAACAATATTTTATTTATTAAGATTAACTATAATTTCTAGACTATATCGAAATATCTAAAAAACTAAGTAAATAACATATTTAAAAAGAACTAATAATAAAACAGCTATGTAAATAAGTAACTTTAAAATAAATAGGAAAAAATACCTCAAAATGATGATTCTCAATGTTCGACACTCATTTTAGGCCACCAAAAATTCCACACACAAGGGATCAAATATCAGGAAACATTTTGTGTGAGAGGGAGGAAGTGGAATTAGAGAGAGGGAGTGGAATTGAGTGAGGAGAGGATAAGGGTGGGTAATTATTTATAATGGATTAGAGAATTGGATGAATCTGGGATTCCACCTTTTCTATTTCATTGAGCTAGGTCATTGATTGGTAAAGGAAGCATCAACCTTTCCACCTTTCAATTAAACTAAAAGGTGACATTGACCTTGTAACCTTTATGGATTACTTTGAAAAATATTTTAACCCTAGTATTATTTAAATAAATATGTATTTTTAATAAACAAATAAAAAAATCTAAGAGTGGGAGAGAGAGAGATGTGAAGGGTATGATCATCTCCCTGGGAAAAAATCCTCAATGCATTGAAAATTTATTGGTTTTTAGTATATCATATAATTAATTTCAATGTAACTATATTTATAATTTTTTTATTTAAAATTATTTGTTTTAGATAATATATTGTTTTGTTTTAATTTTTTTCATACAAGTTACTTTTTTTGTTATTTGAACACCATTTTTTACATTTCATTCAAAATTTATTGAAATTATCTCAAGTTTAATGATTATATTTGTGTTGGGGTTTTCATAAGACTCCATTAAATGATTTTTTTCTAACTAATTGATAAAGATAGAGTTTTTTTGTGTAAATAACATATTTGAGTTGAGAGTTCAATAAGAAAAAGTTTCATTAATATGCACACTTTTGTAAATGAAAGAGGTGGTCATAAAATTACATGCAGTAGTGGCTACAATTATAGTAGTTGGTTGAGAAGTTTTAGAATGTATAATGTCCATTAGCATAACTCAAAATTTATTATGGTGTGGTGTTGAAATTTATAAATAATTTTCAGTTTCCAGTAGATAGTGTAGTCACTTTTAGGTTGGGGGTGAATTAGAGTGACCCTTTTTTAATGAATTATACTCTCCTTTGATTATCTTCTCTAGATGTTCAAAAATATTTCTTGGTTAAAAATATTTTATTTGTTTATGCATTATTAACACACCCCATCAAATGAAAAATAGTAAATAAACAATAGATGACAACATACAATATTTTTATGAGGTTCGGCCCAAATATGGATATCTACTCTTTAAACTATTCAAGTTGAGTCTGAAACATAGACCTGTCATCAATAAATTGCAGTGATTAAAAATTCATGAGAATGTATCATTCTTAACTCAACACTTACAATGGGTAGTAAGGTATCATAAGGTATCATCCTTGGCCTAATTCTATCTCATGATAGTATCTATCTCCCAACATCTCTATAGTCTCCCTACTAGTTTGGTTGAGATTATACTAGATCCCTCTAGTCTCCAATATCCCCTGACTTCCTTTCTTGAATAAGATATTCAGTATACTCAAGGATGTCACTTCATAAATAATAAAATACCTTCTTCATTGGGAACATTTATTTAAATTAAAACCTTTCTTCTCGTATAGTAGCATGCATTCTGACCTTGCTACACTCAATATAATATTATAATGATCAATTTATATAGACACTGTGTTTCTTCATGTTGTATTCTTCTTCATTCTTACTCAAGTTCTTCGATGTAGAACATAAAAAAGTAGCATCAGTTCCATATATGATTAAATATTAGATTATTCTTCATTTTATTCTACAATATAAAGATATCATAGGGTATAACATCACATAGACTTATCCTTCTTCTTCCTTCACCTTATTCTTCCTTATTACTTATCTTCATAATATTTTTTAATTCTCTCTCTTTTATTCATAAAGTATTCTACAGGAAATTAGAATAAATTATCTTTCTCTTTCTTTTATACTCAATATATTCAATGGTAGAATACAATATTATATTATTATATCTTACTTATTTGTTTTCATTATCTTCATATTCATCTTTTAATCTTCTTAGAATCACATGAATATTATTTCCATATTTTGAATATAGAAATATTTTAAAATCTAGATCCATGATCTTAACATCTAATTTGGTTTACTATGAATCCAAAAGTATCAATCTTTGATCTTTATCAAATTTATTTAAAACTTTATAATTGAGGCTTCTTAATTATAAAAAAAAATCCCTAAAATATTCTCCTCATATATTGGTATTTCAATTCCTTCATACTTACACAAACAACCATAGACATTTAATCCCTTATAGCATGCCTACTCAAATGTAGGAATATCATTGAGGTATGATACTTATCTTCAAGGTGTGAAAACCCTCATAATATCCCAAACCTCTTCAATTATAATCTTCCTTATTCTCAGCTAGAATCACGACTCTTTAAAATATCATGTTATTTTTTTTAATTGAAGATTCAGAGATAATCATTTTACTTGAATCTTCAGATATCTTTATACGATCATATTATTTAGTATGATATAAAGATATTGTATCCTATAATTTTCATCTTCCTAACTAATAACCCTTATGTATCATCATATTAACCCTTATATACCACCATTTTAACCCTTACATAACATAGTGGGGATCTATGACTTTGTAATATTTATAGTGATCATCATTACACATTCACCATTACATTTCTATGGAAACCCTTAAATATTGACTTTAATGTATGCGTATGATAACATTTACACATTAAGGACCTTACCTTGATATATCATAGCGTGACTTGGGAATTTATCAATTTCTAGTATTTATGGTCTAACCAAACCTTATTCATACAGAGTAACTTTAGTGGTACTCTTACATATGGAGTAGATTCTTAGAGTGACTCTTACGCATCATCCTAAGTCCCCTTACACATCACAGTGAGATTCCAACACTTTTCTAGATTCTAATTTTCACAGTATGGGAAAACCTTAATTATTAATCATTGTTTTAGAGTTACCCTTATGAATTTTTTATTATAACCCTTACATATCTAAAAGATTTACCCCTACATAAGTTTTTTTCCTTTTCCAATTTACTGAAAATCATAAAATTTAATAACTTATGTCTAGGGTTTTCAACTAAACTTCAAATATTCCCAGGGATTCTCTATCCACTATAAATCATATCCAAACAAATTGAATGAATTTATAAATTATCATAATTTCTCCAAATCACTTTAACTTCATTTATAAATCCTTATAGAAAATCAGTACTCAAGTTTGAGTGCTTTAATTGATCTTCAATACCTCACCACTTCCAAATTCAAATTCAACCTTCTACAATAATCATCCAAGGGATATTCTATATATATTTCACAACCTTTATACTTAATAATCCAATGATGTATTCTTACAAACTTTTGATAGCTTGATTCTTTTATAACACATCCAACTCTTCAAACTCCATTATAAACTTATAGTAGACAATGCTATCAACCTTCATTGGCACTTGTAATTGATTCACTACAAGATTATCTTTATAATCATCATATGGATGATTTAAAAAACACCAAGTAACATCTCAAATAAAATCCTTTAAAACATATGAATTTATGGAAGAATATGAAATATTATTTGAAGTTAAGGAGTTATGAAAGAACTTTTGTGAGTTCAATGAAAGGAGTTTTGGAAGGAGAAAATGTTAGATTATAAAAAGAAGATTCTATAAGAAGAATTTAGAGTTTTATAGAAAAATAAAATTTCATTTTAAAGAAGAATATATAAAATGATTAGAACAAATGAGTTGATGAAGGACGATATTATAAGGATTATATGAAGTTATCTCCATAAATAGTTTCTAGGAGGAGTTTTATGACTTCAAAAAAGATAAATACTGAAGTAGTTGAAGAATAAAGTAAAAATTATTTGTAAGGATGATCTAAGAAACCCAAAACAATTAAGATTTTATAAGAACAAAGTCAGATTATTCTATGATGTTCATTTATTTGAAGAAAATCACCTTATAATAACACCAATAGTGATCCAAACTTAGTTGAATTTACAAATTATTGATCACTGAAATATGAGGATGCATGTAAAGAATCACAGTGTGTTGAAGATACAAAATATTGAGTAATGTAAGAAGAAAGAAACATATAATTAGATAGGTTTTTTAGTAGAGTCCTAGGTTTGGGATGATTGAAAGATTGATCCTAAGTAAATACTATATTATTAATCTCCAGAAGAAAAATATACAGAAGGATGAATCAGTGGATGAAGATGGAATTGATTAGAATGATGATCAATAGTTTAGATAAATGAGATATGAAGATGAAACTAAAATATGAGTTGAGTTTAGATAAGTATAAGGTCAAAACATTAGAATTTAGAGGTTAAGTTGATCAGTAGTAGGAAGAGAATATTCAATAATAAGAATAAAGTTTAAGCCTATGTTCAAACTAATTGAAGGTGAATTAGATGCAATCCTTTAGATTCATATGTTTCATGCTAATTTTTTTTGAAATATCAAAGACTATAGAAGTTTAATTTTAGGAAAGGATAAAACTGTAATGAATATAATTAAATCAAAAGAACATGTTTCATAAGAATTCTAGAAGGAATTTTCACTATTATAAAGTCAGAAATTATGATGATGTTAAGTTGGAAGTTCAAAGAGAAATATTCACAGAAGGAAAATATATGATTCAAGAAAATATCTTTGGAAGTGTAGAATATTGTTGATACCATGTTTTGAGGGAACACTAATTGTTTCAAATCCTGATATCTTTAGAATATAGTAAAGGTGGTCAATTTTTAATTTGAAAGGATGAGATGTTTAAATTTATTCCCACACATTACCCTCAATTGGTTTAAGAGTAAATATTACCTCATTATGAATCTATAATTTTATTTACAGATGTGTTTAAAAATTTTACATTAAGTCTAAATTTTCAAAAGTTAAATAAATTATTTCTTTAGAATATAATAAACTTAATCCTAAACTGAATAAAATTATAGTTATTCCCAGTTATAGTAATATAGAGGTTTTGACAAAAAAATTTGAAGAAACAGAAGAAGAAAGTATCTTAAGAGTAATAAAAGTTAGTCTATAAAAAGAAATATAAAGAGGACCCACCAATATTAGATCTTAAAGTGTGAAAAAGTTATACTAAAAAATATGTTAGAGTTAATCCTCTAGACAAATGTTATTAATGGTGTGGTGAGTAAGAATCCATTAAAATTATTATGGATTTTAAATATGAAATTAAAGATCATATAAGGAAAGTTGACATTGAGTTTTTCATATAAACATTTCTATTTATTTCTCCATGAATCAACAAAATTTAATTCCCTTTATTTCCTTTATCACTTCCTCACATCTTCCAGAATTAGATCTTGCATCTATTGTGTTTCTATATCTAGTGATTCCTCCATCTAGAATATTTTTTCTAGTAAAATTTCATCTAGAACACTCATTAGTTCCTCTATCTAGAATATATCCTTAAGGAAGATTTCTTCTAAAAACGGCCATAGGAAAATTATTCTCCTTAATTATTCTCGGTGAATTTACCAAAAAAATATTGACAATAAATAAAATATATCATCACATGCATCTAATGGGAACTGTAATATCCCCCTTTGGGTTTGTTATTAATACAATTTTTTTAAAGTCAATGTGTTTTCTACCCATTATTTATAATAAATTTAAAGACTATTTTATCTCATTTTTTATAGAACATCAAGCGAGGAACCGATTTTATCTCCCCCTTAATGATAATAATTTGAGTCCCCCATCATTTAAATCTTTGGGTGAGGGAGAAAAAATATTTATAATTATTTTTCATCTCCCCTTTACTTATATTAAATAAAATATATACCCAAATTCATTTAGAGAAGGATAATATCACTTTTCTTAAAGAAATAAGTTACAAATCAACCAACTATAAGTCTATGTGATCTATGTTTGTTGTAGAAAAAAATATTGATTAAGTTGACTATTAAATCTATTGATAAAATTTACCAAGTGATGTTAAATTTTATATAGTGTAATTTTAAAGGTAATTTCATCATATTTTTATTCAAATTACTTTCCTATGTCCATATCAATAAATATATTAAAATAATTCAAGCATAAAAGACAAGTATCTTTAATTTTCATGATAATCATTACTTTTTCATCAACAAATCAATATCCCCATTGCATTTAAACTTTATTTTTTATATAAGTATTTGAGAGTATAGACAACGTACTTCAAATATAACAAAAAATTCAATGACCCAAATCTTTGGTATTATAATGTCCATCATCATTTAGAGCTTGTGACTATGTAAAATTTAATCTTGAATCCACCAAATTTTTCAGGATCCAATATTGGAACACTTTGCTACTCCAGAGTATGAATATTTACATCAACTTATAAAGATTCAAGAAAAACCATCTTTATATTTACTTCAGGGTTCCCCCTGAATAACGTCACCTTCAATTCCCCCTTTTAAGCCAGGTCTCTAAATTATCCGAGGGAATTAATTTGATCATATATTTTCTCATCAGATAAAGCATCATGGTTGATAAATGTTTCTCAACCCAAAAACACACTTCATTTTAAAATATTTTTTTGCCTTTATACTTATATTTACAAGAATTAGTATTCTTATAAGGAATGGATATATTTTTCATACTTTTTATTTAAATATTTCATGGTTGTTTATTTTTAAATTCATTATATCAAGGAACATTTTTTTTATTTTCTTCTACTTCTGACTTCCTTGCTTCCTCCAACTTATTTCTCAATATAACCACATAAAACTTCAGAATATGTTCAAATTTATTCTTGTGTTGGTATTTTTTACATATTCACTTGTTCCTTATGAAGATTGTCTAATTTTATTTATCATATTCTTCTATTTTGGTACCAATTTTAGAAAATTTTATGGGGTGTGGCTAACCAACTTACACCTTTCACACAACTTCCTATCTTTTGGTAACTTACTCTTTAATGGAAACTTTTATTGAAATTAAACATCTTCATCAGATATGTGTTCCAACATTCAAATCCACTTGTATATTTCATGTATTGAATGAATTTTTTATTCATACTTTCTTCGATTAACTTGAACATTTATAGAATGTTTACTACTATCCATGAAGTATCCTTTTATTCTATAGAAGTAACATCTTTTATTGGGATTACATCTTCTGAATATTTCTTCTTGCGTGTAAACTTCCCCATAGCTTATGATTACTTTAAAATCAAGGTATATTTATATTCTATATCTATTTTATTCTCCTCCAAATTTTGTGACTTTCTTCCATTAGTGTTCATTAATTTATGATTGGAAAAAGTAAACCAACACTGACAATGACCACTTATTCCAAATCTAGATGAGTTTCTAATTACCTTAACATTATTACCCATTAATATTTTAATTTTATATCTTTCAAACCTTGTAATATTATGAAAAACATGATATCTATGTTTTTGAACATTCCATAACAACGACAGTACCCAATAATCCCGGGATTCTTCCATTTTGTTGCGTTTTGGATGGTGGAAATTTATTGTGAAACTTATTTCTTCCATATATTTATTTTTTTCAATCATACATATTTTTGAGACCTCCTTACATTTTATTTTATCATATACACCTTTATATAAGAGGTGAGTTTCAAACTTTTTTTCACCAGTCTTCTTTTGAAACTACAACTTGCACTATTCAAAGTATGGGAGTTAGTGTATATAGAATCATTAGAATATGGGATTTTAATTTTACTAGGCTTAACATAAGTAGATACTTATAATCGTGTCATATTATTACTATCACTAGATTGGGTCTTTTAAAAAGCAATAATTTCTTTAGAAACTTTGATAATGGCAATTTTCTTATGTTTTTGTAAAGATTTAGATTGATAATTTTATTTTTTTTAATTTTATTTCTAAATCAAGGCACTTTAAATTTAAATTGATCATATAGTTTTCAAGTAATTCCACATTCTCTTCACATTTATCTTTCAAATTCATAAACTTTTCTTCATGCGTTACTTTCTTATTTCAAGTACTTATTAATATCTTTGATTATTCTAGCATTAATATCCATCTATGAGTTATTGATATTTATAATTTATTATTATCCATGAAATATTTATTTAACAATTTCATCCAAAACAATATTCTAAATAAATCTTCTTCACAATGCTTCTTCAATAAGGACAAACATTTCTTGAGAATGTAACACCGTTTCTTCCTTTCATTTAATGAGTTTAGTAAGATTTCTACATTCACTTACTTTCTTAACCAATACTTATTCCATTTCATCAGTTTCCTCCCTAGGCTGAGTTTCTTATTTATAATGTCCATTGATAAATGAAAATATATATTTGAAAAACTCACTGCGAACTTACTTAAGAAGATATTTAATTTCAAATTAATAAATTCTTAACAATTTCAATGTATTCATACTCACCAAAACTAGATAAAATTTCTTCCATAGTATTAACTCCAAAATAATTTTCAATATAACTTTTGAAAACTCTATCTTTTTATAGTGGTGGATCCTCTATTCATTTATTTTGAGAGACAAACTTCCCTTGATTTTGATCTTATTTATTCTTCCCGTTCTTCATGGTTTTGAATGAAACCTTGATGTTTCTACAAAAAATAATAAATTTTGTTTTCTTCAACTCATGCTTAATTTCCTCATCTTCAAGAGAAGTAATTTTTTTAACTTTGAGAAATCTACAAATCATATAAAATAGTTAAAAACAACTATGAATAAAATAATAGTTCCAATTGCTGGTAACCATTTCTATAATACCAAATAATATTCCAAGGGGATAATTCAATCACACTAAGAGAAGGTGGGGGTGGATCATGGGTGACTGAATTTTCTTTTTACCTATTTATTTTAACTTAATTTATTCTTTCCTTTAAGTTGATAAAACCTATGTTATCCATTAGGATGTATGGATCTTTAAAAATTCACTCTCATTAGTTTTCCATTGGAATATAAAGATAATGTAAATTAAATATCACACATGGATTTTTATAAGGGTTGGAATAAAATCCTACAATTTTCCATATTGGTTATGAATTATAATACCTATCCTATGATTACGATGATATATTGAATTTATTATCAATATTTTATGGAAAAGTAAATAAGTAAGTTGAATAGATAATTTTATTATAGATATTTTGGAAGAAATCCACCATAAAGAAATATTTATTATGGATGCACCATTGGGTTTTCCAAAATCAATTCCACCAGAAAGACATATTCAAGATGGAGGAACCTTCAAAAGAAGGAACACCATAGATCCAAGATCTACTTTCAGAAGATGACTGAAAGTAATAAAGAAAAGAAAGGGAATCAAATTCTATAGAAGGATGGAGAAATAAATAGAAATTTTTATATTTGTAATTAAAAATAATTTGGATTTAAATAAAAAAGTTACAACATATGGGAATATTGAATAACCTAAAGAAGATTCAGAAAGATATTGAAGGTCCACTGAAGAGAGTTTCTTCCATAAGAAATGGACATGGCATGAAGTACAGCACCCCAAAAAAGATATTCCAGAAGAATATTCTATAAATATTTGTTATGAAGTTCACTAAAGATAAATGTTATAGTATATGTAGCATAATTTTGAATGTTTCTAGAAGAATTAGCTATGAAACCTGATCTATTAAAGATTTCAAAACAATAATTTAGAAGTTATTGTGTTATTAATTCATCAAAAGAACATAACTTTAGAAGAATACCAATAGTGAACCAAGATTAGTTTAATTTAAAAACTCCTACTCATAATAAAAAGAGGATTCATGTAAATCATCATGGAGTTTTGAAGATACCAGAATTTAAAGTAATGAAAAAAGAAATCACCATAATAATGATGAGGTGCCCAAGTAGAGTTCTAAGCTTAAGATGATCAAAATATTGATCCCAAGTAAATACCAGATAAATATTCTCTATAAGAAAAATATTTTTTAGGATGATTTAATGTCTAAATATGGAATCAATATAAATTACAATAAATATTTGAGCTAATCAAAATAAGAAGCTGAAGATAGAAGATGAGTTGAGTTTAGATAAGCCGAAGGCTAGAAAATCAAAAGTTGGAACTAGAGTCTATTAGAATTATGAAGTTATTATTTAATCGAAAGAAGAATATATATGTAGAATAATGGACCAAATTCACTCATAAGTAACCAAAACTGGTTTTCCACATGGCTTAAATTATGCTTACCCATACACAAGAGGCTCTAGACTTGCAGTGATGGTCTATGATGGTATGGTGGGAAGACTATATCGTCATGATCAGAGTATAGCACAATGATATAAAAATAAAAATAATCTATGGAAACATTTTTATAAATGAACTATAGAGTTATAAATCATGAATTTATAATGATAACAATAATAATAATCATAATTAGTAGTAATATAGAATCATAACAATCAATCAAATCCATATACAGTAACATATACAAAAGATGTAATGTTTGCTTACTAGTAAAAATGGGGAATATATAGGATGCAGAGTAACCAGAATATAAAGTGAAAAAAAAGACTAAATCCTTCTCCAATCGTATCATGGAAATAAGCTCAATCCTCTTCTCCTGTACTCCATCCTAGTGCTGAGAATCAAGAGTCCAAAGCTGGAAGCGTCCCTTTTTCCCTAGTCGCATCAATGAGGTATGTTTGGGTACCAATCAACAACCCAAAAAGGGTGTGAGATATACTCAGTAGGCCCCCTCCAATTATGTCTTGTATAATCAATCTAGTACATATAAAATTAGTAGTGTTTAGGTATTATAATTATGAAGTAGAAATATAAACTATAACTAGGTCAACTCAAGTTTCTAAAGGACACATGACTGACACTACCTACTTCAGTATAAGTCAGGATATCTATAATTATGTGTCTATGAATATAGGTATATACATATAGATATATTTGTATATACATTCACTATATATGTGATAACCTAAATAGACATATATATAGATACATAATACTAGTTAGGATTTGAGGCGTAACTCTGTCCTCTATGCATAATCATAAGAGTCTCATATTTTTAAGTAAGTGTCTCCATTCCCACATATATAATTGAATAATAAGGGATTAAATTATTTAGTATCATGAATTATAAGGGATTATATGCATGAGTATCATAAATAATAGGGACTCCATGCATGGGTATCATAAAAAATAAGGAATTACATGCCCAAGTATCATAAATAATAAGGGAAACCATGCATGAGTATCAATATAATAAGGGATTCCATGCTCAAGGATCATATATAATAAGGGAATCCATGCCCAAGTATCACATATAATAAGGAATTCCATGCCCTAGGATCATGTATAATAATGGAATTATTAGTTATGCTTAACATTGGACAATAGTTGGTCTCCAACCATTTTACAATTCATTTAGTTAGGGGAATAAACCATAATGCATATAAATGTCACGTAACGGGTCTTACCATCCACTTTAATTTAATTAAATTTAGTAATTTCATTTAAAAGTTAATACAATAACACTTAAAAGGTGGGTTGGCCACCTATTAACTTATAAATTCAAGAGGAATTTCATAACCATGCCTCAAGAAGTGGCACTGGTTAAAGGGAACATCCTCCAATAAAGACAAGGGTGTAAGGGAGAATTTTTAGCATAGATAATAATTCAATTTAGATTAATTCATATTTTATAGGAAACATATGGAAGGTACAAGATTGTGTGGTTTCTTTCCAGGGATCATTGGTGCTTGGAGGGCCAACACCAGGTCACCTTGCAGAAAAGAGAGAAGGCAAACCTTCTTGGTGAAGGCTCTGGCTATCTTATTCTGATGCCTTTCCATATTGTGTAGGGCACATAGCCTCTTCCTGTCTAGTGCTTCCAATTCAGCTAGATGGTTTTCGTCCACCTTATCTGGTGCTTTCTGGTCATAGACTGCAGTGCGTAATTATGGCAGCTGGATCTTGATGGGCAGGACAACCTCATCCCCATACACCAGGGAATATGGGGTCACCTGGGTGGAATTGTGAGTCATCGTCTAATAAGCCCAAAGGGCGTTGGGGAGCTTGTCCAGCCAACTTTTATTGTTCTAACCAACCATTTTCTGCAGAATGTTAGAGAGGGTTTTGTTGAATGCCTCGATCTGTCTATTCGCTTGAGCATGATAGCGATAGGTATGGTTCGAACAGATATTGTACTTGGCGTACAATTTCTTCAGCTCGACTGCTCGGAAATTGGTGCCATTATCGGTGAGGACAACATGAGGGACTCCAAACCGGTGGATGATATTGGAGCTCATGAAGTCGACGATGGAACGGTCCTTGACCTCTTTGAGTGGAATAGCCTCCGCCCACTTGGAGAATAAATCTGTAACAGTCGGGATGAACCTACACTGACAAGCTGTCGCCGGTGGATATGGTCCCACGACATTAAGTCCCCACACCTCAAATGGCCAAGAGTACTTGGTGGAGTGGAGAGGCTCTGGAGGACAATGCAGGAAGTTAGGATGAACTTGGAATGCATGGAATCTCTTGGAAAACTCAATACAATCATGGATCATAGAGGGCCAGAAGTACCCCAATCTCTGGATCTGATGGGATAGCTTGGGCCTAGCATGGTGGGCACCACATGAACATGCATGAACCTCTTGCATGAATTGATAAATCTCAACTCCTTGAATACAATAGAGGAGAACAACATCGAAGCACCGCTTATAGAGGGCCCGCTCAAGACTGGGACCACTCTGGAGGGTAAATTGAAATGCGTAGCGTCGAATTCACTCGCGCTCGGCTCAGTCATTGTAACACCCCAAGATTTTATGAAAAATATTATTTTTAATTTCATTAATGTCTTGTGTTGTACGCTACACCAAAAGGAGCTTGCACAACACGTATCCTTGACTTGTCTTGCATTATACGCAATCACAACCTTCCTCGGTAGCGCGTGTAGTACGCAATACCAAGTTTCAATAAACAACGATATGCTATTAAAATATTATTAAAACTAGCCATTATGAATAGTAATAACAAATTTTTGAAATTTTGTAAATTTTAGTTTTCAAAATGGACTTCATTTTTGGATTCGGAATATCGAAATTAGCTTAGGGTGAAATTCTGGTACTTTTCGGATAACTTTCATTTTCTGATGAATAGTGAAAATTACTAAATTTTAATTAAAAACAACCTTTTTAATCGAAATAATTAATAGTGATAAATTATTAATTTGAGTGGTTTTAAAGTATATTTAGAATATATTTTTACAATTTAATACAATGTTGGTCATTGGATGTAATTTCACATTTAAACCAGACATAAACAAGTGTCAATCTTTTGATAGTTATTATCTCTTAAGAACACACTATTTGTTTTGACAACGGGAATTAATTTTTAAATTAAGTAATGAAACTGATATGTTTTAAATTTGGTAAAATAGACAGCATTTTTGAGTTCATAATATAAAATATAGATTAGGCCTAATTTTTGGTATTTTTCTGGAAACTTTCATTTTTTGATGAATAGTGAAACCACTAAGTGGTAGTTAAAAAAAATGAATTTTTCATAAAACTTAATTTTACCGCTTCTGTGAGTGGAATTTCAAAAATCTGAGAGACACGGTTGATGTCAGTAAGTAAAATGTGGTTCAATGAGATGAAAATAATTTTTGGTAAATAGTAACTTTTTACTTTTTTTACCACGGTTAAAAGTAAATAGGGTAATTAAGGGTAAAAATGATATTATTATTACCCTAAAACATGTCCTAATTCTATTGGATAAGTGTAATTCTACCAAAAACAGCCTTAGGAATAAAATATGACCATTTAGGCCCACTTGGATTAGATTAGGACATTTATTATTAATTTATTTAAAGAAGGGTTAAAATAGTTAAAATCAAAGTTTAATAAGTAAATAATTTTTAATATAAGGTTATACATAAGATAAATTCGACTATAAATATTAATTAGAAAGCTAAAAATATTTCCTACATAGTGGTATTTTATTTGTAATTTTTATACATTAAATAATATAATTTATTTATGACACAAAGATGATGCAGTAATTATCTTATTAATGAAATATTGACATAATTGATGTTATAAATACAAAAAAAAAATGTAATTTGAGACTTTTTATGAATTACAATAATTTTATAGGTTAATATGACATGTTAGTATTTATTTAATTAACTTTTTTTGAACTAATCATTCTGTTATGATTTTTACAAAAATCAATTACTAAATAGTGTCGAAATTGACATAAAATAGTTTTTAAAACAAATATTAAATTATTAATTGTTATTTTATTCCTAAAAATCTAAGGTTCGGTCAAATGACTTAGATAAGGTTTTATATATTAATAATAAACAACTTGGGGTTAGTTTGGCTACTTATCGTAAGTTTATTAACCTTATAGTATAAGAACACAAGAAGACACGGTAAAAGTAAAATTATTTAACTTAAAGTTAAATATAAATGATAAGGTTAAACTAGGAACCTAAACTTGTCTAAATTATATTGGATGAGATTATTTCTACCCATCCCCACCTTAGCTTCGAAATAATTCAATTTGTAGCTATTTAAAACCGAATTTGGCTGTATAATAAAATAATATTTTTAGTTATTCCAAAGGTGCCCCTCTCCTCCCTTATAAAAGGGCACCTCCTCCCTCTCTTCCTAACACCACTTTGAGTTTTCAATATCAGCCAAACCCTGCCAAATTCTCTTCTCCACTTCTCTAGAAACATCCTAGAGGTTCTGGTCTTCCTCAAAGACCAATTTTAGTGTCCTAAAAGGAGATCTCAAAGAGGCGCTTCAAAGAAGAGGTAATGTCCGATTACCAATTCTTTCAACTTTATTTCTTCTTATACTTATTATTCTTTAGTTGTTTCATTATGAAGTAATAACATCAGTATCACTAATATACTGATATGTTATTATAATTATTAAATAACCCTATTTCACCATCTATCCATCCTACGGAAAACGAAATCACCGCGCGTGCGTACGTACGAAATACCGTCTCCATGCCGTGGTGTAATCTATTTTCCACCACCACCTTACTTGGATGGGTATAATGGTGTAAATAATGACTATATATGAATATTATAAAATTATATTGATTCTGAAATAGTATACATACACTACAATACAATTCCACGATCATGAGAATGATATCATCGCTCGTGCGTACGTACGGACTACCGTCTCCACAACGCGATGAGATTCATTCTCCACGTTAAACATTCATGAATGATTATAAAGTATATATAATAAGTAATCATGAAATATATGAAATAATAATGATACTAGATTTATTTATATATATATATATGTATTTCATCCAATTAATTCCATTCAATTCAATGAGGAAACAAAAACAACGTTCATGCGTACATACAGCCTACCGTCTCCAGGAACAGTGTATTTCTTTCCATTTATCGATCTATTATATATATGTATATTATGAATATATATTATATATAAATCATGTTTTATATTCTGTAATTAATTAATCATGATCTAAGTAATCATATGATTAATTACAAGTCAAAACACGGACGACAAATGAAACGATTTTACCCAAAACACTCTTTAACATGGAATTTACAAAAAGAACGGGTAATATAAAGTCATTAGTGAACCATATATGATATCATAATAATGAATATGATTCTTTAATAAGTCAATGAAATTATTTAAATCATCATACAGGAGGTTTTGATACGTACGAAGCATATCAGACCTAAGGTAAGGGATAATTTTGAAAATCTCATTTTTATCTGAGAATTGTTTATTCGTAAGTATTTATTAGGGTTATTGCTATCATCCATGTAAATGTTTTATAATAGTATATTCATGTATGTTTAAAGTCCTTTTTACCCATTTTTTACTTTTACTACATGGTATGTATGGAATCTTTCTTTTACGAGGTACTTTTTGACTTTTCCGGCAAAAGTGCGAGAAGAATGTTTTTTTAACATATAGAGCATGAAAGGATTTTTACGGTTTTATAAAGCCTTATTTTCATGAAGCTTCCTCCAAAATATTTCATGACTATTTTAAACAAAATCTTTTTCTTTTAAAATTTCATGACGTTTTGTGAAAAGAAATTGATTTTGAAGAAGAAAGGATATTTTCCTCAAGAATTCATTTCATGTGTTTTATCAAAACCATTTTCCATCTAAGATGACATTATTTCATATGTGTATGTTTCATGTATAATGTCTCTATGATTTACATGGTTTCACTTTTCTTATTATGAAATGATATTCATTTATTTTATATGGATTATGTGATGATGGAATGATGTTTATGAAACCCATTTTATTTATTGGGTTTTTTATGAATGATGTATGTTTATTTTGTGGCACAAGTAAGAATGATTTCATTATGAGATGGGTGGGACCTATATCTCCCTCCAATGCATTGGGTAAAGATTTTATATCTCATGAGATAGACATGGCGGAAACGGTAAGTTAATCTGGTTCTGTGTTATAGGACTGAAACGAGGAGTGAACTCGATTCAGAATGGGACTTTGTCCACTAAGATGGTCTTCGCAGCAATGCCTTGGCTACTATGGAAATAATTACATGTGATTAATGGATGCCACAATTACATGTTTTATTCCCATGCTATTTTATCATGATTGATGTTCTTTTATGATATATTCCTTATGTACTTCCAAGATTTATATCTTTGCTCAAGGTTTTAATGTTTAGATTTCATGTTCAAGTTTTTGCTTTCAAATGTTTATGGATTGTTTTATGTTCTCTATGTTTTCCCTTACTGAGCAATTGAGCTCACCCTTTTTTTATGTTTTTTCCCTAGGAAATAAAGAAAGGTTTTAGGTAAGGAAACAAAAAGGGTAAGATCGTTATGGGAGATGTTGAAGATCTTTCAACATGATTAGTTGTTTATATTCCAAGTTTCCAAAGACACTAAACTATTACGGTCCTTGTGTGTCTGTTTTTGTTATGTATTAAGTATTCTGCAAAAGTAATTTAATTTCCATGTACGTCAAGATTAGGGTCTCTACAGTTGGTATCAGAGGAAAGGTTTAGTCAACCTTTGGAAACTAGGATGCGAAAACGTTAGTGAGATCCCTAGAGATATTACAAAGGTATGTCTAGGGATGTCCCTAAGGATAAGTATACGTATAGGATATAGTCCTAGAACTACGGTAATGATATTATAATTTAACCTAGGTTGTTAGATATTGAGGGTACCCCCCTTTACTATTTGGTTTTCCCTAGCATGATTTTTTCCTCTCACACTATTCTTTTTAGGTTTTAGAAAATGGATGGAAATAGGAAGATTCATGATAATGGAGGATATGAAGGACAATGGAATGATATTCTTCATGAGAAACCAAATGAAATGGTATTTGGAAGTCCAAGAATCATTATTATGCTTAATAAGCAATCTCATAATATGATCAATAATCTCAACTTTGGTAAGTTTCCTGACTCAGATAATAAGATAAAGATGGAGTTTCATGATGATCACAGAGGAAAGAAAGTTCAATTTCCCCTATGTAAATCATGTGGGAAGAGGCATCAAGGAGATTGTTTCAAAGGAACTAGAAGATACTTTGGGTGTGGGAAACAAGGACACAAAGACAGTAAGTGCAAAGGAAAAGGTTCAGTTAATACCATGGACAAGGATAATGGTGTTGCTACGACATCAACAATGATTAGATGTTTTAAATGTGGAATGTATGGGAATTATGCAAACCAATGCCCTAAGGGAAAATCTCATGAAGAGAATCAGCATGGTCATATGAGTAGTATTTATGTTGATGATGATGAAGAGACTACAAATGATATGTGAGATGAAAGAATTGTTGAAGCTCAGTCAATGGTTTAAGAAGGTAGTGGAATGATTATATGTTTATCAAGTGTAATGTTGTATAAGTAATCTCATGGTACTATGGAATAAAGATACATCCAAGGATTGTTACACTGTTGTCTTTCCTATGTTCTGAAAGTGTATGATTAATGGTATTAGTGACCATGAATGGTTATTCAAATATTCTTGGAATGTAGATGATATGCGCATAATGAAGGGATAAGGAGAAAATTAAATGTTTGATAGTATTCATGAGCTCATGACTGATATAAGGAGAAGGTTATATCATGGTTTGAGTATATGGAATTTTTGGATTTTGGTATGTGGAAAGAGTTAACTTTTGACAGTAGTCATGTTTTCACTAAGGTTTAATGGGTATTCATTTTTCAAGAGAATACATGATTAAGGTATTCACATGATTGGAATGTGACCAACAAGATATATGGGGGATAAATGATGGTATTCACATGCTTGGTTGATGACATTTCAAGTAATCGTTTTCTTTATACTATGAGCTTGGACTGAAGTATTTTAGATAAGCCTAAAGATTGGAATAGATTATGTTGGACATAAGTTAGTATTGTTTAAGGATAGAACTTTTTTTAATATTATTGATGGGATGTTATAGTAATGTAGTTTTAGAAAAAGGATAACCTGCAGGACGGGCGACAGCCCATCACCTCGGGCAAGGCTGTGGGAATCGAACCCACAACCGAAGTGCGACTGGCCTTTATCACATACCACTGGCCTACAGGAAGTCCCTGGTTAGTAGAAACTAGTTTTATTTTATTATGCGGTATGATATATGAAGTATAAGTTCATTTTTGGAATCATATACGGTTAACCTCACCATATATGGACCTATGTATATTTGATAACTTTTGCTAACCTTTTGTTTAAAACAGATGGAATGACCCATAATTCTATCACATGATCTATTAAAACTTCATGAATAACAAATTCAACTTCATTTCTGTAATAGATGAAGTGGAAATTGTTCAAAGCACAACCAATAGTGAGATTGTACCAAAATAAAGTAAGTAATTATTCTAATTCAAAATCTTCAACTTTAGGGAAATGATCTTGAAAACCAAAAATGTTGTCCTAGTGCTCTTATATCCGATGAA
Organism: Viscum album; assembly: GCA_963277665.1. Lineage (NCBI taxonomy): Eukaryota > Viridiplantae > Streptophyta > Magnoliopsida > Santalales > Viscaceae > Viscum > Viscum album. The sequence goes on along the minus strand of OY728161.1, from coordinate 1,950,570,664 downwards.
TCAGATGGTACCCTAGATCATCAAAAATTTATGGCTTTGTGATTGCTGGCTTTTCCATAGCCATGTTCTCTACCACTCTCCATCAGAACATGATGATTAGATTTCTCTTCCATATCCATATTTTCACCTATGTGGAAACCCAGTTATTAGTTTATTTGGGTAACCGTTACATTTCATACTTTTTTTTAAAGATTGGTTTTGGTATTCCTTTTTACGATGTGGGTTTCTATTAAAGAAACTTTCGAGTAGTAAACCATTTATAACCCCGACGAATTTCGAGGGCGAAATTCATTTTAAGGGGGGTAGAATGTAACACCCCGAGATTTTATGAAAAATATTCTTTTTAATTTCATTAATGTCTTGTGTTGTATGCTACACCAAAAGGAGCTTGCACAACACGCATCCTTGACTTGCCTTGCATTACACGCAATCGCGACCTTCCTTGGTAGCACATGTAGTACGCAATACCGAGTTTCACTAAACAACGATATGCTATTAAAATATTATTAAAACTAACCATTATGAATAGTAATGACCACTTTTTAAAATTTTGTAAATTTTAGTTTTCAAAATGGACTTCATTTTTGGATTCTGAATATCAAAATTAGCTTAGGGTGAAATTTTGGTACTTTTCGGAAACTTTCATTTTTTGATGAATAGTGAAACCACTAAGTGGTAGTTAAAAAAAATGAATTTTTCATAAAACTTAATTTTACCGCTTCTGTGAGTGGAATTTCAAAAATCTGAGAGACACGGTTGATGTCAGTAAGTAAAATGTGGTTCAATGAGATGAAAATAATTTTTTTTGAATAGTAACTTTTTACTTTTTTTTACCACGGTTAAAAGTAAATAGGGTAATTAAGGGTAAAAATGATATTATTATTACCCTAAAACATGTCCTAATTCTATTGGATAAGTGTAATTCGACCAAAAACAGCCTTAGGAATAAAATATGACCATTTAGGCCCACTTGGATTAGATTAGGACATTTATTATTAATTTATTTAAAGAAGGGTTAAAATAGTTAAAATCAAAGTTTAATAAGTAAATCATTTTTAATAAAAAGTTATACATAAGATAAATTCGACTATAAATATTCATTATAAATCTAAAAATATTTCCTACATAATGGTATTTTATTTGTAATTTTTATACATTAAATATTATAATTTATTTATGACACAAAGATGATGCAGTAATTATCTTATTAATGAAATATTGACATAATTGATGTTATAAATACAAAAATAAATGTAATTTGAGACTTTTTATGAATTCCAATAATTTTATAGGTTAATATGACATGTTATTATTGATTTCATTAAATTTTTTCGATCTAATCATTCTGTTATGATTTTTACAAAAATCAATTACTAAATAGTGTCGAAATTGACATAAAATAGTTTTAAAACAAATATTAAATTATTAATTGTTATTTTATTCCTAAAAATATATGGTTCGGAAAAATGATTTAAATAAGGTTTTATATATTAATAATAAACAACTTGGGGTTAGTTTTGCTACTTATAGTAAGTTTATTAACCTTATAGTATAAGAACACAAGAAGACACGGTAAAAGTAAAATTATTTAACTTAAAGTTAAATATAAATGATAAGGTTAAAATAGGAACCTAAATTTGTTTAAATTATATTGGATGAGAGTATTTCAACCCATCCCCACCTTAGCTTCTAAATAAATCAATTTGGATCTATTTAAAACCGAATTTGGATTTATAATAAAATAATATTTTTAGTTATTCCAAAGGTGCCCCTCTCCTCCCTTATAAAAGGGAACCTCCTCCCTCTCTTCCTCACACCACTTTGAGTTTTCAAGCTCAGACAACCCCTAAAAAATTATCTTCTCAAATTCCCTAGCAACATCATAGAGGTTCTGGTCTTCCTCAAAGACCAATTCTAGTGTCCTAAAAGGAGATCTCAAAGAGGCGCTTCAAAGAAGAGGTAATGTCCGATTACCAATTCTTTCAACTTTATTTCTTCTTCCACTTCTTCTTCTTTAGTTGTTTCATTATGAAGTAATAACATAAGTATCACTCATATACTGATATGTTATTATAAGTATGAAACAACCCTATTTCACCATCTATCCATCCTACGGAAAACGAAATCACCGCGCGTGCGTACGTACGGAATGTCGTCTCCACGCCGTGGTGTAATCTATTTTCCACCACCACCTTACTTGTATGGGTATAATGGTGTAAATAATGACTATATATGAATATTATAAAGTGATATTGATTCTTAAATAGTATACATACACTCCAATACAATTCCACGATCATGAGAACGATATCATCGCTCTTGCGTACGTACGGACTACCGTCTCCATGACACGATGAGATTCATTCTCCACGTTAACCATTCATGAATGATTATAAAGTATATATAATAAGTAATCATGAAATATATGAAATAATAATGATACTGTATTTATATATATATGTATTTCATCCAATTAATTCCATTCAATTCAATGAGGAAACGAAAACAACGTTCATGCGTACATACGGCCTACCGTCTCCATGAACGGTGTATTTATTTCCATTTATCTATCTATTATATATATGTATATTATGAATATATATTATATATAAATCATGTTTTATATTCTGTAATTAAGTAATCATGATCTAAGTAATCATATGATTAATTACAAGTCAAAACACGGACGACAAATGAAACGATTTTACCCAAAACACTCTTTAACATGGAATTTACAAAAGAAAGGGTAATATAAAGTCATAAGTGAACCATATATGATATAATAATAATGAATATGATTCTTTAATAATTCAATGACATTATTTAAATCATTATACAGGAGGTTTGGATACGTATGAAGCATATCAGACCTAAGGTAAGGGATAATTTTGCAAATCTCATTTTTATCTGAGAATTGCTTATTCATAAGTATTTACTGGGGTTATTGCTATCATCCATGTAAATGTTTTATAATAGTGTATTCATGTATTTTTAAAGTCCTTTTTACCCATTTTTGACTTTTACTACATGGTATGTATGGAATCTTTCTTTTACGAGGTACTTTTTGACTTTTTCGGCAAAAGTGTGAGAAGAATGTTTTTTAACGTATATGGCATGAAAGGATTTTTACGGTTTTATAAAGCCTTATTTTCATGAAGATTCCTCCAAAAGATTTCATGACTATTTTAAGCAAAATCTTTTTCTTTTAAAATTTCATGACGTTTTTTGAAAAGAAATTGATTTTGAAGAAGAAAGGATATTTTCCTCAAGAATTCATTTCAAGTGTTTTATCAAAACCATTTTCCATCAAAGATGACATTATTTCATATGTGTATGTTTCATGTATAATTTGTCTATGATTTACATGGTTTCACTTTTCTTATTATGAAATGATATCCATTTCTTTTATATGGATTATGTGATGATGGGATGATGTTTATGAAACCCATTTTATTTATTGGGTTTTTTATGAATGAGGTATGTTTATTTTGTGGCACCAGTAAGAATGATTTCATTATGAGATGGGTGGGACCTATATCTCCCTCCAATGAATTGGGTAAAGATTTTATATCTCATGAGATAGACATGGCTGAAACAGTAAGTTAATCCGGTTCAGTGTTATAGGACTGAAACGAGGAGTGAACTCGATTCAGAATGGGACTTTGTCCACTAATATGGTCTTCGCAGCAATGCCTTGGCTACTATGGAAATAATTACATGTTCTTAATGGATGCCACAATTAAATGTTTTATTCCCATGCTATTTTATCATGATTGATGTTCCTTTATGATATATACCTTACGTACTTCCAAGATTTATATCTTTGCTCAAGGTTTTAATGTTTAGATTTCATGTTCAAGTTTTTGCTTTCAAATGTTTATGGATTGTTTTATGTTCTCTATGTTTTCCCTTACTGAGCAATTGAGCTCACCCTTTTTTTTATGTTTTATTTTCCCTAGGAAATAAAGAAAGGTTTTAGGTAAGGAAACAAAAAGGGGAAGATCGTTATGGGAGATGTTGAAGATCTTTCAACATGATTAGTTGTTTATATTCCGAGTTTCCAAATACACTAAACTATTACGGTCCTTGTGTGTCTGTTTTTGCTATGTATTAAGTATTCCGCAAAAGTAATGTAATTTCCATGTACGTCAAGCTTAGGGTCTCTACAGTCATCTGGGAGGAAACCATTTTGGAGATACTCGAAAAAAGGTTCCCTCTAGTCGGGAGTGGCCTCAACAACTTCATGTTAAGAACCTGGGACCCCTAGCGCGGAGGGTCTGGCGATAAGGTGGCTTACCCGCAGGCCATCGTCATCCTCTGGGGTGACGGGGTCTATGACTCTCCGGTGTGCCACATGTATGATCAAATCATCCTGCTCGGGTTCTGCGAGTGACGCAGCTAAGACGACCAAAGAATCTTCTCGACCGTTCTGTGACCGAGGGATATGGGTAACCTCTGGTCAAGAAGGGAACTGGACCAGTAGGTGGAGGGTGCACTCCAAAAATGGTACAAGGTCTAGCTTCCTGACAACATAGTCACCATTGACCTGCTTGATGACTAGTTCGGAATCCCCTTTCACATGGAAATGGGGCACATCAATCTCAAGGGCCAGCTCGAGGCTGATGATGAGATCCTGATACTCTGCCTCGTTGTTGGTGCAGCCTTTTGACAACAAGAATGAGTATGGCAGAACGGATTGCACCGGGGATATGAAGATGACACCCAGACCCACTTTGTTGAGATTAGGATCATTGAGCCTCCTATCGGTGGGGCTCTGGGAGGCACCGTCGAAGTGCATTTTCCAGCATGAGATGGCATGATCGACTGAGAGGATTGCCTCATCAGGAAAGTCTAGGTCTAGGGATTGATCCGCGGAGGATGGATGGGTAGCTAGGAAGTCTGTTAATTCCTTTCCCTTGATGGCCTTCTGATGCACAAACCTGATGTCGAACTGCTGGAGGATCACCACCCACCGCGTTAGTCGACCAGTCAACATGGGGTGGTTCAGGATGTACATTAGTGGGTATACCCGAGAGACCAACTGTACCTCATGGTACTGCAAGTAATGACGTAATTTATGTATGGTGAATACGAGCTCAAGGCAGCTCTTTTCGATGGGGGAGTATCTGGTCTCTATATTGAGGAACATGCGGCTGAGATAGTAGAGGTTGTTCTCTGTTACCTCATTGTTCTTCTAGGAGAGAAGTGCACTGAGTGACCGTTCCAGGGCGGTCATGTAAAGGACCAGTGGCTTTTCGGAGATGGGTGGCATCAAGACCGGAGGTTGGAGGAGATACTGCTTGATTTACTCGAAGGCGGTCTGACACTCTTCATCCCATTCATAGGCAGAGCCTTTCTTCATGAGCTGGGAAAAGGGATTACACTTTCCAGCCATATTCGTAATGAATCAATGTATGTAGGATAAGTGGCCTTGAATACCTCGAAGCTCCTGAATATTGCTCAGGGGAGGCATTTGGCTGATGGCCTTGATATTCTCTAGGTCGATCTCAATGCCTCGGTATCTGACAACAAAGCCAAGAAACTTCCCGGAGGTGACCCCGAAGGCAGACTTCAGCGGGTTCAGCTTCAAGTGGCAGGAACAGAGGAAGCCTAACACTTTATCAAGGTACTTGAGATGGTCCTTTCACTGGCGAGATTTTAATACCAGATCATCCACGTAGCATTCCATAAGTGTCCTGAGAATCAGCCTGAATATGCGATGCATGGGCCGCTGATAGGTGGCACCTACATTATTTAGGCCGAAGGGAATAACCTGGTAATAAAAAGTACCTTGGGGAGCCCTGAAGGTAGTGTAATATTCTTCCTCGGGGGCCATCCAGATCTGGTTGTACCCGGAATACCCATCCATGAAGGCGAGGGCTTGGAACCCGATCATGGCATCAATTAACAACTCTGTCACTGGGAGGGGAAAATCATCTTTCGGGCAGTGGCGGTTGAGATCGCGGAAGTCGATGCAGACTCTGATCTGCCCGTTCTTCTTCCTGACTGGAACAATGTTGGAAATCCACCTGGGGTAATGAACTTCCTTGACAAATTTGGCTTTGATGAGCTTATCAACTTCGGCCTCAACCATGGCACCGTGAGAAGGGTGCATCTTTCTGGGAGGCTGTTTGAACCCGCGATGGTTTGTTGGGAGACCAAGGAGGTGGACGACTACCTGTGGATCTAGTCCTGGAATCTCATCTTAAGTCCAAGAAAACACGTCACAATGCTGTTTGAGAAAGTCCACGTACTGTTGCTGCTCCTCGAGGGGCACGGCAACAATGATCAATGTGGGTCTCAGATCTGCCTCGCTACCAAGGTTCACCTGTACCAGTTCATCGACCGTGGTAGAGACGCCTTATTCAAAGGTAGGGGGAGCATCCTCCAGACCCTCTTCTCCACCAGTGGAGGGATCTTAAATGGGGGGATTCATTTCCGAGCCACCAGACTCCGATGGGAGGCTGGTGCTGGGCTGAGCGGCAATTGTCATCATGTCAGGAGACTCATGCGCCATTGAGACCATAGCGATGAAGGCAGTCAATCCAATCCCATCTAGCCTTCAGCCCAAGGGGCCACACTTAATGACATCAAAGTAGTAGGGACGTGTCGGCCCAAGTCAGTTGATTCCAGCCTGGAGGAAGAGACATGTATGACGTACCACCATTGCCATGAGCCTGCCATCCTAATACCGTACAAGGGTAAGAGGTTCCAGGATCACCTAAGCCTAGTCAGTGTAGGAGTACAAGGTGATTTTCTTCCATCTCTTGGACATGGGAATATGCCTTCCTCTTGTACCCAAAACAACAAAACACTACCCCATGTCGGGGGTCGTGGAATCCAACCGATGGATCGAGAAGATGTAGGCATCGTCCTGACCTACCCAGGGATCACTTGTGACCAGGGCAGGTTCATCCTCACTTGCCAAAATTTTCTTATCCTTTCTCTTGTAATATTCAGTGTCAAGGAAGCGGGCTTCACAAGAGGCGAAAGGAGATACATCTCCTTGGAGCACGCCTACTCGACCATTGAGGGAGTATTTGAGGCATTGGTGATACAAAGAAGGGACCGCTACATGCAGATAGATCCATGGCCTACCCATCAATGCATTGTACGCGGTGTCCTGGGAGACGACCATGAACTCGGTGATAGCAATTAGGCCAGCGAACCGGGTCTTCAAGTGGATCTTGCCGACTGGGGATTGCTCAGTCCTGTCATATCTCTGGATTCTGAGGTCGAAGGAAGTTAAATAATCCTTAGAAAAACCCAGATTCCGTAGTGTCCGAGTCAGGATTAGGTTAATCCCAGAACCTGTGTCAACAAGACATCAGCGGACTTCCACGTCATTGAACTATCCAGTGATGTACAGTGGGCGAATGTGCCCATGTATGAGAGGGTATTCATCATCACTGAAGAATGAGATAAATTTTTGGCATTCGGCATTCTCAATTGCCTTAGTGTGGAAGGATTCTGCAGCTGCTACCTCCATCTCAAACTGGAGGGGGCTCCTTAGGGCCTCGGAAAGTGCCTCACACATTTCAGATGATAGGAGAAGAGCCTCAAGTATAGAAATCCTTGCTGGAATGCCGACAAGGTTCTTCATAACATCTTACTTCCGTGCCAAATGCGAGACTCTGCTTATAGGAGGTTGCTCTGCAATTGGAGGCACGATGGGCCCTGCCAGATGGACCAATGACTGGCTGGTACTGGGTACATCCCGCTGCCTGCTAGTTGATTCCTGGAGAGTAGCTGCCGGATGAGGACTGGACAACTGATATTGGCCTGTATGAAGGCAAGAATGGCCATGGTACAGACGAGACAACTCTACCTGATCTAGTAGCACAAACAGTGGTGGAGGTAGATCCGAGGGCACCAGATGAGGTTGCGTGTTCTGAGCTCTGTGTTGGGCCTGTTGTCTTGTTTCCGTAGCGTGTATGGACTGAATGAAAGTGTCATCTGTCGTTCCTTGATGACCCATGTGGCCAAGGTTCCGCTGACGTTGACGTCGGGGAGGCTGGCCTGGTGTTCCCCCTCGTCGGGAGTCATATAGGGATTTAATAGCTCCATGGTATTAACTGAAGCGTACCCCTGACTGTCGATCGAAGAGTCATCTAACACTGGGCGGATTCTGGGAGGAATCCCCATCTCAGGGGGCTTGACATCACTAAGAGTGCGGGATGACGACGACAGTGGTGGAGCACGTTGCTTCTTCTTGCGCCGTCGTTGCTTGTCCTTTTGGGAAGAGGTCGGCTGAGATGACGACGCAGAGGCACTGGTCACATATTCTGAAGGCTCCAGCTATTTCAAGCATGCCCGAATGATAACATGGGTGCGGGTGATGGTTTTACGGGCCATCCAGTCATCGTACTTCTGGGACCCATGGCTGGGAACCTACTGCCACTTTCCTTCATCGTCGCTACCACTTTCTGACCATACAAAGACACCCTCCACTTATGTCAGGGTTGGGACCAACCTGACTATGTTTTTGTCAACCTGGTCTTGGATCCAGTCTTTAAACACATAGCACTGCTTGAGGGTGTGCCCCAGAATCTAATGATAGGGGAAGTAGTTGGGGCGATCGGTGAGATTTGCCTCTATCGGCCTTCTGTACTAGGGTAAGTGCACAATCCCCTAATTTAGGGCACTTCAGAAGTAACCGAGGACCTGATTCTCATTGAACAAGTAAGTCTGGTGCCTTCTTTCCAGATAGGGGGCTCAGGGATCCTGGCCTTAACGGGGGCCCAGAGGGACTTTCCGAATAGGCGAAGCCTGATTATCCCACCTAGGCGGTGGTTGCGCATTGCGTGGGGGAACATGTCGATTCTGATGCGGTCGATGCTGGGTAGGAGCCTGTGCCTGAGGTGGAGGTCCTCTATGGGGTTGAGGAGCCGGTGCCACTGGTAGTAATTCTAGCTGCCTGGGGGATTCTATTTGGGCCACCGTGGTGGGCTCGGCTCTGGCAGCCCTCCTTGTTGGGATCACAGGGGGCCACAGACGCGCCTGACTAGCCTGTTGCAGAGCTTCCTCGAGGGGCTGAGCCTTATATGAGAAGTCCCAAAACCCTCCGGGTAGTTCTGGGTGATCAGGAATGGAACCAGTTTTGTTTTAACATTCCCTATGCACATCTTCAGTAATTGATCCTGAGTCAGTGGAATGTCGAGGGATTATGTAAGCCCCTTCCATCGGGTGATGAAGTCTATGACTCACTCATCAGGCCTTTGTTTGCACTTGAAGAAGTCTGCGATGTTGGTCTTTCATGTGGTGGAGCTAAACTGGTATAGGAACTGCCTACGAAGATCCTCCAAGTTTTTCATCGATCCGATGGGGAGCTGGCTGTACTAGACAAATGCAGGGCCCTCCAATGTATGCACAAAACATAGGAGATTGGCGACTTCCTACTGTGCCGGGGTCCCCAACATGGGGCCACACCTAGAGGGAAAATGAGCCAAGTGTTGCGGCGGGTTCCCTGTCCCGTTAAAGGGTGAGAAAGTGAGATTCCCAAAACCTGGGGGTGCAGGCATATCATCCACCCACGTGGGGTATGGAATTCCATTGGGTGGGACTACCACCTGTCGCGTTTCCAACGCCTCAAGGTGGGCGATGAGTGCCGCTATAGGATCGTCCGGGTGGGGGTCCCTATCTTGACAGGGATCCCTAATCACGAGTACGTTGCCAAGATCTTCGACATGGTAAAATGCTTCAATGGATCGTGGAGCAACTGGCGGAACAACCCTTGGGACGGCTAGGGGAACCCAGGCTGGATTCCTCGGATTGCCTCACCATTCAGGAGGGTTTGGCAAGATGTATCGCACCCTCTTTTCGTGAGTTCTGGATTCTACCCTATCTGTGGGAGTAGTATGATCAGGTTTTCCCAGAGGCATCTCACTGAGGGGAAGTTGTTCCTACCCCTGCTACCCCAACATAGGATCACCATAGTCGGGTTGCCTCTCTATAGCATGCTCAGCTAAGAGTTCATCGACCAGCCTCTTCTGCTAAGCAAGTTGCCGGTGAAACGTAGCCTTTTCGGGGTCTTCTTCCGTCTTCTGTACTGAGGCGGACGGGTCGAAGTTCTTGACAGTTCCGACATGTTCTTTACCCTTACCGGCATTTCGACTGAGTACCAGTGACTCAGTGGGCACAGGGAGGCCCAAAAGGTTCCTCTGTTGGAGAGTAATCCTCCCTAATGGGTCTAACAGTGGTGGTACACCTTCAGGGGGTAAGTCTCCATCGAGAAACACCAACTCTTACTCCTTTTCCACTATGTCAGCCGTGTAGACCGCAACCCTCCTTGGGGGCATGTCCTTAATGTCGCATAATGAATCGGGCTGCCACTGGATAGGACTGAAGAGGTGGACGACATACTATCCCCAGCCACAGAATTGTACGTGGGGGGTAGCTTCCTTGATGATTTTGCAGAGTACCTTGAAAATATGAACAAATTTTTGTTTGAGGGTGCTCTGGTGACCTAGTGACTCAGGGCGCTGGGCCATGGGGAGTGCGGCCAAATCGACCAGACGTCATTGATCGCCGATTTCCTTGAAGTGCACTTGGCTCCTAGAGTACATCACCTGATGATAGCGAAGATGGAAGTGCATCTCCCATAGGGTTTTATGGAAGCAATCTAATTCCTCCAGGATGACGTATTCCAGCGCACAAAATTTCGATGCTTCCGCCGGCCAGAACTTCTCCGGGAAGTGATCCACTGCGAGAATGTTCCAGAGGCTCCTGGGCTCGGATTCGGGGTTTGGCCCAGTATTTTTCCACTGATCAACCGGAGGTGGCTGAGGAACCAGTAGAGGTACTGAGGCGGACCTCTAGGACAGTAAATTGGGCAATAGAGAATACGAAGAATGAGCCGACTGGCCGCCGAATTCCGGGACATCCTCCGAAGAGTGCGGTGACCTGACCACAATGTCATGATATGACGGGCTGATAGACACATCCTCTGGTGCAAGGATCGTGGTTACTGGCGATGGGTCACACTATTTCTCAACCACCATCGGTCCCCAAAATAGCTCTCTGTGATCTCTGGTTGAGGTAGAGGGTGCTTTTGGTGACGATGGTGGTGACTACACGGTCGGAACCTGCGGGATTCCCACAATTTCCTCCTCTTGGATGTACCTGCAAAGAGAGGCGGGAATCCCGTGGACTTCACATTCTAGAAGGATGAGGCTGACACGCCTTTTTCCTGCCCCGTTCCTTGATACGGAGGAACGAGGGGAGGGTTCCAATGCCGAGTCGCATTCTGCTTCAGAATCCGAGAAGCGGGCCGGTTTGATCTCCACCCGAGCTTTCTTAGGATTCTTCTTGTGGCGGCAATGACCCACCCTCCTGCCCCTAGATGGATCTTCAGGACAAGGTTGATTCCTGACATGTAGTCTCGGGGCCGTACTGGCACTGGGGCTAAGAGGACTTCTGCTTGAGACAACCGGCGTGTGAGGGGCACTGGGGAAAATTTCGAATGGAACATGGGGAGGACCTCCATGAGAAGCACCTTCACCCCTCTGGCTTCCAGGGCGAGGAAGACTTTCTACAATTATTGAGAGAACATAGGGGGTATCCCCATGTTGAAGAGGGACCAGATGGGTAATGCCTTCATATCGATGGTTGGGGGTAGGAGGGACTCTATACCCAGTGTGGTTGGCACGAGAGAGGGTTCTGTGCCGAGTGTCCCTGCCACGGGGTAGGTCTTCATTCGGGTTGGGGGTAGCACGGGGCATACCTCCATGATGAAAATTAGAGCAGGGAATGCCTACGCTCTGTGGAGTGGTGGTATGAGGAGGGCCTCCGTACGAGGTGACATCACTGCAGATTGGTTCGTGGTGATCACCACTCGGGCCTGCGACCTGGAGAGTCAACCCAGCCTGCTTGTGGGGCGGTTGGGGCCTTGATCCTGGTCGGGCGTAGGAGTGTTCCTGCTCAGTGTGTGCATGGGATTCATGATATAAGTCGGTGGTGGCTCGGGCCACAGTAGCTGTCGACGCCGATGCCCCTTAATGGGCACCCTCAGCTCGGGCCCGATGTTGGCATCAGGTCAGGCGATCCAGTGTGGGTGGTGCAGGCGCATAGCCTACCCGCTCCTCTGGAAAGGCCAGATGGTGGCACTGACGTGGCCTGGTGGAGGCCCTTGCTTGGAGTCCTTGGATCGGGACTGACTGGGTTGAGCCGGACGTCACCCACCTCATCAGCATAAGGCAAGGAGTCGTCAAGGCGTTCTGGGGACAGACTCCCAAAATGATTGAATGTTGGGGTGGGGAGCAGGGGCTCCCTGCGTGGCCCTCGAGGGCTGCATTAATAGCAAGGCCTAGAGGCCTCCAGGTCCAGGCGGGCCATATCCCGAGTTGGGATTATTCCCTCCTCCTCATAACGACGTACGAGGTCTTTAATCACCATTCGTTGGATGACCTCCGATGGGGAGAGAGGGCGTGGGAACCCCATGTTCGTGGATGTAGAAGCCGTTGTGGCAGTAGCGGAGCCACGCGGAGCAGCTGTGTAGGCATTTCCCCTGCCCCTACATAGGTGGGTGGGCAGCGATCATGTCCCTGTAGCAGCAACCTGATTCTTGGGAAGCAGGGAGATTAACTCATCAGCACTGTGAGGGAAAGAAACCGACAACCAGTGCCCCATCGCCATTCCGTCTTCCGTGGACGGTAAGATGGATCCATGCTGACAACGTTGCAAAATGGAATGTCCCATTCTCTACTGCCCTAACCTCTGGTGAGTATCACGCCAGGCCCGCTATTTTCTTGGCGGGACCTGGTGCCGGATATCTGGATCCGGGGACACGTCAATATACTGATGTATCGAACGCTACTAGTCTCCACATTGAGGAGAATAATTTCATGTCAGGTTCACCATTTCTATTTCCGACGCTTTCACCGGGGTGAGTGCGTCCGTCCGCTAGGGTGAAACAGGTGCGACTTTTGTGTTTCCCCACATTCCCGCTTTCCAAAGGAGGGCAGCATCTGCTCCTTATTCAGGGACGTCATCTCCTTGATCGAAACTGGGATGATGGGATGTAAGTTCTTCCCTCTATAGATTCCTCCTCGAAACTCATCACATAGTCTGGGTCTCCCTCATTGATTTAATACGTTGTTCGTGAAAATCTTCCCAGATCCATGTTTCCATGGACGCCAGTTAATTACAGTGCTTCTGTCAGGACATTCCAAAGGGTCCGGTCTGTGAAGCAACCTTCAGTCGGGGGAGTAGTCACGTCGAGGCATCATTAACATGACTGAACTCTGGGGAATTGGTGTGTCTATCTTTTGTCCCTTATTATAGGGATTCTCGAGGGCATGGAAGCCCGAGGAATCCCACATCGAGCGCGGGGAATCATATTCCATAGGAATGTATCTGAGGTTTTCCTCAGCTTCCCATGTTTAACACAGGGTATGCCGCAAGTTTAATGTTCAGCAGAGATGGATCAGCCTGATTAGAACACCAGCTGGAGTGGATTAGATTGAGGAATCCCCCTTGGGGGAATGCCGATATCGGAGCCAGCTTGTGGACGACTTCCCAAATGCTATGGAGGGGAATGGGGTGGCATGATCTCACCGGGATGTGGCGGCCTGGGTAAGAATTAGGATGGATGATGTATAATTGCATGGAGTGAAGGAGGAATGAAATGGAGCCATCGTGGAGATGGCGGTGGTGATGGGCTTGAGTCTCAAAGAGACTTCCTACGTGTCCCCGTGGTAGGGAATAAAATTCCACATAGTTTGGGATGGATGTGTGGGGATTACACTCTAGGATTCCCAAGGTGTTGGAAGAACCAACATGAATACGGTCAGAATGACCAGGTGGTGGTGGGCTTGAACCTCGTGAGGATTTCTACGTAACATGCATTAACATGGATCAAAGGCCATGTAGTTCGGGTTGAGCGCCAGAAAACCGGCATGAAAAGGACCTTGGCCCAATGGGTGGTGGGCTTGCACCTCGTGAGGCTTCCTGCGTACCATGCCTTATCATGGATTAAAGTCCACGTAGTTCGGGAAAAGGGGCTGTTATACTGACATAAAGGGGTGTCAGAACAAATTGATGGCAGGGTCACAACGACTTACTGCTAGATTGGGATGCAGTTTAACATCATGTGGGATGGGTGCATGTCGGAGAACCGATGTGAAGAAGAACCTTGGCCCAGGTGGATGGTGGGCTTGAACCTAAGGAAGGCTTCCTACGTACCATGCCTTGACATGGATCAAAGACCACACAGTTTAGGTGAAAATGGGGGCTTAGCACACCGACACAGAGATGGTCAGGGCCTATGATTGTTGGTCTTGAACCTCAGGGAGGCTTCCTATGTACCATGCCTTGACATGGATCAAAGACCACGTAGTTCAGGTGAAAATGGGGGCTTGGCACCATGACACCGAGACGGTCGGGGCCAATGATTGTTGGGCTTGAACCTCAGGGAGGCTTCCTACGTACCATGCCTTTACATGGATAAAAGTCCTCATAATTTAGATATGAATGTGGGTGGCGGAGAAACGACGTGAAGAAGGACCTTGGTTCGATGGGTGACGGGGCTTGAACCTCAGGGAGGCTTCCTACGTACCATGCCTTAACATGGATCAAAGTCCCCGTAGTTCAAGTAGGGTTTTTGCCGGTGAACTGACGTGAAGGTGAACTCGTGGGTCCACTGGTGGTGGGCTTGAACCACGTGAGGCTTCTGATGTACAATTCCTTAACATGGATCAAATTCCACGTAGTTCAGGTATACAGTTTAACATCATTCTAGATGAGGGCATACAGTTTAACATCATACTGGATGAGGGCATATAGTTTAATGTCATGCTGGATGAGGGAATACAGTTTAACATTTTGCTGGACGAGGGCATACTATTTAACGTCATGAGAGACGAGGCCATTGTCATGGTCAATGCTTACTCTAATACCACGTGAGTCGTGCTCAGTTTGAGAAACAAGAGGCAGCAAAGACCTGATGATCACGTCGCCAAGGGTGCGTCCATGAGAAGCGAAGAGGGGCTTACGCGTTAGGCGGCCCATGGTGTTGGGACTTACTCCAAGATGGAGGCCCGAGAGCGACAAAGCACATGAGGAGAGGGATGTGGGATCGAAAGAAGGAGGCGCCTCGTACCCTATCATGCCCTCCATTGGCCCTGGTGGTGAGGAAGTACGGAGGTGCATGGGTTCTACCTTCCGCAAGAGGGGCTAGGGGGCTTACACCAAGGTGGATTCCCTTCCCCCCGGACAAATGCCACTCCCAGAAGGAGGATATCATCCCCTGTGGGGATCAGAGGGTGTAAATAATGTCCGAGCTGGGGGGACCCTGCATGCGAGGCACAAGGTCGGGTCACAATTTAACGTCATATGTTGAGGATGAGGTGCTTGGCAGTTTAACGTCCTGTAGCTCAGATGAGGTGGGTTTACTCCACACCCCTAGGGCTTACATGACCGGTACCCTCTTCTCCTTGTGGGAGGGAAGGTATCGGCAAGTCCGTGTAGAAGGGGGGTCACAGAGCGAACCATCGAAGGGTCCAGGTTAGCATGACTATGCGAAGAAGCAATAGCCGTTAGTGTGCCTATTCGAAGAATCATTAGGCGAAGCAACTCTATGGGTGGTTTCATTTAGGGGACTTTTAAATCACATCGTAAAAACCTGGAGGGTCGCACGAGAAGAGGAATTTCCAAGAAGAGGGGTCCACAGGTAGGGGCCTTGCAGAGTTTGGTTGCCTTGCGTAGTAGAGGGAACTTGCGAAGGGGTGTGCTTCGCGAAGTGGATTGCCTTGGCCTTAGGATGGGGCATATATGCAAGTGGGAGGTGCTTCGCGAAGTGGAAGGGTGTTCGTGGAGCACTGCCTCACGAAGCAGAGGTGCCTCATGAAGCAAGGTGCTGTGAAGTAGTGTGCTTCGTGAAGTACAATGACCCTACCTTGGCATGTGGGTCACGTGTACAGGATGGGTGTTTCGCGAATCATAAATGCTCCATAACTACCCAGGTCCCCTTGGGAATCCCCTTCCTTCCTAAATACCCTTCGGCTTTGCAAAGGGAATCCCTCTCGGAAGAAGGGCTCAAAACGAGACAAGGCGAATGCCTCTCACGAAGTAAAAATACCTCACGGAGCTCATGATTCCCAGAGCGAAGAGTGCTTCGCGATTTGGGAGTTGAGAAGCCGAAATGTCGGATTGTTGGTGTGTATAACCAATCACTATTAAATTTAGTGGAGAATCTATGTTGGGGTGTATAACCTATATAACAAAGAGTTGGTTTTTATGTGGGACCTTGTAAACCCACTTGTTATTATTTAGTTCTCACATTTGAATATGTATAAGTGAAGGATTAAATTTAAGAGAATATAGGATTAAGACTTTAACCAACCACAAAGGTTGAAGTTCTTAAAAAGGAGAAAATTACTAAAAATAAAAGGGCTCATTTAATCACCCCCTCCCCTATCAGTAATCCCATGAGACTAGTGTACTTAACATATGAAGTGAAATATATATCTCCTAGTTTAACCTCATCATTCATTGGGATCTTCCTTCATAACCCAACATATATTGAAAAACAACATACCTATTGAAAAAAATACAATCATAACAATCAATTGAGCTCTTTAATCTTACCATTTGGTTTTTTGTTAATACCCTTAATAGAATCACATATATTACTATCAATTTATCTTCAAAATTTATATTTTTGTCTTACCAATATTGAAATTAATTACAAAACTTAAAAATCAAGGAGTAACATATACTTCATCTCATCTTCTACCTGTTAGTAAAACTAGATTCCATTGAAATAAGGGAGGAATTACATTTGTTTAAGAAACCCATAAATTAATAAACTCTATGTTTATGTTATAAATATTAGTGTATAAAATAAGAGTGAATAACTTATAAAATAACTATTTCCATATAAATATTCAGTATGTGATACCAAATCAAAAATATTTTTTTATGGATTGTTCAAGAATAAATTTTCAAGTAATTATAACCTACACTCAACTCAAAAAACACATAAAAAACATTAAAATAAAAGGAAGATTACTTACCCTTCAATATAACTTCTTTATTAAGATAAAAACCCCCTTAATACACATATTTTATATAATTAGAACA
This sequence comes from Viscum album, assembly GCA_963277665.1. Taxonomy (NCBI): domain Eukaryota; kingdom Viridiplantae; phylum Streptophyta; class Magnoliopsida; order Santalales; family Viscaceae; genus Viscum; species Viscum album. Next base: position 1,950,553,585 of record OY728161.1, on the reverse strand, counting down.
TGGATGAGAAAGTGTAATTATCATATATAAAGATTATCTTCATTTAGGTACTATCTATACTTCTAGGTTCATAAGAAATAATATCATCTAGTAGATTCACTTATTGTCAGATCCCCCTCAAGGGATAAACTCCATCATTATTTAACATGGCTTGTATTGTTCAAACTAAATTCATAGTGTGGCAACCCATTCCATTTTTGAAAATTATATTTTATAATTTTGAGGATATTATTTTTATATTTTTGGGTTTTTATTGTTTTTCATGTATTTTTAGTGCTTTTGGAAATATGAATTATGAACTCCACTGGTTTATATTGCGATAGAGGGTTAGTTATGCCTTGATCTATTCATAATGGTTCAATTGTTTTTAAATTTGTATCTAGAGGAATGTCATGACATAAAGATTAGTGTTTCACTATGAGTAGGGTGTAAAAACTAGGTTTCATGCCACTTGGTATAGGTTCCCCACCACGTAAAATCAAATAATTTACTCTTATGTTAGGGAACGCCCTCATAAGGGTCCTTGCCTTAATGGATTTTTGAGCATGGGTGGGCTATGTTTTGAGGAAATAGGTTACACTACAATGTGATCGTAGGAATAAATCATGCATCACTGTCTATCTTTGAAGGTGATGAGTCATATCATGACAAGGAATGTCATGATGCGATGTGCCTCTTTCTAGTTTTTTTAATTTGTGAATTTTCTCTTATACCGTTCTCGATTTTAAAAATTTTTTGTCTCCATTTTATACTTATTTACATTTTCCAAGTTGATGGTGATCTCAAGGGAGTCTCCCCTCTCCCTCTTCAATATTTCAAGCCCATTTCATCAGATATTTGAAAATATATTTGTAAGGTAGTTTGAACTTTTCTTCCACACCCCTTCCTTTCTCATTACATATTCTTCTCTATTGGACCTTAGTGGTCATGGGGGGTTAAATAAAGTGTTTTAGATGATATATTGATAGAGATTTGATTATTTAGGGCTTGGAAAGTCCATCTTCCTTCAAGGTTTTGTTATTTCTATTGAATGTGATTTTTCTACATGAATGATTTAGGTGTTTCTATGAAATTAATATTTTTGACATATCATGAAATGCTTGAGTTTCTTTAATATCATTTATTATTAACTTATTTCTATATATGGAATGCTTCATGGGTTTATGAAATGGTATCAATGGATTACACACATGTAAGAAAAGATTTTGGGTGGATTTCAAGTTCTTGGTTTTGAAAATGAGAGTTTTGCATTCAAAGTGTTTGATTAAATAACCGAGAGGATTTTATAGATGAATTTAATGGTTTTAAAGTGGTGGCTGAATTCAGTTTTTTTAAAAAGAGTAATGTGTTATTATCTAAATGGTTAATACATATTTTTTCCATGGTTTAGTTTTTAAAGGGATCTTTATAACTTGGTTTACCATGTTTGGTAGAAAGGCCCATTTGGAACTTAGTTTAAAAGGTTTCCGTGGTGTGTGTGACATGGATTATTTTAAAGCATGGCCTTACAAACTAATTTTAATAGACTTGTTAGAACATTTTAAAATATTTTCCTAGATTATTTGAGACCCTCATTTATTCCCCCAGGTTTTATCTTGTATTGAATGTTCCCCCTTTATGGGATGAGAATTAGTGTATATAATTTGAATCTTGTATGATGTAGAAAGGGGATATTTCGTACAAGGGGTTTGGAGGTGAGATTAACATTATTTTTTATGATTAATTGATGCATGAAATGATCATTAATTGATTGTTTTATCACCTATAATTTGATTATGTCATAGGAACCTGAGTATTTAACTGAGACATCTTTATTTCTATTACACTAGTAAGATTAAGCCCTAGTTATTTTCCCATAGTTGTATGCTACACCCTAGTATAGTGAGTTCCCCTAATGAGACTAGAGAAAGTGATTTAGGTAGAACTTCTTTAGGAAGAAAACATATGATGATAGTTGGTTCAAATTAAGTATTTCCTAAATCATATCATATTAGGACCCAAGGTGTTACCCATGAAACTTATTCATTTAGTAATGATGTTATCTTGGAGGTTACCACTTTACACTTTAATGAATCCTATTTTAATAATTATTGTTTTCAGTATAGTTTAGGCTATCATTTTTTGATCTTATTATATTTACTTGAAATAGTGGTTTCTTCTTGAGTTAATATTTTTTTTCCTCTATGGTTGGGTTTACTTTCTAAATGAATTTTAAGTGTATATTTGAAAGGATGATTTCAATGGGAAAAAGTGATTTTTTAATGTATGAGGTTTTGAACAAGGTTTTTAAATGTGATAAAGACTCTATTTTTTTCCTAAAATCAAAATTAATAATTTTTGGGTTTTAAAGTGTCTTCATTCACAAAGTGTAGAACCCACTTATTTTAAATCAAAAAAATTGATTCCTTTTTTATGGTTAAACTCATGATATTTGGTTTTATTCATACCCTCTTATTTGAAAAAACTTATTTTGAATTTAATTTTCAAATTTTTATTTTTGAAATGTTTAACGAAAGAAATTATATTGAATCTTAGACAAAATCCAACCGGTCATGTTTTATCACACCCTACATAAACACTTATATAAGTGTATATAACTATTATATCATTATACTGGTGCCCAGGATGTGATATTTCTTCAATAGTTATTCATTAATCCATTGATAAACATAATAGAAATGGTGAGTGACCATGGATCACATGGGGATGTTTAAGCAGTGGATGTAGTTGTTTCTTTTTTTGGGATATTTTTGTATTAGATACTCCGGCTAACCTCTTATTTTCAGTTTGGTTTACTTTATATCGGAAAACTACTGTGTTATTACTCTATTTTTGTATTTTATAATTTACGTTGGTTTATTATTTTTATTATGACTTGTTGGGTTGTTCATTTATAGTATTCCATGTTTGGGTACATTTTCATTTATATCTATTTAGGTTATATGCATAGAATTATAGAGTATAGAAACACCATGATAGATTATTAGTGGATTCTATTGTTTCTTTATTATCATTATTCAAGTGAAAAGTTTCCCACTTGGTGAGTGTTTTTATACATTGATTTTAATCATCAAACCATGGAAATTTGGAACACACATTGGGCCTTTCCGTGGGCTACCTTGGGTGATGTGTTATATCAAACCAGGTCAGTTTGTGAAAAATGGTATTAAAGTGCGCACTTTTTATTTAGAAATTTCATAGTAGTATGGATATGGGATTGTCTAAACTCAAAAGGTTGGTGCGAAAAGAGTCTAGCTAGCTCTTTCTCATTCTAAGCATTGAGTTTCTATGGGTGCACTACACTAAAACCAATCTAAAATGACGGGGTTTCCCCTTATTAGTGGTTTGAATTATTGGTAAAAAAATTGGGAGTAATTATTTAAATTAGAACATGTTTCATGATCAGAAATCAACTAGTGGATGTTTGAATTTATTTAGATAGGATTTAAACAAATTGTAAATATTTTATATATTTATAGATTGTTTTCCATAAATTTAGTGTCAGTTTATATCAAAATTTTTTTATTTAATTGATGATGGAAAAATAAAAAAAACCATCACTGCATTATTTAGAGGTGATTTTATTTCATGGTGGTTTATCAGAACCATTTCCAAATGAAATAAATAAAAATAAATAATTTATAAAAGAATCGCTGGTAAACAATTAAAATAATAAAAAATATAAAAAAATAATATTTTTATAAATATTTTTTAAAAAATTCAATAAAATCAGCCATAAATTAATTAAAAATATAAATATACAATAATATAGACAATATATATGTATAACACAAACAATTCATCAAAAAAATAGTTATAAAATCAATAATACGAACATCATAAGTCTAACATCTACCCTCAAACCATCATGTATGTCTATCCACATCCACTGCATCTAAAAACCTATATAATTAGGATCAGTAGACAAAAAATTGACCGCATCCCCATTATATTAAAAAAACAGGATAAAAGATAAAAAAATAAACATAATAAACAAAAATTTTAGTTTAATATATGATAATGTTTAACCATACCATAAAAACTATAAATCATCATGAATTCCTCCTCAAGAGTGTCATAGATCATAAATATTAACCTCCAATCTACTAATAACATCTATATCCTACGATAAAAAGCCACAACATTTTAAAAATGGAACATAAAATAGAATAAGGCCATATTATATTCAAAATTATGCACATAATTTTTTTATGTTGTTAATCAAACATGTGAAATTTTTTCACAAAACAAACATTATATCAACCCACATATCAAATATTAAATAAAGATATGAACATTGTCAAGGAAATCAAGCCTCTAAACTTTCCTTGAACTCTCTAAAAACCTAAAATTACATATTTTAGATATGATTAAACTCTTGGAACTTGAAATGGATGATTTTACAACAATATAAGTCTACATATCAATTTTCTATTACCATGCAACTAGTTTTACAGAATTGATAGAATCTTATATAATTTACCATATAAAAGTATGAATCCATTTTCCGTTATACATATCTTAATAAATTAGATATAGTTCTACATTAATTTTTCACAATATAATCAGTGTAAGTATCAAACCAAATCATTAATTCCTTTTAGGAAATTTCTTAGTGCAAGTGTCTAAAATCAAGACTATCCCTTGAGAACCAAAGCCATATATTTGAAATTCACTCCAAATAATGCACCAGCTTCCAAAAACAAAATATATTCATCATATGATTTCACATCAATCTAAGGTTGGTTTCTATGTTTTGACTGATACATGCATTTTTTAGTGTTTTAAAACATAAAAAATTTATTTTTAGCCATCCTTAGTAAAAAAACAACTCAAATTGATGGGGAATAAATTAATGCATTTCACAAATCAATCTATGTTTATTTTCCTATTATTTAAAACTAATATGAGGTTATTTACTTGGTTTTGAACCCTTAACACATGCTTTTAAAAACAATCAATTTTTTTATGAACTTCTTATTTAGTCTTTCTGAGTACACCACATATCAGATCAATATTCCATTTAATCGTACACATAAAAAATAATTGAAATATAGTTTCCCGATGATTTCTCATCATGTTGAAGTTTTTTCTATGGGTTTGACCATTACACACACATTTTAGTGTTTTAAAACACTAAAAATTCATCTTTAGTCATATTGAGAAAAAAAACTTATATTGATTATGTTTTAATTCCTATATTTAATAAATCATTGTATTCTCATGATTTTACACAAATTAGAGGCCATTTTATTGGTTTTTACCCCATTCTTCAAGTTTTTAAAGACATTCAAATCTTTAAAAACTAATTATTCATTTAGTTCGAGTATAATGCTTGTAATATTGATTTTACATCTTCTCACACACATAAAAAATAATTAAACTAATGTTTTCCTATGATTTTATATCAATTTGAAGTTATTTTACTTTATTTTGACCATTACATAGATGTTTTAATGTTTTAAAACACTACAAATATTTTTTTCATCATCTGGAGAAAAACATTACTCAGATTGATGTGGAATAAGTTTCTATGTTTCTAAAATAAATATACGGTTATTTACCTATGATTTCATAAAAATTGGAAGTTGTTTTATTAGTTTTGACCCCACTAAATATGATTTTATAAACTTTAAAATATTTAAAAATTTCTTATACGGTTTTTCTGAGCACATGACACGTTGGATCAATGTGTCTTCTACTCATGCACATCAAAATTAATTCAATGATAATATAATTATGGGTTAAATCAATCTAAGACAATTTTTACGATTTTTAATGTTACACACATGTTTTAGTTTTTTTAAACACTAAAAATCCATTTTTTTGTCATCCTAGGAAGAAAAACTTGGATTGATTTGTGTTTACTTCCTACATTTCAAAAATCAATTTAGGATTTTTTTCTTATGATTTCATAGTAACAAGACATCATTTTCTGGGTTTTGACCTCCCTAGACATACAGTTTTAATAGATTAAAAATATTTATAGACATATTATTCAATGAGTATAAGAATACCACATATAATATCAATGTTTATTTGACCTGTTTGTAGAAAAAAAATTCAAATATAGTTTTCATATTATTTCACATCAATGTGAGATCCTTTTCTTTGGTTTGGACTATTACATGCAAATTTTAGTGTTTTATGACACTAAAAATTAATTTTTGGTTATCCAAATAAAATAAAAATGTAGATTTATGTTGTGTTAGTTTTTATATTTTAAAAATAAATATAGGATTTTTTTAATGATTTCATGGAAATTAGATATCTTTTTCTCAGTTTTTACTCATTGACTGACACTTTTAGAAATTGTTAATTACTTTAAAACAAATTACTCAGTAAATCCGAGCACACTGCATATCAAGTTTATTTTCCAACCACTCATTCATGTAAAAAATAATTAAAATAGATTTATCATAATATTTCACATCAATTTGAGGTTGTTTTCTTTTGTTTTGAGTGTTAGATGCAGGTTTTTGTGATTTAAAACACTAAAAATGTGTTTTTTTTCATGTCATGAAAATTAAAACTATTATTGAAATGATATCATTTTATATATTTGAAAAATAAATATATGGTTTATTTCTTATTATTTAAAAACATTCAAATTTCATTCTCTTGGTTTTAACCCTTGATGTATGATTTTTGAGATGATTAAATATTTAAAAAATACTTATTCAGTTTTTCTAAGCACACCACGCATCATATAGACATCACATCTACTCATTAATTTCAAGAATAGTTACATTATATTTCTTTATATTTTATTTCATTATAATACTATTTTATATAGTTTCAAACTTCATATGAAGGTTTTAGTGTTTTAAAAAACTAAAAATGAATTTTTTGTCATCCCAAGGAAATAAAAACTCAGATTGATGTGGATTTAGTTACTACATTTCAAAACTAAATCTATTTTTCTATGATTTTAGTATAATAATATTCTATTTTCTGGGTTTTGACCCCCTAATGCATGCTTTTAAAAACTGTCAAATCTTTAAAAACTGCTTATTCAACCTTTCGGATCTTACCGCACTTCGGATCGATGTACTATCAACTCATACACATAAAAAATAATTCAAATATTGTTTTACTATGATTTAAAGTCAATATGATGTTTTTATATGGTTTTTACCACTACACACACATTTTAGTGTATTAACACACTAAAAATACATTTATGATCATCCTGAGAAAACAATAACTCAAATTGACATAACATCATTTCCTATATTTCACAAATAAATATATGATTACTATATTATGATTTCATGATAATTAATATTAAAATTCCATATACTCCTAATCACCAAGGTGATGGGAGGGGGTTAGAAAATGTGTCTATTTAACCTTTTATTTGGGTGGAGATCATAGGAGAGGCTTGGGGGGAGAAGAAATACCATTCTTAGTAGTTTTTTTATAGTTTTTTTAACTTCTCTTATTATTATTCTTATTTGTATCTAGAAAATAAAAATATAAGTGAAAATAGCCTTAATAAAAAATAAACACCCATTTAATCCAAAGTTAATTCTCATAACACATAGTCCCAACTGCCTCTCACAGAAGCAACCAAAACATAACATATTACAATCATACCAATTAATAAAATTGTTTTTAGACATTTCATGGATTTAGGTTTTAATTTACCTACATTATATGATTTATAAAATTTGTAATTTACTTAGGGACTATGCCCACCGTCCTTTTAAATGCATAAACTAAGGAATTTTCCTTTTCCAACCTCCATAGATCCTATATTTTCCTATAAGAGTCATGTCCTTTCTCTTTTTCATTCAAACATATAAATTTTCCTCTACGCTTGCTGAAAAATTTCACTATTTTAACCGCCATTAGATGGTGTAAAAGTAAATAATGGAGGTGAACTATCAAATACATTTTATTGAGTAGTACATAAACCTATAACTCATACATTCATAGAATAATCCCTTCTTAAAATTATTATAATTGTATCATTATAAAGAAATGATAATGTTTGTACATGATTCACATCCCAATATTCTTGATTTTTAACATGTTAATAAAACCATATTAACAATGATTTTATAAATTATTGGAACTTTATAATATTATCCATTTAATTTATTTTTCATTATTATGTTTTTATAGTAAGTAAATTACCCTAAATTTTAATGAAAAGTACTTCAATGTATATGGTAGGCTCATTAACAAAAATTCCATCGGATTTTTCATAATCGTTAAACAATATCTCCATTCATCCAACCGAGTGATCTAAATCATGATACTTTATAAAAATATATATACGTATCAAGTTTGGGAAAAAACCTTAGTTATAATAAAATAATATAAATAACATTGAATGAAATAAATCCAATATTCTTATTTTCCCAAAAAAACTCCACAACCCAGTGATATGAATAATGAATTATTTTTCACTATTTATTGATTTTTTTGGCTAATTCCAAAAATATATAAAAAATAATAAAAATTATAATTTTATAATGTCTATGTTGTTAAGATACTATAAAATATGAAAATAACTAATGAGATACATCCCTTTTAACATCAAAAAAATAAATTCCACTACTTTGGAAACACACCCAGTAACATCCCACCCTTTCTCATTGGCATAAGAAGGTAGGAGGATGCTACTTGGCCTAAAGTGATATCCCCAAGACACCAAAGGTTGAAAATAAATGCCTCAACAATTCAATATATGTGGGGTATGATTTTCCATTTGAAAAATAAAACAACCAACCAAACATACCATAAATTATAAACACCTACATGATGCAAGATATCAATTAAAGACTACTAAAAAATTTCATTTATATCAAAACCACTAAAAAGAGTAGAACAATGAAAGCCTAAAAAACAACCAAGTACATAGTGGAAGAAAAAACTATTAAAACTCAGAGAAATACAAATAATATCCAAATATACACATGCTCTATGCTCCAACTCCACCAACTAACCAAGTATCATGATGTAATAAAAATGATGTGTGATACTTTACCTTTACCCATGTCTCGGTAAAAAACATCTACAAAAGCACCAAAGTTCAAAAGCAACGGTGAGAAATGAATCTCAGTATATTTTCCCTAATGAAATCCCTACTCATGCCACTAGGATAGAACATGTTAGTATATTTATATAAATAAATTTCTAAAATAGTTTATATCAAAATATAAACAAGTTCAATAACATAGAAATTTCCAATAAAAGACACTTTTCCAAAGTAAGAAACAAATCAATTCTTTAAAACAATTTCAAAATTTCTATTTGGCATAATTCGTTCCTTTCCACACATGCACACATAAAAAATGCATGAAAACCTAGACCTCCTTATACTCGAGAGTGGTGAGTCATCCTTTCACTAATCGGTCACTCAGTGAACCAATTTGATGGGGGAGAGACCTAACCCTTATCCATCCCAATCAAGATGGTGGATACTCCTTACCCTTACCCATGTTAAATGAGCATAAACATACACAACCATTATTCCAAAAACCAATGCCAAAACAACCATTTCAACCATTTTAATAAAATTGTTCTTTTATTAAAAACTATTCAACAAACTAATTCAAAAAAACCATTATCATTTATTTCAATAAAACTATCCTTTTATTTAAATCATTTTAATTCATCAATTTACCGTAATTTAATAAGATCTATATTTTAAAACCACCATTTTAAAATCAAGAACCAGATCACTTTCTACAAAACACCCAGTTTCCATGTTTCTATAAATTGTCACTAAAGAGGGTTTTCAGTAACCAATTCACAAAAAATTCACTATAAATTTCATAAAAAAAACCAATTTGAAATCAAGCTTTAAAATTATAAATATAAGAGTTGAGATTAAAGCCACCTACCTCAGGATTTACGGCAAAAACAAAGAATAACATTTAAACCCCAAAAAAACTGGGTTGAATCTCAAAAAAACCACCCTATATATCATATACAATCAAAAATAAAATCCAAATATAATAATATTTGGTATAAAATATCTTATATGTATCCACAATAGATGTATATTTATGTAACTAAGAGAGATAGAGAATAATATCTAAGAAAAACCATTAAGAGCGACCAATAATGATGACATACTGTGAGAATTCGACTTAAAATCACCAAGAGAAGCCTTAAAATCACCTTGATATCAATGGGAGAAGATTAATAAACATTGGTAGGTGATAATATGAAATTATGGCCACATAATAGAAAAAATGATGGTCTTAGAGGTCAAAACATGTGAGATCAAAAAATTTAGGATCTCAATTTTAACTCGCACATGGTTAGTGACATAGTTAGGTAAACCGTGTGCTAACCATGTGTTAGATACTTTCTCAAGGATAGACCTCACCTGGTTATCTCACACAGTTTCCAAACTATGCACCAACTGTGCAGAATCCACTATCTAAAAAATCCAAATCCACTATTTCAAATTTCACGGTTTCTCCTTGACGGAAGCACGGTTTTGGAAAACCATGCACTATCGATACACCTTCTCTTTTGTTCCTATCTCACTATTCACAATTTTAAAATGGTGTTTTATTGTTTTACCAAACCATGCACCAACCGTGCACCTATAGAAAATCCACCAAAACACTATAAAAGTTTTATAAACTCTTCCAAACTTTACCATAAAATTTACATACTTAAAATTAATAAAATAATGGTTACTTAAAAATGGAGGTGCTAAATTCTTCCAAATATTGTAATTTCTGTATCCAGAAAGTAGAAAACCATCGATGACATGAAAGAGTTCCAACCATTTCTCTTTTATTTCATTATCCTGATCCTAAGTCACTTAATAAATCTGACCATGTTTCAACAAAACACGCACTAGACCGATGATTTTTCCCAAAAATAATTTATCTTTACTATCAATAATATGCACTGGGATATGTACCAATGAAGCATCCAAATCTAGGTGGATATGATCCCATATGATGATATAGTCAGAATCAAGCTGATACTTGTTCAATTGAGATATATGAAACACATTGTGCACTGCATGAAACCATGGTGGTATAGCCAACCAATATGCCACCTCAACAACCCATTACAATATCTCAAAAGGGACTATATATTGAGGAGGTAATTTTTCCTAATTCCCAAAACGATGAAGTAAAAGCCTTGAAGAGATCCTCAAGAACACATGATCACTCACCATGAATGACAATGACCATTGACAATGATCTGCATATGATTTCTTGATGAATCTAAGTCATCTCTAGTTATTTATTGACCAACTAAATCCTCTCTATTTTCCCTTGGACAATGGTCAAACCAAATAGTGAATTCTTACATATTTCCACCCAATAATGTGGATAATGAAAAGGACTCCTATATAATGCTTCAAAAGGATCCATGTGTATGGAGGCATGGAAAATGTTGTTATATGAGAGCTCCACCAAAAACACGTGATCTTCTCTTGAGCCACCAAAATCCATTACAAAAGACTAAAATATGTCTTCCAACATTTTTATCATCCTTTCAGATTTTCTATTTGTCTAAAGATGATATTCCGTACTCATATTCAATTGAGTCCCAAGGGATTTCTATAAGTATTTCCAAAAATGATATGTAAAAATCTGATAACTATATGATATGATTGAAACTGGTACTCTATGTCTCTTTACCACTTCTCAGATAAAGATTTTGAAAAGTACTCCATCATAGGAGATTCATGAGTAGGGATGAAATGAGATGACTTTGTGAGCCGATCCACTATTACCCATATAGAATCGTGTTTTTGAACCATACTTAGGATACCTATTATAAAATCCATAGCTACCGAATCCCATTTACAAATAGTGATTTGTAAATAATAAAACCTACCTGCTTGTTGCTGATGCTCTTCCTTAACCTACTGACAAGTTAATCATATTGAAACAAAATCAACCAATTTTTTTTTCATGCCAACCCACCAAAACTATGCTTTAAATGTCTTATGAATCTTATTTATTCCTGGATGAAAAAACTCATCCTGAATGGTGGTAATCATGAAGAAGTTATTCTTGAAATTCCATAGGTATGACCATCTGATTTATGAACCAAAACATCGAACTCTCATCTAGTTTCCATCCCTTAATGGTCTACCCACTATTGAGTTTTGAACATGTCTCAACACATTATAAATTAGACATTTTTTCCTCTTTAACCACCATTAAAAATTAGTAACCACCAAAACTAGGAAGAAAATCATAAAATGACCTCAGTCTTTACATTCCATACAAATGTCAGATATGACCGATATCAACTGCCACTCATATAAATAATCTTTTTCCAAATGAGCATACAAATTTTTTCTTAATACAACGGCCACCGAATTTCCTTTACCCAGTGTATACATCAAGTAAAATTAGAACATTTATTGATATTCCATTCATCTTCTTTTTCTCAGGTTCAAATACCTTTTTCAGGAAATATGTTTCAAGATATTATGATATGTAAACATAGTAAATTTTTTACTAATGCAGTAATGACACCAAGTCTTCAAAGCATGGACTATGAAAACTAACTCCAAATCGCGTGATGGATAGTTATTCTCATTCACCTTTAACTAATTTGAGCCATTATAAACAACATGATATCCCTAGATAAGAACACATCCCAACCCCGATCCCAAAGATTCATAACAAACCATTTACCCTTGTCATGATTATGGAAAAATCAAGATTAGTGTTGATTTAAAGAAAACTTTCATATCTTGAAAATATTTCTGACATTCCTCATCCCATAGGAATTGAATATTTTTATTTTTTAAAGCTATCATAGGTGAATCTAGTCATGAAGAATGCATCAAAAATAAAAAAGGATACTAAGAGAACTTTGTATCTCAAAGACATTCTTTTGTGTTTTTCAAGAGATAACAACTTATATATTCTTTAGATACACTTAAACACCCCTTTCAAAAATTACACGTCCAATAAAGCATACCTCTTGAATCAGAAGATCAAAATTTGATAATTTGACATATAAAAAATGGTCTCTCAAGACACCACCACAAAAAATTCATGTTACCTATGGAATATACAATTCAACAATTCCATAAATACAACTGGTTAATTCATAAGAACAAAATGAATGACCACATATTCACAATTTCTATATCTTATTTTGAAAGCTATCCTCAGAATATCCTCCTTCTAAACTCGAAATTGGTGATATCCTAATCACAAGTAAATCTTAGAGAAACACTGAGCTCTGCTCAATTGATCGAATATATCATAAATATGTGGAATTAGATACCAATTATTTATTGCAACTTGTTTAAGCTTAATATAATCCACACAAAACCAAAGAGTTCCATCCACCTTTTTCACAAACAAGACCAGTGCTGCCCACATAGATGTGCTAGGCCGAATAAACCCTTTGCTTTCTAGATCTTCCAACTACACTTTAAATTACCTTAATTCAATTGGTTATATTCAATAATAAGTAATTGAGATAGTACTAGTATTCTAAAGGATATCAATCATAAACTCCACTTCACTTAGAAGTGGAAACACTGAGAAATTTTTAGAAAAAACATTAGGAAACTGATCCATGACTACTAGAAAAGTGATATTATTGATCTATTTCATCGATGAAAAAGTCAATTTCATATATTGGTAAGAGATATTTCCCACTTATGGTTACAACAATCCCATTTCACCTATCTTTACATTCCTTTTTCCTCTAAATATATGCTCGACACCATCCTCAGTCGCAAAACTAACTATTCTTCTATAATATTAGATGTGAGCCATGAATTTTTTCAACCAATCTATACCCAATATCACATCATATATATCCATTTCAAGCATTGAGAAGTTCTGTTTCATATCAGATCCATCAACAGTTATATAACATTTTATACACAAAAGGGCTCGACGTTGTCTTTTCCCAAGAGAAGTTTGATGTTTTATAATAGGAGACAACATCTCAAATTTTAAATGTATAAAATAAAAATAAAATAATAAATAAAGGAATGGGATAAACACCTATTTAAAGAATATTAAAAATGGGTAGAATTCAAAGGAATCATACCTATCACCATAGATGGTCCGACCTGATCATCCACAATCAAAACTCAGTTCCATATAATCACTTTCTTTCCATACTTTGTTCCTTATTTCCCCATTGATATTATCATTTTTGAGGAGTCATGATCTACATGGAATCAGTATGGATAACTATGTAATATTGATAAGAGGTATTCTAATGCCCTCATCCCGTCAAATCATACGACGCCTATGACACCTGAGATGTGTCCCAAACACCCTACCTCAGAGAAATGTGACAATAGAACTGAAGATGCCCCATCTGATTACAATCATGGAATGCTCTAGGTTGTTTTATACATTACCACTTGATGTGGTCAAATGAAACAAATTGAAAACATCTAGGATAGTTTTTTGGTTTTCGAGGAAGATTCACTGATCCAGCCGTTTGACTCTAAGCCATACTCCCACCTTGGAAATAGGTGTCCCTCATCCACTTGATCCCAACATTAAAGTTCCCATAATTTACCATGAGTATCAACATACTTACTCCTACCATAGCTCCCAAGATGTCCCATTCATCCACTATTTATCTTTTCACCATGTTTATATAATATGAAATATAGAGCACAAAAATCTTTGAGAGAATCTCTTTCCTTAGCCTAGATTAAAAGATGTGTTTCTTAAAGGAATCACAAGATGTAACATCAGGTGAAAAGTAAACTAAACTCATTAATTTATCCATATAACATCTGATAGAAATATTTTCCATCTTCAAGATGAATAAATCCATCATTTTATGAATTTTGAATGTGTAAGGATAGGATTGTTTGTTCAAAATGCTCCCAAACAAATCCTTGATCCAATTTAGCCTACATAGCTAGAACCCACCTATGGATTTCAAGATCCGATGACATATATGTCATCAGATTGAATTTCATATTTTCTAGCGTGATGATGATATTAAAGATATGATTCATATTATTTAGCCACACCTATTCCCTTTCTGGTTCTGAATCACTTGGAAATAAGGGTGGATTCTATTTTTTGAACTGGATGAAATGATCCACTTACCATGGATCATCCCTTTGGTTACCTATGTTCATAACCTAAAATGCTTGGAAAATAATCTAAACTAGTTTTTGGTTCTCCTGTGGCTCAAGTGTAACCAAATTCTCTATAGCTTCCCCTAATTGGTTTATACAATGCCTATTAGGTACCATTTTCTAAACAAACAATGAACACCATAAGTCTCAATCTTTGAAAACTGAAGGCTTAACATTTCACATTACATCACATTATTCTATCACAACAATGATTTCTAAACCTAATATTTACCATGTTCAACCATTTTTGGAAAATTTTAACTTGATTTTGAAAATCAACCCTTTTCAAAATACCAAAATCATGATCTTTTTCCAAATCATTCATTTAAAAACAATTTCTACATTCTTAAAAAACCAAAAAATTGCACTAAATCATATATCATTACTTAAAATGAGATATTCACTACTATTAGGAAGTCATTCCTCTAATGTATTTCATTCTCATCCCATTTATTAAACCCGTGATAATGAGATTTCAAATCCTATAAGTGTCTCCAAAACACTTAAGTACCCGACTCTTTGGTAGCATGATGTTTAATATAAAAAGGTTAGCTATATCTTTTTATTCTATAAATTTCAATTCTGGAAAATCCTACTCCTTTATATGATCCCAACTCAAGGAATAAACAAGAATGAATTTCAAATGCAAGACCAAAAACCAATACAAAGTCAAAGACCACTTTTTCTAGAAATATTTTCATAAGGAACACGATGATACCACTTGTAACATCCCACCCCTTCTCATTGGCTTGAGAAGATGAGAGGATGATACTTGGCCTTAATCAACAACCTTGAGATTCCAAATGATGGAACTAAAGTCTGAAGGGCTTCAATCTGCATGGGGTACAATTTTCCTATTGAAAAATAAAACAACCAACCAAACATACCATAATTAATAAACTCATACATGATGCATTATATCAATGAGAGACATGTAAAACATTTCATTTCTATCAAAACCACTAAAAAGAGTGACATAACAGAAGACTATAAAAAAACCAAGTACATAATGAAAGATAAAATATCAAAACTCAATGAAAACCAAATAATATCCAAAGCTCCACATGCTCCATGCACCAACTCCACAAAAATCCCAAGTATTAATAAGTACTACTAAATAGGTGTAATACTTTACCTTTACCCATGTCTTGGTAAAAAACATCTGAAAAAGAACCAAAGTGCCAAAGCATGGGTGAGTAATGAAACTTAGTATATTTTCCCCAATGACTTCCCTACTCATGACACTAGGATAGAATATGTTATCACATTTATATACAATAGTTTATATAAATAAATCTCTAAAAAAATTTATATCAAGATATAAAATAGTTCCAAACAGAAAAATTTCTAATGAAATCCACTTTTCCAAAGTAAGCAACTAATCAATTATTTAATTTGTTTTCACAATTTTTATTTTGGAAAAATTCATTCCTTTCCAAATATTCACACAACCATTCATGAAAACCATGATCTTCGTATTCTCATGAGTGGTGAGTCATCCTTTTACTAAGCCATCACTTAGTAAACCAAATTTGATAAGGGAGATACTTGACCCTTATCTATCCTAATCAGGTTGGGGGAGACTCCTAACACTTATCTAACCTAGATGAACATGAACACAAAAAACCATTATTCCACAAACCAATGCCAAAAATAACCATTTAAACCATTTCAATAAAGCTATTCTTTTATTGAAAACATTTCAAAAAACCTATTCAAAACAACCATTCCCATTCATTTCATTAAAATCGCAATTTTAATGAAAACATTTTAATTAATCTATTTACCAAAATTACAGAAAATCTATATTTTAAAATCACCATTTTAAAATAAATAACCAAACTACTTTCTACAAAACACCCAATTTCTATGTTTCCACAAACTGTCACTCAAGAGGGTTTTCAATATCCAATAAACAAAAAATTCACAATAAATTTCATGAAAAATAACTAAATAAAATTATTTCTGACACTTTCACTAGGGTGCACACATCTGTCTATGGAGGACACATAGCCATTGCCCCACATTCCCACTTTCCAAAGGTGAGAATCATCCATTCCTTATTCAGGGACATTTTCTCCTTGATCAAAATAGGATAATGGGATGTCAGTTATTCCTTCTGTGGATTCCTCCTCAGAACTCGTCACCTAGTCCGGGTCTCCCTTATAGACTTAAGATGTTGTTCATGAAACTCTTCCTAGCGCTATATCTTTATGGACACTAGTTAATTACACTACTTCTATCGGGACATTCCAAAGGGTCTCTTTAGGGAAGCAACCTTCGGTTAGGAGAGTAGTCACGTTGGACATTACTGGCATGTCTAGATTCTAGAACATTGGCACATCTGGGTTTTCCCTCTTATTATAGGGCTTCTTAAGGGTGCGGAAGCCCGAGGCATCCCACATCGAATATGGGGAATCATACGTCATAGTCATGTATATGAGGTTTTCCTCAGCTTCCCATGCTTAACGTAAGGTATGCTGTAGGTTTAACATCAAGCGGAGATGGATCAGACTGATCAGAACACTGACTAGAGTGGATCATATGAGTGTAACCCCTGGAGGACACACTAATGTAGATGAGTTGACATGACCTCACCGAGATGTGGTGGCCTAGGTAAGAATCAAGATGGATGATGGGGTGCTAAGTGAAATGGGTAGTGAATGGGATGGAACCACCGTGAGGACAATGATAATGTTGGGCTTTAGTCTCAGGGAGACTTCCTACATATCCCTGTGGTAGGGAATCAAATTACGCGTAGTTCAGGAGGGCGATGAGCCGCCTAAGGAGGCGGACCATGAGAATGGATATGTGAATGGGACTCAGAGGAAGTGGAATCTCTGGGTTTGGGAATGACCATCCCAAGACACATAGGCTCGAGGGAAATGTCAGGCGATGAGCTTGAATTGGGGCGTACACATACGACAACAACCTGATGATGTGTATAGGGCTTATGCATGGTTAGTATCCTGGGTTGGTCTGACACCACTAGGATGGAAAAAACATGTGGGTCCCAGTGAAGGGGATTACAATGGCTTGACGCTGAATAAGGGATGCAACAGCTTACTGCTGATCGGGATACAACGGCTTACCGCTGATTGAGGGACACAACAACTTTCCATTGACTGGGAGACACAACGACTTACCGCTGCATGGGGTTTATAGTTTAATGTCACATGGGACAAATGTGAACCGATGTGAAGGGGGGTCAGAATGACTAGGTGTTGGGATTGAACCTCAGGGAGGCTTCCTACGTACCCTGCATTGGCAAGGATCAAAGACCACATAGTTCAGGTGGTGTGGGAACCGACGTGAAGGGGGTGAGAACCAATGGGTGGCGGGCCTAAAACTCATGGAGGCTTCCTACATACCCTACCTTGGCAAGGATAAAAGACCACGTAGTTCAAGTATGGGTGTGGGGATTACAATCTAGGCTGCCCAAGGTGTTGGTGAACCGATGTGATGATGGTCGGAATAACCGGGTGTTGGGCTTGAACCTCAGGGAGGCTTCCTATGTACATTTCCTTAGAAAGGATAAAAAACCATGTAGTTTAGGTGGTGTTTGGGGCTTACACTCTAGGCTGCCCAATGTGTTGGTGAACCGACGTGAAGGAGGTCAGAATGACCGAGGTGGTGGGCTTAAACCTCGTGGAGGCCTCCTACGTACCCTTCCTTGGAAAGGATCAAATTCCTCATTGTTCGTGGGGTTTGGGGCTTACACTCTAGGATTCCCAGAGAGAATGTTATGTCTAGTTCTTACTCTAGGCCCACGTGAGTCATGATTGGTGTGATAAACAAGAGGCAGCAGAGACCTAACAATCACATCATGAAAGGTGCATCTGTGCGAAGTGGAGTGGGGGTTACGTGTGGTTAGAAACCCAAAGAGGAAACATGGCCTTATGCATGGTTAGCAGCCCAGGCAGATGAAGATTGGGACTTACTACAGGGTTGAGGATCTGGTGAAAAATTACAGTGGGAGAGGGATTTAGCACGGAAGGGAGGAGGAGCACCTTTCCCCATCACACCCTTTATTGCCCTTGGTCACCAGAAAAGAAAGGAGGAGCAACGGTGCTACCTCCTGCAAGAATGGACAGAGGCTTACACCAAGGTGTTTTCCCTTCCCTGTGGATAGGCTCCACCTCAAAAAATAGGATCACATTCCTTGTGAGGAAGATTTTACTCCGGTTGAGATGAGCGGACATTCAGAATGTCCAAGGTGGGGGACCCCGCATAGGATGCATGGGGTGAGGTCCCAGTTTAACGTCATGTGATGAGGAAGATGGTGCTTGGTAGTTTAATGTATTGATTCTCGGATGAGGGAGGGTTCACTCCACACCCATAGGACATACATAACTGGTACCCACTACACCTTGGTGAAGAGAAAGGACATGCAACACTGTAGTTGGGGGGTGGTATTGAGCGAACTATCGGGTGGTCCACGTTAGCATGACTATGTGAAGAAGCAATAGACATTAGCGTTCAAATTAGAAGAAGCAAGAGGTAATGTGATGCAACAGGCGGTATCATCTTAGGGACTTTTAAATTACTTTGTGCAAAACGGAAGGGCTGCACGGGAAAAGGAGTTGTAGAGAAAAAGGGGCCATAAGTAGAAGCCTTGTGAAGCTCTTATGCTCATTGAAGTAGAGGGGGTTCGTGAAGTGATGTGCTTCACGAAGTGAAGTTTCCTAGGCTAGTAATAAGGCATAGGTGCATATGGGAGGAGCTTCGCAAATTGGAAAGGTACTCACGAAGCAATGCCTCGCAAAGTAGGGGTGCCTCGCAAAGCACGGTGTCGTGAAGCAATGTGCTTCATGAAGCATAGTAACCCTACCTTAGCATACAGGTCATGTGGGTGTGGTGGGTGTTTCGAGAAGCATAAACGCTTCTCGACAACCCGAGTCCCTGTGGGGATCTCATTCTTTCCCGAAGGCCTGTGGTCTTCGCAAAAGGCATCCCTCTCTGAAGAGGGTCTCAATTAATGCCAAGGGATAGGCACTTCGCAAAGAAAAAGTACCTTAAAGAACTCAAGGTTCGTAGAGTAAGAGTTTCTTCATGATTTGAGAGCCCAGAAGGTGAAAGGTCAGATTCCTCATCCTCTGGGCTTGAGGGGAGACCTGTATTTATAGGCAAGAGGCACCACGAAGTAAGGTTCGCTCGGCGCAAAGCCAAAACATTCCACGCAGAGGGTCGCGAACTTCAAAGGGGTTCGCAGAGCCATCTCCCCTCCTTGCTTCACGGAGGGTTGCGAACATCACAGTGGTTCACGGAGCCATCCCGCCTCCTTTCTTCGTGGTGGGTCACAAACTTCAAAGGGGTTCACAGAGCCGTCCCACCTCCTTACTTTGCGATGGGTCACGATGGGTATCTCTTACATCGGCCACATGGCTCTAGGGGCTTTGCGATCCGGCTTCGCGAGGCAGTCCCTAATGCTTTCAGGATGTTCCTTTTGACTCCAATTTTGGCATCAACAAATGCCCCCCCCTCAAACTGGGAGTTGAGGAGAAAATAAAAATCCATGTCTGAAGGTCCATTTCCAAAATTCCTTGGTTACCTGTGAGGCGAACTCGCAAAGGAGGCTCACAAAGTAAAGCAACAATGCATGGGGTGGGCGCGGCATGAAGCCTACCACGGCTGGACGCGCTACGAAGCACCTAGTGTCCTCACCTATAAATAGTGGGGATGACTTCTCTTTTGTCCTTTATACCCTCCACGATTTCAACTTTTGGCACTCTCGATTCGTGAAGCTCTGCATACTATGTGATCGCTCTCTGCGAATTAGGCCTTTTTATTTGTGGCGCACAATGAATCTTCAACTTCACATTAGTGCACTCTGTGACTTCAGTCTGAGGGTCAGCACAAGGCTCTACGATTCCGCTCTTTGGATCGAGCTCCGTGAACGGTCTCTGCGATCGATCTCTGCGATTGAGCTTCGTGATCCAGTCTAAAAACTATCTGAATTTTAAGGACAGGATGACTCACCAAGAGGTTGTTAGGGGGGGTCCTTGCAGACACTGTCTAAAGGGAAGAGATGGAGAATAAATTGGGTCTAGGGGAGTTGGTATGGAGCCACTCTGACCATAATTTACTGGTGCATCTATTGTCATAAATCCAAAGGGACTACCCGTTGTGCAAGAGGCTGCCTTCGTATGGATTTGGACTGAGGGATAACATCTTCATCCCTTAAGAAAGTAGGGACGAACCAGCCTACTGGTTCATAAGCACGCCATGCCAACGCTAGTGGTTCAGGGTGGCTAATGACCACTCTTGGGAGAACTTTATGCCCTTTACCACTGATTGTTTATACAATCATCTGAACGAAATTGATGGGAAATCATTGGACCCACAAACGTCCCCTCCTCTGTACCAAAAAATCCTAAAGGCGATGCTGAGGAACCCAAAGAATGGATGGTATGATGAGTGGGACCTTCAACAAGGTGGAAACTTCATGGATGATTGGGCCTGAGACTACTGGGTAAGCACCTCGTGTGAAGAGTTCATGGGAGAGTTGAGGAGAGTAGGTCTGTATGAGGTGGCCCAGGCCTCCCAATTTTATATCTACTAGCCAAAGTAGTTGATTCCAGAGCAGTTGATCCGGTGGTCATTGAGGACTAATACCTTCCGCCTACATCACGGGGAGGTTGTCATCAACTTATGGGACGAGCATCAGATCTCAGGGGTCCTGATACTGGGAGCGATGTACGACAAATTCCTCCCTGCTATGGGAGCGTGGGAGGATCTAGAGTAGTATCCACCACTGGAGATGGAATTGATGAGATTGGTGCCAGGAGAGGACAAGGAACAAGTGAGAGATGTCTACTTCAAATGGTGGTTGAAGAAATTTCTGAACTTCCCAGAAAACAGACAGTTCTCGGTGAGGCCCCAGGCTTGACCAAAGGGGGCTCATCGGGGCAAGGAGCACTCATATTGGTGGCTAATGGAGGAAAACCAGTGGAAGACTTGGGGCTTCAACGTCAACACCGATCAGTGGCCGATTGTCAGGATGTCAACATTCATCGCGACTCTCATCTGTGGATGGATCTTGCCGGTGAGGGACACAAATGTAGGTGTGCGACCCAACACATTCATCATGGCCTCCATGCTAGAGATCGGAGGGTGGGTGAATATCGGAATCCCGATTCTTGCTAAGATGTACAAAATGCTCTGGCACATCATCAAGGGGAAGAGGCCACAGAGGATATTTGGGCCATTCCTCCTTTTGTATGGGTGGATAGCGACACACATTAGGGGGGTTTATGAATACCCAAAACCTATTTCCCCTTCGAGACCGGAATTTTGCCCATATATCCTGAACATCGCGGGGAGCTTTCCGGATAAGCTAATCATACCATCTGTATTAAACTGATTCTGGAAGGTAGAAGAGTTGAACTTACATCTGTTTCTGCAAACAATGGGGGCCTTCAAAAATGATGACCGAGGGACAGAAGAGAACCAGTCCTATATCCTGGCCTTTTGATGTGGAGTCCTGGTGGCGAGGGTGGACCGTGAGCCCCTCTGCGAGCCGTACACCCCACAACGATTTTCCCAAAAATTTTGGTGCATGCAGTGAATGACCCTGAGGGTATATCTAGGGTTGTTCCATAAGGAACACTCGTGTGTGATGAGGCAGATGTGGCTCATGTTCACATGGGAAGACGGGAAGATGCGAAATGAGCTGCCTCCGCCTACTATTGCCTTCAGGTTAGTAAAGGAGTATGCCCAATGCTGGGAGTCGTCCTACCCAGGGGAGATGCTGAAGCAGCCAACCGTTTGGGTCAGTGATAGTGAGCCTCCCCAATCTCAAATTCGGGACCGGAAGGCGGAAAAGGCATCCCGGGTGGTGGGGCTTCCATGGCGTTGAGACCTGCATTGGTTGGTGGTGAGGCAACAATGATAGATTCAACAACGGTAGCAGACCTGAGGGTTCTAGAAGAATAGAGTCATCCAGAGGGGAGGTCACTGAGAGGGTTCCACAAGATACCTACCTAGTCTCTGCGGAAGCGGTTGCTCCGTATAGAAATGACGAAGAATGCCGTCTTCCAGGAGGTTTGGGACATCTGGGAAGTCAGCCGGAAATTCCTTGGCCCACCCGAGATGTGGCAACACTTGAACCATCTTGGGATGGATTTTCCCGAGATATGCCCTATCAGGTCCGGCTTTGCTGTGTCCCGGGCAGAGGTGGAGCAATATTTGGTAGAGATGGGGGACTTTGTGCATTCCTGGGGTGCCCTACGTCCAATGACAGACCTTGTCAAGGTGCTTCTAGATCACACGGTCCCTCTGCAATTGTCCTCCATTGAACTAAGAGAGTGATTCCCTATGTCAAAAGAATCGGACGAGTCCTCCTGGGCGACAAGGCCGGTAGAGGGAGCCCGTTTGAGGAGTACGAAGTTGGTGATTAGGACTCAGACCTCAAATAATTTTCAGTGGCCCTTGAGGTAAAATCCCAAGCCCCTTCCTCAGGGTCTGCTCCCAGGTCGTTCTGGACTCCTTGATAATACATGAACTGTGCAGGAGAGTCTCATACACAGAACCCATTCTCTTCCCTCTATGGATGCAGGTGCAGGGCCTTCAGGATCCACACCTGTGGCTACATCAATTTCTACATACAACGGGGCTAGGACACTTGAGGTGACCCCTCCAGAGCTTTCAGACCTTCTGACAATATATGGGGGGCCACGCCTCAGGGTCCCAATGGCGTCAACCCAAGAACGAGACATGGATTTCGATCTCTGTAGGTCTCTTCTACCAAATTCATGATTTTCACCCACTAAGCATGTCACCTGACATCCAAGCCCTCTTTGGTGTGCACTATTCTTCAAATAATGTAGGCTGCCTTGATGAGATTGGTCAGGGCTTCTGGCGGCATCCTTCCCAGAGGAATGTCGGTGATCGTGGAGGTGGATATCCAGACATAACAAACTACGGCACTCCCGATCACCGGCGGGACCTCCAGCAGGGCTGTGCCCAAGATTATTGTGGTGGGATCTGATGATAAGGATCGATCAGATAGCTCAGGTCATACCACGCCTGATCAAATGCTAGATGTAGACCCTGCTGACGAGTTCTTGAGGGAGTTCCCCTCATATGAGCCTGCCAACCGTGCTGACTAGGATGAAACAACCTCTGATGAAGAGGACATAAAAATAGTCTGTCACTGATCATGGAATCTTATTATGCACTTCTTTAATAACACCCCCAAGCACTATGCCTAGATGAGATGGACAGACTTCGCTCGTGACTGCACGAACTGTGTACTAGGGGAGTGGATGCCCGACGTCCCCACCTGCTCGTCTGATATGTTATGGTGGAGAAGATTTAGGAGTAAGACCGTGGCCTTGGTTTGGGATGGTAGCGGAGGAAATCGATGAACATCAAGAGGCTTCACGAGGCATAAAATGAGGTACAACGGATGCAGAGTCGGGCAGACAAGCACTTAATCTCCCTTAACGCGCAATCGGGGCTGATACTGCAGTTGAAGCCCAGCTGGCAGAGGCCGAAGAGGGCCTGAGGTGAGCATCCGAGGAAATTACCGTCATCTGGAGCGATGGAGAGCGGTCCCAGATTGCAGCTGATGAATTGTGCCCCATCAATGTTGAGGAGGAGTGAGAACTGAACAGGCCGCAACAAATCCTGGATGCCACAAGCCGGAGGGTGGAAGAGCTGTAGCTTTCTTTTGATGGGATTATCCCATCCATGGGAGGGGTAAACCCTCAGGTACTGTAAAGATCACAAACCCTCTAATGCACTTTCATTCTTTGATTATTTTGATGCCATAGCATGCATGGGTACCATTATTAGTACTGATTTTACATGCATCTTTTATATTCTCAAAATTCCCAGTGATCAATCCCTAAGCTCACGCGGGTCGAGCCCAATGTAAGAAATAAGGGATGATCACTATGTTATACCTCATGAACATAAGAGTGCTAACCAAGATCCAGGTATCCGAGGTCTAAAAAACCATTCTAGATTCCCAGGAAGAGAAGGGAGGGAACTGACTGGATAATGAATCTCTCAGAATAGTCAAATTACTATTTTCCCAGTTTGCTCTTGTCCACGAATAGGGTGATGCTAGGGGCACTGGAATAAACCCGAACATGGGGGAATGGAAGGTGTGAATCACAATACCCATGATATGAAACACTATAGTGATGGAATGAAAATTAAGAATGACAGTTGAGCATGTTCGAAACACAATATCCTAATTGTGTTAGCCTGAAATGGGGATAAAAAATGAGGTCCGACTACTGACCATGTTCGAAACACGGGGCATAACTCAGAATGTTATGCATTTGTGTTCCTTAACATTAGCTCAGGATAGTAGGCGAGCCATAGGCCTTTCATCCATATTATTAGGGGGTTCCTCAGGACATGGAAGAGGACAAGGATCAAAATAAAGGGCACACAAAGCATGGAGAGTGTAGTGATGGGTTTGTTTGATTGTAGTCCAACACTCTTGAAATTACACCACCATGGTGGAAACTCATTAGGTGGGTATATCGGTCTCATCAGGGATCAAACATACTTCCAAACAGGACTTCTCTGACGAGGAACCTGTCACCTCCCAATGTTATCGTGGGGCATCCCGAACTTTCTTAGGGTAAAGCTGCATTTTCATGGTTCCCCATAAGAGCTCTGGTCACAGGACCAGAAAAAGAGGAGGGAACGGTAATCCTGATTCATGGGGATAGACCTGGAGACATGAATTCTGGGGGTTCCTACATATCCCATGAGAATGAGAATCAAGCCAAACATAGTTCTTGGGGAACAGTGTGGTCAGAGACCAACACCGGTAGGGAGAATCCTTTCTGGAAACTGACGCATCCCATGATTAACATAGGGAATCCCAAACTTTTTCAGGGTAGAACCACAGTCTAGTGTCATGCATTGAGGACATATGGACTCACGTAGTTTAACATCATACAATGGGAAGTGGAATGAAAGGGAAGATTCAAGGAAGGGAGTATGTGGTGCGGTAGCTATAAACCTGATGTGAATGGGAACTTGGTCTAGATCACACCACATATCCCCAGAAACAATTCTTCAGGTTAGGGGACCAAGAGTGAAAATTACGCTGGGCCCAAAGCAAAGTTTCCGGGCATTCTTACGTAGCCCATGAGGATGGGAATCAAGCCATACATAGTTCTGGAAGATTTCATGTAGTTTAACATCTTGCGGAAAGGACGCGGAGTGGTCTTAGTTTATGGTCATATAGCTTGGAACATGGATGGTAGAAAACATAGGAGACACATGGTGGGTAATTATAAAACCTAACATGAATGGGAACTTGGGGTTCCGACCACCACATGTTCTTTGGGAAGGTTTTAGGTTGAGGGACCGAAAACGGAAGTTAAGATAGGCCCAAGGCAAAGTGAACGGGAGTTCCTATGTACCCCATGAGGATGAGGATCAAGCCACACATAGTTATTAAGATGTCATGGTGGGATACGAGTGCCAGGTATAATAAGGTTGTACGAGTCTGAACCATGCACAAAAAGAAGTGGTATTTGATAGATCTTGTTTTTTCTTTAGGATGAATGAGTGTTTTTTTGTGCAGCGATGGACCTAGGATAGAAAGTCTAGGCATCACCACAAAAATCAAGCCATGTGTAGGTGTTGAAAAATGGTATGGTTCATGACCGATACCAAACTTAATGCTTCCTCGAGTGAGGATATCATGGTGCAACACCATTTTTCGTCACGCAGCCAGGATGATAATGTCACAGTTTAGGGTCATGTGATGGGACCAACCATGCATTTTTAATGTCATGCAGGATAGACGCAACCGTTTAAAGTCATGTGAGACTAAGCACCATAATTTAAATTCATATGAGGATAAGGTACACACCATACCATGCACGATTCTGAGAAAGAAACCTCAGGTCGAGGGGCCAGAAAAGGTTAGAGGATATGGGGCAGGAGAAACTAGCTCCCAATTGAGATGGACCCTAAGACGAGATGTCTGGGTGTTCCTACATATCCCATGAGAATGGGAATCAAGCCACAAATAGTTCTTGAAGGTTCCTTTTAACGTCGTGTGAGACTACATACAGTTTAATGTTATGTGGGATAAGAAGTAGGGGGGATAACTCCTAGAAAGGGGTGTATGTGGTGTGGCTAATGCAAACCCGTGAATGAGGACAGAAGCCCATACCTCACCATGTAGTACCGTAAGAGTTAAATCCTAGAAGGCTGAATAGAAGAGATAAATTAGTGGAACTCGAGATAGACCCAAAGATAAGATGTCTAGGCATTCCTACGTATCCCATGGGAATCAAAATCAAGCAGTATGTAGTTATAAAAGAGATCTTAGTTTATGGTCTTAGAGCTCGGACTATAGAGGAGAAAAAACCTTCCAAGTAAGTGAGGACCTCAACCCGATCCCTAAGCCCACATGAGTCAAAATCAGTGTGGGAAACAAGGGTGAAATAGGTTTTTTGCAATAGCTAGAATGCACGCCAAAGGGAAATCGGTGCGGAACCTCGAATGAAGCCTTTATCATGACTTTTGTCCTCCTAACATGAAAATGTGCAGTAAGGGATAGTGCCAAAAGTTTCGAAGTTCTACTTGGACATGATGATGTGGAGAAGGATGTGAGTTATGTTACCGACATTTTGGGCTTAATGGGGTTGGCGTGATGATGGAGGATAACTATTGACTGTGTTCGAAACACAACATCCATATCATGTGACCTGAGATGGGAATAACAAACGAGAGTCGACATCTAACCAAATTCATAACATGGGACTTGTATCAATTTGTTGCTTGAAATCCTTGAGGACGTTGGCCCATAATGGTAGGAGGGACCTTGGGTAGAGCATCCATGCCATTTGGGGGTCCCTTTGGATGTGAAAGGTTATTGAAGCCCAAATGAAGGGGAACACGTAGTCTAAGAAATAGGTGAAAGCATGTCTAGGTAGATTCTGACATTGCAGGTGTTAAACCAGAGTACTGTTGGGAACATTGGTGAATCACCAAAGAGGATCGAGGGGATCATCTTGAGAGTGACTGATTTGAAAAGACGAGTATAGAATAAGGGGATAGAGAACTCTCAGGAAAAGGAGGTAAAGGGCGTGGTTGTTAAAAAACCCGATGTGAATGAGGACATAATCCCATACCACACCATATACTCCCCTCCCTAGGGGAATATAGGACAAGGGGACAAGATGAGGCTGGACTCAAAGAGTAAACATCCGGGCTATGTATCCCATAAGGATGGGAATCAAGACATAAGTAGTTCTAGAAGAGACAAAGATAGGGGTAGGATACCCCAACGACCAGTGACCTGATGTGAATGAGGACTTAATCCCATACCACACTGTACAACCCCAAGTGAGAACTTGGGACAGAGTCCTGAAAAGGTTGGGGGACCTGATTTTGGGCCATAAACAGGATGTCGCAGCCAGATTGAGTTTAATGTCTTGTAGTGAGGATGAAAGTGGGTAAGACACCCCAAAGAGGGGGGAGTACGACACAACTACTAACCTGATATGAATGAGGACGTAATCCCATACCACACCATATGAACCCAACTGAGAACTTAGGCCAAAGACCCGAGAAGGCCGGGGGACCCAAGTTTGGGCGTTCCAGCCAACTGTTGTCATATAAACTCTTATTTAGGTGATGCCTCCTCATATCTCCTAAGCCCAGGTGAGAAATGCTCGATGTGGGAAAAAAGAAGTAGGAATTGGATCTCCCCCTTATATAATGGTCAAATAGCTAGCATCACCTAAGGGAGACCGCAATTTGAAGGTGTGATGAGGCAGGATGAACAACTACACTCACTATTTGGGACTTATGGGGGTGGCGATAATGATAAAGGATAGCTGTTGAGCTATTGACCATGTTCGAAACACATCATCCATATCATGTGACTTTGAATGGGAACAAAAAATGAGGATCAACCACTGATTGTATTCACAACGTGGGACTTGCATCAATTTGTTGTTCAAAGTCCTCGAGGATGTTGTCCCGAGCTAGTAAGAGGACCCTTAGACTGAGGATCCATGCCATTTGGTGGTCCTTTAGGACATCAAAGGTGATGGAGTCCAATGTAAAGCATAAGTGCGCCTGTACATTTCAACATCAAGCAGGACAGTGAATGAGGTGGAAGTATCTAGGGAATGGGATGCACAGTGAGACCATGATGAACTCGACGTGGATTAAGACAAAATCCTGCGCCAAACTATATGATTTGACCTGAGGGGAGACTCTGGAGTTTGGGCTGGGCCAACAAAAAAGATGTCCAGGCGTTCCTACATATCCCATGAGGATGGGAATCAATCCATATGTAGTTCTTGAAGGCCATGTAGTTTAGCGTCGTCCAGTGAGGACGTGGGAGGATAGAAGAATGGGGAGGGGCACATGGTGTGACCGTCGTAATCTTTACACGAGTGGGGTCTAAATAAGCCTTCACTAGTCCATGTAAGGATCCTCCAAGAGGTCTACCCCCAAGGGGGGATAGTCTAAGAAGAAAGTTTGGGGGCTGGGCTCAAGATGAAATGTTTTAGCATCCCTATGTATCCCATGAAGATGGGAATCAAGCCACACATAGTTTTAAGGGTTCATTTTAATGTCTTGTAGGACACCATACAGTTTAATGTCTTGAGAAACGTTTTGCAGTTTAAAGTAATGTAGGACCGGGTAGTTTAGGATCATACTGGACCTAGTAATTTAGGGTCATACAGGACTAGGTAGTTTAGGGTCATGCCAGACCCATTATTTTAGGGTCATGCAGGACCATCTGGCTCAGGAAAAGTACTGCTTGAGAAACTCGACATTGGTGGGAGGAGTTATATGCTCACCATCCATGGTCACCAGAGAGTACAAACCATTAGGGTAAACCTTGTGAACAATGAAAGGTCCTTCCCATTTGGGATCCAACTTGGGTTGTTAGCTTCCAGGTATCATTGGTGTCCCGAGGGCCAATACCAAATCACATTGCAGGAAAGAGCGGAGGTGGACCTTCTTGTTTAAGGCTCTAGCCATCTTGTTCTAGTGTCTTTCCAGGTTTTGCAGGGCACCAAGCCTATTCTCATCAAGTTCTTCCAATTCAGCCAGACGAATTTCGGCTACTTTATATGGTGCCTGCTAGTCGTAGACCGCTATGCGTAATGAAGGAAACTGAATCTGGATAGGCAGGACGACTTCTGTTCCATACACTAGGGAATATGGGGTCACCTGTGTGGAATTACGAGTCATCATCTGATAATCCCAGAGGGCATTGGGGAGCTTGCCCGACCAACTCTTCTTGTTCTGACCAACCATTTTCTGAAAAATGTTAGAGAGGTTCTTTTTGAACGCCTCGATCTACCCATTTTATTGCACGTGATAGTAGGAGGTATGGTTAGAACGGATGCTGAACTTGGCGTACAATTTCTTCAACTCGGCTGCTCGGAAGTTGGTTCCGTTATCAGTGAGCATGGAATGAGGGAATCCAAATCGGTAGATGATATTGGAGCTCATGAAGTCAATGATAGAACATGCCTTGACCTCTTTGAGTGGAAGTGCCTCTACCCACTAGGAGAAGAAATCCGTAGCGGTCAGGATGAACCTACACTGACAAGTTTTCGCCGACGGATCTAGTCCCATGACATCCAGTCCCTAGACCGGGAAGGTCCAAGAGTATTTGGTAGTGTGGAGAGGCTCTGGTGGCCAATGCATGAAGTTAGCATGAACTTGGCACGCATGAAATATCTTGGTAAACTCGATGCAATCATGGATCATGGAGTGCCAAAAGTGCCCCAGTCTCTGGATCTGGTGAGATAGCTTCGGCCAGTCTAATGTGCCCCACAGGAACCGGCATGAACCTCTAGCATGACCTAAGAAATATCTACTTCTTGGATGCAATAGAGGAGAACACCATCGAACCTGCTTTTGTAGAAGATCTGCTCAAGACTCGGACCACTCCGGAGGGTAAACTACAGTGCGCGACGTCGGATTCGCTTGCGCTCGGCCGGATCATCTGGGAGGTATCCATTTTGGAGATACTCGACAAAGGGGGCTCTCCAGTCGGGAGTCACTTCAACCACTGCATCTGAGGTACCTGGGGGTCCTGATATGGAGGCTCTAGTGGTAAGATGGATCACCTCACTACTAAAACTATGGCTTTTATCATCACTAAAAAGGCCTTTAACAATGCTGTTAATGCCGGTGAAGATGGGGGGGGGGGTCTTCTTTATCAGCACTCCAAAAAGTGCTGATAAAGACCCCTTTTATCAGCGCTAAAAAAAGCGCTGATAAAAGGGTCCTTTATCAGTGCTTTTTTTAGTACTGATAAAAGGCCCTTTTATCAGCTCTTTTTTTAGCACTGATAAAAGTTAAAAAATTTAAAAAAAATTAGAAAAATTAAAAAAAATTAAAAAAATCTATAAATCAGAGGGGTATTTTAACAGCGCTTGACCCCCCTATTTATCAGTTCCCCGCCCCACCCACTCCCCCACAAGCCCCAGCCATGATGCCCCATGTTTTATCAGCGCTATGTAGACCCCGTTAACAACACTATATCCCCCCCCCCAAATTCACCCATGCACGCGCCCCTGCCTGCCTCTACCATGTTTTGAACTCAAGACCTCCCCCCATGCATGCTAAGTCTTTACCACTCCTCTAATTTGATTTGTTCTCCAACTAGTGATATATCTATTTATATATATATATAGTTATATTTATTCTTGTATTAATATAAATTTATATTATTGTATTAATATATATATATACATATATAGTTATAGTTATATTTATATATTTATTTGTATATTAATATATATATAGTTAGTTATATTTATATATGTATATATTTATATATTTATTCGTATATTAATATTAAGTTATATCTATTTATTTATATATATTTAGTTATATTTTTTATCCATATATTTATTCATATATTAATATATATTTATAAGATTAGTTTTCAATACAATTATAAAATATGTTTTGTTTTGTGTGTGTGTAATACAACACACACACACACAGACACACATATATATGTTTTTCTATAAGTATAGTTATACATATACATATATATAAATATATGCATATACATATGTTATAATATATATATATATATAATATCAGTTTGTTAATATATAGACACACGCAAATAGACACACACACACATTATATAGGTACATATATAGTTAGATTAATATATTGGTATATAAATATTGATATATTGGTATTTTAAATAAAATGGATATTAGTTATTATTTAGTTAAATCTAATATGTTTTATATGTAAATATGTTTAATTATTTATTTAAAAAATTAATTTTTATGTGTGAATATACAAAAAATATGTATATATTGTTATATATTTAATTATAAATAGCAGTGCATTATAAAAAATGATAAAATTTCAAAGATATAATATCAATATGAATATAATACCTTGGAATAAATTCATTCCCCACCAAAAAAAAGCCAATAATACCCCCTTAAACGAGGCTGAAAATCCACAAAATGTTAAAAAATCGGGGTATCCAAACTAAAAACTCAGTTTTGGAGGACTTATGGGACTTTTTTGGCCTCAAAAAATGTGACAAAGGTTTTGCCTAGGTCATTAGCACATAGATCTCATCACATGATTCGATTTGATATGTTGTAGAGTTCAAATGGACACCCAGATCAAAAGTTATGACCGTTTGAAGTTTGAGTTGCGTTTTCAACATATTTTGGATCTTTTTTAATTTTTTTTTATTTTTTTAGTTTTTAAATTGTTATTAAATGACTATTAATCCATAATAATTATCAAATTATTAATTAAAAATATTTTTTTAATTTTTTTATAAGCCATTTTCACTAAATATATTATATATTAAGTGTAACTGTATATTTACACTTATCTAAAATATATTTAAAATTATATTTAAAAAATATATATTATATTTATATCAATATAACTATATATATATATATTTAAATATTAATATATATTTTTCATGATTTTTTTTGGAAGCAGACCCTTTATCAGCGCTTTTAAAAAAAGCGCTGATAAAGAACCCCCTTTATCAGCGCTACTAAAAAAGCACTGATAAAGGTACCCCCTTTAACAACACTTTTTTGTTAGCACTGATAAAGGCTGGCGCTGGCCTTGACCAGTTTTGTGGTAGTGCCTGTAGGCCGTCGTCATCACCTGGGGTGATAGTAGCAATGACTCTCCGACGTGCCACGTGGATAATCAGATCATCCTACTCGGGTTCTGCAATTGACGTAGCCAGGTTGGCCAGGCCATCAGCTCGACCGTTCTGAGATCAAGGGACGTGAGTAACTTCCGGCCAAGATGGGAACTAGGCCATTAGCTGGAGAGTACATTCCAACAATGGTACGAGCTTTGGATTTCTGACGACTTAGTCACCGTTGATCTGCTATATGACTAGTTTGGAATCCCATTTCACATGTAAATGGGGCACATCAATCTCTAGGTCCAGCTCGAGGCCAGTGATAAGAGCCTGATACTCTGCCCCATTTTTTGTACAACCTTCTGACAATAGGAATGAGTACGGCAGAATGGCTTGTGCTAGGGTAATAAAGACGATACCCAAGCCTACCATGTTAAGCCTGGGATCAATGAGCCTCCTACCGATGGGACTCATGGAAGCACCATCGTAGTGCATCTCCCAGCATGACATGGAATGATCTACTGAGAGGATTGCCTCATCAGGAAAATCGAGATCTAAGGACTTGTCAGAACGAGCTGGATGGGCAGCAAGGAAGTCTTCCAATGCTTTCCCCTTAATAGATTTCTGAGGGAAAACCTTATATCGAACTGCTAAATAACCACTACCCACCGAGCTAGACGACCTATCAACATGGGGTGGTTCAGAATGTACTTCAATGGGTCTACCCAAGACACCAACAATACCTCGTGGTGTTTCAAGTAATGTTGCAATTTTTGTACTGCGAATACCAGCACAAGGTATCTATTTTCGATGGGGGAGTATCTGGTCTCGGTATCAATGATCATAGGGCTAAGGTAGTAAAGGCTGATCTCCATCCCCTCATTATTCTTCTGGGCAAGAAGGGGGCCAAGAGATCATTCCAGGCCAGTCACATAAAGAACCAGTGGTTTTCTGGAGACGAGTGGCATCATGACCGAAGGATGGAGCAGACACTACTTTATTTCCTTGAATGTGGTATGGCACTCTTCATCCCATTCGTAAGCGGTGCCTTTCTTCATGAGCTGAGAAAAGGGATTACACTTGCTGGACAGATTCGCAATGAATCAGTGTATGTAGGCTAACTGGCCTTGAAAACCTCGAATCTCTCAAATATTGCACAGGGGAGGCATCTGGCTGATGGCCTTGATCTTCTCTGGGTCGATCTTGATGCCATGGTACCTGACATCAAAGCTGAGGAACTTCCCATAGGTAACCTCGAAGGTACATTTCAATGGGTTCATCTTCAGGTGGTGGGAATGGAGGAAGCCAAACACTTTGTCAAGGTCCTTGAGATGGTCCTGCAACTGGAAATATTTGACTACCAGATCATCCACATATAATTCCACCAATATCCTAAGGATTGGCTAGAATATGCGATGCATGGCCTGATGATAGGTGGAACCTACATTCTTTAAGACGAAGGGCATGAACAGGTAACAAAACATACCTTATGGCGCTCTGAAGGCTGTAGAATCCTCGTCATCGGGGTCCATTCGGATCTGGTTTTATCCAGAGTAATCATCCATGAAGGAGAGGGCTTGGAATGCAGTTGTAGCATCAATCAATAACTCTATCACAGGAAGGGGAAAACCATCCTTCAGACAGTGATGGTTGAGATCCCGGAAGTTGATTCAGACTCTA
Organism: Viscum album; assembly: GCA_963277665.1. Classification (NCBI taxonomy): domain Eukaryota; kingdom Viridiplantae; phylum Streptophyta; class Magnoliopsida; order Santalales; family Viscaceae; genus Viscum; species Viscum album. The sequence goes on along the minus strand of OY728161.1, from coordinate 1,950,518,705 downwards.
ATATGTTAGTTCTTCTTCCTGACTGGCACACTGTTGGCTATCCATTTGGGGCACTGGACCTCATTAACGAAATTGGCTCTAATGATCTTATCAACTTCCACCTCCACCATGGCACCGTGAGAAGGGTGCATCTTCCTGGTAGGCTATTTGAACTCGCGATGATTTGTAGGGAGACCGAGGTGGTGGAAGAATACCTGAGGATCTAGTCCTTGCATCTCATCGTAGCTCCAGGTGAATACATCACGATGCTGTTTTAGGAACTCTACGTACCGTTGCTACTCCTCGAGGGACATGGTGGCACTGATCAATGTGGGTCTCAGATCTTCCTTGCTACCGAGTTTCACCTCTACCAATTCATCAATTGTGGTGGATATGACCTCTTCAAAGGTGGGGGGAGCGTCCTCCAGACCCTATTCTTCAATTGTGGAGGAGGGATCCCCGACGGGATGAGCTTCCTCTGGGTCGGCAGATCTTGAAGAGAGACTGGTACCAGCCTGAGCGGTGGTTGTCATTTCATCAAAAGACCCATATACTACCGAAACCATAGAAATGAAGGCTGTCTACCTGATCCCACATGGTCTTCGGCCCAAGGGGCCACACTTGATGATATCAAAGAAATTGTTGTGCATCAGCTTGAGCCGGTTGATTCCAGCCTATAAAAATAGGAAAGTATGACATATCGCTGTTGTTATGGGACAAACATCTTTATACGTTTTGGGAGTAGGGGGCTTAGGGATCACCAAGGCTTGATTCATATAAGAATAATAAGTGATCTCCCGACGTCGCTTGAACCTCAGAATATGCTTCCCCCTGTTCCAGAGACAACAAAACATTGCCCCATATCGAGGGTCGTGGCCTCCAATCGATGGATCGGGAAGACGTAGGCGTCATCCAAACCTGCCCAGGGGTCAGTTTCAACCATTAAATGCTCAAACTCATTGTCCAAAATCTGCTTTTCCTTGCTCTTGTAATAGTCGGCATCCAGGTAGCGGGCTTTACAAGAGGAAAAAGGAGACGCGTCACATTGGAGTGCGCCCACTCAACCATTGAGGGAGTACATGAGGCACTGGTGGTACGATGAGGGAACTGCCATGTGTTGGTGGAGCCATGGTCTGCGCATTAATGCATTATACACGGTGTCTTGGGAGACAACCATAAACTCGGTACTGGAAACTAGGCCACTGAACTGGGTCTTAAAACGGATCTTGCCGACCGGGGTCTGCTTTTTCCGGTTATATCCCTAGATTTTCAGGTTGGAGGGAGTCAAGTCATATTCGGAAAACCCCATATTTCACAGTGTTCATGTCTTGATAAGGTTAATCCAGGAGCTGGTGTTAATAAGACAGTTGCAAACCTCCACTCCATTGAATTGGCCAGTGATGTACAATGGGAAAATGTGCCCCTGTATGGGAGAACCTTCATCTTCTCTAGAGAACGAGATGATGGAATGAAATTCAACATTCTATATCACTTCTGTATGAAAGGCCTCTGCAGTTACTACCTCCGTCTTGAACTGGAGGGGTCTTCTTAAAGCATTGGTGAGGGCGTCACGCATATTTGACAACAGGAGAAGGGCTTTGAGGATGGAGAGCTTAGCTAGAATGCTGGCGAGATGTTTGAGAACATCATACTTCTACACTAGGTGTGAGATATTGCTTACTGGAGGATGCTCCACGATAGAAAGTGTAACACCCCGAGATTTTATGAAAAATATTCTTTTTAATTTCATTAATGTCTTGTGTTGTACGCTACACCAAAAGGAGCTTGCACAACACGCATCCTTGACTTGCCTTTCATTACACGCAATCGTGAACTTCCTTGATAGCGTGTGTAGTACGCAATACCGAGTTTCACTAAACAACGATATGCTATTAAAATATTATTAAAACTAGCCGTTATGAATAGTAATAACCACTTTTTGAAATTTTGTAAATTTTATTTTTCAAAAAGGATTTCATTTTTGGATTCGGAATATCGAAATTAGCTTAGGGTGAAATTTTTGGTACTTTTCGGATAACTTTCATATTCCGATGAATAGTGAAAATTACTAAATTTTAATTAAAAACAACTTTTTTAATAGAAATAATTAATAGTGATAAATTATTAATTTGAGTGGTTTTAAAGTATATTTAGAATATATTTTTACAATTTAATACAATGTTGGTCATTGGATGTAATTTAACATTTAAACCAGTTATAAACTAGTGTCAATCTTTTGATAGTTATTATCTCTTAAAAATACGCTATTTGTTTTGACGACGAGAATTAATTTTTAAATTAGTTAATGCAACTGATATGTTTTGAAATTGGTAAAATAGACATCATTTTTGAGTTCATAATATCAAATATAGCTTAGGCCTAATTTTTGGTATTTTTCTGAAAACTTTCAATTTTTGATGAATAGTGAAACCACTAAGTGGTAGTTAAAAAAACTGAATTGTTCATAAAACTTAATTTTACCGCTTTTGTGAGTGGAATTTCAAAAATCCGAGAGACACAGTTAATATCAAGGACTAAAATGTGGTTCAATGAGATGAAAATAATTTTTGGTGAATAGTAACTTTTTACTTTTTTTACCACGGTTAAAAGTAAATAGGGTAATTAAGGGTAAAGATGATATTATTATTACCCTAACACATGTCCTAATTATATTGGATAAGTGTAATTCGATCAAAAACAAACTTAGGAATAAAATATGACCATTTAGGCCCACTTAGATTAGATTAGGACATTTATTATTAATTTATTTAAAGAAGGGTTAAAAGAGTTTAAATCAATGTTTATTTACTAAAACATTTTTAATATGGGGTTATACATAAGATAAATTCGAGTATAAATATTCATTCGAAAGATAAAAAGATTTCATACATAATGGTATTTTATTTGTAATTTTTAGACATTAAATAATTTAATTTATTTATGACACAATGATGATGCAGTAATTATCTTATTAATGAAATATTGACATAATTGATGTTATAAACACCAAAATAAATGTAATTTGAGACTTTTTATGAATTCCACTAATTTTCTAGGTTACTATGATATATTAGTGTTGATTTAATCAACTTGGTTCGAACATATAATTCTGTTATGACTTTCACAAAAATCATATATCAAATAGTGTCAAAATTGACACAAAATAGTTTTTAAATCAAATATTATATTATTAATTGTTATTTTATTCCTAAAAATCTAAGGTTCGGCCAAATGACTTAGATAAGGATATATACATATTAAAAATAAATAATTTGGGGTTCTTTTGGCATGTTATAGTAAGTGTATTAGCCATATAGTGTAAGAAAACAAAAAGACACGGTAAAAGTTAAATTATTTAACTTGGAGTTAAATCTAATTGATAAGGTTAAAATAATAACCTCAACTTGTCTAAATCCTATTGGTTGATAGGATTTCGACCCATCCTCACTTTAGCTTAGAAATAAGACCCTTTGGAAACATTATAAACCGATTTTGACTTTAATATAAAATAATATTTTGAGAAATTCCTAAGGTGCCCCTCTCCTCCCTTATAAAAGGACACCTCCTCCCCCTCCTCCTCACACCAATTTGAGCACTCAAGCTCTGCCAACCCCTGAAAAAATCCCTTCTCCACTTCCCTAGAATAATCCTAGAGGTCCTGGTCTTCTTCAAAGACCAATATTAGTTCCCTAAGTGGAGGATTCAAAGAGGCGTTTCAAAGAAGAGGTAATATCCATTACCGATCTTTTCAATTTCTTTCTTCTTCAACTTATTCTTCTTTAGTTTTTTCATGATAAAGTAATAACATCAGTATTACTTAAATACTGATATGTTATTATAACTATGAAACAAACCTAATTCACCTTCTATCCATCCTACGGAAAAATGAAATCACCGCGCGTGCGTACGTACGGAATATCGTCTCCACGCCGTGGTGTAATCTATTTTCCATCATCACCTTACAAGGATGGGTATAATGGTGTAATGAGTAACTATATATTATTATTATAAAGTGATATTGATACTGAAATAGTATAAATACACTTAAATACAATTCCACGATCATGGGAACAATATCATCGCTCGTGCGTACGTACAGAATACCGTCTCCACGATGTGATGCGACTCGTTCTACATGATCATCCTTACATAGTAATTATATAAATGAATTGGATGAATAAATATGATATATGTTACACTAATACCATTCTGGATATAAGGTATCTATAACCTTAAAAGAAGAATAAGAATTTATTCGGCAAAACACACATAAGAACAAAAGGCAATAAAGACCCGAGTAACAAGTAACAATGAAATATTACTAATAAGAAGCTAAGAATATGACCATATATGATAACATATCAATATGTATGATTCTGGAATAAGTCAATAACATTATTTAAACCATTATACAGGAGCTTCGGACACGTACAAATCAAATCGGACCTAAGGTAAGGGAAATATCACAATCTCACTTTTATCCGAGATTGTTTTTACTTTGGTAATTACTGGGGTGTATTTTATCATCCACATCCATGTTCCCTCAATATGTAATATTATTTCCATAATTCTACAATATTTTATATCCAATTTTACCCTTCGGTGAGTTTTTTGTAAAAGATATGAAAGGAATCTTTTGTCGTTTTCGTACGAGGTACTTTTTGACTTTTCCGACAAAAGTACGAGAAGAATGTTTTTTTAACTTATACGGCATAAATGGATTTTTAAAACATTATTTCCAAGAATCTTACTTTATAAGTTTTCAAGTTTATTTTTAATCAAATTCTTTCAGTTTATAATTGTATGACATGTCAAGAAAAGAAAAGTGTTTTTGAAGTAGAAAGGATATTTTCCTCAAGAATGTAGTTCAAATGTTTTATCAAAATTATTTTCCATCTAAGATAATATAGGGTTCTGTTTTTATCCCTATTATTACATTGATTTGATTATGTTGTGAGGGAATTATTTTTATGAAGTCATTTACCTTATATGATTTGTTTTATGATGTCATGATGTTTCAATAATCCCATTTTTGTTACATGTGTTATGTGATGATGTATGATTTATGATTATGTGTCACACATAAGAAAGGATTCATTATAAGATGGGTGGGACCTATATCTCCCTCCAATGCATTGGGTAAATATTTTATATCTCATGAGATAGACATGGCTGGAATGGTAGGTTATACCGGTTCAGTGAAACAGGACTGAAACAAGGGTTACTCGATTCAGAAAGGGACTTTGTCCACTAAGATAGTCTTGGCAATGAGTCTTGACTAACAAGAAATGATTCTCTATGATTATGTGTGAATTCCACAAAGTTTCATGTTTTAAGTTATGATTATTGTGATTACATTTCACTACCATGATTTATCCCATGTTATGAAATTATGCTCTCTTTTGCAGGTTAAGATTTCCAAAATGTTATGTTCTTTTGAATATGATGTGATTGATATTTCTGTTGTTTACCCTTACTGAGCATTTGAGATCACCCTTTTATGTTTTCTTTTCCCCAGGATATAAAGAAAGGTTTTAGGTAAAAAAAAGGAAGATCTTTATGGGAGATGCTGAAGATATTTCACCACGACTAGAAGATTACGTTCCGAGTTTCCAAAGACACTAAACTATTACGATCCTTGTGTGTGTGTTTTTGTTATGTACTAAGTATTCCGCAAAAGTAATGTAATTTTCATGTACGTCAGGTTTCGGGTCTCTACAGAAAGTATGGAGGGCCCTGTCGGCTAGACCGGTGGCTGGATGGTAGTGGGAATGTCCCTCTTCTCACTAGTCGAAGCATGTAAAGTGACTACCATGCTAGGGCCAGCTGACTGAGACCTGTCCGTGGTGGATTGTGGCTAATTAAGGCGAGGTCTTAGTGACTCTGCTTGGTCCAGTAGCATGAACGATGGTGGAGGCAGGTCTGATGGCACCAGATGAGGAGGCTGCACGTGCCGAGCTCTACGCTGAGTCTACTGTTTGGTCTTATTGGCGTGCATGACATGACTGGAAGTGCCAATTTATGTGCCTCGACGACCCATATGGCCATGGTTCCACCGACATTGGCATCGACTGGGGATGTTGGGGAGATCCACATGGCGCTCCCCATCATCAAGAGCCATGTAGGGGTTTACCAACTCTACGGTTGTAATCGAAGCATACCCTTTACTGTCACTCGAAGATTCGTCCACTATTGGGCGGATCCTGGGAGGAATCCCCATCTTCGGAGGCATGAAGTCATTGAGAGTACGGAACAACGATGGAATTGGTGGGTCACATTTCTTTACCTTGCACCGTCAGTATTTTCTCTTTTGGGAACATGCCGGTTGAGATGACGATGTAGAAGTGGTTGCCGCAGTTTCTAAAGACTCTAGCAGATTTAGGCATGCACAGATGATACCATGGGCATGCGCGAACATTTTGTGATCTATCTAGTCATCATACTTCTGAGGCTCACAGTTAGAAACCTACTACCACTCACCCTCACTGTCGCTGCTACTGTCTGGCCTTATGACGACGCATGCCACTTGTGCCAGGGCCGGGCCCTACCTGATTATGTTGTTATTGACCTGGCCTTGAAGCCAGTATTTAAACACATAGCACTACTTGAGTGTGTCCCAGGATCTGGTGATAGGGGTAGTAGTTGGGGAAATCAGTGAGGTTGACCTATTCTGGCCTTCTATACTCAAGAAAATGCACAATCCCCTGTTCCAAGGCACTTCGACAATAGTCGAGAACCTGATTCTCAATAAACGAGTAGGTTCTGTTTCTTCTGTCCGAAAAGGGGGGCCTTGGAGCTTGGCCCTGATGAGAAGTTGGAGGATCCTATTGAGAAGGCGGGGCCTTATTGTCCCACCTTGGCGGTGGTGGCTCATTACGCGGGGGCACCTACCGATTTTGAGGCAGCCGCTACTGGGATGGAGGCTGCGCCTGTTGTGGCGGGCCTCTACGAGGTTGCGGAGGCGGCTCCAATTGTAATAGTTCCAGCTGTCTGGGGGCCTCTATTTGGGCCACCGCAGCAGGCTCGGCTCCAACAGCCCTCCTTGCAGGAATTATAGGGGGCAACAGATGTGCTTGGATGGCATGTTGAGTACTCACACTTGAAATTCTATGTACTATGTGCCCTATAACAGTATGTTATCCGACTATAGAACATTTTTAAGAGATATTTTAATACCATATCAGTGTTCTCATCATAGTACGTAACTTCTTATGAGTACTCACACTTGACATTCTATGTACTATGTGCCCTATAATAGTATGTTATCTGACTATAGATCATTTTTAAGAGATATTTTCATACCATATCAGTGTTCTCATCATATCAGGGAACTTCTCTGACCTTATCAACATGATAGATAATCTATGATATTATCACATAAAGTTTATACATAATAACAATAAAAATGTCATACAATATATAAATTAATATTCACTTTTTAGAAAATTCATGTAATCTATATTAAAATGTTGTTGATTCAAGGGAACCAACTCCAAAAAACTCCCATTTACACTAGATCCAACTAGTAATGAATTGTTAGTCCTCACATATAAAACATTATTATTCTGAGTATGGACATAGTTACTAGGCCTATCACATTTTTGTGGATATGGTTGGTTATGACACATGTCTGTGTGAAAAATATATTTACTGCAACATTACTATCTTGAGAAAATTCCCCAAGTTGTGATATAAAAGAGTATCCACCTCTTATTCCCATTTCATAATCCTAACATCCTCACTAAAACTTTAGTTAAATATTATCATAAAATGATAAATCTCTTTATTTTGGTATAACCCAAATTAGAACCTGACGTTTCTAAACTGCTCCTTAAGATGCATTAGAAGCCACAATGTACTCAAATATTATATATTTGAAACTAGCTGTAATAATTTTTAATGCATATTAAGATAGTCTTCTAAGTGATACCATATCAAATTAATCTAAATAATGATAAGTGTTCAATTCCCTTGATCACTAGTATTCCCGCTTCTCTAGACCCCAAGAATTCATATAGTTCTACTTTTCCAAGTATTTTCAGATAGTTATAGTTGAAAGTATATTAAATTATATTGGATCTATTTGATATTAACTTATTATGATATATGAATAATTAATATAAAAATTTAGCACATATTATGGAACATGAGATGAATTACTATCACTTAAGTTTGTGAAATTATTTTAATATCAATAATCTCTTCCTATGTCCACGTATGTTCTACTATATGTATTATATACCAAAAACAATTCAGTATTGAATTCTATAAACTTTTATTTTACAATACTATGTTATTATATGTACAATTACTAGATTTCAAAAACCCACAGTTCTATTTTATAGATCTTGTTCCCCAGAATAAGATTGCTACTTTAAGTCAAACATAGAGAAATTTAATTCCTTAGTCTTAACATTATAGTAATACATAACATTTATTTTCTATATGTTATTAACATATATATCTTGAAAAATAATAACTCTTTCACTAAAAATTTTGAGACACATGTCACTCATTCATTTTGAAATGAATATTCTATGATCACTATGCCTTATTCATTTATAAATGAATTTAAGTAATCTGTATATCTTATTTTCATTTATTGTTGTTACAAACCCTTTTAGTTATTCCTAATAGACATATACCACAAGGTAATATTTTTTTTAATTCCATATAGACATCTTTAATAGGGATTCCTCTAAATGAGGTGGCTTTGACTATCAATATCCCAATATGATGATCATATAAATATACTTTAACAAGTATAATTCAAAAAGGATTTTATTCATGATGAGAGGTGAATAAGTTCTTTCATAAACTAACTTTAAATAATCTATCATGCTATATTGGTACCATATTATACCATCCATGTCCAATTTTTATTGAATACTTACCATAAATATCAATTCTAAGATATATTCAAAATATTAAATCCCTAAATTTTGATACACAGAATCCATCACTTGAATTTATAAATAATTCGAAACTAAAGAATATAACTATTTATTGATTATTTTTAGGAATATTCATTGTGAAAGAATAATATATGTATCACCAACCATGGTGAAAATAAACCACTTATTTGGTTATATATTCCTACATAATATGTGTCTTTGGAACTACTCCTCCCACTAATTTTAGTGGAGTCCAGTATATCTATGCCAAATCATGTGCATCTAGAGACTTAACCTAAAAAAGTTATGTTTTCTCCCACTATCATAAAATATGTAAGATTAATTTATTGAAATATAATCATTATTTAATAGATTTTAATCTTCTAAATCACCATAAGATCATTAAATCTGACACACCTTAGCGTTTTTATGTTTTTTTATCACTACCGAAAGTTTTTAAAAAATTGTTTTTAAAAAACACACATGGAAATTTTCTAATTGATTCTTATAATATCATAATTGACATGATATCGATTAGAAAATTTAGTTTGAATGTGGTTAGTTGTTTCACTTCTATTTGAAAAAAATGTCTTGGAAGGAATAATGGAATATTTTCAATATCTATAAGACTCACCATTGATCATCATTTTACCACCATTATGGAATTGATGTATATAAGGAGATGTGAGTTAGGGAAAAAATTTACTCAAAATATTTGATCAATGATTACTTGGATAATATATTCTATGACAATATATATTAGAGATACCTCAATATTTAAAAATTTCAATCATTTACCTTACTGAGTATTTCTAAAATTTATTAAATAAATACCTCAAATTATATAAAGTTACTTTTAGATTTTTATTATTTCACATGGCTATATTGATCCAATTCCAAAAATATTTATGATGTACCATTATTCAAAAGTTTTCTTTCTTTAAAACATGATAAGTAGTTTATTTATATACCTATATATCATCGATTAACAAAGACTAAAAAACTTTTATAGGTATAAACGTGTAAACTAATTTTTCAATTTATTTGATAATGAATTATCTTACTGTAATCCCATAAGATTCTTATATTTTTTATTAATAATTTATTATAATGAATATATGTGATTCTAGAGTTAATGAACTGTTAGTTTAGTATTACAACACCAAAATAAAATTTATTCCAAAAACAGAATAAATTCTCATCATGTCTATGTGGAAATTGAGATAAAGGTTTTAGTAACACCTTTTAAAAACTTGAATTAATCTAATCTGGAAATGATAAATATTGATCTCACCATGGATAACATATTAATCACCATTTCTCATCTCCTTTTTAGTTCACTCTATAACCATTCTATTCTTACTTGTTTAAAAAATTTAAATAAATGTCTATTGTAATAATATTGTATTTAATACATAAGAATAAAATAGAAACATGACGAATATATTTTAAGTGGATACTGATTATTTCTTCTTAAATTCATTGAAATTTCTTTTCCATATTAATTCTTTCCATATAAGAAGAAAATATACCCTTCTTCATTCTTATAATTTGAAGCTTTTTTATTTTTGAAGGTTGCAGTAAAGGATATTTTGGATTTATATTATTCATTGGATATCTAGTCTTTCATAATTTTAACCAAAGGGGGGGACAAGTTTCAACCAATCCTTATCCAAAAGGTGAAGTATGAAAAAAAGTTTCCTAAGAGATTTACCCATTTTGTTTTCCTGGGCTTGGAAAAATATGGTTGAAATTGATGGTAGGGATAATAAAATAAGATTAGTGGATAATTTCTTATCCAAGTGGAAGCCCAATTTTGATAACTGATCAATATACCCCATTATTTTGATAGCATTATCTGTAGCTATATTTCTTTTTCATATTTCACTGATATAATGAATTTAATATTTTATTTATTTTTAGCCTTTTTTAATCTTTATCAAGAAATTGGTGATGAGATATTATGGTGTAAGAATCCATTTATTTATGTTGTATAATAAAATTTCTTCACCTAGAAAATAATATAATACAACTGACATAGGAAGAATCCCTAACATATCTTTGGTATAAATCTTTTTCAACTTCTCTTACCTATTGGGGTGGAAGAATATGAATAGGGTATTTCAACCCATAATAAATACTTTTTGATAATAGTTTATCACATAAATGATTATACCATATCCAGAAATTTGTATTTTTAAGGAAATACCTTGTATTAAGGAATTATCACACTTTATTCATGGTTCTCCTTGTTATTTTTATACAATAATTAAAATATATTATTAGGACATTAATTGATTAATAATTATGTGAAACATAATAAATTTAATTTTTTTATTTCTTCCACAATTTTATCAATCCTTAACAGCCCTCACCATTAAACGTAGAATGTATAGTTTCTTCAAAATTATTGCGGTAAGGATCTATATGACCCTTTTTGTAACCCCAAAAAGAGTTATTCAAGATACTTGCAGGTATTTTGGTAGTAATACCTTTGACAAATGCGGTCTTGAAGCTCCTTGATACATTGAGTGGATTCCCTATCTTGAAAATTTAACTAGGATTTCATCAATACTTTCCTCCAAGATGCACAAAGTCTAAAAACCGATACTCCTCTTGATGTAAAATGGTTGAGTCAGACCAAAACATTCTTTAGAACACCCATAATAAAAGTAAGTGTCCCAACAAGGATTGGTCAAACACTTATTTCAATTGGTTTTATTTATAATCAAGTAATGGAAGGCTAAGTCCCACTTAATATTTAGTTAAGGTATTTTTTTTATTTATTATGCATACAATTATCTTGTTTTATCTTTTACATGTCTTGTTAATATTAATTATATTTTACTTAATTTCTTAACCATGTTTTGATAAAACATTTACACATAATCCATGTATTTATATACCCAATTTTCACATTAATTCATTTATTTATGTGATCATAGTATTACATACATAAAAATAATAATGCATAGGATAGAAATAAATAAATGAAATGTTCATATGCTTATCTAATGGTTGATTTATTTATTAGATAATAAATCAACCTTTGACTCTGGGGAAATAACTCAATGTGATGGTCTTGGCATGAGTTGCATCACTCCACTTGTCCACCTATGTAATGCCTATGTTAGTAACATCTTAGTCTCATCTTGAACCACCTCCACGTGCCTTGTGATATTACATTTGTTACATGTATTCATTATGCACATGCAGTTGAATGGAACCATAGGATTGGTTAAAGAGAATTACCTAAATAACCTTAGACTCATAGGTACTACATAATAATGGATGGAGGTATGAATTGTAAGACATCGTATTTAATTCAATAATTAATAATTACAAACCCACATAATAGATTAAATTAAATAAATCCAACACATACATGGGTATTATTCAAGCTCATGAATGGTCGTACGAATTCAATGACTAATAAAATGTAAAACTGACTAACATTTATTTAATATTCATTATAAATTATTAAGATAAACATGATTTTATTAATTAATTAATCCTATTTTATGTTAATGAACATATGAATTTACTTAGTGATACCCATCACTAAATAATTCATGGAAAATAAATGGTAGGATCAATAATTAATTCCAATTACAATAAATTAATTGAGAATTTAAGAATTCTATAAAACCATTATTAAACTATCAAATAAAATAGTTTCTAATAAATATAATATATTTTTAATGCTGCAATTAATAATTTAATGTAACTTTAATTCTATCTTTTTTTGGAAGACTACACGACATGTACTTATGAGCTACACATTGTGTATCTTGATTACCATGTACCTGGGTCACATGCCTATGGATTTGGTGCGCTCCATAGCTGGACCACATGGTGTGTAAAATCTAGTCACATGCCATATATCACACTTTTAGTGTGTCCTCTTGACCCACCAAAAGACTCAACATGTTCTTCATATGTGGAACCACACAACGTGTAGTCCAAATATACACCATGCATTCTATTTCCCATGTATATGTTTGACTCACAGAATAACTCAACTTTTATTTTATAAATGAGAAATAATGAACCACATGGTGTGTAAATGATAGCTACACACCATGTACATAATTATTCTCTAGGTTGTTAGTCTCATGTGATGTTGACTGTGTTTATTGACACATGGGATGCAAGAATTTTACAACTGAATCATGTAAACTACATGACGTGCACATCAGCTACACACCTTTTAATATGAAAATTAGTGCACCAGGTTTGCTCAATCTATACACGATGTGAAATAAATGCACCACATATAATTACTATTTAGAATTACATGGATCCAATCATATGTCCAAATATAGTGCACTTGGGTACATGACATGTACTATGACAACATATTGTGTTACCGAGTTATACTGGTTAGAAATATTGGTAATTCATAATGTAATCTTTGGTCATTCTTCATATGTTCTTATACCTTTAGGAAAATGACATCATAAATGATGAGAATTAATATTTCTACAACCTGTTACTTAAAATTAGATTAAAGAAAAAATATTATATAAATTAAATATCTAACTTCTAATGTGTTTATAGATAAAAAATGATATAAATAATTATAAATTTAAAATATGATCCCTCTAATACCATTTGAAGGATTTGGGTGTTTTCAAAATCACCTTTGTTGAGTAATATATTAAAATTTATTTTAACATAGAGTTTCCTAAAACATAAATAGAGAATATTTTTATGTTAAATATATAATTAATTTATTTAGATCCGAAGAAATGAATACATGTTATTAGGATCTTTTTTTGATGATTATGATATTGATTATTATAATGAACCTTTTTGAATTACCATTGTTTTTACTGTAGGATCCATGTGTGTAATTCCTCTAGAAGGTATCTACACATGCTCCTTTGATTTTTAAACAACCACTAATGGAACATTGGGTGCTTGCATGGTGGATTAATCCTCTTATATTATTCACCATAATCACTTTTCCTTCAGGTTTGAAGGACTTATTCTCATTCTTGAGAATATGAGAGGAAGAGAAGTTGAGAGAAAAATTTCTTGTGTGTAATTATTCCCAATTATTGATTAACCGTACATAATAGACATACCCATCTATTTATAGAGATAGGGTTTAGGTTAAATTATTATTTAATTTAGTATTTTCCCTTAAATAATATTGTAATCTTTAAAAAATCCTGAGCCATATAATAATAATATTAATATTATTATTATTTTATGGATGCCCTAGCTTGCGCAATGGTAAATATTATTTTCCTAAATTTTAAATTAATATCCATTTCAGGACATGATCTTGGTCCACTCAAACTTTTCAATATTTATTGAATTACTAAATAAATATTTTATTCATAAATGAATATTTTATACATAATTAAAAAAAATAAATATTTATTAAAATATTATATAAATAAAATAAATATTTTATTCACAATATAGTTTGTAAATATTTATTATATATTCATGTAATCAAATAAATTATCTACTAAGAGATAAATAATTATATATTACCTTGTGAATATTAGAAATAAATAAAAATTGAATAAAATTATTCCTTAGTCTTAGGAATAATATTTATTTCATTAATTAAATTCAAATAGAATTTAATCAAGATAAACATAAACCCTTAGTGTGTGACCCTCTAGAATTATTTCTTATCTGCGTTAGGTGGGATTACATAAAGTCCAACAATACTATCTAGTAATGGGTTAAGTCACCCCTGAGAAAGAACTTAATGTCACAATGATAAAAACTATATATGAATAGTCACTATGTAATATAATTCTTGTGTCTCAATATCTCATCAAGATTGTTGAACATTCAGGTCCTCAACCTATATGCTTGATATAAATTTCTTTAACTATCTAAAATAAAAATTATTACACCATGGACATGGAATTTATGAAAAAATTATATTTCAATCAAAGGGAAGAGATATCAGCTTCTATAAAGATGGAAGCGAAAAATCCTTTCTTGAATTATCTATTAATACCATTTCATTCATGGTGCACCCAATGTACCCTAATTCCCACTAATATATTATGTGATGATTTTTATTAGTAAATATAAGTGCATGAGTCTTGACATGTATTAATGATAATCTAAATGTATATGGACCATTACACACACTCTTGGATAGAAATATCTAATGAAACCAATATATGAGGTATTTCCACTGGTAGGTCTATTCTCACAATCTCCTATCTTGGAGATTACAAAGTGAGAACTTGGGGAGAATAAGCCTCATATATTTATGAGTATTCACACATAATAGTCTATGTACTATGTTCCCTATAATAGTATGCTATCAAGCTATATAACTATATTTAAGAGATATATTCATACCATCTAATGGTTCTTATATTTGTTGCAAACTTCTATGAGATTATCATTGAAACAGATACTCTAGAACATTATTACATCAATGTTATGCAAAATAAAAATCAATATTTGATAATTTATTTATATTAATATTCACTTTTTTAAATATTCATGTAATCCAAAGTACGAAGTATTTGTTTCTAAGGTACTAACTCCAACATGTTTTACTTTATAAATGGTTCTAAATTCTATATTTTAAATGATTTTTTAAAAGGAAAAGGGATATATTTATTCCATGTATGAGGTTTTTAGAAAGATTTTGATATGAATAAAAGAGTCAATTTTGATTTCATAAAATAAAAATTATTCATTTCTTGGATTCAAAGTGTTTTTATACTTACTTGTTTCATATAAAATGAAATGATTCCTCCTTAATTGTTAAAATCATGATATTCGGTTAACTTTGTGCCATATTATATGAAAATACTTCTTTTGAATATATTTTTGAACCATTATTTATGCAATTTTTATTAAAGAAATTTCATATACTCTTTGGTTAAATATTATTGGTCCGGTTATTTCGCATCATTCATTCACACATGTATGTGTGCATGTAGCTCTTATTGTTACTACCACTTTGTGTGTGTTGTATTTATTATCAGTGGGTGTTCATGATTGTTAATTAATATGGATAATTCCTCAATGTAAATATGTTGAATGATGAATTTAAGTAAAGGAGAATCTTGGTGATTATAATGTTTTGTTTATGAATTAAAGAGATCCTAAACTAGGAGAAGAAAGAGATCCTAAGTATTTTGTTTCTAGTTTACTGATTAATTCTTACATGAAACATGTCTTATAATATTGGTATGAATATATGAATTTATATTGAGAATATCTTAATACAACTAAGATAAAGGAGTTTTTACATGGTTCATCCTTGTATGTATGGATGAAGATAAATCAATTGATACAATATATGATATTCTTCATTGATATATATAATTATTGATCGATCATGATTTATGAATTATTATTAAGTTGGAAGAAGATTATATGGTTGATAAAGGTTTTATAAAGTGATGAAGTATCTTGGGAGAAAGGAGAGACAATCAAGGAAGACCACATATATGGTGGAGGGTGTATTGATGTGAAAATTTTCCATCACAGGAAAGTCCATGACCTAGAGGTATCCATGGTGATGATGGAGAAGAAGAATAGTTGAAACCACACCCATAGAACAAGGTGTGTGGAATAGAAGTGTACCCAAATGGGTAACTTTATAGAGAACACACCCATAGTAGTCTCTGTGGTGGAATTTCAATGCACCAGTCCAAAAGGGGTTGAGGCAGGAGACCAAAACCACAGTGTAAGTAATCATGGTTGATAGGAGAAAGTGAAATCCAACACGGCCAACCTGATTATGGTGCATGAAATAGTGCTCAGTGTGTTGAGAAAAAATGGATAGAGTTTATAAACAATGTCATGGTGATAAATATATGGAGATATCATTGTTCTACATTAAAGATTCATAGTTTAAAGGAAGATGATATAGGATAGAACATGCCAATGGTGAAGTTGGATATGTTTTTCAGGTGGATTAGTATGCCAAAAAATAACTAGAGCTAGGTGACCATGCCTATAGTGCTCAGTGTTTTGGAGGAAAATTGACTAAAAGATTTGCATTAGACTATTGTGTAAGGAATGCGGGGATTTTTTGTACAGATCTTAAGAGAGATCATTTAGGTGTTACTAGAGCTATGGGTTTGATGATATACAATCATGTGACTTAGTTTTTAGACCATGATCGAAGAAAAAGTATTAGATAAAATGTAAAATGATTTAAGTGTATTAAATGTGAATAATTCATAATAAAAAAGATGAAAAATAGTTAACCACAAAACAATTATTATGATATGTAATTATGAAAATTTTAGAGGAAGTTTTTTGAGGCATTATGTGTGATTTTAATGGTCCAATATGATGATGATATGTGTCTATATATTTGGAACATAATGCCATTATTTTAAAATTAATTTTGAACCACCATATTATGTGTGATAAACATACCATTCATTATAGATCCGAGAAGAAGAAAAGTGAGATAACCTATATGCAATATAAATTGTATATTTTAGAAATAAAGAAAAATAAAAAACTGATAATAATGTTTCGGTAGAATTTCTATGTTTCAAATACAATGAATAAATCAATTTTAGTTTGGTTATACATTAAATTTTAAGAATAAATAATTATAATAAGAGAAACTATGTAAAAAGAGATAGTGTAGTGAATAAGAGGTAGAAGTCTTTCAATCCATGTCATATAGGTAGTGAATTTTTTTGAATACTATTAAAGAGGAAGGATTTGTGTGCTAATGAGCATACAATAGAATAAGTCCTTTATTGATGTTGTGTAACTTAAATAAGAAGAATAAGAAGAATAATAGAATCAGTGTATCAATGGATATATAATAGTTCTAAAGAAAACTCTTTAGTTGTTTTTCTTAACAAATGTGTAACTATAGTGATGGTAGAATAAAGATTCATAGGGATTATGTAGAGTGAAGGATGAACCAATCATGAGTATATGAAAAAAAAACATTCCCTATTATATTCATAGGATGATACTAATAAATTTTTTGATCTTAGTGAAACCTGGATCATACCATGGAAGAACCTTTTATTTTGAATGTTGAACTCTATAAATCACCATATCTCTTATGTGTGTGTATTTAGTAGTGTTTCTTGAAAGAACAAAGAACAAGATAGAGAGAGAGAAAGAAAGAGGATCATCACCTAACAATGAAAGAGGTAAAAGTTATAAATGGACTAAAAAAGTGGTAAATTATGAACCAAAATTGATTTACGCCCTCATTGTATAAAATATCCAAATTAGTCCTATAAAGTGGTATCCTAGCTAGGTTAACCATTACTAGATTCTAAATTTAAAGTTGTTCTCATTGAATATTTGAGGTTTTTTTTTACATTAATCATTATGAAGTTTATTTTTTTGAGAATTACTTACTATGTAAAATCAAAGATGAGTTTCTACCAGGACTTAGATGAATAGGAAAATGAAAGAGAAGAAGAATATATTCCTCTTGTCAAAAGAGGAAGGAGTTTCAAGTTCTCTAAGAAAGGAAGACATATCTTTCTTATAAGGACAAGAAATGGTAGTACATAGTACAAATGAGTATATAGACAAAATTTATACCTCAAATGGATTAAATCATTCATGTAATCCCAATATATTAGAAAATTATGTTTTAAACCATATACAACAAGAATAACCAAGTGGGTGTGATCATATTTTAATAGATTTATCTATTAATGAAATAAAAGGTTTGGTGTATTATTTTAACTAGGAAATAGTTTCTTTTATCTATGGTATTTTTGGATGTTAGAAAAAATAAGTCACTCATCTTGAAGATAAAGTATATAACTTGGATAATGATTTGAGAGAAAGATCTATAACATTCATAAATCACTCCAAACAATTTATTTCCAAATAATGGGTAGTGTGAGGTGCTTAATGGAAGATAATCCAAATTTGAGGATAATTGCCTCAAAAAAATATTAGATAAGGATAATTCAACTAAATAATTTTAGAATAAGATCCATAAATTATATTAAAACCTAAAATAAAACATTAATGTCAAGAATGTACAATTGGATATCAAATCCAAGAAGATCAAGAATCCTAACATATTGTTACTAGAGACGGTTGTAATAAATGAAGCTAATGATGATAATATGAGGGAGGACTATGAATATAGAATTAAATTTATTTAATATCAAAATAATTCTCTCAATATGAAGTGTCTTTAATTGGAAATCAGGTTTTTCAATTTGGAAACAAGACATATTGAGTCTTTACAATCATTAAAGTATAGAGCTCTTGTCACACATTTATATAAAAAGGATTATAAATTAAAAATACCTCTTCTATGTGATAAGAAGACCATGAAAAAATTTTATGATCTATC
The DNA here is from genome assembly GCA_963277665.1 of Viscum album. NCBI lineage: Eukaryota > Viridiplantae > Streptophyta > Magnoliopsida > Santalales > Viscaceae > Viscum > Viscum album. Next base: position 1,950,499,526 of record OY728161.1, on the reverse strand, counting down.
TAAAAAATATCAATGAATAATGTACCATCCATATCAAAATTTCTTGATTATAATGGATATATTTTGATGAAAAATATAGAGTTAGAATTCAAACCTGTATAAATATGGATGAAAACAAGTGATGATAATCCTAACACCATGATTACGGTGGATAAAATAATGTATGATGAAGCTAGTTACAAAATACTATCCTAAAAAGTGGTGAATATGGCTAAAAAATAAATATGTCACAAATATAGAAATTCTGGACATTAGGAAGTTTTTAAGGAAAGATCAAGATTTGTTGGAATTATCTAGTGCTACAATCCATTTGGACATTATTTATTGGATTTTTGGTATAATTAATTGGATTTTTAACATTAAATAATCCTATTTCAAGTAAAATAAATATTAATAATATGTAAGAACCAAAAATTAAGATAAATATGTCAATATAAAATAAATTTGAGAAGCATGGATATTTCTATGGTCTTTTCAGTGGTGGTGGTAAAAAAGCGATGCATTTCCATATCAACATATATTAAAATAGAATGGGAATAAAATACCATATAAATTAGTAAATAAATGATATTTATCATTTGGATAGAAGTATAAGAAATCAACATAATATATTGTTCCTAAGAAGGTAGAGAAGAAGGAAGAATCATCCTTGGAAAACAAAGAAAAGAAATATTAGAATCAAGTTAAGTACAATATGAAAATGAAGAGTGAAACATAAAGAATTAATGGCGTGAATAATAAAACTCATAAGTTTCCATTTGGAGAATAAAAATAAGATATAAAAATTCTAAGAGACATATCAATGGGTTGACCAAAATATTTGGAAATAGGACAGTAATAAGGAAGCAGCACAAGTAAAATAAATTGATAAAGGAAATAAGATAATTCCATATGAAGATACTGAATTTCAAGAGATATTATCAAAAAATAACTACCCATGTTTAAAGAAGTTATATTTGAGAGACACAATAAATCTAAACACATTGATAATGGATGTTTAACCACAATGAAAACATAAGAATAAGTGCTAAAGAGGATGACAATTTCATCAGGAGATGCATATTATTTAATGGATAAAGAGAGAATAATTCTGTAACACCCCAAGTTTTTTTAAATAAATTTAATATTGAATGCATGAAAAATAAGTCTCTATAAAACACCACTTTTTTCTAACCTAGCCAATAAACACAAATTTTCGACATTTGTGATTTGAATTTTGAAGAACTAACATATGCAGTTTCATTCAGTAAGATATTTAGAGTCTGATAGGACCAACTTACATTTTTGGTGAATTGTAATGTACCCTTATAAATAGTAATTTACCCTTATAAATATTAATATTATCCTTAGGAATTTTAACATCTCCCATGAAAGTATAAATAAAATTTAGACACCTTATAAATGAAATAGTGTATTTTAAAATTTAATAATTAAGTGTTGGTATTTCTACGAGTAATAAATATTTAATTACAATTTTAAATTAATAATTTAATTTAAAATAAAATAAATTTTCATAAAACATATTATTCAATAAATATTTGGTTGACATATGATTTTAGGATAATTTTATGATACCTCAGTTAACTTTTTAAAAGTATTATAAAATTAATTTTAATTGAAAATATATATTTTTCAAGTAAATAATGATTTTATGTAAAAATTAAATTTATCTTTTTTATACTGTTATTTTGATAAAATGGAATTAATTTTTTAATTCTAAACATGAAAAAATGGTTATGGTGATTTTTTTGGGATTTTTCTAAAAAACTGGAATTTTTGGTGAATAGTAAAACATAGTAATTTAAAGTATAAATATATTATAAGATAAATACACTATTACAAGAATCATGGATGATATAAGAACACTTGGTTTAAACTCACATGCACTTATTATGGTATATTTTCATAATAATCAACACTATTGGTTGTCTTTGGAAAAATAATAAAATAATGATTAAAATAATGGGGAAACCCTCCTCTCTCCACTATAAAAACCACCCCTCACTCCCTCTTCTGTTCACTCCTCTAAAGACTTGCGCCTTTCCTAAATTCTAATAAAATATCCCCCCAAGTTCCTCCCCATGTCCAAAATCCATTGGTCTCTTCAAAAGTCCAAATCGTCTCCCCTGAAGAGGCTCTGATGGGAGATAAATTCAAGAAGTAAATTCCTCTTTTCATTTCTTTTATTTTCTTTTAAGTTCCTTTCTTTTTATTTCCTCACCTAAATTACTAAAAATGTTATTATAAATCCATTACCTTATATGTACTAGAATTTTTTTATGACAATGGAATGATTCATCATCATCTATCATTTCCCTTTCTTTTATAATAAAAATGAAAACACCATCCGAGATGTGTTAATTTATCACATTCAAGGACGACTGGTTTTCAAATTCTATTAACGTCTTCAATTATAGTCATGGAACCAATTTTGTGGTTAAAAAAGGTCATAATATATTTAATATATCCTATTTAATGTTCTATAGTCATTTTTTTACACACGGTATTAATTTATAAAACAAAATGAGTATGTGGTGATCGAAATACCACCAAATTAATCCAAGCCTTTATCATTAAAATGATTCATCCTCACCCAAAGTAACAAAATGACATATATTATAATTAAAAATTATGAATGAACATTAAAAACATATAAAATAAATTCTAGAATTCAATTCTCATTTTATATTAACTTCCATACAAGTGAACTGATCATGAAAAATAATGAAATAAGCACTCACGAATGATGATATTGAATATGTTAACCCATAAAAATGACCATAAATTAACTTAATAAAATTGTAATAAATAAAATAAATGTATAAAATAGTTTCATTTAAGTTATTAATAAGTCTAATTTCACATTACAAGACCTTATTTTGAATAACGGATCATATTCAGACATAACGTATGAGTTTTCTACCCAAACATTCATTTTATTTCGGGTTACTCTTTATCTCTATTAACCTAAATAAAATTCTTATTTATTATCATTTACTATTCATAAATTATGTTATAATGTTCTATATATGTGTACCAACAAGAATCCTTCTTTTTTTTTTATGAATAGTTACATGTTTTAAAAGGAATATTCAAAAATACTTCCTCATAAACAAGTCCATTTCATGGGAATTTATCGAATTCTTACCTATTTTCAAGGGCACACTATAATCTATTTTTTGAGATATTTATTTTTATAAAATTGGTGTTTTTATTATGCAAACATAAATTCATTCACTTCTGGTTTTATACAAATATTTTTCCAAAAAAACACTTCTTTTCCAAGTAAAAGAGTATTTATCTCAAGAAATACTTGATGATTTTATAAGAGTATTTTCACCTATTTCAACTCCATTGTTGATTATTATGGGATTAATATTTTATGATATCATCTAAAATATTTTATTGAATGGTTTATTATAAGTTTTATATTGGATATGATATCTTTATACCATTAACTATATTTCTTCTAATGGTTAGTGTTTATGTTTAATGATTGGGGAAAGCTATTTACATTTCATATGTTAGTTTAAATATGAATGTATATGATGTTTATGTTTATCCCTAGGTATATAGGGAATGAATTGGAATTATTAAATTATGGGTGGGACCCACTATAGCCCCTCGATGCATCGGTAGGTCACTTAAGACAAACTAGTGTCTGGGCATGAGGCCTTGACAAAATGGTTATTACGGTCTTGGCATGTAGAGACCCAAACTTGACATACATGGACATTACATTACTTTTGAAGAATAATTAATACATAACAAGAAACAACACTCAAGGTCCATAATAGTTTAGTGTCTTTGGAAACTCGAAACATAATCTTCTAATCATGGTGAAGGATCTTCAATATCTCCCATAAAGATCTTCCCCTTTTATTTTCTTACTTAAAAACTTTCTTTAAATCCCAAGGAAAAGAATACATATAAAGGGTGATCTCAAATGCTCAGTATGGGTAATAATGGAGAAAATAAAATAAATAATATTCATTTGAACTTAAAAAAACATGACCATAATATTTAAACATCAAAATCTTGAGAAATAAATTTTGGCAGTACATAAGGCATAGATCACAAATGAACATTAATCATGATAAAATAGCATGGGAATAAAACATGTAATTTTGGAATCCATTAATCACATGTTATGATTTACATAGTAGCCAAGGCATTTCTTCCAAGACCATCTTAGTGGACAAAGTCCCTTACTGAATCGAGTCCACTCCTCATTCCAGTCCAATATCACTGAATCAGATTAACTTGTAGTTCCAGCCATGTCTATCTCATGAGATATAAATCATTACCCAATGCATTTGAGGGAGATATAGGTCCCACCCATATCATAATGAAATAATTCTTACTGGTTCCACAACATAAACATAAATAATTCATCCTAACCCAAAGAATAAAATGGGTTTCATAAAAATCATCCCATCATAACATAATCCATATAAAACAAACAGATATCATTTCATCATAAAAAAAAGTGAAACCTTGTAAATAATAGAGACATTATACTTGAAGCATAATCAAACTAAATAATTTCATCTTAGATGGAAAATAGTCTTGACAAAACACTAGAAATGAATTCTTTAGGAAAATATCCTTTCTTCTTCAAAATCATTTTCTTTTCACAAAATGCCATGCAATTTTAAAAGAAAGGTATTTTGTTGAAAATAATCATGAAATATTGTGGAGGAAGCTTCATGAAAATAAGGCTTTATTAAACCATAAAAATCTGTTCATACCGTATAAGTTAAAAAAAATTCTTCTCGTACTTTTACCAAAAAAGTCAAAAACATCCTCATATGGTAAACAAAAGACAGATTCCTTTCATAACACAGTGTAAAAGTTAGAGAGGGATAAAAATGACTTTAAAAATACATGGAAGAATATTAAACAATTTATAAAAAACATTTTTATGGACATGGATGAAAAATATAACCCCAGTAAATACATACGTATAAGCAATCTCAGATAAAAATGAGATTTGCAAAATTATCCCTTACCTAATGTTCGATATGCTTCATGTGTTTCCGAACCTTCTGTATAATGATTTAAATAATGTAATTTACTTTTTAAAGAATCATATTCATTGTTATGATATCATATATTCTTCACTTATGACTTTACATTACCCATTCTTTTTTAAATTCCATGTTAAAGCAGCATTTTGGGTAAAATCGTTTCATTTATCGTACATGTTTCGACTTGTTGTTCTTGATATTATTACTTATATCACGATTTAATTAATTACAGAATATAAAAAATTGTATATATATAATATATATATCAGAATATAAATATATATGATAGACCAATAAATGGAATGAAATACACCGTTCATGGAGACGGTAGGTCGTACGTACGCATGAATGTTGTTTTCATTTCCTTATTGAATTGAATGGAATTAAGTAAATGAAACATATATGTACATAAATATAGTGTCATTATTATGTAATATATTTCATGATTATTCATTATATATACATTATAATCATACTTGAATGGTTAATTATGGAAAATGAATCTCATCGCATTCGTGGAGATGGTAGTCCGTACGTACGCACGAGTGAGGATATCATTCCCATAATTATTGAATAGAATTGGAGGGGATGATATAATATCCCAGAATCAGTATGATGTTATAATAACCATATATAGTTATTATTTACACCATTATACCCATCCAAGTAAGGTGGTGGTGGAAAAACTGATTACACCATGGTGTGGAGACGATATTCCGAACGTACGCACGCGCGGTGATTTCATTTTCCGTAGGATGGATAGAAGGTGAAATGGTGTTATTTAAAATTTTTAATATCATATAAGTATATTAGTGATACTTATTGTATTACTTTACAATGAAAAAACTAAAGAAGAAGAAGTTTAAGAAGAAAGAAACTTGAAAGAATAGGTAGAAGAGATTACCTCTTCTTCGACACACCTCCTTTAAGATTCCTTTTAAGGAACTAGAGTTGGTATTTTGAGAAGACCATAACTTATAGAATGTTTTTAAGGAAGTTGATAAGATAAATGGTCAGGTTTTGGCATAGATTTAAGGCTCAAAGTGTTGTGAATAGGAGAGGGAGGAGGTGCCCTTTTATAAGGGAAGATAGGGGCACTTTTGGAAACCTCAAAAATATTAATTTATAATAAACTCAAAACCCACATAAAAACTTCCAAAGTGACTCAAATTCAGAAATTAGGTAAGATAGTGTTGTAATATCATCAACCAAACAAATTTATACATGTTGGGAAATTATTTTAAACCTTATCAATTTGATTTATCCTTAATTAAATTTATTTAATCTTATTTGTGGTAATAATATTCTAAATTTTAAATTGTTATATCTAATTACTTATGTGTTGTGAATTATCCATAATTTTTTACTTTAGGATATATTAGACCATATAAATTTCAATTTAGTTTTTTTTAAATATTTATGTGATTTTTAAACAATTTAATAATATGTTATTTTTATAAAATAACAATAGTGTTAATTTTGACACTATTCATTTATTTGAATTTAAATAAATTTCACTCTATGACCCTTCTCCCCACACAGATAACATCTTACCCTCCATTTGATGTATTCATCAAGGTTATTATTCCCTTATTTAGAAATATCAATCTTCCTTTCTCTATGATCCTCACTATGAAAACATGCATAAATGTCCATCTTCCTATTTTTTGATGAAGTAAGAATACCACTAAACTTTACCTTATTAATCATATATCACGATGACTGATTCGGCATAATCACAATATCTTTCTTTCTAGGAATTACACAATTTCATTGCTCATAGTCACCATTTTTTCCATTGTATTCAATGTTGAACCAATTCATTTTGGTTCTCTCCATTGACTAAAACCAAAAACCATGGTTTAAGAAACAATTAGAATAATGAAGAACCACATAATCATAAAAAGTCTAACTTATCACACATTCTTTAATCCATGAAATCTTAGCTTCATCCTAGGTTATTCATGATTGTCAACATAATTCTAGGACTCTAACCTATTTTTATACTAAACCTTAGGGACATCCCTAAACATAGCTCAAAAATATCTCTAGGGATCTCACTAAAGTTTTTGCATCCCAGTTTCCAAAGGTTAATTAAACCTTTCCTCTGATACCAACTGTAGAGACCCAAAATTGACGTACATGGACATTACATTACTTTTTAGGAATAATTAATACATAACAAGAACTAATACTCAAGGACTATAATAGTTTAGTGTATTTGGAAGCTCAGAAAATAATCTTCTAATCATGGTGAAAGATCTTCAACATCTCCCATAAAGATCTTCTCCTTTTGTTTTCTTACCTAAAACCTTTCTTTAAATCCTGGGGAAAAGAAAACATATAAAGGGTAAGATCAAATTCTCAGTAAGGTTAAGCATGGAGAAAATAAAACAAATCATATACATTTGAACTTAAAAAAACATAAACATAAAGTTTAAACATTAAAATCTTGAAAAATAAATCTTGGCAGTACATAAGGCATAGAACATAAAGGAACATTAATCATGATAAAATAGCATGGGAATAAAACATGTAATTGTGGAATCCATTAATCACATGTTATGATTTCCATATTAGCCAAGGCATTGCTGCAAATACCATCTTAGTGGATAAAGTCCCTTACTGAATCAAGTTCACTCCTCGGTCCAGTCCTGTATCACTGAACCAAATTAACTTGCCGTTCCATCCATGTTTATCTCAAGAGATATAAATATTTACCCAATGAATTGGAGGGAGATATATTTCCCAACCATCTCATAATGAAATCATTCTTACTTGTGCCACAACATAAACATAAATCATTCATCCTAACCCAAAGAATAAAATGAGTTTCATTAACATCATCCCATCATAACATAATCCATATAAAACAAATGGATATCATTTCATAATAAAAAAATTGAAACCATGTAAATCATAGAGACATTATAATTGAAAAATAATCATACTAAATAATGTCATCTTAGATGAAAAATAGTCTTGACAAAACACTTGAAATGAATTCTTGAGGAAAATATCCTTTCTTCTTCAAAATCATTTTCTTTTCACAAAATGCCATGAAATTTTAAAAGAAAGGTATTTTGTTGAAAATAATCATGAAATATTGTAGAGGAAGCTTCATGAAAATAAGTATTTATGAAACCATAAAAATCTGTTCATACTGTATAAGTTAAAAAAATATTCTTCTCGTACTTTTGTCGAAAAAGTCAAAAAGTTCCTCATATGTTAAACAAAAGAAAGATTCCTTTAATAACACAATGTAAAAGTGAAATAGGGGTAAAAATTACTTTAAAAATACATGGAAGAATATTAAACACATTATAAAAAACATTTTTATTGATATGGATGAAAATTATAACCCCAGTAAATACTTACGTATAAACAATCTCGGATAAAAATGAGATTTGAAAAATTATCCCTTACCTTATATCTGATATGCTTCATATGTATCCGAAACTCCTGTATAATGATTTAAACAATGTCATTGACTTATTAAAGAATCATATTCATTGTTATGATATCATATATGGTTCACTTCTGACTTTATATTACCCATTCTTTGGTCAATTTCATGTTAAAGCAGCATTTTGTGTAAAATCGTTTCATTTATCATACGTGTTTCGACTTTTTGTTCCTGATATTATTACTTATATCTTGATTTACTTAATTAAAGAATTTAAAACATGATTTATATAATATATATATATATATATATCAGAATATAAATATATATGATAGATTGATAAATGGAATGAAATACACCGTTCATGGAGATGATAGGCTGTACGTACGCATGAACACTGTTTTCATTTTCTTATTGAATTGAATGGAATTAAGTAGATGAAACATATATGTATATAAATCCAGTATCATTATTATTTAATTTATTTAATTATTATTTATTATATATACTTTATAATCATACTTGAATGGTTAATCGTGGAAAATGAATCTCATCGCATTCGTAGAGACGGTAGTCCGTACGTATGCACGAACGGGGATATCATTCCCATAATTATTGAATAGAATTGGAGTGGATGATATAATATCTCAAAATAAGTATGATGTTATAATAACCATATATAGTTATTCTTTACACCATAATACCCATCCAATTAAGGTGGTGGTGGAAAAACTGATTACACCACGGTGTGGAGACGTTATTCCGTACGTACGCACGCGCGATGATTTTGTTTTCCGTATGATGGATAGAAGGTGAAATGGTGTTGTTTAATATTTATAATATAATATCAGTATATTACTGATACTTATTGTATTACTTTACAATGAAACAACTAAAGAAGAACAAGTTTAAGAAGAAAGAAACTTGAAAGAATAGGTAAAAGAGATTACCTCTTCTTCGACGCACCTCCTTTAAGATTCCTTTTAAGGAACTAGAGTTGGTATTTTGAGAAGACAAGAACCTCTAGAATGTTTCTAAGGAAGTTGAGAAGATAAATGGGCAGGTTTTGGCGTAGCTTTAAGGCTCAAATTATTGTGAATAGGAGAGGGAGGAGGTGCCCTTTTATAAGGGAAGAGAGGGGCACTTTTGGAAACCTCAAAAATATTAATTTATAATAAAATCAAACCCCTCCTAAAAAATTCCAAAGTGACTCAAATTCGGATATAAGGTAATATAGGGTTGTAATATCATCAACCAATCAAATTTATACATGTTGGGAAATTATTTTAAACCTTATAAATTTGATTTATCCTTATTTAATTTATTTAATCTTATTTGTGGTAATAATATTCTAAATTTTATATTGTTATAAATAATTACTTCTGTGTTGGTAATTATCCATAATTGGGTAATTTATTACATATTAGGCCATATAAATTTAAATTTATAATTTTTAAATATTTAAGTGATTTTTAAAAAATTTAATAATATGTTATTATTATAAAATAACAATAGTGTTAATTTTGACACTATTCATTTATTTGAATTTAAATAAATTCCCCACAGAGGATATATTCAAAAGAAAATGTTTAATAGATTCCTAACATGTCATATTAGTCTATAAAATTTGTGTATAACATTAATTAGTTCATATAATGTTTATCTTAATATTTATAAAACCATTTATATGATATTTCTATTAATAAAACAATTAACACATCATTTTTATATAATCCTTTAATATACTTATTGGTTGAATAAAAATTAAAAATAAAATCCTATTATGAATAAAAATATAATAACTTTCATAATAATATTTTTACATGAATTTACCATCTTAAAATAACAAAATTTAAATTATTATATTTATTAAATTATGAAGGTGACATCTTTGACATCATTTAAAATAAAATAATATAAATTCCATAATCTATTTTATAAATCTCTAAATAGTCCACAAATATACCCTTGGTTTATTAGGGTATATATATACTCATCCCATAAGGTTTGGTCAATTTTTTTGTTCTTTTGATAGGTATTTTTTTAATAAAATCTATATTAATGATTTTTCACTAAATAAATAATTTATACATCATTAATGTATAAGCTATTAAGGTAATTAAATATTTCTTAAAAATTAAAAAAAAATTACCATGATAAATAAAAACATTTTATATTTCAAATGAGTATTTATAATCAAAATTATATTCAGCATAACCTTATATAAAAAATAATTTAATTATTAAAGTTTGAGTGTGACATATTTCACTTTCTTTAAAATAAAATAAATTAAAGGTCTTAATCACATAAAAGTGGGTTCCAATGGATAAAATTTCGACCCAAATATTCCTTAGGAAGAAATATAATCATCTAATTATATTAAGTCAAGTGTTAGGGTAATTTTATAATATTATTTTTACCCTTAATTACCTAATTTACCTTTAATTGTGGTAAATAAAATTTACCGTAGTTACAATTTATAATGCCCAAAAATAAAAAGTAGCCTATTAACATAATTTGGACCTATGAATTCCAAATATGGAATGCAATTTTCCAAATTCAAAACACAGAAGTTTTAGTAATTAATTTAAAATTAATCATGTTGTTGAAAAAATGGGTTTTTGTTTAAAACATTGCAAAAGATTGAATTGATTTAACCTACAAATTCAATGTAAAATCAATGATAATTAAATAAATTATATTAAATGGTAAAAATATATTATATTTATACTTTAATACAATTTACTATTATAATTTAACCATATAAATTATCTCGATGAAAAAAGTTATTTTTAAGTAAAATTTAGCGTATTTTACTATTCATCAAAATAAGAACGTTGTCAGAAAAAAATCAAAACTTTATCCTGTGTAAAGTTTTATATCCTGATTTAAAATAAGATTTCTATTTTTTAAAATTTAACTTATAACATTTTCAAAAATTATATTCAAAATGGGTGCACCATCAAAAGGCAGCAAAACTGCATTTTTTGAAAAATACTTATTTTACCCGAAACATTTATTTTGTTCGCATACCATGTTATAGAAAATGTGTAAAATGAATAATAATGTTATAAAATTCAAAATTTAGTAAATAATATTCATAATGTCTTTTTCATAATATTATTATAACCATATATCATTGTTTAGTGAAACCCGGTATTGCGTACAACACACGCTATCGAGGAAGGTCATGATTGCGTGTAATGCAAGCCAAGTCAGAGTTGAGTGTAGTGAAAGACTCCTTTGCTATTGTGTATAATAAAATCCAACCATATTTCATTTATACATTGAATATATATATATATATACACTCAATGTTTCATAGAATAACTACTATCAAAAAAACTTGAAATTTTGTGTAACATGATCCAAGAATAGTGTTTCGTATATAGCAAGCTAATACAATGTTGCGTATAGTACAAGATAATATTGGTGTAGAGTATAATAGAAGATATGAAAGAAATTAAAAATAATATATCTTATAAAATCTCAGGGTGTTACATGGCATGAGGCCTTGACAGTGTGATTATGATGTCCGACATTATGAATTCCCTCATTATGAAACCAGTGATTGATAGCATATGTGATTATTAGACTAGCAGATTATCCATGGTTATGTTTTATGGAATTAACTAATCATTTTTATTCCTTCCATATTATACTCAAGTATATTTTTAAAGTCATTGTTTTTTAGTTATTCATCATACCTAGTATTTATGTTTATAATTTCTTCCTCTGTATTATTTACCCTTACTGAGCTTCTAAGATCACCCCTTTATCATGTTTTATTTTCCCTAGGATGTGAAGAAGTATATTATGAATGAATTTAAAGTATAATATAGGTTATTATGTTTGATTCAAAAGATGTTGGTATGTTTTATTTCATTTATAGTTGTAATGTTGAACTTATGTATGTATCTAGTTTTCAAAAACTACTAAACTATTCATTGATTTGGGAAATAAATTTATTTTAATCATGAAAATGTTATCAAATAAGGCACCAGATCCAAGAAAATAGGGTCAGGTCCTTTTAGCTAGTATCATAGGAAGTTTAGTAGAAAACTTGGAAAATAGATTTAGAAAATGTAGATTAGGGAGAAAACCCTATGATAGTATTTGAGGATAAATATACAAGAACATCCTAGAATTTTGGTAAGGAATAGATTCTATGGATATTTCTAGAAAATACGTCCTTGTCTGGATACTATAAGTGTAAGTGGTTTTTAAATAGATGTACCTGGGAGTAACAACTTTGATATGTAGTTTCAAGCTTGACCCGGTGTATCATTGTACACAAAAAACAGGCCTTACTACGCACCTGGTTTTACACTCCCAAGGGATATGCTTAGAATAATTAACATTTTTTTACAAACCATTATAAAGGAATTAAAAGTAAATTTTCCCTCAAAGAAACCATGATTATGATATTATCTATGGATATGATTTCAATTTTTGTTAAATATTATTCTATCTTGATATTATACATTGTGATTCATAACCTAATCTAGTGTATTCCATTATTTAGAAATTACACATAGTGGAAGGAATGGAAACTGCATAAATGCACATATCTCATGTATGGATTTCTATCCTATTCAAGATAATGACATTGGATTTAGTGCTGCGACTGGTACTGAGAAACTTATAACTATACTGGGATAGTTGAATCTGATTATGAATAATAACCTTCCCCGAATGAAGCATCCAGATCTACAATGTGGTGGAGCTATGTTAGATCACTTAATACAACAATAGCCTCTATCATTAAACAGGACTACAAACCCATTCATAGAGGAGGAGTAGATATGTTATTTAGATAATATATTTTTTACTTTGGGATGTAACGAAAGAGAGAATGTTTTCATGGCAGCTTATCATCTTTTGAGAGATGCATATCAGTGGTGGTCTTTAATTCAAAACAGAAAGGAGGAGAATAAATAGAAGAGATGGAATTGAGGGATTTTAAGAAAATATTATTAGAAAAATAAATCTCTCATGAACAATGAGAAAACATGGAAGGATAGTTTCTGAATCTTAAGGAAAAAGAGGATGAGAATGTTGAAATGTATAATGCTAACTTCATAAGGTTATCAAGAAATGAAGCGGACTACACACATAATCCAAGGAGTAGTATTGATTGATTATCTGATGGTTTAAAACCATTCCCCTGAAGGGAACTAGTCTCCCAAAGTTTCTCATCATATGAAGATAGAGTCTCATGTATTATCAAGATAGAAAATGAATTCTATAATTCTTAGGACTTTAAAGGAAATAAAGAGAAGAAGAGGGTTGTTGAAAACTTGGGAAAATGAAATATAGAAATGGGGAAGAAGGGAATAGTTGACTTTTCACCCTATGATAATTGTTGGAAGAAACAAAATGCTACTTTCTTGAAGGGTATGGGTGTTTGTTACAAGTGTGGAGAAAAAGGTCACTACTCACCTGATTTCAAGGAGAAGAAAGAAGATACCAATGTTCGATGCTACAATTTCAAGGATATGGAAAATTATGAAAACGACTGCCCTAAGTGTCAAGGAAACATTACCCAAAGAAGGAAAAGGGAGAAAGTCCAAGCTTATGCTTTCACAACTATTGAGGTTAAAGTTTCTAATGATGTGGTGGAAGGTACTTTAATCATTTATTCAAAATTATCTAATGCTTTATTTGATTCCAGATCGTCACATTCTCTTATATCTTCCCAATTCTACAAGATAATTAGAAAATTTGAATTTTATTTAATAAAGGAGTTTTCAGTCAAAACTCTGAAGGAAAGTATCAATGTAAAAATCCTTTATAACACATAAAAATGCTTTAGTTTTTGACCATATCATCGTACCCATAATTTAATTTGATATAATTATTAGTATGAATTGGATATCAAATTATTATGTGAAAATATATTTCAAGAAGAAGGAGGTTACAATTTTTGAGAATGGTGTAAAATCACTTATCTTTAAAGAAAAAACCTCACCATCTGATTATCATCTATATCCACACCTAGTAGCTTAACTGAATTCAATTATTGGGGAGGAAGATAAACATATCTATGGGTAAGGAAACAAATGTTCAAAGAGAGGATGTACGTATTGTGAAATAATATGTTGATGTGTTTCCATAGGATTTACCTAGACATCATCCAGAGTGGGTAGTTGAGTTCTCTATTGATTTAATTCCTGGTTCAAGACCTATATCACTAACCCCTTATAGAGTGGAAACTATGGAGTTAGTAGAACTAAAGAAAAAACTACAGGAATTGAGTGATAAAGGATTTTTCCTCCCTAGTGTTTCTCCATGGGGATCCCCTGTTCTTTTCATCAAGAAGAAGGATGGATCTATGAGGCTGTGTGTTGAATACTGGGAGATCAATGCTACTATGATAAATATAAAGTATACTCTTCCTCACATTGATGATTTATTTAATCAACTTCATGGAGCCCAATATTTTTTTAATTTTGACCTTCAATATAGATATCATCAGTTTCATATGAGGAATGAACATATTTTAAAGACAACATTTTGAACCAGGTATTGTTATTACAAGTTTATAATAATTCCTTTGGACTGGTTAATGCACCCTTTATTTTCATGGATTTAATGAAAGGGTTTTCAAGTAATATCTTTATGGCTTTGTTGTGGTATTTATTGATGATATATTGGTATAATCCAAAATCTAAAAAGATCATAAAAAATACTTGCACATTATTTTGAAGACTCTTAGAAGAAATGAATTATATGGGAAGTTTAACAAGTGTGAATTTTGGCTTCAATCAGTTTCTTTTATTGGCCACATTGTCTCAAAAGATGCAATATATGTTGATCCTACGAAGACAAAGGTTTTTCAGAAATGGACTACACCAACAAACATAACTAAGGTTCATATTTATATTGGTTTAGCAACATATTATTGGCATTTCATTAAGAACTTTGCCCGATTAGCCAACATGTTAGCCAATATTACTCATCAAGGGGTTAAGTTCATATAGAAAAAGGAATATGAGGAAGGTTTTATAGAATTAAATAGAAAATTTGTGAATGCTCTACTCTTAACTGTACCATCGGGGAATGATGGGTTTGTGATCTATAGTGACGCATCAATGAAATGACTTGACTGTGTCCTTATGTAGAATTATAGAGTTATTGCCTAGGCATAAAAGCAGTTAAAAATCCATGAACAAAACTATCCTACTCAAGATCTTGAGTTATCATCTATAATATTTACTATGAAGATATGGATACATTATATATATGGTCAAAGATTTGAGTTATATACAGATCATAAGAGTTTCAAATATATATTCGCATAGAAAGAACTAAACATGGGACAAATATGATGGCTCGAACTAATCATGGATTATGATTGTTCGACACACTACCACTCAGGAAAGGAAAATAAGGTAGATGATGCATTGAGTAGGAAGGATCATGGAGTTTTATACAAAATGAGGATTGAAAGGGATCCTGTATTCAAGGATCCAGTAAAGATGAACGTGGGAATTATCAAAGAAGGTTAAAAATCATTACTTTTTCAATTACTTTACCAACCATCTTTATTATAAATAAATCAATTTTCTCATCCTAATGATGAGAATATTTAAAAGAAAATTAATGATGTGAATGATGGTAAATTGGATGAATTCTTATATGAATACAGAATTCTAAAGTTTGGGAAGAGGCTTTTTATTCCAGCTATACCCGAGATAAAAAGGGAGTTATTGGATGATGACCATTATTCTAATTTATCTATAAATAATTTCATCACTAAGATGTATGGAGATTTGAAGGAATATCTCTAGTTGGATAACATGAAGAGGTAAATTGCAGATTATGTTTCAAGATGTTTAGTCTATCAATAAGTGAAGGCCAAATGACAACATCCTTGAGGATTCATGCAACCCCTACCTATTCCTACATGAAAATGGGATGAATTCACCTTGGATTGTTTCACTGGATTACCCAAAGATCCTATAAAGAATGATGAAATATGGGTAATTGTTGATCAAATTACAAACTTTACACATTTCCTCGCTATAAAGGATGATTTTCCACTAGCGTGCCTCAAAAAACACTATATAAATGATGTTTTAAGACTTCATGGAGAACTTATTTCAGTAGTGTATGATCGTGATCATTGATTTTCATCAAAATTCTAGAAAATTCTTCAAAAATATTTAGACATTGAGCTTCGTTTGATTACTACTTATCATCCAAAATCTGAAGAGCAATAAAAAATGCCGATCAAAACTTTAGAAGACATGTTGAGATCATGCTCACTTGATTTTCAAGGTATATGGGAATAGTATATAAATTTTGTGTAGTTTTCCTACAACAATAGTTTCCATTCTAGAATTCAAATGGAACCATATGAAGCATGTTATAGAAAGAGGTTTCATACACCAACATGTTGGGATAATGTTGGTGAAAGGAATCCTGTGGGCCCAGATCATGTGGATGAAACAATAGTGAAGGTAAAGAATATTCAAAACCATATAAATGCAGCTTAGAGAAGGAAAATGATCTATGCTGATAGTAGAAGGGTTTTTAATTTCAAGTGGGAGACCACATTTTCTTGATAGTATCTCCATAGAAGGGTGTTATAAGATTTGGGAAGAAAATAGAAACCATTCCCCAGATATATTGGCCCTTTTGAAATTCTAGAGAGAATTGGAGCTGTGGCTTATCATTTGGAAATGCTTGACAACTTTTCTAAAGTACACAATGTGTTCTATGTCCCATTGTGGAGAAACTACATACCAGACCAAATGCATGTCCATACTTCTGAAGGTATAGAATTAGAGCTAGACTTATCTTACCATGAAAGCCTATCTAGATTCTAGGCACTAAGGAACAAGTGATGAGAAATCAGACAACTCGGATGATAAAGGTACTATTGGAAAAATCCTAAAATTGAAGAATTAACATTGGGGCCTGAGGATCTAATGATGAAGAACTACCCAAATCATTTTATGAGGAAACATTCTCAAATTTCAATAATGAAATTTTTTTAAGGGGGGAGAATGTAACACCCCAAGGTTTTATAAATAAATTTTATATTGAATGAATGAAATAATGAGTCTTTACAAAACACCACTTTGTTCTAACCTCACCAGTAAACATAATTTCCCCACCTATGTGATTTGAATTTTGAAAAACTGATATACACGGTTGCATTCAGTAAGATATTTCGTGTTTGATAGGATAAAATTACATTTTTAGTGAATAGTAATGTACCCTTATGAATAGTAATGCACCCTTATAATTAGTAATATAATCCTTAGGAATACCAAACTCACTCGTGAAAGTATAAATAAAATTTAAACACCTTATAAATGAAATTGAGTATTTTAGAAATTAATAATTAAGGGTTGGTATTTTTGTGAGTAATAAATATTTAATCTCAATTTTAAATTAATAAATTTATTTAAAATGAAATAAATTTTCATAAATTTTATTCATCAATAAATATTTTGTTAACCTATGATTTTAGGATAATTTTATGAGACCTGAGTTAATTTTTGAAAGTATTATAAAATCAGTTTTAAATTTAAAATATATATTTTTAAAGTAAATAATGATTTTATTTAAAAAATAAATTTCTATTATTAAGAAAATTATTTTGATAAAATGGAGTTCATTTTTTAATTCCACAAATTAAAAAATCGTTAAGTTTATTTTTTTTGGGATATTTCTAAAAGACTTGAATTTTTATTGAATAGTAAAATACAATAATTTACGGTATAAACACATTATTAGATAAATACACTATTCCTTGCGTCTTGGATAATGTAAGAAAACATGGTTCAAAATTACATGCACTTATTATTGTTTTTTGTCACATGAATCTACTATATTGGTTGTCTTTGGAAAAATAATAAAATAATGATTAAAATAATGGGAAAACCCTCCTCTCATCCACTATAAAAACCACCCTCACTCCCTCTTCTCTTCACCCATCTCAAGACTTGTGACTTGTATAAATTCTGATAAAATCTACTCCCAAGTTCCTCATCACATCAATCATCCCTTGGTCTCTTCAAAATACCAAATCCTATCCCCTAAAGAGTCTCTTAAGGAAGATAAATTCAAGTGGGAAATTTCCCTTTTCATTTCTTTTATTTTCACCCAAGTTCCTTTATTTCTTTTTATTTCCTCACATAATTTCTTACAAATGTTATGATAAATACTATACCTTACATATACTAGAATTTTTTTATTATAATGGAATAGTTCATCATCACCTCTCTCTTCCCCTCTTTTTATTCTAGAAATGAAAACACCATCTAAGATGGGTTAATTTATCACATTCAAAGAGGACGAGTTTTTAACTTCTATTTTCGTCTTAAATTGTGGTCATGAAACCAATTTTATGGTCAAAATAGATCATAATATATGTAATATATCCTATTTAATGATTTATAATCAGTTTTGTACACATGGTATAATTTATAAAACAAAATGAGTTCGTGGTATACAAAAAACCAGCAAATTAATCCAAGCATTTTTCATTAAATGATTCATCCTCACCCAATGTAAGAAAATAAATTATTTGATCATTCAAACTTATGAATGAACATTAATAAAATATAACATAAATTCTTTAATTCAATTCTCATTTTACATTAACTTTCATACAAGAAAACTGATCATGAAAACTAATGAAATGAGCACTCACAGAAGATGATATTTAATATGTAAACCCATTAAACAATGATAAATGAACATAATAAAATTATAATAAATAAAATTCATGTCTAATATGTTATGAATTAAGTTATTAATAAGTCTAATTTCACATTATAGCACCTTAAGTTCAAGTGCAGAACATATTCAGACATAAGGTACAAGTTTTCTAACCGAACCTCCATTTTATTTCAGGATAATCTTTGTCTCTCTAACCCCCAAGTAAATTTTTATTTATTATTATATACTCATCATAATTTCTATTTTAATGTTATATATATGTTTAACAATAATAATATGTCTTTATTTTTTAGGGAGTTACATGTTTTAAAAGGATATTTCAAAAATAATTCCTGATAAACAAACCTGTTTCATGGGAATGTCTCAAATTCTTACCTATTTCAAGGGAACTCTATAATCTTTTTTTTCTCAATTTTTTATAAAATAAGCGTTTTATTATGAAATACTATCTTAATTCACTTATGGTTTTATAAAAATATTTTTCCTAAAGAACTCTTCTTTTTAAAGTAAAAGAGTATTTATCTCAAGAATTACTCAATGAGTTTATAAGAGTATTTTCACCAATTTTGACACCCTTGTTGATTATGATGGGATTAATATTTTTTGATATCATCTAAAATAATTTATTAAATGGTTTAGGATTAGTTTTATAGTGTATATTATATCTTGATACCATTCACCATATTACTTTGAATGGTTAGTGTTTGTGTTTAATGATTGGGGGAAGCTATTTAAATTTAATATGTTAGTTTTAATATGAATCTATATTATGTTTATGTTTATCCACATTCATATAAGGAATTCATTGGACTTATTATGTGATTTTTGGGGCTTGTTATAGCCCCTCAATGCATCAGTAGGTCTCATGATAAAAATTAGTGTCTGGGCGCGAGGCCTAGATAGAATGATTATTATGGTATTGTCATGAGGCGTTGACAGTGTGATTATGATGTCCAAAATTATGCGTTCTCTCATTAAGAAACTATATATTAATAGTCCATGTGATTATTCAACTAGTAGAATGTCCATGTTTATATTTTATGGTATTAATTAATTAGTTTTTATTCTTTCCATATTACTACCAAGTATATTTTTAAAGGCATGCATTTTTAGTTATTCATCACGCATAATGTTTATGTTTATAATTTATTCTATTGTATTATTTACCCTTAATGACCTTCTGATCTCACCCCTTTCACGTGTTTTATTTTTCCTAGGATGTGAAGAAGTATATTATGAATTACTTGAAAGAATAATCTAGGATATTATGTTTGATTCAAAAGAATTTGATATGTTGTATTTCCTTTTTAGTTGTAATGTTGAACTTATATATGTATCTTGTTTTCCAAAACTTCTAAATTATTATTTCCTTCAGGAAATGTATTTCTTGTAATTATTCCAATATAATCAAATACGTAACCTACTCTACACAACTAGGTTCGGGTCCTTAAAAAGTCCCTTACAAAATGAAGTTTAATAAGTGATAAGATTTGTTTTTCCTCAGGTTAAATCATAATTAAAGGTTATACATGAAAGAATGATGATTGGAGGAAATGGAAAACCTGGTTCAGAAAATATCAAACATGTTTTTCACAATAAAGGATCAATGATATCCACTTTATTCCATTATATCTTTTATGTGTTTTATTTTCAATTACAATTCTTAACATTAATGGTGAAGTATAATCTCAAGGGGAAAACTAGAGGATTGGGTACTATAGTTTTTGGATATTAAAGTTAAAGAAATCCCCATCTTGGAATTTATTCCTCAAATGGTATATTGAGAAATCATATGTATAATTATCATTGATGAATTTGAGGAAAATTTTGTCAAAATGTTATTATAATATGATGAAGATTCCATTCTATGCGATATATCTATTTTTAAGAGTATGCATTAAGGATGATCATGCTTGGTGAATATATAAAGATTTTCAAATTTGGACTACCACATAAAGAATTATATTTTAGTGTATTATATATATCGAAACATATTGAAATCCATCCTTGAAGAGATTCACCATTTTAAATATGTTGAGGAGTGTTTCCCTGGGGGAGATAAGTGAAGAATAATGAAGAAGTTTCAAGGAAATATTATCTCATGAAAATTGGAATTTTCTGGAAAGTTCTTGAATATAGTGTCATTGAAAAGGTATATTATCACAATCTATCATCCTTGACAATAAAATTTTGAATCTAACATAAAATGGGGATAATTTTAATCACTTTTGAAAAGTGGAAATTTGAAAAAGATCCAAATTTGTTGTCAAATCCTATAATGTTTAAAATGTTATAATTTGTGTATTTAGTTGAAATAGGAAATATAAGATTAACATATCTTATGTGAATATGCATATCAATTTATATCTAACACTTGTCTTATCATGAACACCATTTGACAATTATTGATGATATATTTTAATTGGCTTCATTTCTAATTGTCATTAAGTTCAAAGGATTATAAAAAACTTAGTTTTTCCAAATGAAACCCTATTATTTTCTACATCAGGCATGGATCATCAGATTTAGAGTGTAATGGTTAATGGAACTTTTTTAAGTATTAATTGATACCCATTCCAAAATAATTTCTATTTCCTATAAATAAGTGGATAAAAACATATAATTAAAATATTATTTAGAAAGGGGGAGAGAAATGAAATAAATATTAAGAAGGATATCCCAGTGATCATTTATTAACATATCTTTGTAAGATGGTATTGATAATAAATACAAAGGGGGATATTTTCAAGTCCACCTTATTTTTTTTATATTTATTATCAATGCGTGTTAATGATTGTTAATGAATAAATTGAATTAATTAATATCAATATATTAAATGAGTAATTGAAGTGAAGTGGAATCTTGGTTATTATAATGTATTGATTATGAATGATGAAGTTACTAAACTTCGTGAAGAAGGAGATACTTATTATCGTGTTTCTTATTTATTTATTAATTATTACATGACACATGTCTTAGAATATTGGTTTTAATATTTGGATATATAAAGAGATGATCTTAATATCTATCTGATGAAGGGGTTTTCACAGGTTCCATCCATGGATGTTTGGGTGAAGATAAATCAGTCTATTCTAGGTAATATATTCTAGATTGATATATTATTGATTTTTTGGTCATGATTCATAAATTTTTATGAAGTTTTAAGAATCTTATATGGTTTATAGAAGGTTCATGAAGTGGTTGAGGCTCTTGGGAGAAATGAGGTCCATGATAAGAAGACAATGCTCATAGTTGAGGGCTTATTGATGTAAAGATTTCCCAACATGGGAAAGTCCATGACCTAGAGTTGTTTATGGTGAAGATAAAGAATAATAGAATATGTGGCCATGAACATATCATAGGATGTTTTTATGAGGATTATTCCCAAAATGTATAACTGGAAAGGGTCCAATCCTATAGTATCCTTCTCGGTGGATTTTTACTGAACCCATCCAAAACAAGTGATGATAATAGACCATTCATGTAGTGAAAGTTAACATGATTTATAAGTGAAAGTGAATTCCAATATTGTCATCATAAATTTGGTGTATGTCATGGCGCTTGGTGTGTTGATTTAAAACAACAAGAGTTTATGAACCATGATATCGTGAGGAATCCATGGTGATGCCATTGTTCTAAGTTTAAGATTCATAGTTCAATGGAGGATGACATAGGATGACACACACCCTTGGTGGAGGTGGGTATAGTCTATAGGTGTATTTTTAGGTGAACAAATTAAGATTAATGCGAACACAACCATAATGCTCATGGTTTTGGAGGCAAAACAATGATAAGCTTTATACTAGGCAATGATGTAGGGAAAGTTAGGATTTTATATGAAAATCTCAATAAATATAATTTATTTATTAAAATATTTATGTGTTCAATGATTCATTATCATGTGTCACATTTTTTAGACCATGATACATTTTAAAGATGAATTTATATTTTAGCATTATTTAAGTGGATTAATTTATACTGAAAAATGTGAAAAGCAGTTAAACAAAAATTAGTTATGGTGGTCCGCAATTATGAATATTGTGGAGGAAATTTTTGTAAGTATTATGGGTGATTTCAATGGTTCAATATGATGATGATAAGTGTATATATATTAGGATAATGATTGAAATATTTTAAGAGGAAGTTATGACCTATAGATTAAGTGTGAATACCATAAAATTAATTGTAGATTATAGAAGAAGAAAACTGAGAGATCTTTTGTTCAATATATATTGTATATATGAGAAATTAAGAATAAGAGATACCTGAAACTGATATTTATATAAAATATATATATGTAAAATCTAATAAATAAATTTATTATAGTTTAATTTTGCATTGAATTTGATTAATAAAGAAGTGAAAGAAGTGGTTCTATGAAAAAAGAGGTTGTACAGTGAAGAAAAAGAAAACATTAAATTAGTATAATATATTCAATGATATTTTATTATTTCTATAATAGTAAGGAGTTGTGTGTTACTAATAATGAAATATAATAATTATTTGTATGCTATTTTTAATGTGAAATAAGAGGAATAATAAAATGGAATTAGTGCATCAATGACTACATAGCATTTTAAAACAAGACTCTTTGGTTGTTTTCCAACAAATGTTAAACTATTTGGATGGTAGTATGAATATGTAGAGGTAATATATAGAGTGTGGGATGCACTAAACAAGGGTATATAGATGAAACCTACCCTACTTTATTCATAGGTTGATACAAGTTGATCATATAATTTTTATGGATTCAAAATCACACCATGGAATAACATTTCATTTTGAAATTTGAACATTTTAAATCACTATGTCTCTTTTTTGTTGTATTTGGTTTACTGGTTCCTAATTGTACAATTTCTCACTAAATCATGTAGAATTGATTATTTTAAAAATAAAAAAACTATTTTTGTGTGTTTTTGTTTAGTAGTGCTTCTTGAAAGAAAAAAAACAAGAGAGAGAAAGAGATACTAGTAGGATAATCACCTAACAATAACATAGGTAAAATATGGGAAGGTATTGAAAAATTGGTAAATTAGAAAGCTATACCGGTTCACCCTGCTTGTAAGTGTCAAACATATCCTAATGAATCCTCTCACTCATTTACTTACACAATTAAACATGTTTTGATCTTAGTTTAATTATTATTCATTTGTTCAATGATGGACATTGTGGAAGTGGTGAGTGACCATGGGTCACACAGAGATTTTAGAGTGGTGGATTATTCTGTTTCATTGCTTTTGGGACATTTTTGTATTGGCCATTCCAACCAACAATTATTTTTGTTTTGGTTTCCTTTTTTGGATATTTCTGCATTATTACTGAGATATGGTGTTTTAAAATATATATTGGTTTGATATTTATATTATTTATCATTGTGTTGTTTATTTATTTTATTCTAGTTTGGTCATATTTTTATTTGTGTATGTTTATGTTATATTCATGGAAGTCCAATTAATGGAGGTACCGTGATATATTCTTGGTGGATCCAACTTCTCCTTTATTTTTTTATTCGAGGTTGAAATCGTTCCCACCCGATTAGTGTTTTAATACCCTAGTGCTTATCACCAACCCATGGTTATTGAGAATGTTCTTCAAGAATTTTAACAAACAGGTTCAGGTGAAGTGCTTCGTTTATCCAGCCTGGTTCATGAAAAAATGGTATTCAAGTTCCCTTTTATTATTAGGATGTGTCATGGTAGTGTATAGATAAGATTTTCAGAACTCAATAGGTTTTTTTGGAAATATTATAGCAATCCATTAATCAATTAAATCTTCAAGTTTCCATGGATAGTTGAGACTTGAGTCTTGAATATGAACTTTTTTATTATTATTTTATTTATTTTTCAGTCCCTATTGACTTTTATAATGTATTTTTGGGTTTCATGAGTTTTGGGGATAAAGATAAATGAAGAACCAAGGTTGCAGAGTTAGGCCACATGGTCTAAAAAACCATGTAGATATAATAAACATCATTATAATGATGTCATATAGGTTTTCATATAGTTGTACCATAGTTTTTTAAATCATGTTTCCAATCCATGAAAGAATCTTCACCCCTCCTGATTTTTTTGTTTCACCTCCTTTAATATTTGAATTTATTCAAATTATGTTTATTATCAATATAATGTAAAAACAGATTTATTTATTTAATTAATTTAATTGGGTGGAGTTTTGATTAATGTTTCATATCACAATGATTGGGTTTGTGTTTTGAAAATCTAGTTTTTTTGAAAATAGGGGTTTTATGGGATTCTTTTCTTTTAAAACTAGTATTTTGGTGGGTTTTAATGTTTTTTATAATCATTTTGTATTTTAAAAAGTCATTAGATTTTATGATGAAAATTAAATGGGGGTATTTTGAAAATAACGTAGGTTTTTGTTTTTATAATTTTCCCTTAATTTATGATTTTAATATTTGATTTAATTTTTGTAGCAAGAATTTATTGGGTTTATGTTTTGTGTTATTTTGAGTAGATATCCTAGAATATTCATGAATGAAATTTGAAGTAATATTTTCATAGATCACCCTTGAAGAGAATACTCTCATTGATTGGAAAATATCTATTTAGTTATAGACTCTTCTAAGACTCCAAACATAGTGGTAGGCTGAGAACCTTCTCCATTCTTTGACCTTTTTTGATAATTTTTGATTCAATGTCAACTTAATTTTTATATTGATCATGGTTAAATTATGGAAGTTGAGTTGATTGTGAGGATTGAGTAAATATTTAATTACCTTGAAAATCCTAAAGATTTGCAGGTAAATTTTGATGTGGTATATTTTAAAGGACTAATTTTTTTGTGGTATAAGACTATGGTCCCTTCTCAGTTCTATGATGACAATACTTGGGTGTTATTTTGGATGATGTTCCTTAAATGTTACTATACCAAGGACATTAATATGGAGAAATCCATTTAATTCTTGAAATTCCATTAGGTTGGACAAAAGGTGAAGGACTAAGTTGATTATTTATTAGATTTAGTTGTATTTTCTCCCAAGAAAGTCACAATGTTTTGGCTATACAACTAGTGTCTGATAAAACCCCCAGAAGAAACTCCTCTATATTTTTTTTTCACAGATAGATAGAAATATACAAGAATAAATCCATATTAAAAACTAGAAAATCCATATAAAGATCGTATAAACTAGATAGAGAGAGATAGAACTTGGAACCCTAGATCTTATCGATATCTTCACCCTAAAAATCAATATAACCTTCACTGAAACCATCATCCTAGTTATCCATAACATTTTCATTTACCTATTTAAGGAGAGTTTTCTTAGGAATCTCATCATAGGTATTGAAAATCTGGGCCTCATCAGTAATATACTTCATTATTGCATCATCCTTATCATCCTAGAAATCTTAGAGTCTAATGAGGATACTGTCTCTAGTGGTGATCCATACTTTCTTGTGAATTTTCCCACAGATACAGCATAGGCTCTTTTTGTCATCTATGCATATCACTTCACACCATCCTTTCCCAAGCATGCACAGTACATGGGTATACTCCTGCCCAACCTCCTTTAAAAAAACTCTCTTTTCTTATCATATGATTTGTTCTTACCACTTTTCCTATTTTTTTCTTCCTTTCTATTTTTATTCGGCATGGTTCTCCTAGGGATGCCCCCTTCCTTCCTCCACCACAATAACTTACTATAAAAAAATATCTCCAGAATGAACCAGTGATATGAATCCAAAAACATGTATGGGAAGTGAAACCGAACCACCACACCCTAATTAAAAACCTCTGTATGAGAGAAGAAAAGTTATTATTAAATAAAACAATTAAATGAAAAAGTAAAATGCACAAGAATAACAAAATTTACATGGTCTAAATGTGTCCAAAAATCCATGGGGATAATTCTTCTTAACTTTTTTTTAAAAAATAAAGAATTATTTAAAGTAATAATGTTCCACATAAACCCATCCAATGTATGATCCATCCCACTATAATTAGTGATATTCAACTAGTGTGTCTGCATGTCTCCGGCATCTGATCCTCACATGATGAAGTCTGCATTTACTGATATCTATGGATAAACCCTTTGTTCAGTAACAACCTTACATTATCTCAAATCCCCCATATGGTTCACTATGCTATTTACTTTTTACCTTAGAAATAGATGCTTCACTATCCTCCCACAAACTATGTTAATCTTCCTTTTGATGGTGACTTTCGGTTACCTTTCTTCCATCAACAGTGTCTATTTAGCATCGCATGACTTCTCTGTCCGACCGATTCTTCCATTCATATAGAATTAACCACTACTAATATACTGTCTTTATCCAATTTTCAATCATTAGACCATCCATAATTTCTCTATCATTTATCTCTATTGAATTTTAATTAAAATTGTTTCCATATCCATAACAAAAAAAATTAACCACTTGGGAATAATTTTCCCAAACTTCATCACTAAGTCCTTAATATGTTTCTCTAAACCTCCATCCATTCAATTAATGTCCATTATAGCTTTGTATGATTCCCCCAACATGAAATTTTGATCAACCCAAACCAACTGAGGCACAATATCACCTCTACCCTTCTCGATTCACAACATTTTTCAATATATATAATAGATTTAAAATTCCATCTATCTTTAAGAGATTCAATACTCTAACCTCCAATAAATTCCATATTAAGTGGTACTTCAACAAAATGTTCCTCATCTGAGAGTAAAATATTAGATTATTATGTTAGTGGATTTTAATCATTGAATCACATAATAACACTCAAACTCCTTTCCCCCTTTTAATATCCGCTATAAAAACTTTCAACTAAACCAAATCCTTACCTTATTTTATAAGTGTGATGTACTATACTTATATTATTGATATTAAAACTAATATTTACATATTTTAAATATAAATCACTAGTTTTATTCCTAAAACTAAAGACACACACATAGGTTCTATTTCATGTATCCAAAACTTCAAAAAATTCCCGAGTCCATAAAGCCTTATAGTGGTTTATCTGTTCCAAATCATTACACCAAGTCTTTGAAACTATTAAATTACCAGAAAATCCACTTCACTAGATACCAATGATATATTATAGGGTTTGATATAAAATAAATGAAAACTCACATTTGTTTCATATTTTCTGTACGAGTAAAAACTATGATATACATCAAACTTATAAAAACTGATGCATATGGAACTTTTGCTATGTACTTGACCTTATTTTCCACTAATAGTTCCTTATCCTTGATATTATGGAAGTGTCTATCTAGGGGAATTTTCCTTGGTTTTACTATGATAATTTTAAACCATTCCACCAATTTCCCTATGTAATTTCCCTAAGTCATGTTTATTGTACCAGAACATCAGTATCTCACTATTCGTATCCCCAAAATGTATTTCACCATACCAAGATCCTTCATTTTCATGCTTCTAGAAAACTAATATTTCAACTCATTAATTATTTACTTTAACAAAATTTAAATATATAAGATATCAATGTAATGAAGAATAATGATGAAACACCTATCATTAATAAATTATTTTTCACATCCTACTAATGTTGATGAATCCCTTTAGACAAAACCATACCTAAACCCATTTAAATATATATGTGCTTAATTACCAAAGAAAAGAAATTTGAGAAATACACTCCATCCATTTTTGTAAATAATTCATTACTAGACTCTCTTTTTATTACCTTCTACCATAAACTTCTTTATTTAGTTGGTAAAACCAATTGTTTTGAATGATTTTTTTACTAGAAGGTCTTTCTATCAACTATTGTGTTCCAGACACTTGGAGGGACTCAATCTCATCCCTCATGGATAACTAAAACTAATTTGGGAATTTAAAATTCCACACCTCTTCAAGGAATTTATGCCCTCTATAATCCATTAGAAGAAGATAATTTTAACTACTTTCATACCTTGTTACTCAGTTCATCTCTTTAGCAGATCACCATAGTTACCCCTATAGATATGGTCCCTCTGGTATAAAAACTTTTTGAGTTATTAATTTCAAAGATTTAATTTAAGAATAAATATTAATTAATCATTAAATTACATTTAAAATAATTAACACTACCAATTATTGACCCCTCTTTAATAAATCCTCTAGAGGATCTAATGTTTTCAGAACTACTATGATTCTTAAATTATCTAGAACATCAGCTTCTAGATGCCCATTAAAGGGAACCTTAGCTGATGATGATTCATGTATTTCACCATAAATTTCTTATAAGATCTTATCATTCCATATGATCTATTAATTGAAGATAATATACATAATTAATATTAATTTCTTAGATTTATTTTCCCAAACCAAAAATCTAGGTTGTTCATCACTATATCCAATAAAGTAACATGCTTGAGACTAACCTTATAACTTATCTTGTTCTTTGGAATAAAAATATACACATGAGAGTTCTCTAAATAATTTTAGGTAGTTTAAATCAACCATAATTCCAGACCAATAGATATCTAGAAGTTACAAATATATTAGAGATGATGGTCTCTAATTTATCAATTATGTAATACAATCCATTTCCTCTACTCAAAAAAACCTTTTGGAACCCTGCGTTAATCCTCATGTCTTGATCCTTCCCCACCAGTATCTTGTTAATAATCTATGAAATTATATTGTGTTGTGGATTCCTTGGAATGTACTTATCTAGCTGAATAACATTTTTTCTAGAAGAACCTCTAAAAATCACAACTTCTATACACCCCACCATTTTCTGACAGTAAGAACATAAACTTACACACATACTTTTTATCCACCATAGATCTACACCAAAAAAAGATCCAAAAGAATAGGATTTTTTATTGAGAAAGTGAAACCACATATTTTGTGTGGAATCATTGATAAAGGTCATAAAGAATAATGAAACTACATGAGAATACACTGGATTTGGCCCCCCAAATATCCATGTGAAATAACTCCAACTTCTTATGCTTTGTAATATTCACTTCCATATGAATATATTTATTCTAATTATTCAAAAATATAAAGTATTCACATATTCCATAATCCATTCCACCAAACATCTACATAAAATTTTAATTTAAGTGTTTTATCCATTTTTCACTGAGATACCACAGGGAATCACACCAATGTTTAGCAGAAGTTAACTCTCCAAAATGAAGTTCACATTTTTAAACTCTTATAAGATTTTAGGTCAAGTCCCTCACTCCATTTTGTATAACCATGGAATCACATGAAATATTCAATACATAATATTTAAACATTTAATATAAACCTACATTATCAAGTTGATACAATAGGATAATGTTTTACCTTAACCATAATATGTTATGCACATGATTCAACTCCAAAATCCTTCTATTCATAATAAATATCAAAAGAAAAAAATTTCCCCATAATACTAGGAGAATTTTTATCACCAATATGTACCTTTTCAAGTCTTATAGAAGTAAAATTTCTTAACTTTCATCTCTCAAATGTAGATTGCAATGAATCTATGAAATCTATCAGCCAATACCCAACAAAAATAGTGAAACATAAAACAAATACACTCATATCATTTAATGTAGGGATCACAGACCCACTTCTAGAAGAATATCATTTAAAGATATCCCTCCATTTAGTAAAATCCTTTTTAGGTGTCCTTTTCTCCAAAAAAGTTTAACACATGAGAGAACCATCCACTGAGCTACTCATACTCCAGATCCTCCTTCATTTCCCATTCTTATATTTTTTCTGAGTTTCGGTATATCCTATTATTTATATTTTTTTATGAATTTTTACAATATTCTTGAGTCTACCTTTCATGAATTTATTTAATCAAGATTAGGTTCTGAATTTCTTTGAACATTAAATCAGTCTTTCCACTAAAATTACTCACAATAGTCACCATCACATTACAAGATTAAGGGAGTCAAGAAATTAATAAAAACACCAAATATAGATATTTGAATTTCACCTTTATTTACTCTAATAATATCCTGATTACTATGAAGTTGATGATATGATTAGATTCCACCATTCATTCTAAAATTATCTTTATGAAAAGTCTTGTTAGAAAGAACACTTTATTTATCACTGAGTGATTCTCATACATATCTATGAGGGGTTTCGTGAGTTATAAAGTGGTTATCAACTATTGAATGGTAAATTCTACATTTTGGTTTAGTAGAATATGAATCAACCTCAGCTATTTCATAATGATCCTATTCCATCTTTCCTATTTCATCACTTCAAGTTTTTCCTCAACCATCAAAATATCAAGGTCATTCTCAAGTAGGTTTTCCCCTATCTATATTTTCCAAAACCCAAAATATCTCTCATAGAACTCTTCAAACTTGTATTTACTCTTTTTATATTCTATTACTCTATAAATTTTTTAGTCATACTAATTTTATACAAGGTAGTGTTAGAGGTCCATAACAACTTACCTATCATCTCTTATAATGAAATGGGAAGAATATTTCTATTGATCCATGCTCTAAAAAACCATCATCATGGCCTATTAGTTCAGAACAATCCAGAATTTAGATCTATTTCCACTTGTTGGGTCCCTGATTTCTATTCAATAAAATAAAAAGAAGCACTCTTACCATAATTTATTATATAGAAATAATTACTCTAGAATTAACCAATGATATGACATCTTAAATTTTGATGAAAAGTGCACCCAATCCACCACACCATATTGAAAAACCTCCGGCCAAGAGAAAATATAAGAATAAAATAAGAATTTAATTAAATAAAAACATATAGGAATAATAAAAAAATTTACTTGGATTATAATTACATTTTAATCCCTAAGGAGAATTTTTTTCACTTTTATTAAAAAATAGACCATGATTACAATGATCAATTTTCCACACAAACCTATAAAATGGATGATACATCCAACTATAATTAGTTAAATTCAATTAGCGAAGTAAGAAATTTTTTCCCTCTCATCTTAATGGTATGAATTCCACCTTAACTAATCTCCACAGACTAAACCTCAATTTATTCAATGCCTTCCACCTCCCCAACTCCCTTGACCAATTTATGATGCTATATTTAATGACTTAAAAAAATATATGCATTAATTTTATCCCAAAAACAGATTTTAGCTCCATTTTGATGAAAAATTCTAGTTTCCCAATTTCTATATATAGTTTTCAACTAACACCATCCAAATACTCTATACTATTTCCATAGTACAAAATTTAGGGTTTTCACCAAAAGTGTGGAAAAAAAGTAAGTATACACTATAAACATTTTATTAAATTTCACCCTCTAGAATTCATACCATAAATGCCTACTTGTCTCCCCATTTCTAAAACTCAATCAAACCTGATCAGGAAAAATCAATGTTGGGTCATGACACAACCCAATACTCCTTGTCATAGGAACCCTTACATAAATTGAGATAAGGTATTAGACTTTACGGATTTATAGAGTATTCCACAACCCCACAACATAGTATAAATAAAGGAAAATAGAGACGTGAACCTAACCCCCGAACATCTATAAAGAAACCTACACCCTATGTTATAGGGTACTCTAAAACAATTGAACCAAAAATGCCCAACCCACAGAACTACCCACCAAAGGTATCATGGATGAACTTCAATAGTAATTTTAAAGATTCATTTTATGATATTCAAACATGGTATCCATGGTGTAATCCAATCATTCATGCAATCACCTGACTATAGAAGAGTCATTACTTTTTTTATAATCCACATCATTACCACCACACTACAAAGACATTGGCTATGACATAATCCCAAACCCTATTGTGTAGCCTTGGTATCCATGAAATAGAGTTTCTCTATAGATTAAAACCTAACTCAAATTATACTTCACTATCCCATACCTTCCCTGGCACCTCAAACCACCCAAAAACTCAAGCAAAGGGCTTGGGAAAATTTGGTCACTTACATCTGATACCCATCAAACAATTCTTATCCTAGATAATTTAAAATAACAAACTAAGAGGAAATAAAAGTATAGAAAACGACCACCCCATGAGATACCTCTCAAGTATATTTCCATGAAATTAACACAAAAAATTAATTATCGTTAAAAGGTTCATAAATATGAAACATCATAAACCATATCATAAATCAACAATAGGGTTCTTACACATCATCCCAAAAAAATTAAACATAAAAAAATTAGGATACAAAGTGAAAATCTATGAATCACATTCCCATGTACACTTTTATAAGGCATATTGTCATCAGATGATACAAACCAAAGGAATAACAAGCTCATGGATCACTTTCTATTGGACATATTGAATCTCAATAAGCCACTCCTCAAACATTTAACCATTCTAAATATCTAGATCACCCCATAATAAATGATAAGGGAATAATCAAGAAGATATCAAGGAATATATGAAACAATAAAAACATCATGAATTTGGATCATATGTGGTGGAAGTGACAATTGGTAATCCCCAACTCAAACAAGCACCAATTAATCAAATGGTTCAATAAGTCATAGAAAATGTTTACTCCTAGGACCAAACACTACTGGAAAAACTACCTATACCCATGGTTCAAAACCATGGGTATAGCCCCCAAAACCGTGGGTATAGGCTATACCCATGGTTTTGGGAACCGTGGGCTGGAATGGAATCGATATAGGGGTCTCAGCCTATACCCACGTTTTTGGAGAACCGTGGGTATAGGGGAGTCAAAGTGTGCCACGCCGCTGTTCTAGCGTGGCACACAACAGACCCCACGGTTTTCAAACCGTGGGGTATTTAAATTCAAAAAATAGAACGTAGGGGGATTTGAACCCGCATTGCATGCCTGACATCACACACGCGCCCCACAAAGAGACCAACCAAGCTATGACTTTTCATTGTTTTTTATAGCTACATCTACGTATATATATTAATATAATCCATGTGGTATTTAAATTCAAAAAACACGGAGAAGGGGATTCGAAACTGTGTTACACAGTACGCCTTATGGCTGCGCCTGCCCAAGGGACCAACCAACCTATAATTTTCATTTGATATATTTTCATACATCTTTGTATATATATTAATATGATTCGTGTTTTAAAAAATGTTAATAGCGGAAATGGAACCCGCGTCCTACAGCACCCGCTAAAAGGGTTTACCAACTCAGCTAAAGAATTTTTGTAAATATGTGTTTATATTTATATAAATATATTAATTTAAACTGGGAAAAAATGTCTTCCCACCAAATTTTTTTCTTGTCCCGCCTAATTTTCTTTTCCTGCCATAACACGGGAAATCTATACCCACGGTTCTAAAGAACCTTGGGTATAGGTCTTCAAAAAAAACCTCAATACCTACAGTTCACTCCTGTGGATCATAAAGATTTTTGGCTTTGGCACATAAGATTAGGACACTACAATGTACACTCACTTAGAAACCTTGCTAGGAAGAACTTAGTTAGAGACCTACCCAAACTTGAATTTCCAGCAGACAAAGTTTATAATCCCTATCAAAAGGGAAAGCAACATAAAGTTTCTTTTAAATCAAAGAAAGAAGTGTAAACTTCTCAACCTCTCAAGTTGGTTCACATGGATTTATTTGGACCTTCTAGAGTTTCTAGTTTAAATGGGAAGCACTATGTCTATGTTCTAGTAGATGAATTTTTTAGATATACTTTGTTATATTTTCTAGCTCACAAAAGTGAAGCTTGTTCTTATTTTGTTAAATATTCCAAGTCTGTAAAAAATCTTAGTGGACTTAAGATCAAAACATTGATAAGTGATCATGGTTGTGAGTTTGAAAATCATGAGTTTGAATCCTACTGCTCACACAGTGGCTATAGTCACAATTTCTCTTCCCCTAGGACACCCCAGCATAATGGTGTAGTAGAAAGGAGGAATAGAACCCTTTAGGAAATTTCCAGGAACATGCTTAATGAGTATGACCTACCTGTTTATTTTTGGGCTGAAGCTATAAATACAGCTTGTTATATTATCAATAGAGTCTTGATCAGACCTGTTCTTAAGACAAACCCTTATGAGTTTTGGAACCATAGGAAACCTAAGGTTAACTACATCAGATTTTTTGGCTAGAAAGTCTTTATTCTCAACACCAAATACAATCTTGACAAGTTGGAATCCAAGAGTGATGAAGGAATTCTCCTAGGTTACTTTACTTCTTGTAAATCCTATAGAGTTTTCAATAAGATAACCAAATGTGTGGAGGAATATGTTCACATCAAATTTGATGAAACTAATCCACATGAACCTAAGACCTCTCTTGAAAATCTTGAAGATGATCTCTATGTTTTGAACCTTAATGATAAAGACAGTGAACCCATCGTTAAAACATCCAGTTCTGGAAATTTCCCAGAACCTGCGTCTATTGATTCCCAACCTATAGATGAACCTAAAATCTCTAGTCCTGCCTTTTATAGACCAACTAGGACTCTAGATAACCATCATTTAGATGCTGTTGTAGGTAATTTAGATAGAGGAACACAGACTCGATCTTCTCTAAGAAATCAGGTTGAACATCAAGCTTTTCTTTCACAGTTAGAACCTAAAAATATCAATGATGCTATCAATGATGAATTTTGGGTAATGGCTATGCAAGAAGAACTAAATCAATTTGAAAGAAACAAAGTCTGGAAACCATAGGCACAAAATGGGTGTTTAGAAACAAAGTTGATGAATCTAGAAACATCATTAGAAACAAATCTAGGCTAGTTGCAAAAGGTTACAATCAAGAAGAAGGAATTGACTATGGGGAAACCTTTGCTCCTGTAGCTAGATTAGAGGCTATTAGGATCTTACTTGCTTTTTCCTCACATCTGAATTTCAAGTTATATCAAATGGATGTGAAAAGTGATTTTCTAAATGGTTTTATTGTTGAAGATGTTTTTTTAGAACAACCACCTGGTTTTTAAAATCCTCATTTTCAAAATCATGTTTTTAAACTTTTTAAAGCTTTATATGGTTTAAAACAAGCTCCAAGAGCTTGGTATGAAAGACTTACAAATTTTCTTATTTCAAAAGGATTTTCAAAAGGAATTGATGATCCTACTCTTTTTATAAAAATGATTTCAAAAGATGTTTTAATAGTACAAATCTATGTTGATGATATTATTATTGGATCTTCTAAAAATTCTTTATATACTAATTTTTCAAAGGTTATGAAAAATGAGTTTGAAATGAACTTAATGGGAGAGCTTAAGTACTTTCTTGGATTTCAAATCTTTCAAACTAAATATGGTATTATTCTGAATCAAAGTAAATATACTAAGGATTTATTAAAACGTTTTGGTTTGTATAGTATTAAGGGAAGTGATACACCTATGAGTTCCACCTGTAAATTAGATATTGATGAAACTGGTAAACCAGTTGATCAAACTAATTATATAGGTATGATTGGGAGTTTAATTTATCTTACTTCTAGTCGACTTGATATTATGTTTAGTGTATGTATGTGTGCTAGATTTCAAGGTAACCCTAATGAGTCACACTTACTTACTGTTTAAAACATTTTTCAAATATCTTAAAAATACTGCATATTTGGGATTGTTTTAACCAAAAGGACAATCATTTGATTTAATAAGTTATTCGGATGCTGACTTTGCTGGATGCAAGTTAGAGAGAGAAAGCACTTCTGGAACATGTCATTTACTTGGAAACCCCTAGTATCATGGTGTAGTAAGAAACATAACTCAGTTGCATTGTCTACTGTTGAAGCAGAGTATATAGCTGCTGGTAGTTGCTGTGTACAGATTCTGTGGATGAAACACACTTTACTGGACTATGGATTTGTTTTAAAACATGTTTCAATTAACTGTGACAACACTAGTGCCATTAACATCTCTAAGAACCATGTGTCTCACTCTATAACAAAACACATTTATGTTAGACACCACTTTTTAAGAGATCATTATCAAAGAGGTGATATAACACTTGAATTTATAGGCACTGAACTTCAATTAGCAGATATTTTCACTAAGACTTTAAGTTCAGAAAGATTAAGTTTCATTAGAAATGAATTAGGAATGATAAATTACCCTTAAACCATTAGAAACCTCACCGTTAGAAACCTCACTGTTAGGAGACCTCACCGTTAGAGACCTCACCGTTAGAAACCTCACCGTTAGAAACCTCGCCGTTAGAGAATCCTCACCGTTAGAGAATCATCATCAATTAGAAGAACTCACCGTTAGGAGACTTTATCGGTACATCTCACAATGTTTTAAACTTCTTTAAAGCCAAGACATCAAATTTTTTTATATATGATTTATTTTATTTGTGAATCCTAAATGATATTAAACCAAGTCTAGACTTCACTCAATCTCACTGTGAACTCGTCTGTTCGAATCCCTCCAACCTAACCCTCTCAAGCCACAAAACCCTAAACTTCGAATCTGTAATGGCCTGTGTCAAGATACCCCAGGTTACAGATGGGAGTGATGATCCACAAGCGAAAAGACAGAAAGTAACGAATGCTAGTACCAGTGGAAGTGGAAGTGGAAGTATAGCTCGAAGAAATCCAATAAACCCACATCTCTCAAAGCGAGAGATTGTCATTGAGAAAGAGGTGTGTACAGAATGGCTCATGGAGAGCAATTCCTTGGTTATTAAAGTTTTAGAAGAACAAGGTTGGACTTAGTGCTTCGGGAACAACAATAGACCTTATTATCTAGGACTGGTGAAACAGTTCTACGAATTCATTCGTTTTGAAAAGTCTGAAGAAGAAAGCAGAATGATTTCTGTGGTAAATGGTCAGGAAATATCTTTTACTTCAGTGGAATGGGCTAGGAACTTAAGAGTTCCACATGAAGGAGATTATGTGTTCTAATCAAAGTCTCTACCTTCGACCAGTTATGTGTTTCAATATCAAGAGGCTTTGCTGGAGCTTACAGGGAATGGGACCCCTAGAAAGGTTATTGCTGCAGAGATGGTAGGAGAAGATAAGATGTTGTTTAAATTTATCCAGCATGTTGTTAGTCCTAGAAGAGGAGATTTTGCTACTTTGAGATTCCAAGACATATATCTATTATATTTGCTGAAGAAAAATGTGAGAATCAATCTATGTAGACTGATTATGGTCCAAGTGGAAGATATGACTAGACCGAAGTCCAAATCAAATGCACTGTTTTTTTCAAAGCTAATTTCTATGATGCTAAAAGTGAAAGAGGTAGCTGGACCTCAGGATGAGCTGGTAGTGGTTAAGGAAAACTTCTGTATTACAAGAACTATCTGTAAATACATAAAAGTCATCTGGAATCCTTGAAAGAAATAATGGGTGAATGATGATGGAAAAATTTATGACAAGTTCACTCCTGTGGATCATCTGTCTAGACCAAAGGATGTGAGGGATCCTGGTCTTGGACCAGATGAGCCAGAATCGGTCTACATTGATGAAGCTGAAGCTGAGGAGGAAGAGACATCAGTAGAGGAAGGAGGAGACCCAGACTTACCCCCTAGTCCTGTGCATCAAGTTATTTCTTTTGGAGCAGCTATTCCTCCAAAAAGGCTACCAAAGAGAGAAATTGTCTTGAAGGACAGTGATACAGAGACTATAGAAGAAGGAGAAGAAGCATGACAGTATGTTTTCAAGGACACCTCTGAGGAGGATGAGGCAACCGAATCTGATCATGATGTTAATGGAGAAAAGGAGGCTGATGGTGAAGCAGATGATGAGGAAAATGTTGAAAAAGAGATCAGTTTGAGTCCTCTAATAGTCAGTACAGTCAGGACAGTGCCTGATTAGGAAGTAGTAGCAGCAGCACCTGTTGATGAGAGAGTCATTAATGACTCAGAACAAATGGCTATTGAATCTGCTGCAATTTTAGAGGAAATTGCAAAATTACCTTAGGAAGAACAGTTGGAAGAGATGCCTTAGGAGAATGTTCAAAGTGAGGGGGAGAATCTTGGCTCAGTATTAGTGTTATATGACATTGAAGGTTGGACATCAGATCCTGGATATATGATTCTTGGAATTTCTTATGGAGATTCGGATGAGGAAGACTAACCCCAAAAGGAATCAGTTACTTTACCCACTATGGCTGAAAATGTGGCAACCAAGGAGGACCTTGAGTCCTTAAAAGCTGAATTGAACGAAGCAATAAGGGAATCAGTGGAAGATATGAAGAAAAGTATGGTTGAAGAGATGAAAAGCATGGATCAATCCCTTGAGTTATCCATTGGATGTGGTGTGTCCAGTCCTGTGAAAGAAATGATGGATGAACTTAAAGTGTGACACACTCAGATTGAGAGTTGGACAGGAGTTGTAGTTGCTTTGAGACAATCGATTGCTTCTCTGACTACCATGCATAGCTCTCAAACTCAAGTAAACTCTGACATTCGATATATCAAAGATGTGGTCAAGCAATTTTTGGAAGTTTTTGAGGCCTTTAAGAAGACAGTCAAAGAACATCTGAACAGTCAGGATGAACTTTTTCAGAAGGTAGTTAGAAGTCTGACTCAATCCTTCAAGGAGACAGTGGCCTTCTCAATGAAACCTCTTCCCTCATCCAGCTCCAGTGTGAACCTTGACCAGATCCGCTCTATTATTTAGGAAGAATTAGCTAAGTCTAGTCCCAGTGGTGCATTAGATACTCATATTCTTGCTACCACTAGGGAAGTTAGTAGTTTTTTTCGTGATCACCTGCGGGCAGCTACTGCTTCTCAAGAGGAAATCAAGAATAAGGTGGATGCATATTTTGAAAAGGTTTATACCAAGCATCAACTGACCAACCATTTCAAGCTCTTACTGGAAAGTATGAAGTTACCTCTAGTAACCCAAGCTTTCAGAGAACAGGTTAGTAAGCTCAGGGAGCTTACTCCTGCCTTGGACAAATTCATTGAAAATAGAGATGATTTTGTGTCTGCAATGGTGAGAGGCGGAAGCATTATAATGGATTTCAGGAACCTGTTGCTGCCCTTATTTCATGTAGATGCAAGACCTGTAATTGTACCTCCTGCACTTCCTACTTCTACCTCTGGGAGTACTCCTCAATTAACTCCAGTTCAAGCCATCAGGAGCTTGACCCCGATGATCACTCAGAGGAGCACAAATTTCAGATCCGGTACAGTTTCTGTAGCTGACCCACCAGTTGTGCCTTCAGCTATTCTGAAACCCTCTGCTAATCTTAAGGGAAAGACACCTATTCCAGAGGAGGATTGAGTGTTTCTAGATCTTTTTGATAGTATTCACTTGTATTTTTTTATAATTTTATCAGTGTATCTTTTGTATATTAATTAAATTACTCTTTATTCTCTACTTTACTGAGTTTATATTACTTTGTCATTTATTCTCTGCTAATATTTATCTTTTCTCTGCTACCCTTCTTTTTGTTAATCACAAAGGGGGAGAAAATGAGAAAATGAGAAAATGAGAGAAAATAAGAAATGTGACCTAAGAGTTAACAAAGTGGGAGAAACACACAAAGGGGGAATGAGAAACTGAGACTTGAGAGAATAAGACTTAAGAGAGAATCTTGCAGTACAATTCAAAGGGGGAGGAATATGGAAGTTTTGTTCTAAACAAAACAAAAGAACATTTTCTTCTGATGCTAATTTCTTTTCCACTTTTTCCTCTGATACTATTTCAATTTTTCTTTGGCATAAGTTGTGATTATCAAAAAGGGGGAGATTGTTGAACCCTCCGGGAATCTAGTTGCTTTATTATATTTTGATAATCCCAATTATGATTATTTGTATTTTGTTAATCCCTAGTTGATAAATGGTTAAATACTTATTTGGGAATCTAGCTATTTGTTTGCTTTAAGTATTGTTCTATTGTTCTATGTTTAAATATTAGTCTTTCGGTTACTGGATGTTTGTACACTCTGACTTAACCTATTCTGCCAATAGAATGCTTAAACAGAACAGAGCTACCGATACAGTTAAGTCTACCACTATGTGAGAGCTACCGATACAGACTAGTCACCATTACATTAAAGTCCACCGTTACAGATAATAACTACCGTTACAAAATAGAGCTACCGATACACACAAGTCCACCGATATGTTGAAGCTACTGTTATCAAAGGAAGTCAACTAATACATCAAAGTCAACCAATACATCAAAGTCTACCGATACAAGATAGACCTACAACTACCGATACAAGACAGACTTACCGATATAGATCTACCGATATAAGACAAGTCTACCACTACCGATATAATAAGGTTACCATCAGACAATCCTACCGATACAAAAAGGTTACCGATACGGAAAGGTCATCGTTATGCAAAGCCTACCGATATAAATCTACCGATACAAGACCAGCTACCGTTACACATCAAGTCTACCGTTACACATCAAGTCTACCGTTACACAAGAAGCTATCGTTACTCAGCCCTACCGTGACATCTACCTACCGATAACAAAGCTACTGTTCCAGAGACAGAACTCGACACTGCTTTAATTTCTTTATTATTATTTAATCTAACCAACGGTCATATCAGGTATATTTTAATACACTGAAATTTATTTAATGTGTGTTGTTGGTTTTCAGGAAATCGTACCTCGTACCTGCAAAAAGAAATCATTTCTTTTGCCGGAGCTCTTTTTTTAAATGAAAGAAGGATGTGCTACTGAAGGGGTAGGGAATGAATAGACGAATACATAGAGACATACATACCACGAGGTGTGCAAAAAGAACAACCAAGTGTGAATGCAAATAGACGAATGAACTTACACGAAGAACTCATTCATTATTGCATACCAGTGAAGAGGTGAGAACGAGAACATAACACAAGAACTTCATCGACTACTTTTTCTCTGTCTCTACACCTGGAAGTCAAGGAAGCAGACGACACTCTGTTTTCGAGACAAAAACTAGAAGAGGACTCAGAACCAATTCTGATCAATCCAAAGGAGTCCAGAGCTGCACTGCAATCACTTGAGCCATTTCTAAACTCTAAATCTTTGCCTCTGTGATTTATCTTTTTACATATTGAGCAGTGTGTGTTATATACTGTATTTTACACACACATTGTCTCCTGTACTCTAACTGGAGGATCTGTAAATCCTCACTCAAACTCTTGCATCTTTTATTTCCCACTAGGATAGTGGTAGAGGTTGTGTGTGACCTGGATAGCTGGAGCTGCTGTTTTTGTTCCCACGGATAACAGTGGTAGAGGTCTTGGACCTGGACAGTTTCATACTGTTGTAATCCCCGATCTAGGGTGTGGATCACTTTTATATAAAGTTTTTAGAGGAATAAGTCTCAGCTTGAGACTGAACCTCTTGGTTAAACCTGTAGTGCTTATTTATTTTCAAATTTATTTTTATTCCGCTGCAAACTACTTTAAAACCAAAACTGTTTTAAAGTCACTTTGATAATTAAACTCGAAGTGTTTATATTAGTTATAAATCAGTAAGTTAGTTTCAAAAGTTAATCAATTATTCTGATTTGATTAACTGGGAAATAATCAATCCTTTGAGAACCTAACAGAACCTTTATTTTGATATAAATTCACTACAGTTTAATTCTGTGTTTTATTTAGGGGATTTTAAGACAAAGTTTTTAAATAGAAATTTTAATTGGAACTCAATTCACCCCCCCTCTTGAGTGTCCACTCCGACCAACAAATGTTAAAATACCATGAATAAGGATAATCAATTATTTTAATATCCAAATCCTATAAAAATTCCATTTAAAAGAATGTTATTGTATAAAATATCACGTGTCTTAAAGAAGTATATTTTATGAAGAAACCCTTAACATTTATCAACTTTTGAATCAAAAAGTAATTGTAAGATTAAACATCATATGGTTTGATAAATGACATGAATTAAAAAATGGATTATGAAAAAAATACATTATTCTGAGGTATATACACAATAGAAATATAAATTTGGAGCATAAAAGTAAAACATTTCTCAATGAAGATCAATTAAGATGAAACCTTGACATTGTTTTATTTTTTAGCCGATTACACTATATACTTGTTTGTGACTTTTTCATTCCATGGAATACCCCTTGGAAATGAATGTAAAAGAAAGATTTAGTTTGAAAAAGGGATATAAATATTTTTAGTGAGTTATGGTTTTAGAAAATTATCATAATTTTAAGGGGTAATTCAAAGGTTAAGTGTAACATTGAAGGGTAGAAGTTGTATCCTTTTATAAGATAATAAAATGGGTGCTATTGGAAACCATAATAATTTTACAATAATTCCATGATGATATTAGAAGGTAAATGGATCAAAAGTTTAGAAATAATGGAGTGTGGGGGGTGTATTTGGGTTTATAAAGATTCAACCAAGTATATACACACATTTCAAAACATGTTATATGATTTTTTTCTATTTTTTTACATTAACTCTTTTACTTTTAAACTAGGTAACTAGTTTTTAACTAGGTGATTTTATGATTTATTGGATATATAATATATCCAATATAACCAAATTAGTTATTTTTGGAAGTAAATTTAATCTTTATATAGTCAAATTAAATTTCTAAAAATTATAAAATTAACTTTTAAATTGAAACATATAATGTGTACATGAACTATATTAGTAGAAAAATGAAATTTTGACCATTATGGATTCTTAATATTATATAGTATTGATAAAAAAATTATATGATAATTAAAATATTTATTTATGATTTTATACATCATATTATATTGAAAATTTAAAGGATTCCAACTTAATTGATTTGATATAGATTCCTCGATGTTAATAAAATAATCATTTTGTCGTTATCTTATATGTGTATAGATATCAATCTTAACGTTAGTGCATATAACGCATAAAAACACATTTTTCGGAATATTATATTTTAAGCATAAAATTTAATTATAGAAAAAAATTATTAATTTCATAAATTAAAATTATATTAAGAATTTAATAATTTTTTAAATAATAATTATGTGACATTAAAATTAATCCAAAACATAATTTACCCATTTGTAAATTCGATCAATGAAATAGATGAAAAATAGTTTTCATAAAATATTACTCAATTTCTAAAATTTAATTAATGGATCTTATAAATTGCAAATAGTATTATTAATTTATTTATTTTAATATATAAATATATATTTTTTATATAAAAAAGTGTTCAAAAAATTAAAATACTTTCAAATGTGACGACATTAGAAAAATCATTATTTTTTATTATTCACCTCAAAATCGACTATTTTAGAAAAATCTAGAATATTTATAATATGATAATTTTAATATTTTGATTTAAAATTTTTTGTTTATTTTATAAAATTAAAATTATTAAATTAAAAAATTAAAAAATTATTTTTTTAATAGAAAAATATAAATATAAGGAAAACTACCTTTAAAGACAACATATTTTAATAATAAAACATACTAATTGTTTATCTTCTAAAGGTAATAGTTTTTTTTATTGTTTACCATGTTAGATTTTATTATAGATTTAGTGATAATTTTTTTCTAATATCTTGTGATTAATTTATTTTTGGGTTTAGCGTGTAACGTAAGTTATAGAACATAGAATATATTTTAAAGGATCTAAAAAATCATGTCATTAAATTCAACCCCCTTTAATAAATTGCATCCTAGAAATTTTAATTATTTCTATTAGATTAAATTAGGTGAGGGTATTATTAACATACTCATTATTCTTGATATAGCTTCCAATCTGACTTCTACCTTACCTCATTAATCTAGATCAACATACTTATCTTCCTAAAAGAACATTGCTTATTTATACCCTAATCATATATTATATAGATTATACCTTTCCCAAATCTACCCAAGTATCCAAGTCATAAATCCGTATTTTAACCAAACATTCTTATAGAAATGAATTCTATTTTTATTCATAAAATGGAATTATCCACTAGTTAATCAAATAAAAAACTGAATATTATATACCATAACCACAAAAGTAAGATAAAATT
Source organism: Viscum album (assembly GCA_963277665.1). NCBI lineage: Eukaryota > Viridiplantae > Streptophyta > Magnoliopsida > Santalales > Viscaceae > Viscum > Viscum album. The sequence continues at coordinate 1,950,454,609 of OY728161.1, read as the reverse complement.
TAACAAAAATATCAAGAATTATCATCAATCCCAATGATATCAATACTATATAACTTAAAATTTGAAAGTCAACCCACTATTTATTACCTCATCACCAAATAAGTACCAAACCTAAAACTTATCTATCCATTAAACATGTGATCTTCATTACTTTTCTCCGTAAATATAACTTTTTCAGAAAATAATTTCTTAACATTACTGATTCAATTTTATATGCGATTTCAAAATATTAATGGAACACTAATGAAGAATGATCCTAATATGTTGCACATAATCATTAAGAACTTTTAGAACATGCAAAAATGAAATCAAAACTTATAACTTCAATTATTAAATTTGATAAATTAACCATTATTTAATTTATATTAAGATATCAACCTCAATAATTTAGGTAATACTAGAAAACAAACTTTTCCATTATATTAGTCATATAATATGATTGTCAACCATTTAAGTATTCTCACTGATTTGGATATAAGATATAATAGTCTCTAGATACATACCTTCTCCATATTCATTTTGATGATCTTGTTCTGACAAAAACTAAAATGATTATGATAACATCCATAATATAAAATTAAAACTTCAATATAATGATGTTTTCTCCAATGACACCTTAATTTTAAACTATCACATCATTCTATTAACCCATAACTCTATCTTGGTTTGCCAAGGAAATTTTATTACTAGGTTTTCTAACCATACTAGTTATAATTATACTCAAATCCTTCAAAATGGGCCATTAATGATAATGTGGATTAACCAAATCATATCCCTTAGGAGTGTCAAACCATGTGTGTAGTTAGGCCCATTTTTCATGCACTAGGTGAGTTTTGAGTTAATACCGAAAAAACCTTTTATGTGTTATTACCCTACGTACATTTGTTCTATATCCTATATCCACTTGTACTATCAAATAAATATTACAATTTCTAGGAGAACAACACAATATATATTTTAATAAAAAAATAGGCATTTTAACCTATATTTATACTCATCTCATATACTTATCCCTAGGGTTTTATTTTATGTTTTCTAAAATAATCCAAAAAATAACTAAACCCTACTTTGATATCAACTATAACTACCCAATATAAACATGACATAAATTATAAATCAATATATTTATTTAAATAATATATCTCACAAACACTCACACAACCTAAGGACTTAATGTTTAGTGTCATGTAGATTAGATAATTTTTTTTAATCTAAAATGATTTATATATAATCAAACTTCTCTAGTTCACTTATAGTCTTTACAAAAATTATAATTCTATTTATAACCTGGTTAAAGGGAAACATAATAAAGGGATGAGGTCAAATGGTCAATTATGGTAAATATAAGTGACAACAATCAAAGATCATGGGTGTTCATAGGATTTGTATTGGGTTATAATCAAGATATATAAGAAACATAATACCCAAAAAATCTTAGATCATAATCGTGGTATACATCTTAAAATAAAATTATATATGAATCAAAAGCATGAGTTAATAAAAATGATCTATGACAGTATAACCCAGTCATGATAATAAAAAACCACGAAACATCTTTCAAAAATTTCACAAGCATGATCATAAACACCATATTTCATGGCTACCCATTAAAAAATTCATCAAAAGTAGGATTGGGATAACCACCAATATACCTTCTTTGGATTGGGATAATACTCCCATGTACCCTTTATCTTGGGTTAAAACCTCATGTTTACCCCTTTTTCTGGGATTAAATCCTCCCACATACCCTTTGGCTTGGTATAATTTCTTCAGTGTACCTCTTTGGCTTGGGATAATTCCTCTCATATACCTCTATAACTTAGGATAATTCCTCCCATGTACCCTTTTAAGATCATGAGACTTAAACTTAAACCAGTACATTTAAGGGTGATATAGGAAACCACTCATCACCATCCAAACATATGTATACCACTTTAAATCAATCCTAAACATATCTTAATAATCCCATGAAAAAATAATTGGTTTTTAAATAACATGAACTTAAGAAACCATGGATATCAAAATATCTTTTTACAAAAGGAATCATAACATAAAAACATATAAAGGATGATCAAAACATCACTTAATGAAAGATAAACCTTAGTTGAATAGTATAAGTGAAAATAAAAAAGTTTTCACAAAAACTTTGATACATTATTATAAAAGGTGAAGAATAAATTACTTTCAATTTTTTAGAAGGGATAAAGAATAATTTTTAAAGCCTTAATTTAAAGAGTCACAACTAAAATATTATTTAAAATAAATAATTATTATCAAACTTAATTAGGTTTTTAAAATAAAAAAATTTATTTTTAAAGGATATAAAACCCATTTAAATACTTGTAAATACCTTTGTTTGATAACCCACATCATTAAAAGAGTATTAAATATTAATTTTTAAAGGGTTAAATAGAATTATTATAATCATAGAAAATAATCCATATTATCTTTGATAAAAAGGGAATACAAAATTTTTTAGAATTAAAAACATGGATTTGGAGGAAAAATTATTTAAAATAAATGAGAATTATTATTAATAAAAATGACTTTTAACGAAATAATAGAATCATCAATGAAGAATAATTTGATGTGAAAAATTATTTATATATAGAAAGGTCAAAAAATATAATAAAATTATTATAGGATAAAATAGATAAATCATATGAGATAATAGATAAAGAAGAGTGATTAATACCTAATGAAGATAGTTGAGTCATGAAAACCCCTTACAACTTAAGAAACATTCTAATAAAAACCCACTGAAAGATATAGTGCTTGAAGTTAAAGTTAAAGTACCGTGAATATGGATAATAAATTATACTAAATATATAATTAGAAATATACGTGATATATAAAATAAATTAAATTTATAATAGAACATCTTCCTTAAAGAAGTATGTTTTGAGACAAAACCACTACGACTTTAGTAATTTTTGAATGAAAAGTCATTAGAAGCTAACAAATCACATGGTTTGATAAATACCACGAATGAAATCACATATTATGAAAAAAACCAAATTCCTAGGTAGTATATACACCATATAAATATGAAATTTGTGTATAAAATTAAAATATCTCACAATAAAGAGTAATTTATATAAAACCCCTTACTTGTTTCCTTTTTAAGTTGATTACCCTCTATCATCTTTGGAGATGTGATATTTAGTATTGATTTATAATTAATTGAATGTCAATATATTTATTTATGTGCTTTTACAATAGTTTATATTAATTATTTAAAGGATTCCAATTTAATTGACTCGAAATAATTTTCTTCATATTAATAAAATTATAATTTTAAAATAATTGTTTCATTATTATTGTGGTAATTAAAAATAAACCTAATAATCTAAATTTTATACCTAAAAATTAAATTATAAATATTAAATAATATGATCATGTTTATCTTAAATATATTAATCATTTTATAAAAAAACATTCTATATTTCAGTAAATTAATTTTAATGTTAAATTATTTAACAATAAAAACCCATTTTTATGTATAGTATATTTTTAAGAATGAAGATTATGTATATAAAAAATTCGCAATGTTATTGATTATAATGATATTAAATTTTTTATAATTTTTTAAATAAGATTTATGTAAATACAAAACCAATTTTCCCCATTCCTAAATTTTATTAAAGAAGTTTACAAAAAATATCTTTCATAAAATATTAATTGATTTTCTAAAATGATTTTCATGAGTATTATAAATTGAAAATTGTATTTTTAATTGATTATTTAATTTTTAAATATATATATTTTTATAGAAAAAATTTGTTTATAATCCATTTAAAGGTTATAATATTATCAAAATTTCTATTTTCAATATTCACCTAAAAATTATTTATTTTATAAAAACCTCATATATTCGTCCTAATAAAATTTTAATATGGTCAATTTAAACTTGTAGTTTATTTTATAAAATCCAAATTCCAAACTTTTTACATTTTTATTTTAATATAAAACAAAAATATAAGGAAAATCGCTTTTAAAGTTAACATATTTCAATAATAAAATATACTAATTCTTTATCTTCTAAATGTAATAGTTTATAATTGTTTTCCATATTAGATATTATTATAACTTTAGTAAAAAATTTTATTATACGTTGTGGTTCGTTTACATTGGGTACAACATGTAACATAAGTTATATATCATATAAAATACTTAAAGGATCTAAAAACTTGGGTCATCACAAAAACTGCCCCTCATGTCATGATAAATCTTATCATCAACAATATGTACTACCAATGGATAACTATAAAACACATGGATAACCACATCAATCCCCACTTAATTACCAAAAATCCTTCTATGAAACAATACCAAATACTGACTATCCTCACACCATCCCCCAGGACCATAACCATAAATAACTTGATCTCCATAAACCTCTACCCTATAATCCATCATCCAAAATCCCTCCACCATTAAAAATATATATAACTAAACCATCATCTGATAAAGTCACCCTCAACCATAAATTACACCTCTATCAACGTCTAATGAAAAAAGCTCCTCCATTACCCTCAAAGAGTATCTAGACTCACTCAAAACACCACCACACAACTTCTTTCTTACTACATTAGCCATAACATTCCCTTTCATTGATGTATAGGAAATATCAAAGTCATAATACTATAAGAATCTCATCCACCAACACTTATAAAAATTTAAATTGTGGTGGGAGAAGATATTACTCATGATCATTTGATCCACAAATACTATAAAGTATTCACTAATGAGGTAATACCACCACATATTTAAAGTAGAAACAACTTACAACTGATGATCATGGATAGTGTAGTAAATTTCATGAGGTAACAACTATAAAGACCCATAATGGATAACTTACCTATAATATATCAGAATGAAGCCCAAACTAAGATAAGAAGAATTACAATATGCATCAAACACAATGCCTCCAAATGGGAAATGAATAATAATATCACTAACCAACTCATCCTTTAAATACTCAAAATCATCATGGTACTATTCAATCCATGTAAATTGATAATCCTTTTAGGTCAAGGATATCAGAGGACTAATAATCTATGAGAATTTAGGTATGAGCCTCTTGTAATATCTTGAAAGACTAAGAAAACTCTACACTTCTACAACATTCTTGGGGAAACCCAAGAAACAACCACCTTAATCTTTAATGGATAAAAGACTACTACATTCCAAGACACAACATTTCTAAAGAAATAATAATCATAAGAACAAAAAATACACTTATAAAGCTTCCTAAAATCTAATTATTGAAAATAAATCCCAAAAATCTCATAGATTCTCCTTTTCTCCTCCTTAGACATTGAATACACAATTATGTCATCGATGAACACCACCATGAACCGATCTAGAAATTCATAGAATAAATAATTCATTAGTCATAATAATGCAACTATAAAATTGATTATTCCAAATGAGATGATAAAAAACCCATAATTTCCATAAGAAAATTCGAACAATGTTTTCAGATTATCCTCATCTTTTACTCACATATGATGATGTCCTAACTGAAATTCAATATTTGAGAAAGAAATAAGTCCCCTCACCAGACCAAAAAAATCATATATCCCAAGAATAGGATAGTAAAACTTTAATATCACATGATTTTATAAATGATAATCAATACAAGACATAGAATTCCACCCTCTTTCTTTGCAAACAGAACTAGAGCACCCCAAGGAAATATACTAGGCCAAATAAAGCCTCACTACAAGAGATTGTAAATCTAAATCTACATCTCCCAAAACTCAGAAGGGACTATCATATATGGTGAAATTGATATTATAGTGACAACTTAAAATAAATATATAATGAAATAGATCTGATATTTAGAGGGTATCATCATAACCTCTTTAATAAAGACATCAGAGTACTCTTCTATAATACTGAAAAAAAGCAATGGATGGTCCCCCATAGTACCCAAAATTAGCTAGAATATCAATGAGGATAGGGAATCAGTACAAATTCAACCTATTTTAGGGTTTTAATTTCTAAAAAATAAGAAATAATCTCTATTAAAATATAGAATATAACTCACCTCATGAAGCAATCAACAATACCATGTACAAAATATATCTAGTCTATACCAAGAATGATATCACATTTCTATATCCATAAACATAGAAAACATCAACAAGAATGAAGAATGCCTATCATTATATCATAATTTATACAAAAATCACATAATTCATATCAACCCCAAATTGGCACTTTAATGATTCAAAATTTTAGTAATTACTTTTACTTAATTATATACCATGTGAGTAACTTTTAGTTAATGAAACACTAAACTAAAATGAAAACAATCTTACCATAATAAAATTATTAAATATTTACATTACAATATAACCATTAAATTTAAGGGTATTAATAGAGGTAACTAATTTATAAAAAATATTTTAAAGGTATAATAAAACAACGGTCATTTAAAGCATGGAGTTACACTTTTTTAAAAAAATGTTTTCTACACATTAAGTTCACTAATATGAAAATAATTTTTTTTCTCATATTTAGAATTTTTGTTTAGTTAAATGGATTACATCTTTTGTGTTATAAGGTCTAAATTATATGAAAAATTCTCAGTTTATTTTCAGGCCTAAAAATAATATTTTTAATATTAATGATAATTATAGTGATAAGAGTGAAACTATTATTTTGAAAGATTTATTTTATTAACATTGTGAAATTTATATCTAATTAATTAAATTAAAATATCTTAAGTAATGAATATTATATGATCTTGAAACTCATATATAATAATATTAATAAAAATATAATTAGTAACCAATGATAAATAATATTAAGAACACATATTTACTTAAAACAACATTTTTATACAAAAAATAGTTTTTCTATTTATAAAATATTTAAATTTAAAATATTATTTTATCTTATTTAAAAATTAAATTATATTAAATAGAAATTAAATTTAGGTTTATCACACTAAAATTTGGTAAGAGGTGTTAAATTATATTTTTAATTAAACATAAATTACCTAATTAAAAATAGATTTCCAAGTTAAAAAAAGGAAAAATGTAAAAAACTAACTGTAAATGACATAGAACATATATAAAACATGAATTTAAATTTATGTTGGGGGATTTAACAACATTATATGACCCTATAATCCATTATTTATCAATCTTTAACCATTTACCCCTTAATCATGTAATTAAGTTATTGAAAAATAATGGTGCTTATAAAAGTTCATTTTTCTTCACTTATAAAAGGGGACAGTTCAACCACTTCAAGAAACACCAATAAATTAGAATTTATTTGAAAAAATCTATCATTTTAATCATAATATAAACCTTTTCAGGTTCATTAATCTCCACTCAACAAATTATTTTTTCTAGTTTCTTCATATCTAAAGAGAGTTTCAAGAGAAATTTCAATGTCCCTAAGTGGGAATTACCAAATCCTTATCTTTTTATTCTGATTATATAAAATAAAAAATATCATTAGTTATATAATTAAATAAGGGTAATTATTATAATTAAATTATATCATATTAAAATGAATCCAATATTTTTTTCTTCACACCCACTTATAAAAACAAAAAGATTGATGATCATGTGTTGTACAGACTACCATGTCCATGAAGTAACAATCTTCATTTTTCAAATTTATTTTAATTAATTATAAAACAAACTAAAATATAACTAAAAAAATTATAATAATATAAATAATATCGTTATTCTTATTTTATAATTATATTTCATGAAAATAAACAATTTTATAACCATACACACCCATCAAATTATTGTATGTTCATGTTTGGGTCAGTCTAACCACCTACGTGAAAAATACTATAAAAATCTATCATAGATGACAATGACAACTTAAATAATAACATTATTATCATTTAATATTAAAATAATTATTGTTTTATAGTTATATATATATATTTTATTATGTCTTTAAGTTAGTATTAAATCATGACATTCGATCAAAAAAATTACCAAAATAAGTCAACACTGTTTCCATTTTCATGAAAACGTAAGAAAAACTGTATAATAAATAAATAGAATATAGTAAAAAATAGTTTCTATTTGATTAAATATAAATTAATAAGGTTCATAATAATAATTATAATAAACTTAATTTGAATATTCATGATGTTTTGTTATTGGGTATAATGAATTAGGACCACTGTATGGGTTTCTTTTCTCAAATTTTCAACCCTTGAGATATATTTATTATTATACCCCATGTTTTTAGAATGGTTTATCTTCTAGACATTTAACATTTTTTTATCATTATTATATTATATATCATGATATTAAATATTCAATTCAATATTATTTCTCTCAATTGTCTTTTACTTAAAAAATACAAAAGATGTAAGGGTTTCATTAACTCAATTTTTGATTTATCAGGTCATAGTATTTCTTAATTGAATATAATTTTTATATTTATTTGATCTAAAAATACATTATTTTACATTTAATTTCCTCATTTATCTTTAAAAATTACTTATTTTCATCAATAACCACTTATTTAAATTTTTTCTGAAATAAAAGAATGACATTGGTAAGAATAACTCCCATTATTACCAATGAATATTTTTATTCTAAGTCAATATTTTTTCTTGAAAAAGTTTTTATTTAATTAAATTAAAATATGTTTTTGTCTTTTATATTCCACATATTTTTATTTACCTCTTATATGAAATTAATGTCTTTTAACATTTCTCTGATGTGATTTTTTCTATAAAACGACCAACAAATATCAATACTAGCATTTATTTTAATTATTTACCACCTTAGATTTATTATCTTGATTTTATATTTATTTTCAAGGATAATTTATTTTTAACTCTTTATAATAAGTTTTTCGAAGTCCTTATATTTCCCTTTTCTTTTTTATGAAAGTAATTTTCACTTCTTTTGTAACAATTTTTAAATGATTTTATAAAAATATTTATTCAATTATATTTTTCTTACAAGGTATATCAATGATAAAGTGATGTTTTGGTCACCCTATATATTTTGATATTGTTTGATTACTTTTTTAAAATTGGGGTTTTCATACCCTATGGATTCATAAATTCATGTTATGTGATATTTTTTCAAAAGTTTCAAAAGCACATTCTTTTATTACATGTGGTCTTTAATAAATGATCATGATTGATTTTAAGTGGAACACATATTTGTGGATGATGATGAGTAGGGTCCTATATCACTAATTAATTAATTGGTTAATGTTTTTATCCAAAGAGATAGTTAGGAGTGGAAATAACGAGTGTGTTCATATAGGCATGTGCTTAAAAAGTTTGTTCAAATTCTTAGGTGTGTATATAATGAGTGTATTCACATATGCATGGAATAATGAGTTTTTTCACAAATATTTTCCTATATTTTTGGATGTTCTAATTTTCCAAGTAATTTATGATCTTATTATATATTAATATGATTTTTTTTATTTCCAATATCTTCTTTATTTTCATGTTATGCCTTATTTTTAAAATATTTTACACTTTTATGTCATGCTCTGATGTTTTATGAATATTGAGATGTCTTTTGAGCCATTTAATAAATTTTTTTATTCCATAAAATCATTTGTGTTATCTTATGTTTTTATATAATGTTTTATCATTATAATATAGGTCCTATTATCTTTTAATATTATATTTATCATATTCCACATCTTTTATTTCATGTTTATGATCTGATACAATGTTATATGTTTTTTCATTACTAGGCATATAAGTTCACCAATTTCGTATATTCCCACCCCTAAGGTTATGAAGAAGTTTATATCATGTGGGTTTCCTTAAAAAGTGTTTATAAGAGTACAATTATAGAGTAATGTTTGCAAGTGTTTTAAAATAATATGTTGATGTAACTAATGCTTAAGACACTAAACCTTTCAGTCCTGGGGTTGTGAGACTATTTATGTGATGAATTATCCAAATAATTAAATTATTATACTATTTGTGCTATGTTTAATTTGGTTCATTTTTGTTGGTATCGAATTAAGATTTAGTTATTTTTGGATATTTTTTTGGCTATTTTACAAATTATTTTAGAGAAATTTAGAAAAAAACTTTTGGGATAAGTCTAAAGGATAAGTTTATGTACATGATAACATACTAACATTTTATTAAAGTTGTGATTATGTGATTTATATGGTAATAAAATCCATATCTGGATACTATAAGTGGATATAGGATCTGACACATATGTACCTAGGGGTAGTTATCTTGAAAATGGAATATTGGGTATTAACTCAATCATCACCTGATGTATGAAAAAGAGGACCAAATATACACATAATTTAACATTATTGGGGGATATGATTTTTATAATTTACTTTATGTTTATAAACCATTATGAGGGATTTGAATATGTTTAGGTTAGAGAACCATAAATAAATTTACCATGGATAACTGAAACCGAAGATGAGAGATTCATAAGTTAAGGTATGGGATTATTTTTGAGTTACATCATCTAAGAATATAGTTTTACCTTAGTTAATTTACTAACTTTAGTCCCTAAATATTTTTTTATATCACATAATTTTTATTATAAAGTTGATTCACCACCTCAATCCTTAGATAATGAACTATGAATGAAAACACCTAGTGGAATGATTATGTTATCTAGGATATATAAATATTCTTTGATCATGATTTTTGGGATGTTATTTCCTATAAATCTAGTTATTTTACCCTTGGTTGAATTTGATGTAATATTGGATATATATTTATATCCTTATATAAAGAACATACTAATTTAAAATGAAATGGAATATAATTTAATATTATGGATCATTATGTTATAAAATAACAATATATAAATAATCATGAACTCAAATTAAAATAAAATTCTATAATATGGGTCTCAATAAAAAAAATAGGATTTATATCTCAAATTAATGTGGAGGAAGTTGAAATTGATGAAATTATTACTGTATTTCATTATACTAATATATTTTTTGTTCAACAGTTAGTCTTCCCCCAGAGTGTGTGGTTGTTTCTTATATTAAAATCATACATGGATCCATATATATCTTAAATATTCTATATAGAATAAACCCAAATAAATTGGAGGGATTTAAGAAGAAGATTTAAGATAATATGGATAAGGGATTCATTCACCCGAGTTGTTTGTTAGGGGGTGCACCAGTCTTATTTTTCAAAAAGAAGGATGAATCAATGAAACTTTGTATTGTTTATCATATGATTAATAAAACCATGATAAAAAAGTATCCTTTACCCCGTATCAATGATCTGTTTGATCAATATTGAGGATCTCAATATTTATCAAAGATTAACCTTCACTCTGAATATCATTAGTTAAGTGTTAAAAGGGAGGATATTTCTGAAATAGATTTCTACACAAGGTACAGAAACTATGAATTTATTGTGATTATATTTGGACTTATGAATTATCCTAAAATATTTATTGATCTTATGAATATATTCTTTAGGGATTACCATGAAAAATTCATTGTAGTAATTATAGATGATATTATCATATATTCTATGAGTAAGTTAGTGAATGCAAATAATTTTTGGATTTTATTAAAGACCTTGATAATGGAGAAATTTTATACCAAATTTATCCAGTGTGATTTATGGCTATAGAAAGTATCATTATTAGGTCATGCAATCATAATAAAGGGAATATGAGTAGATGCATTAATGATAGATGTTATAAAGAAATGAATGAAACCAACCACTGTAACTAAGATATGTAATTTTCTCAGGTAAGATGGATACTATAAGGGCATTCTGATTAATTTATCATTACTTTAAAAACTAATAACCAAGTTAACATATAAGGGAGTAAAGTTCGTTTGGATGGAGGAACGTGAAGGATGTTTCATCAAAATAAAAAGGATATTGGTCACCACTCCAATACATACATTACCTTATAGAAAGGAAGGGTTTGTAATATATATAAATACTTAAAAAAATGTCTTGCTTTGAATCCTCATGTATAATGATAGGGTAATAGATTATGACCCATACCAATTAAAGAATCATGGAAAAAATAACCCGATAGATGATTTGAAGATGAAAATGATGATCTATACATTAAATATTTGGTGAAATTATCTTTATGGTGAAAAATATGATATATATACTAGCCAAAAGATGTTTAAATGTATATTCAAATAGATGGGGTTGAATATTATATAAATTTGATGGTTATAATTGATAAAATATTTTGAATCCTTAATACATTTCCATCTAGGGAAGGAAAATAAGGAACCTAATGATTTGAGTAGGAAAGACTATGATACTCTATCCATGATAGGGATTAAAAAGAACCAATACTAATGGATTTTCATAGGATAAATCTTGAATTCATTATAAGAGGAGATAAATCCTATATTTCTTGAATGAATACTCAACCTTCCATTTACATAAAGGTCAATAAAGTTCATAATAATGATTTAGAGCTATAGAAAAATATATCAAATATTCCAAAGTTTAAATTTGATAAATATGGAGTAGCATAGTTTGGAACCTAGATATGTGTCCCATAAAAAATCATATTTAATATGGAACTTTTGGATTATGCACATAAGTCATCCTTATCTATTCATCGAGGAAGTAAAAAGATATATAGATATCTAAAACACAAGTTATGGTGAGATAATATGAAGAGAGAAACTATTGATTACACATCTTGATACTTGGAATGCTAATATTTTAAGGCTAAATAGAAAATGCCAAAAGGTATGTTTCAACCATTACCCATTCCAGTATGTAAATGGGAAAATATCACCATGAATTTCATCATAGGTCTCCCCAAAACATCTAATGACCATAATTATATTTGGGTTATAGTTAATCACCTTATGAATTATATGAATTTTATTTCCATTAAATAATATTTCTCTATTGACAAACATTCCAAGTTATACATAAGGTAATTGGTAAGGATATATGGAGTATGACACTCCATTTTATCTGATTAGGATCCAAGGTTTACCTCTAGGTTCTGTAGAAGTCTTTTAGAAAGCATTATAGACATATTTGAGTTTTGGAACTTCTTATCAACCTCATACTGATGGTTAGTTTGAGAGGATAAATCAAAATCTATAGGATATGCAATGAACTTATTTTATGAATTTTCAAATATATTGGGACCAAAACACTGGGATAAAGTTGGAGAGAGAAAGCTAATAGTTCTTGACCTTGTCTAAGAAATAATAAAGGAGTTTCGTATCATTTAATGATATATGAATATGTAAAAAGTATCTATAAGAGTTATTTAGATAATCATTGATGAGATACTATGTTTTAATTTTCTAATTAGGCGTTCCTATAAATATATACATGGGAGTGGGTAATGAGATTTAAGAAGAAATGTAACCTGATCCTTTAGATACACCAGTCCCTTTTGAGATCCTTGTTTGAGTAGGGGATATAAAATAATTCTTAACACTCCATACACACTTAACTGAATTGAAATATGTTTTACACATATCAATTTAAGGTAAGTTCATACTATATCCATCACATGTACTTATCTCAAAATCTATATAATTGGAACATAAACTTTCATATGAGGAATAAATTGTAGAAATTTTTTGAATGAAGTGACATGATTATAAGAAACAATACCCCCCATCTAGTCATAATTTTATGGAAGAATCATATATTTGAGTAGGTTATATGGGAACCTTTGGATGTGGTGAGAGAAAAGTAACCTCACTAGTTTTCCCCTGTTTAATAAAATTTTGGGGGAGAAAACAATTTAATGTGGGGTAGAATGTAATGACCCAATAATTTAGTAATTTCTTTCACTTAATTAAATACTATGTGAGTAAATGCCATGCACACAAGATTAAACTAATACAAAACCATGTTACATAAATAAAATTATTAAAAATTATCATTATATTATAACTGTTAAATTGATTGGTGAGAATAGAAGTAACAACTATATAAAAACTATAAAAATATATAATAAAACAAAGGTAATTTTATCCTTGGAGAAACACTATTTATAAACTAGTTTTTATACATTAAGTGCACTAATATGAAAATCAAAATTTTCTCACCTATGGAAATCTTATTTGGTGAAATGGGTTCCATATTTGAAATCAATAAGTCTAAATAATATAAAAATATTATTTTTTAGAAATAAATATAAGATTACTAATATTAAAGTTAATTATGGTGATAACGGTGGACTTGTTAATTTCAAAGATTCGTTTTATTAATAATTTTTAATATTTTATATAATTAGTTAAATTAATATATTTTAAATAATTAATATAACAGAATAGTTAAAAACATATATAATTATATTAACACATATTTAATTGGTAACCAATTTCAAATAATATTAAAAACATAGAATGGATAAAACACCGTTTTTCAAAAAAAAGTTTATCTATATATAAAATGTTATAATTGAAAAGTTATTTTTATCCTATATATAAATTGAATTAGATTAAGTGGATATTAAATATATATTCAACACACCTATATTTTTTAATATGTATTACCTTATTTTTTTAATAAAATATAATATAATTGGTTAAAAACTAGTTACCAAGGAAAAAATAAAAATACTAAAATATAAAAACCTATGGTTAAATAACTTGGAATATGTTTAAAACATGTGTAAAAATTTATGGTTGAGGTGTTATAGATCTTTTATAACCCTAAAATCCATTATTTATCAATTTTTTATCTATTAAATACTAAATAGTTTCATTCTATTATTGAGAAATAAAGAGTGCTCACAAAAGTTCCATTTTATTCATTTATAATAGGAATAGTTTCAACCCTTCATGGAAAACCCATCCCTTTAAAATTATTCTTAAAACTCTAAATTTTTTCCCTCACTATAAACCTATCTCATGTTAATTATCCTCTAGACACCATAGGTTATCTTAGCCCATTATTTTCCAAGGATACTTTGAAGAGATAGCTCAAGGTCTTAAAGTGAGTATTACTTAATCCTTATTTTTCTTCTTATTATTTACCTTAAAACCTATAATTATCATAATAATAAAATTAATATAATATAATTAGTATAAATAAGTTTTATTATAATAAATTAACAACAATTACGCATTCCTTCCCATGAAATTATAAAAATAGAAGAACATCGATCATGCATTATATAGACTACCACCTCCACAAAGTACTGTTTTTTTATTTTTCATCTTGAATTTAATTATTTATCCACAATATCTTTTAAAGAACTTAAAAAATATAAATAATATCATTAGAATTATTTTATAGTGATATTATATCAAAATAAATTATTTCTTAACCTTACCCACACATAGAATTATTATATGTTCAGGTTTGGGTCGGTCTAGCCACCTACTTGAACAATTCAATAAAACTCTATCATAGATTACTATAGGAACTTAAATAGTAACATTATCATAATTTAATAATTTAATAATTATTATTTTATGGTTTTGTAAATTTTATATTATATATTTAACTAGGTATTAAAATATCATCTTCGATCGCTAGAATTAAAAAATTAAGCCGGTAGAGATTCCATTTTTAGGAAGACATAAGAAAAAACAATATAATAAATAAATTTAATATGATAAATAAATGATCCTTATTAAATAATATATAAATTTATTAATTTATTAATAAGATATATAATAAAATAAATTTTATTAATCCAGAATTTAGGTCCGTGCGCAGAACAAACCAGGACCACTATAAGAGTTTCTTGTCTCAAATGTTCACCCCTTGAGACATATTTATAAATATAAACCATTATTTCTTTGGAATGGTGTATAAAAGACCCCTTTAATATTTTTTTTATAAATAATATCTTATATTTCATTGTATTGAGTGTTCTATTCCACCTTCTTTCTCCCACGAGGTATTAAATCAAAATTTAAAAAAGATGTAAGGGTTTCATCGACTCAATTAAGTATTCATTGGGTCAAATCATTCTGACATTAATATAATTTAAAATATTTATTTGATACTACCATTACCATATTTTATATAATATTCTCTCATTTTTTCTAGGTTAATTTCTTATCATCATAAATAACCACTTCTATGAAATTTGTTTCTGAAATAATAGTATAACATTGGTAAAAATAACTCCCATTTTTTAATAATGAATATTTTTTTCCATGTCCGTGTTTTTCATATCAAAAGTGTTTTATTTATTTGAATGAAAATATCATTTTAATTTTAAATTCCTAATATTTTATTTTATATCTTTTAGTAAATTGTTTTATTTCAACACTTCTCTTATTTTTTTTCTTTAAAATGGTCTAGAAATCTTAATAAACACATATCTTTTCATTATTTACCACTCTCTATTTATTAGATTTATTTTTTTATTTTGTAGGACACTTTATTTGGAAGAAAATATACCAATATTTTTAAAATCCTTATGTTTCCCTGCTTAAAACGGTTTTTGAATGTAATTTTCACATCGTCTTTTATATTAATGTTTAAAATATTTTGTGAAAACATTTGTATTTTACCTTATATTTTTCATCCAAGTTCTATCTCTCATGAAGTGATGCTTTTATCACCCTCTATATTTCATTATGACATGATTCATTTTGTAAAATTATATTTTTGATACACTATGATTTCTTAAGTCCATGTTATGAGATGTTATTAAAACTTTAAAGAACCCCATTCTTTTTCCATGGGTTATTTAAGATATGATGATGATTGATTTTAAGTGGAACACATATATATGGATAATGATAGGTGGGGTCCTATATTTCCTTTTTAGTGAATTAGTTTAAGTTTATATCTAATGAGTTAGTCAATAATGGAAATAATTAGTTTGTTCACACAAGTGTGTGAATAATGAGCTTACATAAATTTTCAGGTGTGGACATAATGAGTTTGTTCACATAGGCATGGGAATAAAAAATTTGATCACAAAGGATTTTCTATCATTATGGTTGTTACACATTCCCATTTTATTTATAAATTTATTCAATATTTACAATATATTTTCATTTTCCATATATTTCATGTTTTCATTTTATGCTGTATTTATAAAAAATTCTTCACATATGTGTCATGCTATCACGTTTTTTAATTATTGAGATGTATTTTTATCCTTATCATAAATTTTATGCTTTATTAAAGACCTTTTTATGATATTATGTTACAATATCATGTTTTTTTATTATCATCCATGGTATTTTTATCTTCTAATAAGATATTTATCCTATTCCCATTATTCTCATTTTTATTTATGATATGATACATTATGATATGTTTTTCCCTTACTGAGCATCTGAGATCACCCCTTTCTTATATTTACACAAGGAGGTTATGAAGATATTATATCATGTGAGATATATTTAAAAGGGTTTAATAGAGGGAGATTATGGAGTAATGTTTCAAAGTGTTGTAAAATAAGATGTCTATATAGATAATCTTTAATACACTATTTTTTCCTCAGGTTGTGTGAATGATTGTGAGATATATTATCCCAAAAAATAAAGTATTCTTATTTTTTTATGTTATGTTTACTTTCGGTTACATTCAGAATTTTCAACTCTTATGGAACTATAAGTCTCTCTACCCCAGTTTTTAGAGTGCTGACTTGGTTAGTTGTAGTAAAAGAGTGCACAATTCCTAAATCAAACAAAGAATAAAACCATATAAAATATATGTTGATAACAACTCATAAGATGTATGACTCACTAAACATTGGTAACTATAATGCATTGATATAACCATATATATATCCACAACCTCTCTAAAACTTATAGAGACCACCTATATAGTCTCTCACTACTCACTATCCTTGAGGATAAGGGGAATCATGGGGATATCCTCTACTTTCCCTGCCCCCTCTATACTAATAAAATGATGGAAGACAGTACTTCTTATAACATAGATTATACAGATGTAATGAATGATAATAAATAGTGCTACTAGATCTATGATGATTATCGAGGAAGGTAAGTCACTCTAGATTACAATGGATAAAACCTATATAAAAAAATAACCATGTCTGATCCATTGGTTGGTGTTCAAAAACTACTATGTGATGAGATGATGAAATATAGAATCATATCCTGATATTATGAATATTCTAGTAACTATGAAACTGATAATTTTTAGCCCCATATATGATCCATGGGGACTCTAGGAAAATATCTTCCTATGAGGATCTAGTATAAGCTGGTACCCTCTCAATAACCTTTACATTTCTAGTATCTCAAGACATGTTTTAAATATGAACAGTGTGACCTAAAACTATATATGTAGATGAAAATCATCCTAGAAATGCCTCTACCAGGACTACTTACTAGGAAAAAGGTTGAAACTATAACAATGAATGTTTTTATACCCAAAATTGATCTCCTGCACATCAGAACATCCTTGGTAGAGAGTAAGAATGTCCTAGTGACAATCTGTCTTTGTGGTCAATGAAGGAAACACATCCCAAAATTGATCCTGAAACTTATCCCATTAAATAATTGAATCCCCATAATCCCTAAGGAATAATAACCACCACTTCTGAGCTTCCCCACGTAGCATAGTGATTTTTAATGAAACACATTACACCTTCTGAGCACATTTTGAATTGAATAAAAATGCAACCTTCTCCAATAAAGCCTCAATATCTCATTATAAAAAAGATTCTTTATTCTTTTGCAGGCCCTTTCATTGAAACTCTCATTGTATCTTTTTTTAATAATAATCATCATCTACCATAAATCTATAATTATCAACTGGGAAATCATACAAAAAATCTTTGACACAAACCAAATGAGGACATAGACCATGATCCATACCTATAAAATAATAATTTTTTACTGTCTCTCTAAACCTATAATATGGAAAATTTATGATAAATAAATTACTATTCATCATAATTACCATTATCTACTCAATTCAAAAACATATGCAGAAAATCCTAACTCATTATCCTTATTTAGGTCTATACCCCACAAGAAGTATCACTTTTATTTGAACATTCTGTATATTTAAGGTTCTTAATTTGTATCACAAGGAGACCAAAAAACCCATGTTCTAGATGAAATCCCTTCCTTACATAATATTCTATGTTTTGATGATACAGTTACCCTACTAACCCAAGTAATCCTCACTAGACCATAACTCTAATATTCATCTTATCTCTCAACCATAAACTCTGACACCACTCTATCATGACCCCTCCACTAGTACCACTCCTGGCCCGATTATGAAGAGGAGTGGCCCCTAAACACCACCTCTAATAGGAAATGGACAGTTGAATGGAACCAAGGGAATATAATTCTTACAAATAGGAGTCATTACCCTAAATATATAAATTTTAGGATAAAATACAAGATAATATTTTCCAACCAACTGCAAAAAATAAATAAATAATAAATTCCAATATAAGAATGTTATTTCATTCAAATATAAACAATTTGAAATAAAAAAAATGAAGTTTAGAAAGTGACCATAAAGATCTACTAGATTCTAAACAACCCCATGAGATAGTAATTTCAAGATCGATCACCAAACAACTCTTATGGGCTAGAAAAATAGTATATATATATATATTTAAGTTGAAAATATAGGTATATTATGAAGGATCCTCCCTATAACCTCTCATGAAAATGTGAAAGAAGTACACTAAAGCCCAGTGAATAAACAAATGAAACTAAATATTTACCTAAATCATGTGGAAAACATCCCGACCTCCCCAATGCTTGGTTACTAAGTGTTTAATAGAAATAGGTAACATAATATCATAAGCGTATATATATATAAGGTAATCCACATCCCTTTCCCCACTAGTTTGTTGCTCTCATGCCCCAAAACAAAATGTACTACTCTAAAATCCCTCTTATAAGTCATATTTATCCAATGAAACCTTATCAAATTCATATCATCATATAATTATAGATATCATGTATATGTGTTTCTATCATTTATATAGACAAAAAATAATTCAAAAGCCATTATAACCCATGTATCATGAATTTTACCCCAAGATTCTATAACCCATGTAAGTAAACTATTAGTATGTCACACCCGACCTCATATTCTCACTTATTTTATTATTTTATTTGTCTTGGACAATTTGGGTTAAGGTTTATGTTGAGTCCATATCAATTTTTTTGAGTTTTTGGAAGGTTTGAGTGATTTTTAGCTTGTACACAGGCACCACACAGTTAGTAGAAACAATGCGATTCATCCTAGGTGCCAGTGTAGATGGTCTGAGAGGTGTTTAGAAGCTACCACATAGTTTTTCATGGCCACACAAACTATTAGGGTTAGTCGTGCATTCAATTCCTACTCAGGAAGAGGCTATTGCACAGTTGGCGCACCGTTTAGTAAACTGTGTGGTCAAACCATGTGGTCATTCTAGGTCATAAAAAACATTAAACCCACATTTCTATCTCTCTCATTTATCCCAAAGTTGGACCCCCTCCTCCCCTTTTAGTTTTGGCACACCAAGGGGTTCTGAAACCCCTTCTCCCTTAGCCCTCATCCCTATATAGTCTAATCTCTAAGCTTCCAAGGTACATTTTTTGGGTTTTTTTCTTTTCCCCCTTCCCTATCCATTATCTCTCAATTTTAAGGTTCATCTTGTGAGTTTTTCCATATTTTTCAAAACCCTAATTTTTTTGGGTTTTCTTTTCAGTTGTGTTTCTTTGGATTTTAGGGTGTGCAGTTAGTCTAAGAGGCTTTGTTCTTCCTATCTTTGAAGATTCATCTCATTCACACACCACCAAGGTAGGTGTTTCCATGTTTTTACCTTCCAATGAAACCTATTGATGCTCGTATTCTTTCAATTAATTTGTAAATATTATTCTCACCTTCATAATACACATAGTTATCCTATTACAATGATATTTTATGTTTGTATAATTTACTAAAAATATGTTTTCCAATATATTATTGAATTATGCCGTAGTTCGTGGCACCTTAGGTGTTTGATGAAGTGCCATGTGTTCTTTTAGAATAAAATTGGGTGTTTTGTGAAAGGTTTATCCCTATATTTTATGGAAAATTTGTTAGTTTTGATATGACATTAGATGTATGATTTATTAATTTTATGGATTTTAAATGGGTTGGTTATGCTTTTGTAACTAAATGGAATGGTTGGGTTTGTTTTAGAAAACAAGTGGTGTTTTTGAAAATGATTTCAAAAAGGTGTTATTTGTCACATAGAGGGTTCCATTATATTTTGTCCCATCCATGGGTTCACAGGGTACACACATGGATGTGCATTCAAATGAAGGTGGAACTCTAAAACACATTTCACTTAAACATTCCTCATTCCTTCTTCCTTAATTTTTCACAAAATCATTTAATGTTTTAAAAATGAGGGTAAGTGTTACTTCAAGTGATTTTAAAGTGAAATTTCATGTTTTTTCCTTAAAATTTTTTGTAGTTGGCATTGAAACATGTTTTGGTGAGTGAATGTAAAGGGTGAATCCCATTTGGCATTTGAGTGATGTGCAAGTGAATGTTGGTGTAATAAGACATTTGGAAAATGCATAGTGGAAGTGGGATTTCACATTATTTTGAAATAGATTTAGAAGTGTTTTTGGAAAAAGGTATTTTGGTGTGTAAAGTCAAAGGCCCATTTGTAAACTTGGGTGATATTCAAGAAGGGATTGAATGCTTAAGTGATGTGACGGCCCAATGGGAACTTTCGATGATGTGAAATATATATATATATATATAAGGGGAACTTATATAGGAGGGATTTCCCTTTATGGTTTATCATATAATGGTGTCTGTGTTTGGGGTAGGCAAGTGTAGTGATGATAGGTTAGGTGTGTCACACATGCGAGGGCCTCCCCCTAGCACAATATACGATTACCATGAGTTCCTAGGCATATTTTAGAGGATTGAGTGATATTTGTTGACCAAACCTGATTAGATGGGTTGATACCACTAGTTTTTTGAGAGGCCAGGTGGGATGTGCCACTCGATTATTCAGTTGAGGGTGTTTAGTTGTTTATATACTTAAGAGATTCCCCACATGCCGATAGGTTTTTCTGAACTGAAAACGTCATGGGGTCACTCTAGGGATGTTTAGGATCACCCATGGTTACTTATAATTTCTTATTTGTATTTTTTTCACTTAGTTTCTTATTCACACTGCTAATTTATTTTCTACAGAGCCTTGTAACCTTTTTTGTTGGATTTGGTTTAAATGTTGGAAAATTATATTTTGAAAATAAAAATGTGGTGTGTGCGTTGTTTTAAAAATGAGAAACAATGTTTTTCACCAGAATGAGAAGAACTTGTTTATAACTATATTTTCAAACTAGGTTAAACGGATTGTTCTGGGAAAGTAAACACATGGATTCTATGGTACTTGCCTACTAAGCTATCTAGCTCACACCCTACTTGTACCACTCGGTGTCAGTATACCCAAGATATTTTGTAGGTTCAGTCTATTACTCAATTCTTTAGGTTCTTGTGAGCACCATTGGAGTGGTTTGGACTAGTGGTTGGTGGTAACCAAGTGGTCACATGAAGATCATGTAGTATCAGTTTAGTTTTGTTTTTTTATATTTTTATTCATATATTTATTTTTAAGTTTGTTTAGTGATATTTTGTAACTGAATCAGTTTGTTTATTTTTTTGGCATCCAATTTCTAGTTTTGTGGTATTATTAGTTTGTTTAGTTTATCAATTTGATCATTTTTCTTTGAAATGAAATTATTCCCACTAGTATTGGTTTTGATTCCCAACAATGGTTTCCAGCTCGTGGGGATCTGGAACTCCCTTTGGGCCAATTCTCAGACTGGGTCAGGTGTCGAGTCAGATGACATCCTAGGCTTGTTCATGAGAAAATGGTATTGGAGGTAGGTCCTTACTGTTTGGAGTGTCTAGTAGTTGTATATTAGGATTTTTGGTACTCAAGAGGTAGGTTATGGGTTGGTTCTTGATCACCAATACTCATGATGAAACCTGAGTTACCAAGGGTGGTCTGAGTTTGGAGTCTTCTGACATTGTTTTTGATTGAGGGATGATAATGAAGGTGAGCCAGTGTCATGTTGTGAACTCACATGGTGTAGTGAGCCATGTTGAGTCTAAGTTCATGGTTCATGGTCCTCTTAGTGTTGGTTCTTATCTGGGGAATGGATCACTACCATGTCATTGAGTTAGGAACAAAAAATAGTTCCTCCTTTTAGTGGTTTGTTGTGATTTTTGTCTTGTTTTGGACTTGGTTGGTGTGATCATGTTTTTTAAAATTAAAACAGTTCTTTGAAATATAAAATAATTTCCTTCAAGTGGTTTTAATTTGGTAAAATGTGTTTTGAAAGAAAATTTTTTGTTTTAAAAATTTGAGGGATATTTGAGTTTTCAAAGGAAAAGGTTTGTGTGCCCCTGGTATTCCTTTAGAATATTTGAACATGTGAGGGTGTGTGTGGAGAAAGTGCATGTTGAAACGTATGTATGGAAATAGTTTAACACATGTGCGATGGTTCAGGGGATTCTAAGGGTGAGTAATTGAAAATAGAGGCGTGGCCTTGTTTTTCTAAAGTTAATTTTAAAGAAGAAAATGATTTTAGAAATTAGTTCTCTTTAAAATATTATGGGTTTGTTCATGAAAAGTATCCTTGGATGAAGGAAGTTTCAGAATTTAAATGAAAAATGATGGTTTTTTAGTGGATTGTTTTGGTTTTGTTAGTAAATTTTGGGCTTCTGAGATGGTTGTTTTTTTACTTAAGGTGTTTCTTTTGATCATGCTTTAGTTTGATATTGGTTTTGGTTTTTTCTTTCCATGTTTTTCAGAAAATGACACCCAAAAATGTTTCCAAAATTTCTAAGGATTCATACCCATTTTTTATTCTTCTCGAACATTTCCTATCCTTCATGGTGGTTGATGACCATTAAATTTAGTGGAGTGGCTTGAAGAGGTAGAGAGAGTCTTCAGATTTTTGGGAACTCCCTTGGTTGTTAAGGTTCTAACTATTCTAGGGTTGTTTGAGGGTCCAGTTTTGGATGAGTGGGAGTTGTTTGTTCCACCATCAATGTAAGTCAGGATGACATGGGATGTTTTCAATCTTGTCTTCACCTGATGGCTCATACCAGAGGATGTGAAGGTAAATAAATGGGAAGAGATCATGAGTATGCAACAAGGTTAGAAGGCGGTGAAGGCCTATGTTGTCCACTTAAAGAAGTTGATTTCCTTTTCTCCAAAGTTGGTGCCACCTGATCTAATTATGGATTCTTTCTTCCATAGGGGTCTTAATCCTAAGATCAAGGAGAGGGTAATTTCTTCCAAAGACCTTCATTTTGAGAAGCTGGTTCATGAATCATTTTTCACCGAGTTGATGTATGGAGAGTAGGTAATTGGGATTCCGACATATCTAGTTGCTTGTTAATGTTCCCTAACTGGTGAGAAGAGTATTCTAGAGAAACCTATCTCTAAGGAGTCATATTCATTTTTTCTAGATTCTAGTTCGCCCTTCCATTCTATTGCGTGCCATCAGTGTGGCTGGTTTGAGTATTCAAAACCATCTTGTCACATTCCTCCAAAGAAGTTATATCATTGCGACTTTCTGGGTCATCGGGAGAAGTTCTATAGTAAGCATCTCCCTAAGGGGGAATTGTTATTAGAGTATACTAGTTCCCAACTATGAGGTAGGTTATACTTCAGAAATCAGAGCATGAGCCGCGGGCCTTAGAGTGAAGCTCACACACAATCATGAGTTTTTAGGGATGTGTGAAACCTTATCCTAGTTTTATTTTCCATGTTGGGATGGAGATATTCAAAGTTTCCTAATTTTTTTCTTCTTCTTGATATTAAAAGTTCATATCTTGTTATAGAGGTGTGATCAATTTTTCATTTCATTATCTAAATGGTTGTGCTCATATAAATGTTGTTTTTTGAACCATTTGTTTTTCTTAAGGGGTGTTTGACCTTTGGATGAGTGGTGTTGGTTTTGGTTTTATTGGTGACCATGTGGGAGTGCTTGTGTTTTGTGGAGTTAATGGAAAATATTTATGATCTTATGTTTAGTTCAGTTTTCTTTTCTTCACTTTACCCTTCAATTATTTTGGAAATATTTATCTATGTGGAAAGGTTTTAGTTCATACAGTGCTTTTTTTCACCCTTGTGTGGAGGGTTTTTGATTCCTATAGGATGTTCCCTTGCCCCTGCATCCTCATATGCCAGATTTCCTCATAGTGGGTTTTTTAGTTTAAGTATTTATAGTGTCATTTGGTTGTGTGGGGAAATTGGATGAGTTCAGGTTAGGAGGTCCCCAGTTCTCAGTTGCATTAAAGGCGTTGTTTGATTAGTATTGAAGGCTGAGTTAGTTCCTGGGGTCCCAGTTTACCATATTTCTTTAAAGTAAATTTTTCTATTAAAGTTTTAGTGGTGTTGTTGGGTTTTGATTTTTTCATGATAGTCAACTTATTATGGCAGGGAGAACCCTCTCGTGTTATCCCCTCATCCTTGGTTTGTGGTTTCTTTTGGATTGGTCAAGTGTGACTCGTGGAGTGAATAGTTACCCTAAGGTTCATGGTATTCCTCGGTTTTGATCGTCCATGAACTTGAGTTTTAATTGATATTTTCACTGCATGACTTTCTAGTGAAAGAAATTGTCTATGTTGAGGAAAATTGTTACACTCCAACCTCTATTACTTCTTTATTTTATTATTTTTCTTGGTCTTGGACC
Organism: Viscum album; assembly: GCA_963277665.1. Taxonomy (NCBI): domain Eukaryota; kingdom Viridiplantae; phylum Streptophyta; class Magnoliopsida; order Santalales; family Viscaceae; genus Viscum; species Viscum album. Next base: position 1,950,429,001 of record OY728161.1, on the reverse strand, counting down.
TTTCTAGTTGAGGTTAAGGTTGAGACATGATCAAAAAAATTATGTTTTTTAATGGTTTGGGTGATTTTTAGCCTACGCATGGGCACCACGCGTTTAGTAGAACCCATGTGGTTAAACTTTAGCACCCATGATGTAGGTCTAAGAGGTGTCCAGAAGCTACCACATGGTTTGTGCATTGTCGCACAAATTGTGCGGGTCATGCTATCAATTCCTTCTTGGGAAGAAGCTACAACACTGTTTGGTAAACTGGGCGGCCAAATCGTGTGGTTGTTCTAGGTCATTAAAAATTTGAAACCCAATTTTCTATATCTCTCATTTTTTATCCCAAAATCAAACAACCTCCTCCACTCAGTTTTGAAACACCAAAGGGTTCTGAAACCCCTTATTCTTTGGTCTCCTCATTCCATGTTCTGATCTTCAAGATTCCAAGGTATGTTTTTAGGGTTTTTGGCCTTTCACCCTTCCATATACTTTCTCTCTCGATTTTAGGGTTCCTCTTGTGGGTTTTCTATTTTGGAAGAAATCAAATTATTAGGGTTTCCTTGTGGGTTATGTTTCTTTGGATTTTAGGGTGTGTGGTTGGTCTGAGAGGCTTTGTTATTCTTCCATTCCAAGATTCATTTCATTTTCACACCACTGAGGTAGGTGTTTCAATGATTTTCCTTTTCTATTCATCCTTTTGATTTTTGGATGCTTTCAATTTATTTTTAAATATTACTCTCACCTTAATAATACACATAGTTAGTCTATTATGGTGTTTTCTTTGTGATGTTATAATTTGAAAAAAATAGGTTTTAAAAAAGATTATTGAATTATAACTTGGTTCATGGAACCTAGGGTGTTTGATGAAATGCCATGTGTTCTTTTAGAATAAAATTGGGTGCTTTGTAAGAGGTATATCCCCATTGTGTTATGATAACATTTTTGTTTTTGATATGGAATTACATGTATGATTTGGTAATTTTATGGATTTTAAAGGGGTTTTTATGCTATTGTAACTAAATGGAATTATTGGGTTCGTTTTGGAAAGAAAGAGCTATTTTTTAAAATGATTTCAAAAAGGGGTTATTGGTCACATAGAGTGTTCCATTTGATGTTTTCACATACATGGGTGCATATGGTGCACACATGGATGTTCATTCAAAGGAAGATGGAACTCTAAAACCCATTTCACTTAAAAGTTCACAATTCCTTCTTCCTTCATTTTTTTAAAATGGTTTTATGTTTTCAAAATGATGGGAAGTATTTATTCTAGTGTTTTTAAAGTGAAATTTCACGTGTTTTCATTAATGTTTGACCTGTTTATACTTGAACCATTTTTGGTGTCTGAATGTAAAGGGTGATACTTGTTTTTCATTTGAGTGGTGTGTGGGTGAATGTTGGTATAACATCCCATTTGGAAAATTCATAGTGAAAGTGGGATTTTGCATTATTTGGAAATGGATTTTGAAGTGTTTTTGGAAAAATGTATTTGGGTGTGTGAAGATAAAGGCATGTTTGGAAACTTTCATTATTTAAAAAAGGATTGAATGATTAAGTGATGTGATGGCCCAATTATCACCTTTAATGATGTGATATATACATACATATGGACACACACACAATGAGATATATATATATACATATATACATGGGGAACCTCTATAAGAGGGATTTTAGTTTATGGGTTATCATATAATGGTGCCCGTGTTTGGGGTAGACTAGTGTGGTTTTGATAGGTAAGGTGATTCACACGTGAAATGTCCTCCCACTTACATAGTATACTATTACCATGGGTTCTTAGGTGTCTTTTAGGGGATCAAGTGATGGTTGCTGATCAAACCCAATTTGATGGGTTGGTACCCCCTAGATTTTTTGAGAGGCTAGATTGGTCAATTGAGGGAGGCAAGTTGGTTATAGACCTAGGAGCTTCACCAAATACTGGTACGTGGTTCTGAACTGAGTACGTACATGGGTCACTCTAGGGATTTTTATGATCACCCATGGTTACTTTATATCTTATATTGTTCGTATTTTTTCTGAACTTAGTTTTATGTTCACACTACTAATTTATTTTCAACATAGTCGTGTAACCCATTTTTTTCTATTTAGTTTTAAAGTGGTATACTCATATTTGTTAAAACATAAATGTGGTGTGTGTGTGTGTTGTTTTATAAATGAAAAGTGGTTTTGCTCACCAGAATGAGAAAAACTTATTTTTAAACTGTATTTTTAAAAAAGTGTTAATGGATTGTTCTGGGAAAGGAATCACATGGATTCTATGGAACTTTCTTACAGATTGGTCTAGCTCACACCCAACTTGTACCACTCGATGTCAATAGACCTGAGTTGTTTTTCAAGTTTAGTCTCTTGATCTGGTCTTCAGGTTCTTAAGCTCTTCGTTGGAGTGGTTTGGACTTGTGGTTGGTGGGGACAAAGTGATCCCATGGGGATCGCGTTGTAGTGGTTATGTTTTTTTTAGAGTTCCAGTTTTTAATTAGTTTTTAATTTTTTCAGTTGTTTCTTTTAACTGAATCAGTTTATTTATTAGTTTGGGATTCTGTTTCTAGTTTTTTGAAATTTTACATTTGTTTAGTTTATCCATTTGATCCAGGTTCTTTGGGCTGAAATTATTCCCACTTGTATTGGTTCTGATACTTGAGACTATTTTACAGCCCTTGGTGATTGGGAATGACCTTCAGGCCATGTATCATACTGGGTCAGGTGTTAGGTTGGATGGAATCCCAGGCTGGTTCGTGACATAGTAACTGTAGTTATCAGAGTTAAGATACATGTATGTGTTATAACCTTAAGGCACTACAACTTACATGTACATGACTGATGAAATAAATAGAGATCAAAAACCATGTAGGTGCATACCATATACCTTAATCCATCACATCCTAGATACACCTACACATCATACTACCTTTGAAGGGAGATTGAGGAGGACGAAGAAGTCATCCATTTGTTCCCCAATAAAATGGATGATGGGGAAAATTCACAGAATCCAAAATATTTGGGCAACTACTGATTTTCGATATCAGGTGGTAGAGAATATGAAATAAGATAGTATAATAAATAATATATCACACAAACAAACCAAGGGAAAATATATATACTTAGACTCAATTGCAAATATTTCCCCATATGACACCTGAATGCTACCGCTAAGGTCTAAGATACAAGATTTTATATTATAACATAAACATTAAGATTTAAACATAATTAATAAATTAAATTTTTTAATTAAGAATTACCAAACATCCATTAACCACATTAAAAATTTGGACTTAATCATTTCATTTAATCACAAGCCAACACACTTCCAAAATTCTAATTCTAATTCATAGATTCCTTTTTCTTTATCTTAGAGAAATCATTCAACCAAACCATAGTTCTCATTTAACTATAAATCATTATCACCATTAGTGACTCCAAAACCATGAGTTTATATATTAATAAATTATGATTCCATATTTTTTTGGGTATTCTAAGGCCCATCCTGATCCACTATAAGAAAGATACATTTATAGTATATATATTAACTATAAAAGGTAGTTATAAATCATAATGAATATATACCAAAAAAATAAACTACCAAACAATAAACATCATAAAAAGTAGGAAAACCCCCATTTCAACCCTTTTTTAACCAACCAGTCAACAAACTCAACATAACCTTCTAAAAATAGACAAGACCAAATCTCAACATATTCTATTTAATCAATTCCATAATTAGGGAAAACTAGCCTATACGCCACCAAATATCCCAACCATACTTGGTTAAAAAAAATAACAAAATGGGATCTAAAATTTTATTATATAAGTATAAATGAAAGAAAAAATATTTTCAACTTGTAAACTCAAGGAACAACTAAGGCCATCATGTTAAAGAAATACACTAAGAAATAAAAATTATGTTTAATAACCCCAAATGATTTTAATTTTTGCAAAAAATATTTTTCGTTTCCATATTTATTAAAAAGATTTATTATGAACATGTTTCAACCATAATAAACTCAATGACTAAAAACTAATAATTTATAAACATTTGTTAAACATGGTTAAAACATTACATCCTAATTCAATAATTTTAACAAAGATTAATCAAATCAATTCATTTTTCTTGTTCATTATTCACATCATATTAACTAATTTATAATATTTATCTTATTCCATGAATTTAAAATATGATAAGAAAAATCAAAATCCCAGCTTTTCTATGTCACACTACATATAAAATATAAATATTCATTGGTCAAATAGTATAAATCACATGAAAATCGCAACATCCTTCCTATTTTATTAAGTTATTAGTTTTCAAAAGATTATCTTCATTAGTTTGATTCTATCATTACTGAGATTAACTAAAAAATGTTAATCCCATTATTTCGCAAAAAAAATTCTATGGATCTACAACCTCAAAATAAACTTTTCAACATTCATAAAGAAATAAAAAAATAATAATTGTAGATATTTGATATACACCTATCATGGGGTGTGTAAGAGGATAATATTTTTAATTTTCTTGGGTAGCATAGTGGATAACTTTGGTCATCTCATGTAAGGAGCTTTACAGTTCATTCACTTACTCTTTCTAATTCATCTAAGACAACTTTTTTATTTTTTTGATTATTTATGAAAGTAGTGTAATTTTGTAAACTAGCCATACATTATAAATAGAATGAGGGTTAGAGAAGAAAGAACTTGGAATTTTAGGTTTTGGATTCAGGTTCCTTATATAATTTATGCTGGTTGAATAAATCTTATTTCATAACCTAGTTGTGAAATCCCACTCTTGAATTACTATTATTTTATTTAGTGGTTAGAGAATATCGGATTCTGAAGAAAACAATATTCCATCTCCTCTCATAATCATGGTTGATGCCACACCTAAATAGGGAGAATGTTACAGGACCTAGCTACATCGTATGTATTTTAATCCTTTGAACATATAAATTCTATCATGGGAAGCCATTATGTTCAGTGTAAGGGAGAGAAAAAATTTGAACAAGAAAATAGATGTCACTTTGAGATCTATGTCATATTGAAAAATCACTACACACATACAATTCTATCTCACTCACCATAAATGTAAATAAAACATTGCAAATTAAGAACCAAATTCTAGAACCCCCAATTCTTTCATCAGGACAATCCTTGGGTTAGTCACTCATTATTGAGTGCAAGCGGTCATGACGGATGTGGTGAAATGAAGATAAAGGGAGAAAGAAAGAGAGAAGAATGAGATAATGAAATAGTAGAAGAAACAGAAGGTGTATCACAATCATTAGAAATATAATGAATGAATTAAAATAATAAAAGAAACTATAAAATTTAATATAAAATATAAGAAAATAGAAAATTGGGAAAGTGGAAGCCTTCAAGTGAAATCCTTTGATCTTTTTCTTGGAAACAACACCCTTTTATTTATATTAGGAGGAGTCCCCTATTCTTCATGTATATATTCCCATATCTTACTCCTAGTCAAATATTGTATCTTATTTATGATTTTACATGTTTAATATATAGAGATATTGGGTATTAAAAATTGGTGTTACAATAACTACATGATTCAAACCCACTTAATATCTTCCCTGAGATTTTATTCCTCATATTTTATGGCCTTAAATTATTTTCCTTTTAAAATAATTTATATACCACATGGATTCATAATTTTTTTAAATATTATAGTGAACTACCAATTTAAATTGGTAGAAGTCTTGATCATATACTCCCTTCTTTAGTACATAGTCATTTCTACTCAATGGGATTCATGTATCCAAATGTAATTTCCCTCCACTTATCTATTTTTTGATATGGATCTCTATGTAGTCGTTTATTCTTCACTAGACACACAATCAAATTCATAGTTGGCTTCAAGTAGGGAATTCACTCCTCACCCATTTAGACAAATTATTCATTTTCCAAGTAGCCAAATCACATTTTTCTTCATGTAGTAATTTTATGATATAGCTTCATGTAGCCAAACTTCCACATGGTGAATACATCCTCCCATAGTGCCTTCGGTGCATTCTAGCTCTCCTGAAGTGTCTACATCACAACCCTGGGTATTTTTAGTGGTGAAACCCCTTATTCAACCCAACGGGCCTTCACAAAGGTCATATGGATCTTTTTATAATTATTTATAGCTTGGGAAACTTCTATGGGACTTCTCTATTGTCGTCTCAGAAACCAGAAGGTATCTATAGTGCTCCCAAGCTTCGCCCATGTTTCATAGAGAATGTTTGATCTTCCATGAAAACTTCCATGGTTGTTTCTGAAATGTGAATATGATGACTTAGTGACAATAGGTGGTTTTTGTGCCTTTAGAATGTATCCATGGCATGGGGTATGCTTCCACAAAGTGGAACAATGACATCTGACAAAAAACGAATAGTGATTGCAATATGTTGTCCCATATCAGAAAATAGTACGAATACCACACTTATTTTATATGAGACCCAGAGCTCTAGCGGCTCAGAATCCTCATATAGGGTTGGTATCTCATAACACATGCACCCACATACATGGTCCTTGTTGACATGTGTAGACCATGCATGATTTTTCCCACATATGATTCATGGGATCCTCCCCATGGGGCCCCTTCTTTTTATCCACTCATTTGTCCTTCCCATTGGGTTCTTAGATTGTTAAACCTCTAGGGATGGATATGTGGCTTGGAGATACTTTGGTTGAGGGCTAGCTGTGTTAGCATATATTTTTTACCAGAAAAGTTTTAAACTCCCAGAATAATTTCAACATAATATCATAAATAAATTCGAACTTTAAAAATCAATATTTATATTCATTTATTCCAGATTAATTATTTATTTGAAAATTCCCATATTTTATAATTTTTGTTAATAAATTTGTTTATTAATTAATTTACATTAAAAATAATTAAGGGAATTATTAAAAATATGCATAAAAATTTTGTGATTCAAATACCCCTATACATAAACTATGCTTGTCCTCAGACATTAAATTTCAAAATTGAATAAAAGAGGAATAATATATCACAAATATTTAAATTTAAAAGTAATTAAACAAATGATTATCAATGCTAAACCAAAATTTCAAGTTCCACATAATATATTAATTTAATTTAACCATTTTTAAATAAATAATCAATCCAAAAAATTTACTTTTTTCCATTGAAAAATGATTGAACTTATCATTTTATTCATTAGAGTTTATCAATTCATTATTAATAAACATTCCAAGTCTTGATCTATATCACTTTTGAATATTTTCACTCATCACTCAAGAAAAAATTAAAGTATATTTATACTCCTATGAAAAGAACATTCTCTTTATCCACAGGGTTTCAAAAGAACTACATTCACCACTTTGTAATGATAAAAGTCACATTAAATCATAAGGAATTTTAAATCAAGGTTCTAATGACTCTGAAGCTTAAAGTTGGCAGGAATTTATGTTTGAAACTTAAGGATCAAAGGATAAGGTTTGTATATTAAAAAATATTTCATTACATCAAAAAGTTAAATCTCAATGGAATTATTCTCTTCAAACAGACAACACCTACTTCCCAAGCTCAAATTAAAGGTTGTGACATATGAAAGCCAAAGGAATGAATTTGTCCATAAATATTCTCTATAAATATTTTTTATCAAATTACATTTTTTATTTCAATTTTTTTATAAATTAATTATTGTAATAAAACTCCCATCCACCACCTAACCACATAAAATAAAAATCATCAATCTAGTAATGGTGATTTATGATTCTCCAAGTCACAACCCATAACTTTTTTTTTCATTTTTTTAATTTTCTTTCAGGAAGGGAAAAAATAAATTATAACTAAAGAATCAAAAACGTTTATCAATACCTAAATTACCCTCCCCAATTTTTCCCTATAATTTTGTGCATCCCTTTCACCATAACTTCACTCACCCCCATACTTCAACTTTAAAATATTGTGAAAATACTATAACCATGGTAGGAACAGATAAAAAATAAATTGGAATATGGATCATAAATAACAATGTAATTCATAATATCTATGGTAAAAATAATTATTAATGTATTACTTGGTTTCAATGGTAAGGTATTATCAATAAAATATGCCTCAATCGTTTTAAATGTGGTTTTAATTATCACAGATTTCACAAGTTCCAATGAATGTAATTGTAGGTGGAATATCCCAAGATCACAAAAGAAATATGGAAAAGATAAAATAGGAAATATTTGGCATAGAAATCCTCTCAATAATGGAACATATATAATTGTACAATCCCTCATGGGATAAATAATAACAACAAATCATTTGACATGAATTTCAGTAATTCAAAGCATGAAAAATGTTAGGGAAATTTCATTTACATGAATCAACCAATTCCCTAAAATCATGAGTAATATTGTCAATATACACATTTCACTATAATAATACAATTATATATTTTTCTCATTAAATATAATTATCATTGAAATATAAAACATGTAATCAAAGAGTTATTAATAAACTCATATCTCCTAGATAAGTCAATTAAGAAAGAATCCATGTATGGGCTTGCAATTTCCAGTTTTTCATAGCTGCTGGAATTTTCGTATTTACTCAGAAGTTTCAGAATAAATACAAGGAGATTAAGGAAAAATAAAGTAATAATTAAATCCAAGTTCACATTAAGCTTATATTCTCCTCCAACTCTTGGCTATTTAGGGGATGCCTTGTTACATTATGATCCTAAAAAAGTAAATCAACAAATTTATCTCAAGGATTTTATTATTATAAATAAAAATGATAAGGTTCATGGATGATTACTATAGTAATATTGAAATGAAAATTTAAAAATAAATTTATATAATGAAACTAAAGAAAAATATTTGTTTAATCTTGCACGTGGGTCCTAAATTTTTACTGAATCTAGAAAGATAGTACTAGCTATTATCCATAATCATTTAGTAAGTGGTTCTTCTTATATTTTAACCACCACATTTTGATTTTAATAGCTTGTACTTATTATTTTCTTAAAAAGAATAATACATGGATAGATTAAACCAAATCCAACCCCTTCACAATTATGAATAGATTGCATGGTGGGGGTAGGATGAAGTATGGAACATCCCCCTTATAATTTTCTACTTGTTCAACATTTTCCACTTCCCTATCCAATTATTTCTCAATTTTTTCTGTATGAATTGAATGATAAAAGGGAATTTTAGAAGTTAATTATAATTAGACTATATTTGAACATGACTTATCAATATGAAAATTCTCCCTCTCAACATGAGAAACTTTTTTCTCAGATTACTCAAGATAAGCTAATTGAATCTCCTTATTCTCCTCCTATAATTTCATATTCAATAAAAAGTTTGGAGTTCTATGTGTTCCTTAGTTTGTTTAAGTTCTTCTTCATCATTTTACTCTAAAGAAAAAATTATTACACCCATAAGAAAAATAAAAATAGAGGTAATTAATGCTTAATTCAGATTGAATAAAATAAAATGAGAGAGAGTTTAATATAAGATAAACTCCCTATATATATTTGGATTTAATATTCTTTTTAATGGTAAGTGATTTTTGGAGATGGAGGGTAGAAAGTGGAGGTGGGTGGAGGGGATACCCCATCCATTATTCAAATTAAACCACTTAGGTAGATTCCTAATCTTCCATGTCAAGAGAGATATGTAATTGTTCTAGATCTTCTACTTTTTAAGGTATGATGAGATCATGTTATACTATATACTCATTTAAAAAGTTATCCAAATCATATTGATCTCCCATACTTTTCTCAATAGGTAAGTCTTCCCCATTATGAATCCACTTTTTCTCATCATGATAATCATTCCATGCATAAAGGTATAAAAAGGTTTGATACATCATGAAATAAAAAAAATCTATTGTTATTTTGTAAAATAACTAAAAGTATATCTTCAATATGAAAAGGAAAAAAGAAATAAAAAAACTACTTCACTCCCTGAAAACAAATCCATGTTTTTTATACAGATTTTTGATGGGGTGTGGAAAAAGCATGTATTTATAATTTCCTAGTGTAGAATAGTTGCTGGTCAGGGTCATATCACTTGTGGATCTTTACAGTTCATCCACTTACTTATTCTAATTCACCTAAGACTACTTATTTTTGTTGTTTTAATTTTTTATGAAATAAATATGAATTTATAAAATAACCCTGAAATACAAATAGAATAAGAGTTAGAGAAGAAATAACCTAGGATTTTAGGTTTTGGATATGGGTTCCTTATATTATTCATGCTGGTTGATCAAATTCATCTTGATCACCAAATTTTTAATTTTACTCTTAGATTACTATTATTTTATTTATGGGTTGTAGAATCCCTAATTCTTAAGAAAACTCAATGCCAAATCATCCAATAATCATGTTTGATTAAACACCTCAATTAAGATTGTGGAATATTATATAACCTGGATCCATCACATTCCATTTCATCATTTCAATGGATCAACTCCATCATGTGAAGAGATTATATTCAATGGAAGGGAGAGAAATGATTTTTAATAAGATAATTAAAGTGGGTTTGAAATCCATTTCATGGTGGAAAATTACCACACTCATATAATTTACTCTTACTCACCACAAACAAAAATAAAGAATTGGAAACTAATAACATTATTCTAGAACACTGAATCCACCTTTGAGTCCAAGCCTTAGGTTTGTCATTCATTTTTGAGTGCAAGAAGTCATAGTGGAAGGGATGAAAAAAATAGAATGATAGAAATAATGATATATGAATGATAAATTTAAATAGTGTAAGAAATATAGGATGTATAACTTTTATTATAAATAAAATGAATCAACTTCAAAATTAAAATAAGCTAAAAACTAATATAGAAACGAAGCAAAATAGAAAAAAGACAAAGCAACCACAGCCCAGGGTATTCTTATGATTTTTTTCTTGGCAGCAAAACCCTTTTATTTGTATAGTTAGGAGTTACATATTAGTCATGTAAATAATATTTTATCTTTATCTCAGTAAAATATTGTATATTGTTTAATTTTTTCTATGTTGAATATATAGAGAAATCGGGTATTCTAAATCGGGAGTGCACCAAATCCATGGCATAGTCCCATTTCATATCTTACCTACAATCTTATTCCTCATATTTCATGGCCTTAAATTCATTTCCAGTTAAAAGAATTTATCTACCACATGGATTCCTCATTTATTAAATATCACAATGAACTACCATTTTAAATTCAGTGATGTTCTGATCACATACCCTCTTATATATGACATAATCATTTCTCCTCACTAAGCTTCACAAAAATGAATTCTATTTCCCTTCATATGGACAATTTCTAATATGGTCCTCTATGTATCTATACATTCTTCACTCAGAATATAGATGAACTTATTTCCAACATCACGTGGGAAATTCAATCTTCATCCATGTATCTAAATCCTTTATCGGAAACATAACCAGATTACATGTTTCTTCACATAGTCATATTTACATGGATTCACATAGTCGAACTTATCCCCAGTGTATAATTCTTTACACAATTCCTTTAGTGCAATCGATCTATCCTGCAGTGTCTATATCACAAGCATGGTGATTTTCAATGGTACAACTCCTTCTTCAACCTATGCATCCTTCATAGTGACAGGATGGATCTTCTCCTCATTATGCATAGACTGTGTATCTTCTAAGGGGATTCATTGAGGTCATCTCAAAGTCTATAAGGTATTCATGGATTTCAAAACATCCATTATCATTTCATAGCTAGAGTTCAATCTTACATGGTGTCTTCTATAGTGGTATATGATGAGTGAAGACAATGGCCCAATGATGGAATGTGTTTTTGGTGGCATCGTGATACATGTGAGTGCAGGGGATGTAACCATGATGTTGAATGGTGGAGTTTGATTAAAAATCAACATTACTTTAAATATGTTATTGCATATCATAAAAATGATGGCTTCCATGATTATATATAATGAAACCCATAGCTCAAGTGGATCAAAATCCTACCATGGGGATGGTCTCCCAAAACACATGCACCCACATACATGAGATGCGCTGACTCGCATGTCCTGCACAGAATTTAGACCACTTATGATCCATGGGTTACTACCCATGGGACCCCTTATCCTCAATATCTTAACAAGATTTATCATTGAGCTTCTTGGTCGATTGACCCTTCATGTCAAGCTAAGTTGGTTGAAGACTCTTTGGTTGGGGGCTAACTATGGTGGCATATATTTTTTAACTAAAAAAGTTTTAAACACTTATAAGAATGTTAAATTAATATCATAAATAAATTAAAACTTCAAAATCAAAATTTCTATTCATTTTAATCCAGATTAATTCTTTATTTATAAATCACTATATTTTAATAAAAATTGAAATAGAGGGGTTTATTAAATAATTTCAATTAAAATTCATGAAGAAAATACTTAAATTAATATCTAATAACCTTTAAATTGAGAAAAAAAATATCTCTAATAAACCTTGAATAAATATATATAATAAAATGTTAAATCCTAGTAACATGGCTTGGAATTCTATAAATTTGGACCTTAGTTCACCTAGAGTTTGAAGGATAAGGGAAGAAATATGAGAATCTTAAAGGTCGAATTGAATTTATATAGCTATAAAAATAGAAGAACATGACATAGAATACCTATCCATGCTATAGAATATAGGATTTTCAACCAAACTATGGTGTAAAAAAAGGATACACAAAAAATATTGGATAAATTCTCTTTCTACAATCCACCAAAAAATCACTCGGTATCTCCCTCTTTCTAAAATTTTGTAAAAAACGATCCTAAAAAACCAAGGTAGGTATAAGAAGAAAAAAAATAAACCACACCATAGCACCCCATTAATTAGAATATATGAGGTCTTGAACATCAAGACTTTGTGGTGTAATCAACTACACTATTATGCAACTATCCTAATAAAACTATAAATAGAAACCCGACCCATGATCTCTATGATGTAACCTACACCCTATGCCATAGGGATCTCCATAGAACCACAAAAACCTAACCTTGTGACCCCATGACTCATATATAAAATATATTCCAAAATATTAATTCAAAAGACTAATTTACTAGAATATAAGTATGACATCCATGACATATCTCAAACTTACACATCGCAAGATGGCTTCAAAAGAGTCATTCCCTTTCCAAAATTCCACCTCATAGCCTCTACAATTCATAGACCACAACAACACAATAAACCCAACCTATAAAACATACTCTAAGTATACACACCAAATAATTGTTCATTTATCTAAAAACATAGATTAAACTACACTTCCACTTCTTCATCCCTTCTCCGACACCTCCAATAGCCAAAAAACAAAAAAGAAGAACTTAGTAAAAAATGGTCCATTAAAACTTATATATTTTAAATTTATATATTTATATTCAGGTTTAAATTTTTAATTTTTTTAATATATTCTTCTATTATTTTGTGATTTTATGTTATTAATAGACTAAACATTGATAAATTCTTAGAGTATTATCCATGAATATGAGAAAGGTATTGAAAATTTCTTGTAATTATATAAATGAAATATTAAAATAAATGACATTATTTTTATTATCAATGCATGAAGTGTTTGGATATGAGAAAATTAAGGAATTGAGAAATAAACAACAATATGATTTTTTATAGATTTATTCATAATTATAAGTGATAGATTTATTATCGTGAAATAAAACAAAATCAATATCTAATGTTGTTGGAGATGTTTATCAGGAGACAAAGGAATATATTTATGAATTAATTCATGACATTTATGTTAAAACCATTGAAAAAATAAAAAGTGGTTAACTATTTAATAAAAATGACTATAAAGCATTATTCCTAGGTTGTAATAAAATTTTAGTGTTATTAGCAATGCCTACATTAGTTAAATTGAAATAAAGAAATGGGTGGACAGATAAAAGATGCTCAAAATTTCTTAAATATTTGAAAGTTATTCTTCTAGAAGGTAATGGGATCTTAGATTCAAACTATAAAAATATATATGTGTAATTCCCAATGAGATAGAGTTATAAAAAACTACACACTTTCCCCATAAAATATGTGTTGTATAGGAAGTAATGTGAAAGTTTATCAGAATAATCTAAATTTTGGGCATCATGATATAAAATAATTGAGAAAAAAATGATTACTTCTCAAGGATAAACACCAAACACCCTACTAAATCAATATTTCATCTTCTAAAAGTTACTCATTTTAATCATCTATTTCCAAATTTAAAATATGTAAAAGGATGATGTATCATAAATATTAAAACATATCTAATGGAAACCTATACCTTATTCGTGATTCACTATAATTATGTCATAAATCTCAGAATGATAATATGTAGAAATGGAATGATCCATATCAGAGCCTCAATATCCAATATAGTTCCTGACCTATTATGTTGGAATTTTAAAACTTTTCCGCTCAAATATATCTGAATAAAAAATAAATTAGGTTAAAATTAATAATTTATAGACCAAAATTTACTATAAATGATATTTATGTTTAAATATCACCATTTACTAAGGATTTATTATTTATATGGGTGATAAGTTTTTTTGTTTTTTAATATTAGGTGAATGATTATTTTATTTCGCATGCTATGATAACATTCACTATAAATGACTTTCCTCAATATGGAAATTTATCTATATACAGTGTTATGTGTCCAAAATATTGTACAATTTGTGATGAAAATAATTCATATCATCAATTGGGAAATGAAATGAAGATAATGTTCCTGGGAAGTTAATGATTTTTTCAAGGGAACAACCTTATCTGAGATTAAGAAGGTATTCAATTCCATGAATATGATTTCTCTCAAAAACCATTTTCATTTGAAAAATATTACTACAAGGTGAAAAAAATTGATGTTACATTTGGTAGGAAAGGAAGTTATGGTTGTAAAACAAATAAATGATAAAAACCATCCATCTTTGTCAAGATACCTTATTAGATATTTTTTGAGGTAAAATATAACATTTCGATTACAAATATTGAGAAAACCACATGATATAGCTTGATTGTTACTTTATATATATATAATTAATAAAAAACTTATTTCATGAAATATTGGACTTAGTGTACATGGGAATAATTTTGGTGTTAGATCTCATTATGAAATAAAATCAAACATATTTCCACCATATTCTCACATATTAATGATGAGTTAGAAGATATTTTTTTAAAGTCAAAATGTTTTTAAATTACCCGGTGGATATTTTTTAATTGTAAAAAATTTAGTTTCATTGAAGGATTTTATGTTAAAAGATATGAAATATCATGACTATTATGCATTGATGAAAAATCTATTATCATTTTCACTATGTGATGTATTGTCAATACCTTTCATAAATTCTATCATCAGGTTAGATTACTTTTTCAATTCTCTTTATAGAAAATTCATAGATACAATTTTTTTATTTGTGTTAGATAATGAATATTTCCTCACTCCTAGTCAATTATAAATATATTTTCACCATCATTTTTTATATAAAGTTTTGTCATATAATTCATTTCATGTGATAGACAAGAATATGAGGGCCTATTTATTTACATTATATGTTTCCTTTTAAAAGATATATTAAACTTTTTAAGGGATGTGTTGAATATACGTATTACACAGAGGCCTATATTATTGAAAATTAAATATCAAAACAAGTTATTGAGTTATATAATTATTATTTATATAAAGTAAAACATGTTTTTCTCCCTAAATTTCAATATTTTACAGTTGATTATGAAGGTAAGGGAATAATTGGAATAAAGGAAAAGTTAATTCCATATGATGATGTGATGAAGGATCATTTATAGTTTTTGAACAAAAAAATGAGTATCGACCACATATATAATCACATATTACTGGATTGAAGGTATGATGTTCGAAAATAAATTTAAAGTAGTTGATGAATGAATATAAAAAATAAATATGTCTCATGGTTTGAGTATAAATTCAATATCGACTTATCTTCATTTGAAACATTAAAATGGTTACCAGGGAAACCATGTGTTAATGTGATCATATGGTTTGGTTTTTATATTAATAGTTACAAAATTTACAGAAAAAATCAAGATGATAAGAGTACCTCTCAAAATAGTGGAGTAATGGTTATTACTAAAGCATGTATTTTTTAAAATAAAAAATATAAAAACAAAATTTTAACATCAAAAAAATATTTTTGAGTTTTTGGGGATATATAAGAGTGGTTATACTAAATTTTGAGTACAGATGTTTATGTTTCACTAGGTTGATATTAATAGTGGTGTGGAACATAATATTTATTGATTTACACTTATTGATTTTGAAAATATTCAGTTATAAAGGGGAATAATTAATATGGCAACACATGAAGAGAAGACATTTCATGTTATTGACCCATCAAATGATCAGTGGTCCATCAATTTTCATTGAAAAATATTCATTTAGGTTATGAATATGTCTAGGAATTTTTAGAACTAGGTGAGGTTTATTCATCTATTATATGATTACTTGAATAAAATGATATCTATGATTTATACATAATCGACGATATATAAAATGATCACATTAAAAGGATTTGATAAAATAATATATTAATCTACTTATTATTTAATTAAATTTATATTTTTTTTTTTGACAACTAAATATTCAAAAACTCTGTTTTTTAACTTGGATTATTGAATTTATATATGTTTATCATTTCTGTTTTATTATCTAATTTTATATTCATCAATTTTTGTTAAATAATTTTTGGTTAAAGAGGCCGATTATAATTATTTTTTTTGTGAAATTTAAACATGTAAATACACTTTTTTTACTTTGGTACTTGAATATATAGATGGTAATCATTGATTCCAATTTTGAATTATTTTTTATATTTATTAGTTGTTGATTCAATTTTTTTTTGTTAAGAAACCTAAAATCATTATTCTTTTTCATCAAACTTACACATGTAATGATATTTTTTTAAAATATATACTTTTTTATACATTGTTTTTAGATATTATCCTTTCTATAAATTTATTTTTTATCATAATAGATAAAATTTTATTTATATTATTAAAAATAAATTTTTTACTTATAATAATCAATTAATTACAATAATATACAGGTTCAAATAATTTCTTTACATTCCTCTTTTTAAATGATTGAAAAAGTTGTAGAGGAATACATAATATGGTGTGTGTGCATTTTTTATATCAATATATCTTTAATAATTTTTTTTATGGAAATGAAACATTTTTTTATCAGAATTGTTTGTATCACTACTCGTGAGCCACCTAGGAAAAGTATTCTTATTCTTCTCTAGAGAATTTGATACCCATACTTGTTATATATGAGATTACATATTTACCAAAACATTAAGTTACTATTGAGGAAAAAATTATTCAAACTAAATTTGATGATAATAAACCTGATAGAAGGTATGAAAAACAATTTTGGAGTTATATCTCTAAGTAGATCCATTATAAGCTTAAATTTTTATATTCTAATTTCTGGAACCTCGACCAGAAGATAAATATTAGTTGTGGTTGTTTGTAATATTAAAATATATCGACTGATTTATTTTTATCTAATTCTTAAAATATTATTTATTTCACATGATTAATATTTAAAATATTCCATTATAGATGACATCCACCTATCACAAATCAAAAGAAATTAAGAATAGGTGGTTTTATTTTTTAGTAATTATATGGAGACATTTTACATTTTTTACCAATTATTATGTTTTTGGGGAGAGAAAAAATGAAATCCCATTCCTCAAGTATGTTTTTTTAGATATAGAGACATGTGAGAAACCTATCACCAATCGGTGTGAGGAATCTATTATAGTGTGATAATTATTTTATATAAAATCAATTTGTTAGATTACTTTTTTATTAACTAATAACTTATTCATTTATTCTTATGTAAAATTCCTCTAACAGACCCCACTAAGATATTAAATCATAGAATTTATACCATCATACTTTATCATGTATATGGTATCATTAATTTTAGGAGAAAATTATTTCCAAAACGTTTGACATGATATAAATCCAATACCATCTCTAAATATGTTCATTTTGACTCCCTATCCCTCCTAGTGGCCATATAAAATGGAAAATGGAGATGATTAAAAAAATGTAAAATTTCTTTCGGATCCAACAAGATGTATAGCTAATAATATTATTATAAATTTATATTGATTTATTGTTAATTATCTAATTTTGTAAATTAATTACAATAATATAAATTTTTGTGTTTCATTTCAAGATACCATTTAAGAGAAATATATTCAAAGCAATTTTTTCTTGAGGGTAGGATGAAAATTTTCAATTCTATTATAGAAAATAAACAACCCTCAATCCACGTAAGTGGATATGAGGTAAGTGTTGGCATTAAGAAAGATTTTTGTCTTTGCTTGTATGGCATCAAGGGAGGCATAATAAAAGGAAGAAATAAATTCCTTAAAACCCGAGCTATGATATATGAATTGATTTATGGATTAAAAAATTAATACTATATACAATATATGTTTATATAAATGGGGATATATATGCATCCAACATATCCTAGCTACCCATATTATCCACCTTCCTGTTCAGACCTGACTGTGTACTATAGATTGCATGTCGGGGATCCCCAAACAAAAATTATATCATATTGAGTCCTATATAGTTTTGGGGATTATGTACATCACCATATCATGTATTCAGGTTAGGTAAGAGTATCTTTCCAAAATACTATTGATTTAACTACTCCAGTTTCATTGGCTACATAGGAGGTGGCCAGAGTTGGAGATAATATGAGTCATTTTTTTATAATGTATAAATAGACTTGTTTTCCAGTTTACATATAATTTATTCATTATTTTTTAATTTTTATTTACTTTTGTTTTAAAATTACATGTAATTTTTTCTTACATTTACTTTATATAGAAGTATCTGAAATCAAAGGAATCATTACAACAAAAAAAGCTTCAGGATTCAGCACATTCAAATATTCCTGAGGATTTTTTGGGCTAATAAAACTATCTTAGAAATATTATATATTGGCTTCATTTTATGACATTCCAATGATGATTGATATATTTGGGGAAACCAACGTATTAAGAATATTTTAAAAAGATATCATGGATCTAGTTAATGGTGATGAACCCACTATGCTTGTGTTACCATTATTTAACATGTATGAAATTTTCTATCTATATTTAGATTTATTTAAATAAATATAAATTCTAGTGACTTAATTTTTTTACTTATCTAATTAAGAGTATCTATACTATTTAAATCAGAATCACTTTCATTCATAGTTTTATAGATCGAAAACAAATTTCAGTGACTATGATATATCAAAATGGTATTGTTAGAGTTAATTATATATGTGAAAGATCTACTAATATATAGATTGGGTATTGGTTTCTTCCCTTACTTGATAGGTAAGAAGTATAAAATATTGATAAAAAACCATTCATTATAATGTCTTTAATGATGAATTTTTTATATTTTATTGGTAGTTGAATGTTATGAATATTCTTCCCACATGAATTCATGACATATTAATTATTCCCTTTAATAGGCGGAGTTCATAAGTTTTTTTAAAAATTATTGAATTTATAATTTTTATTCTATTATATTACTTATTTAATCTTAATTTTTCATACTATATGTGTTTTGGTAATTGATATATGAAAGTTATTTATAAAATCTATTTAAAATAACCGATATAAAAATTCTTATTTTGTATGTATTTTGTATCATTGTCACTTTTTAACATACATTAAAAATGAAAAATAGTCATTTAAAGGTTCCTTTACCCTATTGTTTGGGTATATTTCTAGTTTTTTGTTTTTAATATGATATTTCCCATGAAAAGAGTTTGATTCAATTCTCAAGAAGAATTTCCAAGTGAATTTGAATGTCTTGAAGTGGAAGATAACCCTTTTTCATTTTTTTAAAAAGGAAATTATTTTTATCTAAATGGTTTAGGAAGTCTATTTCCATGGTTTAGTTTTCAAAGGTTACTCTATAACTTGGTTTTTCATGTTTGGTAAAAATGATCATTTAGAATTTGGTTAAAAAGGTTTTCATGGTGTGTAAGACATGAAAAAATTTATAGTCTTACATCCTAATATTTTTTTAATGGCCCATATGGTTCTATATAAAATAATTTCCATTATTTTTGTGAGACCCTAATTGTTCCCCTTGAGTATAACTTATATAGAAATTTCCCATTTTAGGTGATGTGAACTAGTGTTTATCATTTAAATCTTGTATTATATGAAAAGGTGGTGTTTTGTGTGAGGGGAGTAGAGGTGTGATGAGGTTTATTTTTTACTATTATTTTATGAATGTGATGACAATTTATTGATTATTTTCTCACCTCCACTTTGGTTATTTCCTAGGAACTAATGTAGTAAATATTGAGATCTTGGTTTGTGTTAAGCTTGGTAGATTAAGCACTGGATAGTGTCTAATAGTTATATTCTATACCATGGGTGAGGAAGTTCCCCCGATGATACTAGTGAGAGTGACTCAAGTGTATTTTATTTAGGAACAAATCATATTTTGAAATTTGTTTCCATTTAAATATTTTTAGGACCATATCACATTAAGACCATTGGACTTTACCATGAGACTAATTCATTTGAATGCGATGTTATCTTTGATATTAACATTTCACAATTTATTGCATCCCTCTCTATCCATATTGGTTTTTGGAACGATTTATTCTATCATTTTTAATCTTATTATGTTTAATTGATATATATGTTCTTTCTTGAGTTTATATATTTATTCATTCATGGATGGGTTTGAATTAATCATTATTTTCAAGTGTATATTTTAAAATACAAATAGAATTGGTTTTCGTGTAAAATTTTTGGAGAAAGTTTTTGATATTATAAAAAGAATTTTTTTTATAAAATCTAGTATTTATTTATATGTGTCATTGTTTTTATTTAATAAGTGGAGAACCCAATATTTTTATATAAGAATAAGTGATTTCAACTTCATATATAAAATAATAATTTTTGGTTTTATATAAACCCTCTTACTTGTGAAAAAATATTTTGAATTTTACTTTTAAACAACCATTTATGAAATTACTATGAAGGAATTTCCTAGAATCTAGTGAAATATTATTATTCTTGTTAGATCAAACCCTATATACCAACCTCTATGTGTGTATATGGATATTATGTGTTTATATAGGTTCTGAAGTTGTAATATTTGTTCGGTTGTAGTTTATTTTTCCATTCATAGATGTTGTGGAAATAGTGAGTGACCGTGGGTCACCGTGAGATGTTTGATTGGTGTCCATAATTATTTCATTATTTTTGAGGAATTATTATATCATCCAAGTTAGTGAGACCCTTATTTTAATTTTGGTTTCCTTTATATTTTTACCCTACTACATTATTACTCTGATGTTATATTTTAAAATATGTGTTAGTATGTTATTTTGATCTTGTAATTTTTAGTAGTTTATTTATGTTATTCCATGTCTTGTCTTATTTTCATTTATATAAATTTGTGTTATATGTATAAAATTATAGTGTATGGATATATCATGATATATTACCATTAGATTATATATCTTTTTTAATAACATTATTCAATGGTGAATATAACGCCCCGTAGTTGTACACCCAAATCTGGTGATAAAATTATATTCTTTATATATCAGATTTGATGCTAAAAATGAAATTAAAATTTAACCCTACATAATTTCAATGTATACAACCAGCATTGACCAACATACATACCTAATACATTTTAGGTTTAGAGTTTTATAGAATTAGCAAAAACCTGCTACGTAACAATACCGATGTATTTCATATAAAATGAGAAATTTTACCATTATACCAAGAATTTATTATTTCATAATTACTATTCAAAATATCCAAAAAATTATCCACACATGATACCCTTTTATACATATCATACATAGAATCGTTCTTTATAACCTAGGAAAATGGTAACATATTAAGGATGAACTAAAACTATTAGTAAGGGTAAACATAGGAATTATCAATCAAAGATCATAAGTGTGCATATCATGATCGTATGTTAATGAGAATATTATCATAACTTGAGAAAAAATACTAAATAAGTTATTGGACATAATGTGTCATGAAATAATGATTTTTCATAACAAAATATAGGAGTAATAAGAGTTTAGAATTATCAATAATCAATCATGAGACATGAGAGAATATCATAAGCCTATGATATAAGTTTTAGGAATACATATAAGTATATAAAATCATTTACCTAGTAAATGTTAACTCCCAATACCATCATAACATCATAAAAAATATTCCATATTGGATTTGGTTTACTCCCTATTCATATGAACATAGTAAATAGAGTCCCATAGTGGTTTTGGTTCACTAACCATTCCCGTAAACATAAAAATCATATTTCAAGGATAATCACCATGAAATTCATCATAGATTATGCTTGGGATAACTATATTTTTACCTTTATGGTCTTGGTCCAACCTTCCATGTACCCTCTTAGGCTTGAGTGAATAACCCATTTACCCTCTTGGATATGGATTAACCAACCATGTACCCTTTTTTGAGATTACGAGTTCTAACTCATTACCCAAAGCATAATAGTGTTATATAGTTCATGGAACACTGTTACACAATAAAAACTGTACATAAGTGTTACAAATGATCATAAAAAATTAATCAGTTCATCATAACATAATTAGCCCATTGGAAAGAAATGAATTTCATAAAAAAATTAACGTATAACATCATCATCATTGGTCATGTATAAAAATAAATTGGATGGTATCATAAAACTATATCCCTAATGAAGCCTAAAAATAATTAAAGGATATTGACATAGATAAAAAATTCTTTTCTAAAATCATTAAAAATATGATTTTAAAAAACAAGTGAATATATTATTTTCTTTTGGTATCTTTTTAAAAAAACTATTAGAAAAAATAATATAATTTTATTTAAAAAATCGTAGAAAATTTTAAATCAATATTTAAAAATTATAAATTTCATGACGACGGGAAAATGTTTCAAAGATGTAAATATTAAAAAAAATTCTTTTCTTACATTTTTAAAAAGTCAAAAGAAAGTCTTATAGAAAAAATTAGAAAATATTAATTTAAATAATTTGAAAATAAATTAAAGTATAGTTTAAAATACCATTATCAATTTTTTTATATTCATATAAGAACTTCCATAATTGTTCTAAGAACATTTATATAGAAGATAATTATTTCTGGCCAAAAATGAGACATAAGGTCGCGTTTTCATAAGTACATTCTTCTAGACTTTTTAAGTACTAAGTGGAAGAAAAGTATATTGAAAACTTAAACAAAAAAGTTAAAATTAAAGGATAATAAAATATATTTGGTTTAATATAGAAGGAGTATAAAATTTTCTATAATGTAAATTGGAAAATGAATAATCTCAATAAAAATAGATATTGTAACATAAAACCCTTAAAACATCGGTAACATTTAAATTAAATCTTCTTAAAAAAGATAAAATTATATTTATTTGTAAACAAATATAATATTCATGAATTTTATCATAAAATAAATTCATGGAAAGTATATACACCACAAAAAATAGGGAGTTTAATACATAACATATCTCATTGAAGGTAAATTGAGATATGGAAACCCTTACAACATTGGTATCTCTTGAATCAAAATTCCTTGAATGATAGAACTTGATTTGGATTTATAAAAACCTTAAATTTCAAAAAAGTGTGATTAAAACATCCATAGGATGATATATAAACTAAAAAATATAAAACAAGTAGTGAATATGTTGTATGTCTCCAAAAAATAAAAGCGAGTCAAGAAACTCTTACAACTTTTTTAATATTTGATTCAAAACCTTTCGGAAAGAAAAGATTTGAATTGAAAATTTAAATACCATGAATAAAGAGATAATATTGATATAATACTTAAAATAGGTATAATATGCACCATATAATTAAATGTAGGAACATAATACTAAACATGTCTCAAGGAAGGAAAATTGGGACGAAACGATTACCTTAACTATAGTCTTCCATGAAAGTGCTTTGTACTCCTCAGTAATAAACTTTACTAATTAATAAATTATTTCATAACCTTATTAATATCTATTATATTTTATAATCTGTAATTATATTCATTCATTATATATTAATTTTTTTCTTAATGTTTATTCTCATCATCATATGTTCGTAATTTCGATTGTTCCACATAGGTTTCATAACTGGGATGTCAGACTCCATTATTTGATATTAATATTATAATTCTATGATTTTTTGAGGTACTATAATATATGTTACATAATGATTAATAATGTTTTAATTTCATTCTGTTATATTTTTAGTTGTTATTTTGAATTTGAAATTCATAAAGAGGTTTTTTTCGAGTAATTTATTCATATTAATGGGTATCATTAAAATAATGGTTAATTATTGTGTTACACTAAAAGAATCATATTCATGAAATATATTAGTATTTAATTTAATATATATTAATCAAATATATTTTAAAAACTACCCATGTAATGTGGTGATAAAGAATTAATTATATCACTTTGCAAAGGTGGTAGTCTACACATATGTTCGAGTTATGTTTTCATTTTTCAAAGGATGGAAGTTAAAACTCTTCAAGACTTTAATATGTAATTTTATTTTAAATAAACTTTTTTTAATAACTTATTTCACATGAAATAGAAATCTGAAATGATCCATGACATATTAGCTGAATATTATTAAAAAACTTTAAGGGAAATAAATCCAATAATAAAAAAATTATAATTAATTATAAATTAAAAAAAATAGTATTAAGAACACTTGATGTTTTAAAAAGTCATTTTTTAATAAAATAATTTTTTTATATTTTATTTCTATTTTAAAGATATATTTATAAATTTTTGAATTTTAACTTTTTTAAAATAAAATTCATTATTTTTAAAATTTCAGTTGAAATTTATCTTAGGGTGATTTTTTTTAGTTTTTTTTAATAAAATTTTATGTAAATAGTGAAAAAATACCTATTTTGTTAATACCATCACTTTTATTACATTATCATAATAAAATATTGACTTAAAAGTTTTTGAAACATTTTTTCTATTAAAATATGTATTTATAAATTTAAACAAATCATTTTAAAATACTTTTTTTTCGTTTATAAAACCCATGTTTATGCTTTTGAAAACATAAGAAATATTTTATTCTAAAAACTACTTTTATTTGATTATATTAAAAATTAGTTCTTATAACTTATAGAAATTGAATATCAAAAAATGGATTAAATATTTTACATCCACTAATTTCATATTATATATTATGTTCAGTTCCATTTTTAATCATAAGATTATGTTTACTAATATTAAAGTAAGTTGTTATGATACCCATGAAAGAGTTATTTTAAAAAATATATTTATTAATCTGATTTAATTTTTATCTGATACAATAAATTGATATATTTTATATAATGAATCCAATAATATTTTTAAATGTATATAAAAATATAATATCACTAATTTAAATGGAAATTAATTTTCTATAATATTAAGAACACATAATGTTAAAAACATTTTTTTATAAAAAAACGTTTTTCTATATATCATATTTTTAATGAAAGTTTAATTTTCACATATTTGGAAATTTAATTAGATTAAAAGTAATTAAAATTTAGGTTCAAAACATAAAAATATACGAAGAGGGGTTATGTTAATTTTTTTGTAGAAATTTAATTTATTAGGTAACAATTAGTTACCAAAGTAAATACCAAAAAGTTAAAAGTTAAAAACCTAATGGTAAAAAATTAATTTTTTTTAAAGCATGGAACCAAATGAATGATTTAGTGGAGTTTCTACCTTAACTTTTCCCAAAAAATAATTCCACTCAATTATTTTCCATTTTTAAGCAGTTTACCTAAGAATAGTGTCATGACATTATTATGAAGTAATGAGTAATTATGAAAAATTCAATTTTTTCAATTATGAAAACAAAGAACTTTCATTGCCTTTCTCTAACCATTAAAAAGATAAAGGTCTACTGAATATCTACCATATTAACTCCTCCACTCTCTACCCATGTCCTATAGTCCTTGTTCTTTCCAAAAGTACAATCTCTGGAGCCTTAAGGTTTTACCAAAGGGAGAACATCAAAAGGGAGATAAAGTTTAGCATATGCGTAGAGAATATCAAGACCTAAGGTAAGTATTTTTGCATATCAATTTTAATCCATTGAGATATGATACATATTAACCACTTTTTTCCTTCTTGTGGTGTATTTATATGCTTTTGATTTATTTTATCATAAATTTTAATACAGTATAAGGGATTTAAATATCCATCTCTTGCTCTACCATTAATTTGTTATCAATTTGAAAGATAAGGATGATGTAAGATATTTTGTTAAAATAATTCTCATTTATTGAGTTATTTTTAGTGTTATTTAACCTATTTCAAATAAATTTATTACATTATAATCTTTTATTGAACTATCTGATATTTTCTCTTTTTTGGGATTTACATTTCTACCATGTAAAACCAATTTCTAAATGTCTCTTACTCTATGACTTATATTATCCATATTGGATTTAGTCAAATCAAATTTCATTTATTTGAGTTAAATATTATTCCTTGATCACAATTCTTATTTGTTTTGTAAATTATCATATTTCCCATTTATTAATATATTTACACTTTTCTCTATTGGGAAAACAATATTTTTAACACAAAGATTCTTTCTTCATGAATTTATTTCTCATAAAAGTGAAACATTGGTAAGAAAAAACTCTCATCTTCTTTGAAGACAGTTTTCCCTCCATTTTCATGTTTATTATTCCAAAAAATGTGTACTTATTATTATTTTAAAATCTAAATATGTGTACACTCAAGTGAGGTTCCTATTTTCCAAGACCTTTTTTCAATGGGATGTTTTACAACCAATTTTTATGATTTTGTTTTCGGCCAAGATATTTCAAAATGTTAAAAAAGAGTTTTGATCTTTTCATAATCAAATTTTTTATCTTCCACTCCACTTTCCATTTTTATAAACTTTATATATTTTTAAGGATATATTATTGATGATTATTTTTAGATAAAATTTTTTCCAATGTTTTCATTTCACCATTTACAAATTTTCTTTTAAATGTGATCTGTAACTTCTTATTTTATGAAAATGTTAAAAATATTTTCTAAATACTCTTTTATGGATCCAATACCATTTTTTATTTATTTATCATGGGTATATTTTTTTGGAAATTATTTCCATGAATAACTCTCTAAACGTTCTTATAAAATAATCTCTTAGGGTGTTTGAGTTTTTGGCATCAACTGTTTACATTCTTTTGGTCAATTTTGGTGATACCATCTATATATGTTATGAAATTTATTTTTCTATCCATGGGTTCTTTTTGATGTGACATATGATTTTTTTAATTGGTATATATATTAATGGATGATTATTGATTGGGGTACTATATTACCTTATAATTTATTGGTTAAGGAAATAAATCTCATGAAATAAAGATGTTAAGTATATAATTTTTTATTCATAATAAGAGTCATGGTCAATTTTTATGTTCATAATAGGAAGACTGGAATTTGTTTTCACAACTATAAACATGGAAATATATATTTTTTCACAACATGAAGTGTGGATTTTTTATTTACAACATTAAGTATAGAAATTTTGTTCATTCACAATGTTATAATTTTCATGTGCTTATGTTTGTGTAAAATTTCTTTGTTATGCTATGTCTCAACTACTCGGTACATTTCTATTCAATATGCCTATAATTATACTATATGAATAGTTTTTATTATCTCATAATTCTAGACTCTCTTTCCCTGAAATATGTTTCTTAATTTAGGATAACATGTCCTTTTATCATGATTTACAGATAACTCTTATAGTTCCATGTCATTTTTAATAAGATATTTCTACCCAAATTAGGTTTTAATATATGTCTATGATCTCAACCTTGATGAAATATTGATAATTTTCCCCATAATAAACATTTGAGCTCAACACTTTCTTATATTACCATTTCATAGGTTATAAAGATGATTATAACTAATGAGGAGTCTAGTATAGTTCTATTATGGAGAAATTTTTACCCGTATCATAAAATAGGTTTCTTATTTAGTTGATCCTAAAAGTAACTAAACATTTAGTTCTTAGAATTGTATGATTATTATGATATTTAATGTTAAAATTATTAAAAAAATATACAAGTTTAGTTTGTGGCATGTTTCTTGGCATTGAATCCAATTGACAATTATATGTTTTTAGCGCAAAACCTGGAATCATGTTCCACAACCCACTGCAACCAAATATACCCCTACTGGGATAGAAATGAATAAAGGGAGTTTGTAACCCCTGAGTCTATCCTCCAGTAGGCACTAGGATGGAGACTATCACCAAGTGTATAAAAATCTCACAATATAGGAGGCATTGCCCTTTTATAAGGAAACCATATTAGGAGATAAGATGAATAATCCATAATGAAACTCCAAGAAATAATATATAGAAACCCAAATACATCGCACATGCATGTATAAAATAAAAATGATATAGTAAAATTATCCTGAGTAAATACATAAAAGATAAGATAAGGTAGTGACACAACATTTTTCCAAAGGTCTGAGATAGTAACCCCCAACATGGTCCACAAAATAATCATAGAAACCTGAAAGTAGTTTTATATACGCAGTGAAAGATAACAAGTATAATTAGTAGGAAAACCAAATTCTCTCTTAAACATGTGAAAGAGGAATACTATTGAACTAGTGAGAAAATAGTAGAACCAAACATCACCTAAGAAGGTATACTAACCACCCCAACCTCACAAAGGTAATCTCACTAAATAATGAAAGTAAAGTAATATAATATAAATTACATTGATGATAGGGTACCCTGCATCACTTTCCCAATAATTAGCTAGTCTCACACCCCAACAGAAAATGTCATGGAAATTACAACTCTTCCAAATATACCACATCATATCCTACCCACATATACTTGGGCTTTACAAAATATCTCACCCAAACACACCTGGGCCTCTCAACACAGCCAGCCCGCACACACCTGGGCCTCACAACACACCCCACCCGCACACACCTGGGCATCACAAAACATCCCCCACACACATAAGCATCACAAAACATCTCATATCATTCTAAAGACACCTTGGAAAGAACATAACAAATCATACCAAAGACACCTGGGACACCACATCTTATCACATCATGCTCGAAGAAACTTGGGCCATCATTGATTGGATGAGGGAGTATTGAAGAGCGCATGGAAATCCATCCTTTCTCTCATTCAGATGTTGGGAAAGACACCCCCATGATGATATCGATGTTCAAAACATAGTGATCAACATGGGTGTGGTGCGTATAGAAAGCAGAAATGAAATACAATTATATACATATGCCAGACACTCAAGCTCAACCTATGGGGTTTTGGAAAAACAACAAACTCACAGTACTACCAGTTTTTTTGCTTCATCTAAATGAAAAACACCACAAAACAATAAAAAACCCCATTTTACATTACCACCAATTTATTTAACCATTTCCATTATGTTTTCCAAACAAACCCAAGCCATTATATGATTTATTGAAAAATTATATATTCGTTCCATCCCTATCTGGGAAACTGCTAAGAATAACACATAATAAGAAATACAATTTTCAGAAGGTGAAGAACCTTGATAAATCAAGGTGGCTTCACATTAAATACATATCATGACATAAAAAATCAATATGGGGAAGATTTCTGTGTTTTACTTATAGAGAAACTCTGAGATAATTACCCTTAAAAACACTACTATCCTTATTTAAGGTCATCATTCACAATCCATAATTCCAACTAAAACAAACTCCCAAATCACAACCACATCCAACAAAACATACACAGATCAACATATCCATAGAACCAACCCTCTGTGCATAACTATACCCACAACCACCCCACCAAAAAAACCAAGGAAAAAAATATTCAGATTTTACAAGGCATCCCTTATTTAATTCCACTTGTTAATTCAGGGGTTATCACAGAATTGAAAGATCATGGGGAGTCCATTCATTAGGTGAATATACATGATTAACTGATTCTTATATATAAGTGTTAAACACAAAACAAGAAACATAAATTCAGTAAATCACTTAGTGTGTAATTAAAAACGCCCAACGACCATTATTTTTATTGGTTAGTAATCCCATATAAAACATTATATAAATAGATACAAAATAACAAAAAAAAGACCGTGCATCACTTTTCCAAACCCCTTATATATTGATCTTAAACTAGTTCAATTGTCTTTATAAATATAAATTCAACTCTATTAACAAAGGAAACATCTGTATACCTACCCACATGATGCATAATTAAGAAATAATTAGTAAAAACTATCTGGAAGAAGAAAAATCCACACCTCCTGGTTGCACCAAAATAGGGTCATGCCTACAGAAGGTGATTCTCCAAGGAAACAAGAACCAAATGAGGCAGCAGTTTTCTCAAATCCTATGGAAATAAGGATTTAGGGTGTCATATAACAAGAGAAGATAACAAGTAATAGACAATGGGAAAGATATGTTGGCTTTAGTAAAAATCTAGATAGAGTCACAAGATTATAAATGGTTTTGTTTTTCCATTAAAGTAGAATCTGGACAATACCATGCATTTTCAATAATTAAAGTCCTCTAGACCCTCATAGAATTAAAGATATAATTTATGGATTTTGAATGAATCTTAAACCCTTTAATCTCATTCACATCAATTAAAGACATCAAAAGGGATAAACTAGAAGAACTAGAAACATTTTACATTAGGAACCGCCAGATGAGGCACCACTAGACGAGGAATCGTGCATTGAGCCACCGTTGGATGATCCACCATTACGATGAACCAGATTCCACTGCCAGTAAGACACTGTTTGGTGAGACACCACTGGATGAGGAACTGTTGGTTGAGTGAACTTCAGTGAGTCACCACTAGAGAGCGACCACAATGGCGAGCTACTGCTAGGGTGACACTACCAGGGTGACTCTGTAAGGGTGAGTTATAACTAGGGTGATACCACCATGGTGACCCCACCAGGGTGACACCGATAGGGTGACACTACTAGAGTGACACCACCTGAGTGACACTGCCACGATGTGATACCATTGGCATGAGGTGTCGATGGAAATCTTGGGAAAACTGGGAATTTTTTAAAAGTGTTGAAATAAGTCACCTTGACTTCATAGGACCCCTAAAAAATAAAATTTATCACAAAGTAATGGGATATAGAAGTTTAGAACGTTACATCAGATACCTCTAACACTTTTCTTACCCTCAATAATTTAAAACCAACATAAAGGGAAAGAGATGAGGGCTCTAAACAACCATTCTTTGAGATACCCCTCAAGGATATCATTACCCTTGAAAAAATGTTTTCAACTAAACACATTGAAGATAAACCACCTTGTGTTGATAGAAAGCTATAGATGAAACCTCTACACCCAAGAACACATCCTTCAATATCTTCTAACCAGGCCTTATCACTATAGTTGTAGACACATCAACCCAAACAACCAGAAAACACATTGCACAACCAAAAAAACCAAACCATACCAAACACACAAATCATTAAATTCTATCCCACATGTAAAGATACTATTCACTCTAGGAGGCACTGACTCACCCATATTATTTTAATTGCATCACAGTTAATGCTTCTAGATTAAGAATTAGACCCTCCCCTTTTCATATGTTAGGACTTTATAACACATAAAAAAACAAGGGATAACAACTAATCTTATAGAAAATAGGGTTCAACATTACATTACATGGAAGAACATAGCAAAGAAATACTTAAAAAAACTCTAGGTACTGGGAATGCATCTGCGTTTCTCACTCCCAAGTACTCTCCTTTGGTCCACCATGACTCTATAACACATGAACAAAAGGAATGGTCGATCAACATAACACCTTCTCTTGATGATTCAATATCTATATTGGCTGCACCACAAATGCCACATCATCCTTGATATCTAACTCTGCATATTCAATGAAATGGGAGTCTTCATGAAGATACCAATGAATCTAAGAGATGGGAAATATATTGTGGATCCTCTTTAACTGTAGTGGAAATGCAAACCATTTTTCCTCCTAGACAACTCATCCCAACACCTCATAGAGATAAAACACCTGGGAGAAAGATTAATCCCTCTACAAAACCTCCACTCCCATGTTAAGGGGAAAAATTTAAGAACACATTGTCCCCAAATTCAAACTACAAGGGCCCCCTTCTGTGATAACTGTATGACTTTTTCCGGTCCTGTACTGCTTCCATCCTCTCAAAAACAAGCTAAACCTATTTTTATCATGCTCTACACCACATCCGGACCAAGAAAATATGTCTCCCTAACCTCTGCCCAGCATAACAGGGAATGAAATGGTCTCCTATACAAATCCTCAAATGGGGCTATGAAAATGAAAGATTGATAGCTATTATAATAAGAAAACCCCACCAAGGAAAGGTGTTGTACCAAACATCCACAAAATCCAAGACACACACCCACAACATATCCTCCAATATCTAGAGAGTCTATTCCATCTTCCCATCTATCTGAGGGTGGAAAGCAATACTGAGGCATAACTAAGGGCGAAAAGCATTCTGCAATCACCTCCAAACTTGTGGGGGTATACTGTATATCCCGGTATGGGATAATGGAACTCATAAATCAAGTTAACCTCTCAAATTCATCCTCATACATCTTAACTAAGGCATCTACTATGCCTAACACCTTGATTGCTAAGAAGGGAGTTGATTTCATTAACTGATCCACAATATCCCAGATAGAATCATAGACTCCCTAATCTCTAAGTAACCCTATGATGAAATCCATTGATATGTCATTAAATTTTCACTTGGGAACATCCAAGGGATAAAACAAACCACCAGGGACATGATGATTAGCTTTTACCTGCTAGAAAACAAAGCACTTTTCCACAAAATCCTCCACTATCCATTTCATCCCAGGCCACCAAAACTACATACTTAATCCAAAATACATCTTGGAAACTTATGAGTGAACCAAAAATGACGATATATTAAACTCGTGAAGAAATATATCATGCACTTCTACCAGAACAAACAACCTTCCTGGAAACAACATCCATTTTCGACCATCCTTCAACCATCCCTTGAGAGCATCACTATAGTCAACACGGTCATGCATCACTTACACCTATGAGTCTTCCCATTGATAATAATCGATCTAATACATCAGATAAGATTGTACCATCATATTAAACAAAAAACCTTTACCACTATCCAATATTGCATCCAAGTGTAAGTCTTCTAACTCCTCCATCACTATCAAAGCATCCACAGACTCCCAATCAACCTGCTTCTGCAATTTTCTGCACAAAGAATCATTCAAAAAATTTCTCTTCCCTATGGTATAAAAAAACTAAAAGTCATAGTCCTTAATAAACTCAATCCTACTCTATTGTCACATATTTAGGTCATGATGGGAAATGATATACCTCAATCTATTGTGATCCATGAAGAATACAAAGTAATCCCTAACATTGTAATGCCTCTACAACTTCATCATGAACACAAATGCTTCTAACTATTGATCATGGGTTGCATAATTATGTGTATGGGTACATAACTTACTAGACCCATTAGATATCATTTCTCGCTACTACATCAAAATTCATCCTAAGATAAAATGGGAAGCATTGTGAAGCACATCAAACATTACCCATTCATTAGGAAACTAGAGAACTGGGGCATTGAACAACTTCCCTTTCAGGTAACAAAACACTTCCTGGAACTGAGAACTGCACAGAAAATATTGTTCCTTCCTAGTCAAATCCCTCAATGGTGATACAAATCAATAGAAATTGGGTTCAAACCTCCAATAATATCCTGTAAGGCCAAGGAAACTATGAACCTCTACCATGTTCTTCAATACTTCGCAAGAAAAAATTGCTTCAAACTTCGATGGTGAACTGCCACAACCTGATGTGACACCGCATGCCCCATAAAATAAAACTCTCGATTCCAAAAAATAAATTTGGAGAACTTTCCATATATTTGGCAGTGTCGAAGAACCTATAAGATAGTTCTAAGATTCTCCATGTAATCCTCCTCAGACTCTGAGTTTATCATTATTTCATTGATGAATATGATGATGAACTAATCCAGGAACTCACCGAACATGGAGTCTATATTCCCCATGAACATGAATGGTTGTTCGTAACACCAAATGAAATTACTAGAAACTCAGATTTCCCATACATTTATCTAAAGGTAGTATTTGGGATATCACCATCCCTCACCCTCAAATGGTGATATCCAAAACATTGATAAATATTAGAAAACCAAATCACCCCTTTCAGATGGTGGAAGATAATGTCTATTCTTATAATAGGGTAATGGTTTTTGACCATCTTCTGATTCGACCTCTTGTAGTTTATGCACTACCTCAGACCACTATATTCATTCTTTTCAAAAAAACAATTGGAGGCCCCCACAATGAAATTTTGGGATGGGCAATATCATGTATGAATTGAAACCAGTAGATGTCGAGAATGACATCGTAGGGATGCATATGTAACAAGAAGAGATCCCTATTGGACTATTGCAGTCCCATCATCAGTATACAACCATAGAATACATCAGAAAAGATGGTCTAGCCTCTAACTGGAATACTAAACACTATGGGAATGAGAAGACTCTATATGGCTATCCCTAGAGCATGGGATAGATTGGGTGAAACAAAGGAGTGTAAAGATCCGGAATCTAACAAGGCACCAACAAGGGTACTAAAAAAATTAATCATAACTCTGTTGATGTCGAGCCCTTCTAGAACTACTACCCCTGTAACATGTAATTTACCATGCCCAAATCTTTAACCTCTCTGCTAATTACCACCTCAATGAACACACTTAGGTCATGGTCCCTGAACACGAGGAGAATCCTAAGGTTCGCCTCTACCTTCTCTATCTCCCCTCAGAAGAACAAAATCATGCTACCCCTACTGCTAAAATGGAATCACTGAAAATGGTTGTTATGGATGACACTAAGCCTATACACCTCCACTAAACTAATCTCAAGTAGATATTGTGAATTGGTTCTGAATATGGATCTGAACCCCATGAAGGAAAAAAATTAGCCATAGGCCCACAGGAAAGGAACAAATACCACTATAAATAGAAGTCCCAAAAGGAAGCTTCTAATTTGTCTCCCTGCTAGTAAAAACCTCAAAGGTACCGACACCTAGGACCTGACACTAAAAAATATACCTCTTGAAGAACTTTACTAGCTCCCCAATCACAATATACCTCCTCATGAGTGAATCTGATTGATAAATTATACCTTCTTCTAAACCTAAAGACACGTCAGAAATGAAAAGGAGTACATGCATACTAGATAGAAGGGTGTAGTTCCTCCTCAATATGTCTCACATGAGAATCCTAATCCAGAAAAATATTTGGGGAAAAATGAAGAAGTTCCTTGAACTTGTTCCCAAGCTCCCGCATTGACATGATATTCTACTGAAGGGAGAGTATCTCCAGCCTCTTCTCTTCCTTTGTAGTTGATGAAAGGAACTCTACCCGGAACTCCTTTTGGAATTCAACCAAAATTTTTTTGCCTCCATTTTCTCTCCCAGATACAACATCCACCACTGAAGTGCAACATCCCATATTTAACAGACTGCCAAAGGGACCTAGTACCCTACTAGGGCTCAGATCAAACTGAATGCGATCACAAGCTCCTCCAACTAGTACTTTTTCTCGACATTTGAAACATTTCCATCATAATTCCCTAGTGATTTCCACTAAAAATCACATAATATCCTCTTCCACTGGCCATCCTCCTCCACCAGATCAACCCTTCAGTGATCAACCATATCACCCTACCAAACCTTAACTGCTTGAGCCACATGCTGACGATGACCAGGATCTATAGCTGAAAGGTAACCAAACATTTTCTAAGCCCAAGTATTATGTATTTTTATTAATATTTATTTTAATTCATTTCATTCATTGTTTTATCCATTTGAACATTCCCAAAATAACTCAATTCAAACAAGAACACAATTCATTATGATGTACACACCTTTCCCATATATCTACCCTACAATAAGGTCCATATCACTTGGTTGTTCAATTAGCTCAGTGTCCTTTCACTTGATCATAGGGGGCCCTAAAATCTTATGTCTTTGATAGTGTCCCTAGAATATGTCATGCACCAAGGTTAACTGGAATTGTTTCCAGACCACCCAATGAAATCTTCACTATTCCATAATTCATACTCCGACTTATCTCTCAACAGCCTCACCATGACACCACTCTTTCATGACCCCGTCCCTCAAAAGATACTTGTCCTGAGATGGAAATTAAGAAAGGGAGATAATGAACTTTGAGACCTGCCTCCAATAGGCCCTGGGTTAGAGACTAGCACCAAGAGGGTAAAAATATCACAATATGGGAAGCATTACCATTTTATATGGAAACCAGACTAGGAGATAAGATGAATCATCCACAATGAAACTCAAAGAAATAATATAAACAAACCCAAATATACCCCATATGCATGTGTAAAATAGAAATGATACAGTAAAAGTATCAAAAGTAAATACCCAAAAGAAAAGCTAAGAAAGTGACACAACAACTGTCCAAAGGTCCAAGATAGTAACACCCAAAACGGTCCACAAAATCCTCCTGGAAACCTAAAAATAGATTTTTATATATAGGGTGAGCATAGAAGTATACTCAGAAGGAAAAGAAAAGTCTCTCGTGCATATGTGAAAGAGGAATAATAATGCCCCCTTGAGAAAACAACAGAACCAAACAACACCTAAGAAGGAATAATAACCACCCCAACCTCACCATGGCACACTCAAAAAATAATGAAATTCAAGTAATATAATATATATCATATCAATGATAGGGTATCCCACACCACTTTCCCACTTATTAGCCACTCTTACACCCCAATGATAGTGACCCTAACTCTTATTAATATACCACATCACATTCCGATTGTACACACCTAGGAATCATAACACATCCCATCCACACACACCTGGGCATTAGAATACATCATGCCCACACACACCTAGGCCTCACAACACATCCTTCCCACACACACCTGGGTCTCACAACGCATCCTGCCTATACACAACTAGGCCTCACAACACATCCCATATCATCCTAAAGACACCTAGTAAAGAACATAACAACTCATCCCAAAGACACCCAGGACACCATATCTCATCATATCCTTCCCGAAGAAAGTTGTACTATCATCGCCTGAATGTGGGATCAGGGAAGAGTTAGTGGCCAACCATCAATCCTCCCACAAGGATGTTGGAAAATACACCCTCCCTAATGATTATGGGGGTGTTCGTCACATATTTATCAACTAGTGTGGGGATAGTAAAGGCATTTGAAAGAAAATACAAATATATACATATACTAAACACTCAATCCCAACCTATGGGGTTTCAGATAAACAACCAACTCACAACATTACCACATTTGATTCTACCTCTAAATTCAAAACATCACACAACAATCCACAAAACCCATTTTTTATTCCTTCCAATTTTTTAAGCTATTTATATTCTATTATAAAAAAACCCAATCCATTAAAATATTTATTAAACAATTATCTATTCACTCCATCGCTACATGGATGAATGCTAAGCATAACACACAACAAGTAACACAGTTTTTAGAAGTATAATATCCCTAATATATTAAAGTGGATTCACATTATAGACACATCATTCCATGACCTATCGATACAAAGATGATTTATACATGCTTATCATGGATAAAACCTTGGAAAATTACCCTTACCAAACACTACCTTCCTTCTTCAAATTCATCCTTCCAAATCAATCATTCCAACAAAAACAAACCCCAAATCACAGCCACATCCAACAACACATGCCCATATCAACATATTTATAATACTAAACGACTATATAAGATAGTTCCTAGTACCACATCACTACATGAATCAAGGAAAAACATATTAAGATTTAACAAGTCAACCCTTATTTAATTCCACTTGTGAATTCATGGGTTATCACATAACTGGAAGATCTTAGGGCATTCATTAATTAGCTTAATATAAACGATTAAATGATTATTATATATAAGTGTTCAACATAAACCAAACAAAATGCATTCCATAAATCACATAGTGCACAAACAAGGACTCCCAATGGCCAAAATTTTCAGTGGGTAGTTAGCCTATATAATTCATAATATGAATAGAATAAAACAACAAAGAAAGATCATGCGGCACTTCTCCCAGCCCCCTGTATATTGATTTTAAATCGATTAAATTATATTTATTAATATAAATTAATATATTTTCACAAAGGAAGAATCCATATACCCACCCCACATGATATAGAATTAATAAAGACAAAGGAAAAATTACCTTTATGAATAACAATCCGCACTTCCTAGTTGTAGAAAACCATGGGAGTGCCTATAGCTGGTGATTCTCTAGTGAAACACCAACCAACTACTGCAACAATTTCCTCAACTCCTATGGAAAGAAGGACTTTGGTGGTCCCATAAAAAGATAAGGAAATAAATAATGTATAAAATGAAAGATATATCATCTTTATAAAAAATATAAACAAAGTCACAAGATTAGAAATAGTTTTGGTTTTCCATTAAAGGCAGATCTGGACAAGAACATGTGTTTTGACTAGTTACAAGCCTCTGATGCCTTAGGTAATTAAAGATAAAATTTATGTTCTATGAATTGGGCATAAAACCTTTTAAATTTTTCTTTAAACTCATTTTATGTCAAATAAAGATAAAAAAATGGAAAAAATCTAAGAATTTAAATCACTGTGCACGAGGCACTACTGGACGAGGCACCACCAGTGAGGAACTGACAAAAGAGGTACCTCAGATTGAGGAACATTTGGATGATGCACTATCATGATCAACCGCATACCACTATCAGTAAGAAACTGTCTTAAAAAAACCACTAGATGGGGCACCGCTAGTCGAGCGACCGTCTGCGATTCATCGCCAGTGAGTGACCAACTTGGCGAGCTACCACAAGGGTGAGCTACTTCCAGGGGGACACTACTAAGGTGACACCACTGTGGTGACACAGATGGGGTGACATAGTCTGGATGACACCACATGGATGACACCTAGGGGTGACACTCAGGGGTGACACTCAGGGGTGACACTGCAGGGGTGACATCACCAAGGTGACACCGTCAGTGTGACACAACTAGGGTGGCACCACAAGGGTGACACTACTAGGGTAACACCACAAGGGTGAGACACCGTTAGCATGAGGAACCCTTGGAAAACATGGGTAAACTGGTAATTTTGGAAAAGTATTGAAATAAGTCGCCTTAAATTCCCATAATAGCTCAAACACCTAATTTCTTACAATTTAATGGGCTGGAAAGGTCTAGGATTTTAAAACATGGGTCTGGGGAACCTCTGTTTGTATCAGTGCAGGGTTTAGTTATTTTTAATAATTAGTTTTGCTATATTTTATCATTAGGATGAGTGAAATTTATTGAAAACCTTAGTGATGTGTCTATTTTGAGGATAATATCCATTTTTTGTAAAATATATATAATATGATTTCTTATCAATTACATCTCAGTATGGATACTAACAATTGGATGCAACTCTGGAATAAATACACATAGGTTTATCTGTAGGTTTTCGGTATAATAGAACTACTATATTGGGTATCCCAAAATCATATTTTTATCATAATTTTTAACTAATTTTTGATATACAATGATGATAAACTCAATGATATGTATAATTAAATCCACATTTAATTTATCAGAGAATTCCAAAACTAAAATATAAGATCATCACATATTATTTAAAATTATTGTAAATAATTTATAAATTAAAATATGATGAGTTCTTCACTAGTTGAAGAATTTGAAAATGGGTCTACGTCATACCATCATTTTGTTGTAGGAATAAAGTGTATATTACCTTTAGTGGATATAAGTATGTGATCCACGAATATTTGAATGTCACCTTAGGAGTGTCTAGTTGCTATCACAGTAGGTCCTAACACTTTCATTGTTCTCCTTTGATCACCCTGAGAATTTCATTAATAAGGATTCCCTTGGTTCATTATATAATTGAGAGTGGAGGTAGAGGAGGATCAATCTCTATTCATTCAACTATTCTTGGATAATGGAGCACTCTTGGGACTTGGAAGTATTCTCTAAATGTTTTTGTGCACAACCAAAAGAAAAGGAAACCACATGTACGAAATAATATAATTGGATTTATATACAGATAGTGTTCGAAAATAATAATTTTTTCATGACCTGTTATTATTATTTTTTGATAATCAATAGGGAATCCCATTCCTATAATAATAATAATATTATTATTATTACTATTATTATTATTATTATTATTATTTCATGACATGTAGAAAACTAATGAATTAATTAAATATTCTTTATCAAAATAATATTTAATGTATATTATTTCTCACCAGACCCTTAATATCAACCCAACATTCCCCCATAATATTTATCAGGCCTTGAATAATGAAAATTTAGTTAATAAATAAATTTCACTACATTTTTTTGCTAATAAATAATTAAAAATTATATTCACTAAATAGAAAATAAACATTTATTAAATATTCTTCACATAAAATATATTCTCAAATAACCAGTGATGGAATATATGAGATCATGAAAACATGAATAATTATTAAACCACCTGCATGAATACCAGTTATTCCACATTTTAAATAAATAATAATAACAATATTTAATTGAGGTTCTAGATATATTTAGTGTTTGACCCTCTAGGCCTCTTTCTCAGTGGCATTAGGAAAAGTAGCCAAAAGTATAAGTTTAGTAATAAAAAATACACCAAGGAATCCATAGAGAAAGAAGTGAATGTCATAATGATATAAAACCTCATATGGATGATAACTATACAATAGAATCCCATTATTATGACATCTCTAATCATGTTGGTTATATGTTGGTGTTATCATATTATGTTCTCGATGTCTCTTTCTTTGACCTTTTATAAATTGATCTTGCCTATATGACACCATGGACATGGATTCATATAGGCTATATCATTTCCATCAAAGTGAATGAGATATCAACTTTCATTAAAGAAAAAGGTATAAATACTTTCTCGCATTATTCATTAATGAAATAACACTCGTGACACACCCAAGATATAACACTTCTCCATGAACATATGTAATCTGTATTTCGATCAACACATCAATTTACATGAATCATAATACCCATTAATATTAATCTTAATGTCTAAGGATCAATATACACATCTATAGATATGAACATAAAATGAATCATATAAATGTGGATTTCCAACTGGTGGGTCTTGTTCATATAATCTCTTACACTGGAAATTACCAAGGGTGCACAACATTAGAAGGCTCCTCAAAGTCCTATGAGCCTCCAAAATTAATATATAGAATATTTTATCCCAAAAATTATTTCGTCTGGATGTTTAACATATATTTAAGAATACTATCATGACACTTCTGGGTTCTCATCATAGTAGGGAACTACTATAACCGTTCACTGTGACTAATAATATTAAGATATTATCACATACTATATCCTAAATAAAAGAAATCATGATGTGATTTGTTTATTAATATTCAATACTATGAATACTATAAATAAAAAATACACAGAAGATGGTTCTAGGGAAAAAAATTTAACAAAATCCCACATTAACTGGAGCCAACTGATAATAACCTCTGTCAATCTAGCTCTCACATGATACTCATGCTTCTACTAATATAATGAATTAGTCAAGGGGTCTAACAAATTTTCTTATATGGAAAATCTAATTAATACAACTTCACCCCTCGGAGAATAATCCTTTAAGAGGTGATAATTCTAGAGTATGTTCTTTTTCCATTGGTGTGACACTAGTTCTTTTTTAACATCCAACATTATAGTATTATCAAAATATTGTGATATAGTCTTTACTACTAGGAACCACATCGAGATCATGGAAAAAAATTCATATAATTTTTTTTTGGGATTTATCAGAGTATGTTATATACTCAGACCACACTCTAGAATCAGTGAAAACATGATTTTTTTAACTCTTCCTTCTCACAGATCCCCTGTTGAGACAAAATTAATATCCTGATAGTGACTTCATATCATCATGATCTTTTTTAAAAATTAAATCATTATAACCCCAGATGTATTTCTCCTCATCTCCTCTATACACCAGGAACATATCCTTAGATCTTCTCAGATACTTAAGGATGACCTTAATTGAAGACTAATATTGTTCACCTGGATCAACTTCATATCTGCCTGCCACGATCAATTCATTGGCCAAATCGAGTATAGAAAACAACATGACATACACGATTGATTATATCATTGAATAATATGTGATTTTAATCATACTGACTTTCTCCTAATGCGTTTAAGGACGCATTTTATTAGAAATATGTATACTATGTGACATAGGAACCAATCCCCACTTGGAATTTTCCATACTAAATATCCTTAGTATCTAATCAATTTATTTACCTTTATTTAGTCTAGGAATCATATTGTATCTATTAAAAATAACCTCGATCCATATAATTTAGGCTACATCATCCAAGTCCTTCATGGAGAAACACTTATTTGACTAATTCTCAAAAGACTTTAATCATGTTATTTCATTTCAAATATGTAACATGTCATCAATATATAATATGAGGAGAATGAAAACATTCACGCTAAAATTATTTTAAACACAAGGTCACATTCATTCTTAATGAACCTGAGTTCTTTTATAGAATCATCGAACTATATTTTCCATGACCAAAATGCTTGATTTAAAAAATAAATGGGTCTTTGTAATTGGAATATTTATTTACATCACCTGAAGTCACAAAAAATTCTATTTGTGCCATAGGTAAATATTACTAAAGGTTTCTGTTAGTTAAAAATGTTTTGATATCCATCTACCAAATTTCATAGTTTTGGTAATATTATATATCAAGTAGTATTTTTATGGATTTATACATTGAAACTGGAGAAAATTATTCATTATATTCAATTTCATGATGTTGTTTAAACCCTTTAGCCACTAGCCCTAGTTGTGTTTTCATATATCAATAGTTACTAGTATGAGATCAAAATGGATCCTTTTGAGGCCTTGCATAGTCAAACTTGTAAATCTCCATTATATTGGTGAGAGATCAGTGAAGGTTCCATAGTTGGACTCAGATTGGTTCAAGAGACAAAATCAATGTTTTGGTTGATTCATCAAAGTTTGTTGATAAAATAGATATGGTATAAGTCTTATACTGATTGGAAGCATAGATCATTGGATTTTTCAGTTGGTAACTATGTGTTATTGAAATTTCACCCCATCTTGGTCATTG
This sequence comes from Viscum album, assembly GCA_963277665.1. Classification (NCBI taxonomy): domain Eukaryota; kingdom Viridiplantae; phylum Streptophyta; class Magnoliopsida; order Santalales; family Viscaceae; genus Viscum; species Viscum album. The sequence continues at coordinate 1,950,385,616 of OY728161.1, read as the reverse complement.
ATGGATTGGTTGGTAAGGGAAGCTTTCTCCTTGTTTGATGAGACCTTTTAAGGTTCTTGAGTAAATGGGGAAAGTGTCTTACCATTTATAAATTACACTACAATTGACATTGATATATAATTTGATTATTATATTATAGATACAAAAGTATCTTTCTAATTGATCTCATGTTTTGAGCTAGAGTGATCTTGATGTCGAGCCTAATTTTTCCATGACTGAGAATCTAGTTAGGATAGTTGATTTTGAGACCAAGGTACCTTGTTAGAGGATAATACCTTTGGTTCACATGCTATGGAAGTTTGGTTATAGTTCTCTTGAGACATGGTAGTGTGAGGTACTGATGAGACCCTTCAGTATAGAGGCTTCTCGACAAGATTTCCAGGGATAGGAAGTTTTTATGGGGGGGGGGGGGGTTATAACATCCTGTAACCTTTCTATTATGTATGTTTTGGCCTTTTATTTTCATTCAATTTTTTCATTGGTTGAGTTACTTCAAGAAACAATTGGGAGGATACCTATAATGGTCAAGGCTAAGATTTTTTTTGGAATTTGTAGCATAAAAACCATAGTTTCTATAGTCTGGAATGGATTTACACACTATGTAATAGTTTTACATGACATGTAATCATCGCTTAGAATATTGAATAAAATTGGTACATAGTGTGAAAGGTCACATTCCATGTACAGTTTAAATGATGTTTAAATATTAAAAATTTTGTTTTTAATAAAAATTTTGGGGTTTTCAGCATATACATGAATCAATAATTACACGATGTGTAATTGTGTTACACATTGTGTAAAATCCCAAGTGTCAATTTTAAGCATGCAGTTCATATGGAAATTAAAATTTAATTTCTCTATGTTTACTTCCCTCTTAACTTAGATCCATTCTTTGGTAATTTTGGAAATCTTTCATCATCCATGATCATTCGCTCGATGATTGATCTCCATTGTTGTTGAAGTTCATATTTCTGAGTAAGTGGATTTTCTAGTTTCTTCCATCCTATCCCTCGTTCCTCCCTGGGGGCTGGTAGATCATATTGGGATTGGTTGATCTAAAATATATGTTTTTGAATCTTGTTTATAGGTTGAGTTCCTAGATATTTTGTTCCTTTTTTTCTTCATTGGTGAGTCCCATTGTGGGTTTTGTGAATATTTGAGAAATGTAGGCGGTTCATTAAATATTTTCTAATTTATTAAAACATTTGGTTTTGAAATTTATTTCAATTTTTTTTAAAAGAAATTGATACAGATTAGAACATAGATTTGAATTGGAATAGAATTTTGGGGAAACCCCCCAATTCTGATTAAACTAGAATATTGGGGAGTAATTAGAAATTGATGGATCTTGTAAATTGATTTTGGAAAATGGATTAAATTTATTTGATTGAAAACATATGATAAGTATTGAAGTGAAAAGGCATGAAATAATGAAAGAACTATCTTTTGGTTTTTGAACATGAATTGTATTTTTTAAAAGAAGAAGTGAGCGATTATGAGCTATTTTGAAATGAAATGATTTCCCCCTTTTCTATTGATTGATTGAGAACTTGCAAGCCTGGGTAGTAAGTGGGTTATTTGGGAAAACACACAAGGTTGGTAATTTACTAGTAACAAATTGATGATTTAGAAATCTAACAAAAACCAAGTTCAAAAAATCATCTACTCTATAAGATGTGTATGGGTCCTATTCGGGGTGAGCCTAGGGGATGTGTGTGCACATACTTACTATGATCACTAATATGATATGTGGTAGGATACTATAACTTGGCACTACTATACAATATGGTTGGTTACTATGGATATTATTGGGACTATTTTGATTGTAAATTCCATTTATTGTGAAAATGATCTCCACTTCCCTAATGATTTATATAAAATATTTTATATAAAGTTTTTATTTAATCCATGTTTGAAATGTTTTCCATCATTTAAAATTAAAATAGTATTTTGTTTTAAATTTAAATCTATATAAAATTTCTTATTTTAATTTAAATTGAATAATGATTTATTTTATTATCATATAATCTTATTCTTAAACACTTGGTGAGAACCTACTAGGATTTTAAGTTTATACCCTACCTTTGACATTAAGAATTTGTTGTTTTCATTCTTTTAGGTATGAGTAAAAGGAAATCTATTCTTGTATAAGGTGGATATTATTGATCCCTTGGATCTTGGAGTGGCATGTCCTTTTCATATATTGGGTTATCTTATATGTTTTATGGTACTTTGATGATTTAATTTTTGGGTTTGGATATATCTGTTTTTTTCTGGTACTATCTCCCTTTAAATTTTTTGAATATATTGATTTTTATCCATTTCTTCTTTTGTCTTTGATTAAAATTCATTCAATATTTTATTTTATATAGTTATAGGTTCTATTCACTAACCCATGGAGATTGGTAATTCCCTTTGGTATATGTTAGGATCAGCTCTGGTACTAGGGTTTCTGGGCCGACACATGAATATTTGATTCAAAAAACATGTTTTTTAAAAATGATTTCAATTTTTTTCAATGATCTATTAAGATTAATTTCAGAGTAATTTTTTTTCAAATTATTTAATATTTTAAATATTATTTTTCAAAGGTGAAATTATATTTTACTCAATAAATGTTTTAAATTATTTTTTTAATGCTTACATCATATGTTTTCAATGTTGTTTTCAAATAAAAGGATTTTTAAAATGTTTTGTGTCCTAAAAAATGATTTTTAATGAAATTTTATTTTCCCTTGAAATTATCCAAGTGATCTTTAAACATCCTTATCCATATAAGATGAAAAACTTTGATATAGTTTAGGATTTACTATGGATATGATTTGAGGAAACTATTCTTATTATTTATTTGAATTATTTATGTTTAAGATGAGAAGTTTTTTTAAGAAACCTATTTCTCTTCTATAGGTTATGCCATGATAAAATGCTTATGAAACCTGATTCCTTTCATGGGTTGTTCTATGATTACGAAACAAGTCTCTTTTACATAGGTTTTGAAATGATGAAATGTTTACAATAACCATTTAATTTCATGGGTTATGATATGATTTTTATGAAACCCATATCTTTTAATGGGTCATGTTATGATGAATGTTTTATTATATTATGATACACATAAATATGGTTTTCATTAAGTAATGGGAGGATCCTATGTATGCCTCTAATTTATTGTGTAACGATGGATATTTCATGAGTGTATATGTTATGCATTAAACTAATTACATATTCACAATGTTATATGTGAACCTGAGTACATGTTTATAATGTTATATGTGAAACTGATTACATGTTCACAATATTATGGGTGAACCTAATTACATGTTCATAATGTTATGCATGAACCAGATTACATGTTCACAATATTATGTGTGGACCTGATTACATGTTCATAATTTTATGCATGGACATGATTACATGTTCGCAATGTTATGTTTGAACATAATTACTAGTTTAAAATTTTATGAATAAACTTGATTACATATTCACAATGTTTTTTCTAGACTTTTCTTTCATGTCTATAATGATATCTGTGGACATAGTTACATGTCCATAAGTTTATGTGAGGGATTGATATCATGTCCTTAACTTAATGAGTGAAACCGTTTCTATTTATATATGTGAAAAATGTTATAAGATGATGTGTGTTCCACAAATCTATGTCCATAAGTGAACCTGTTTCTCTTTGGATCATATTATTTGATTATCTTATGATTAATGTATTATAAAATACCAATATTTATTCCATGACTCAAGATTATTTTCTCTGAAATTCAGGGTATGGTTTTAAAAAGTTGTGATTATCTTCACATACACTTATGTTCTTATTATGATTTTTTATCTCCTTTATTTTCACTTACTTAGCATATGAGCTCAATATTTCTTTTGTTTCCTTTCCCCAGGTTATGAAGAAAGGTTTTAAGTAGGTTTACTAAATGGGATGATCTTTATAGGAAACTTTGAAGATAATTCAATTAGTTAGAAGATTGTGTTCCAAGTTTCAAATGAAACTAAACTATTACAGTCCCCAGGAATGTAATTTTGCAATGTGATGAATATTCATCCAAAATAATTTAATATCCACATATGAGAAGCCTATGTCCCTATAGAAACCATATGACCAAACATGGTCAACTGGAAAGGGGAACACATTTTGTCCAAACCGGGAAACCACTCCTCAAAAGTGGTCTTATTCATGGTTGGATCATGGTTAAAGTAAACATGAATCCATACTATGCATTACAGAATAGGATCTCTATATGGGGTGTGCGTTTAAGCTATATAGTTACTCCTACCGATGTGACCTCTCCAACAAACTATGTGAACAGTTTTTTATACCAAATAAAATGTTTTAAAAATTCATGGGACCCTAGTTTCACTCAAATGAAACCAAAATATCATATTTTCTCAACCTAATCCTTCCACTGTAGTCTAGAGGCTTCTCACTTGGGATTCTAGGTGGGTTTTCTTTTTTTTTCTTGATGAATCAACACAAGGTATGTTGTGTTTTTTACCAGGTTTAACAATTTCATGTTAGCTCCTCATTGGATCTCTTCTACTCTCATATTTGGGAACACAAAGGGGATATTTATGATATATTTAAGGGGTTTTATAGAGTATTTATGTTTTCCTAGTGTATCTGGGATTATGAGTACCCAATATACTATTTCCTAGTCACTATTTTCAAAGGTGAATAGTTCTACCTTCATTCCTAAGGTAGGCACCCCTATACAATGAGTTAATTATTTTAATATCCTATCATTGTTATAAAATACTTGTGGGTTATTCATTTATTTCATGTTATTTGTGGTTTTAATGGATTTCAAATAAATATACTTGTTGTTTATTGGGGTTTTCTATAAAAATAGGTTTTTTACACCACGTGTTCGATTAAATTCTTCAATGGTGTTTTTGGTTCAGAAATGGGTTTTCAAATAACAAAATAGTTTTTTTGGCTTTAAAAATGTTTTATAAATTATGATCATGTGTTTGAAATTGATTTTGGAATGCTTGTAACATTGGGAACCTTGGGTACATCAGGAACAGACATGTCGCTCTTAGTGTGTTTAATTACACTAGTATTTTTGTGATATCAATAAATTTTTGAAGGGATAACAAATAGTTGGTACCAAAATATTTGTATTTTAGTATTATTTTGTGTCTAGTACATTCTACCATAGGATATGGCCCAAAATAGAGTGATTTTGGGTTTATGATTTGTTTATAAAATGATGTATTTGTTTTATATATAGTTTCTCACATGTTTTTTAATGAGTTTGTATCACATGGTTTCACATGATGGATTATTTCATGTATATGTTTTTACATACTTTACATATGGTGTGTAGATATAATTTATTGTTTTATCACATATACTTTTCATATTCCTGGATTTGTGAATAAGAATGGTTTTTTTGAAAACCAAAGGTACTGATTTATAGATGAGGTTGAATTTATGAAAATGTTTTATAAAATAGTTTCTCTTTTAAAAGATAGAACAATTTCATTCTTGATTCTAGACCTAGTATATAATCTGTAATGGCATCCTAATATGATTTTTCTCACAACCTACTTTTTTCTTTTGGAATTTTTTGATGTAGTATTTTAGATCCATGTAAAGGGAAGGGAATCATGTATCATTCCTGTTTCTCTTGTTGTCACAAACTTCATAGCAGGATGATTTGATGGCCATGATTGGTCACATGGGGATTTGTTGGTTTTTTTTGTTAAACTTTTCGGGTTTAACCTATTTGTCTTGGATTGTATAGATCTTTATGTATCACTTATCTAGTATGTTGTACTTTGGTTTTATGTCTTATTTTATTTTTTATTTTCCTGACTTGTTCCATTATCCCACTACACCTCACCACTATGACAGGCTAGCTTGGAGGGCTTGTCTAGTTAACTTGGGTTGGATAATTACTATAATTTAAAAAAAAATAGATTTATTTAAAATTAAAAATGTAGAATACATATACCATGTATGAAACACAATGAGTACCTATTCAAACTAACCATTGTGTATTAAATTCTTATACTGTTTATTAATGTGGATTGTGTCATAAAAGACTTATCACATAATTTCGGGGAATGTATATAGTCAAATAAATGACATTGTAAATACATGTTATTTACACAACATGTTATGTTTTTATGCGCAAATTTTTACTAATGTATTAAAACTTATACACAATATACTATTCCAAACAATACACATAAATTAATTATAAATTTAATATATAAAAATCCCATCACATGGCATATATATAGTCAAATAAAAAACACACAACACACAAGTTGATAATATTTAAGTAGTATAATAAATTAATTTTAATTCAATGTAATTTGGTAATATACAAAGCGTTTAATATATATCTGGATCATGTGTATATTTTTCACCTTCTGTCAATGACACACGACTAGGGACTCAGTGTGAAATAATGCCACACAAATTGATGGAGTAAATGGTGTGTACATGGGCAAAATGTTCTTTAGTCTCTGAGTTATATGGTCTCCATTCATGTAGGATGTGTAAGAAAATACATGACCCATCATTGAATAAAGGTTTACATGATGTATATTGATGTTATACACCATATAGTCCATCTAACTTTGCACCAAAATGGACTAATCAACAAGTGGTGTATTTAAATACACACTGCATGTGATAAATGCTCATATCCTAAATTAATTCCACATTAATTCATGAATTGACTTCGTGAATTTAAGATGGGTACAAGGTGTGTACCAACAGGATACATGGTTTGTACTCTTTTATTATCAATCCATAATCCTTAACACCTAAAGATGATTTCTTAAAATTCTATTCATTCATAAAATTAATTTATTTTCAATATATTTTCAAGATTGAAGAGGAATAATAGAAGATATCACAATTCACATTAAATAATTATTTAATTTTAATTTAAAACTAATGATAAATACGTAAATCAATCAGTTGTATTTAAATAATTATAAATAATTATGTGGCCACTCTGATAGAACTTGAAGGTTTCAGTCACATCCTAGATTGGGTATGACTGAAACAACTTTTTTTCAAAATTTATTATCACTACGATATGTATATAAATGACAAATAAAATGAACAAAAGAATTTTATCAAATATTAATTGATTATAGAATGATGGAACCAAAATGATGGATCATTACAAATTTTATGTATAATTAATTTAAATAATTAAATAATTACCCTTTGATGAATTCTTTCTTCATTGATAAATTTCATAACGTTTCTACATCTTAAAATCTTTGTGTTGTAGGAATCAAGAGTATATTCTATTTTATGGTGATCTACACATGCTCTAAGAACCTTTAAATTACATCCTATGAATCTTCAGGTTCTTATGTGATATATCCTAATGCTTATATTGTTAACCATTTATCACCCTAGGAATCACTTCAAGAAGGATTCTATTAGACCTCTCTATAATCGAGAGTGGTGGTGGATGAGGATCACTCTCCATTCTTCAGAATGTTCTTTGATAGGGGAGATTTCAAGGTCATTGAGAGAATTCTCTAAATGTTTGTGTTCAAAACCAAAAAAATGGAAGCTATACATACGAAATAATATAACAGGGTTTATATACTACTAGGGTTAGAAAATTTTAATTAAACATATACTCTTATTAGTTTTCCTTAATCTCTATAGATCCACATATCTATAATAATAATGATAATAATTTACTTGATAAAAACTCATAAATTAATTAAATATTATATATTCAAATTATATTTAATATATATTATTTCTTACCACCATTAAACCTAGTCATCCATTCCTCCACTATATTTTTTGAGCCTTGAATAATTATTATCTATTAAATAAATAAATACCACAGTATTATCCTTCGACAAATAAGTAAATAATAGATTCACTAAATAGAAAATAAATATTTATTATATATTATTATCATAAAATATTATCTCGAATAACCAGTAAAGGAATATATAAGATCAAAAAAACATGAATAATTATTAAACCACATGAGGAAATAATACTTACATAAGATGTTAAATAGTAAATAAAAATATTATTTAACTAAGGTTCTTGATACACTTAGTGTGTGACCCACTAGACCTCTTTCGTAGTAGAATAAGGAGAAGCATATCAAAGTCCAAGTTTAGAATCTAGAAACATGCCAAAAGACACATATAGAAAGAAGTTAATGTTAGAATGACATAAAACCTCATATGGACACTTACTATGTAATATACTCACTTTATCATGATATATCTAATCAAGATGGTTTCATGATGGTTCCATCAACCTATGTGTTCGATGTCTCTTTCTTTGAATTTCTAAAAATTGAACTTTTCTACATAACACCATGGCCATGGATTTATTTTGGCTATATAATTAAATAAAAAATTATTTAAAAATATTCATAAAAAATTTCCAAACATAAAAAAATCCAAAAGATTTGATGACATTTTCTTCTACAATGAACAAAACAATTATTTGAAAAAATATTTAACCAAAATAATTATTAAAAATATTATTTAATATAAATTAAACCTAAAATATCATTACAAATTATGTTCTGAAAATTTAAATTATATTTTATCCCATAAATATATTAATCACATACCTTGATCATATGAACTCCCAAAAAGATATTAATATTTTTCCAAAATAACCTAAATTTACTTATCACCAAATTAATTTTTAATGCTCATGGTTATCGATATTTATGAACATATATTACCAATAAAAAATAACCCGTTGTACCTATTAACCATTCTTACTGTAATATTAAATCCATTTTTTTCAAATCCATTATAATGGTTCCTAAAGAGAATGTGGATTAAAAAAATCATATCCCCTGGGAGTGTAAAACTGGTTGTATAGTTATTCCCACTTATGGTGCACTTAGTGAATATTGAGTTAATATACAACAAATACTTTTTAGGGTAACTACCCATAGGTTCATCTATGCCAAATCCTACATCCACTTGTTTGTATCCAGAAGGGATTCCATTTCAAGAAAACCACAAAATCTTAACATTACAAAAACATAAAGATTTCATTGCATACTTATACTTATCTACAAGATTTTAAATAATGTTATCCTATCCTTATACCTAATGAATATAAAATCTTTAAAAATTTAATATTAAATCACATACCAACTAAAAGGGTTATCAATACATAAATCAACTTTTAATATATCACCAATCAACTAAATCTCCCAACACATAAAACCTCAAAATCATATATATACCTTAAAAATTATGATCAAACATAAAATTATTAACCCATGATAGTATCTAAAACTCTTAAAATTTCCTCATTTGGTAAAATTATAAACATTAAATTTATATAAAACTTTTTTTGATACCAATTATAACACCCCATATATGTACACTCATATCTAGTGATAAAACATACACTTTACAAATTGGATTTGATTCCAAAATAAATTAACCAATTTAACCATACATAATTACAATATCAATAACCTTCAATGATCCACTTACATACCTTTGAAATTTTATGTTTAGTGTTTTAGAGAAATAGGGAAAACCCTTTAATTAAAAAAACCCATGATGACATCATCAAATGGGTATTTTTCCATTTTACCACGAACTTATTATTTCATAATAATTCATCAATATCTTCTATAAAATTCTCTATACATGATACCCTTATAGACCTATCATACATAAAATCATTCATAATAACCTAAGGAAATGGAAATATAAGAAGGGTGAGATAGAATTCTCAATAAGGGTAAACATAATAATTATAAATAGAAGATCATAAGTGGGAAATACTGATCATATGGGCATGACAATATTATCATTTATTATGAAAAAATACCCAAAAGGTCACATATAATTAATCATGAGTCATGGAATAAGGATCTATCCAAACAAATACTCGAGTCATAAAAGTGTATAATCATCAATAATCAGTAATGATCCATGAGATAATATCATAATCTTATGTAGTATGTTTTTACACACACATAATCATATAAAATAATTTAACTAGTCATGATTAACTGCTTATACCATCCTAACACTATGGATAGAGTCTCAGAGTTGATTAGGTTCACTCTATATTCCTATAAACATAGTGGATATAGTTGTATAGTTTATTAGGTTCTCTCCCTATTCCTATAAAAATATATCTAAATTGGAGGCTACTCACTATGATATTCATCACAAAGTAAGATTGAAAAAACTACCCATTTACCATTAGGGGCTTAAGCCAATTAACCTTGTGCCCTCTTGGAATTGTGCCAATCACCAGTGTACCCTCTTGGGTTTGGTCCAACCTATCATATACATATTTTGAGATCATGATATATAAAACATTATCGAATTAATTGGAGGTATATATAATTCTAGGTTTACCCATCACATAATAAAAACCATACATAAGTATTCTGTATGATCATAAGAAAATTCATCATTTCATCATTTCTTAATTAACCATTTATAAAAAAAATTATTTCCTAAAAACATTATTATAAATTAATTATTATAGAACACAGAAAGAACTAAATTGGATGTTATCATTAATTAATAATCCTAGAGAAGCATAAAAATCCCTCAAGGATGTTGACATATATGAAAAATAATTCTATAAAATCTTTTTAAATATTCTTTGAAAAATAAGATAAAACATAAATTTTTTTAGTATCTCTAAAAGATAAAAATTACAAAAAAAGGGGAATATTATTTTCTTTGAAAACCCATAATTTTTTAAAGTAATACTAATAATAAATAATGATAATTGTTGAAGGAAAAATGCAGTCAATCCCTAAATGTTAAAAACACTATTTTCATTCTTTTTTAAAAAGTCACAAGTGAGTCTAATGGAAATAATTTGAAAATATTCCCTTAAAAATTAGTAAAGAAACTAAATGGTAGTATAAAATTCTATTCAAAATATTTGTAAAAATTATATAATAACATTCATAAAATAATTTTTAATTACATTTTTATGGAAGATAAAAATTTTTGACAAGAATTAGAAATAACATCAACTTTTCTTAAAACCATTATTTTGGTATTTTGAGTACCAAATATAGTAAAAAAAGGAAATAATACTTGAAAATACTTGAAATAACTTGAGTAGAAGATAATATATAGGGTTTAATAGGTAAAGAATATAACATTTCTGACAATGGAAATTTGCACCGAAACAATCCTGATAAAAAGTGAGACTATAACATAAAACCATTATAACATTGGTAGGAATTTAATTAAATCCACAAGAAATAGTTAACTATATATATATATATATATATATTTGTAAATCCAAAAAAAATTCATGAAATGTTTCATATCCTGAATGGATTAAGGCCTTGATGTTTTTATTTATTTTGGATAATCCCCTTTTTAGATGGGTTGAGAGGGAACCCTTACATGACCTATAATCCTTATGGAACAAGGCCTAGTACATGACTCAAAGGCCCAGAGGCATAATTCCCAATACATGTCCTAAAGGACAAACTAAAATACACTAGAATTTCCCCTCCCTAGCATTTGGATCATAAAGGCACATATCTCCCCACCCCACATTGACGACCTTCAAGAATTTCCCCATGCATAGTTGTACGGTGCCTAGTACCGATGGTGAATTCCACACTCTATTTATCTTCCAATATGGTTAGATATGGTATGATGGCTGCTACATGCTCTGAATTTTATTTTGGTAACTAATTTATGTGGTCTTCCTGGGCTGTTACATGGTGTTTTTCTCCAAAGCCCATGGAGCGAAGAACTGAGCTGGCCCGAAGGACCTGTGGCCCAAAGGGCATGGGTGGCCCAAAGGCCTTGTTGCTCATATGCCCAAACTGGTGGCTTAAAGGAAAAAATGGATGGATAATTATGGATTTTACTGTACTTACTAGAATAACTCTACAGTAATTCTATAGTACTACTATAATAACCAATAAATCTTCCCCCATTAGGATTTTATCTTGGGATTCATGTAGGCTTACAGAGTGTGTTAACCACTCAGATACCACCCCAACTACCATCTTCTTTGATGCTCAACGTGGTTTTTTCATGTAATTTATCATAATATACATTCATATAATTTTTAAAAAGCACATAAAATTTAGAAAGTGATGAATATAGAAAATATTTTAGAGATGGGAAATTGAGATCTGGAAACCCTTACAACATTGGTATCTCCTGAATAAAAAAATCAATAAAAGATAGAATTTGATATGGATTTATGAATACCATTAATTTCATGAAATTTTGGTAAATAAAAACATAGGGTAATATATACACCACACAATATAAAACAAATTCTGAATATGAAATATGTCTCAAAGAAATAATAGTGAGATGAGAAACCCTTATTGCTTTTATAACATTGCATTGAAATACTATTTGAAAGAGAAAAAATGAAATAAAACATTATATACAAAGAATAAAGATATTATAATGATATAATACATAAAATATGATGTATATTAACAATATAAGCAAATATATGTGCATAATATATGACATGTCTCAAAGAAGGAAATTTTAGATGAAACCTTTACCTTAACCAATGGATTCCAAAAAAGTGATTTAACCTCATATATGATAAGCATAACTATATTAATAAATTATTTCATATAATTATTTATATATATTACCATTTATACTCCGTAATTATATTCATTCATTATACATTGATTAGTCAGTTAATATTTATTTTAATCATCAGATATTAGTAATTTCACATGTTCATAATACAGATGTCCGACCCCACAATTTGATATAAAGATTACAGTTTAATATCTTTTTAATGTAATTTAATATATGTAATTTTATGATTAAAATATTACAATTTCATTAAATTAATGTTCAATAGTGGTACTTGAAGATGAAATGAACAACAAGATTGTTTTAAGGTAATTTACTGATGTTAATGAGTTACTTTGTAAGGATAATTAATTATTATATTTTCCTTATATAATAATATTAATGAAATATATTAATAAATAATGTTATATAAATATAAAATAAATTTTTAGAACCACCAATGTAAGGAAATGATGAAAAAGAACTATAATACTTCATAGAGGCAGTAGTCTACATGTACGAACATGCAGTGTTTTAATTTTTCAATGGATGGAAATAAAGGTGTGTAAATAAAAATTCTTATTTAAATAATAATAATTATATTTTAAATATAATATATATTCATTATATATATATATGAGTATTCATTATAGGTGGTGATGAAAAATTATTTATGTCACTCCATGTAGGCAGTAGTTTGAACCTACGTACGAGTGACACTTTTATTTTCAATTAAATGTGAAAGAGATATAAAATTATTGTAACATTAACATAAAAATAATTAATTATTGTAAAGATAATTATGAAATTATATTAATATGGTTATGTAATATTTTATGTTGTTTCAACAATAAATAAACATGTAAAAGGTAAAAAATAATATATAACTCTTCCTTGGATAATATCCTTTGAAGAATACCTTAAGTTTTATTGGATGAGTATTTTAACGAAAAAACCTCTAGGTCATGGATAAATGTGTATGGAATGTTTTTGGAAAGATCTTGTCTGATCTAATATGATCAAGTGGTGTGTAAAAGTGAGAATAGGAGGTTCCATTTTATATGTTAGGGGAGTGGCACCCATGTAAATGCACTTAATTTTAAAATAATATTAAGTAGTTATCATGGGAAAGTGGCACCAAATGTATATTTTTTGATGATAGAAGTATATAAGGTAAAAATAAAACCATCCAATTAGATTTTGACACAATTTAGGGATAATATTTACCTTTTCTCTGAGGTTAAACCCCCCCCCCCTTTTATCCCATACTACCTTTTACTATGGGTGAAAAAATTTTACTATGGTAACTTATTTCTATTCCAAAAATTAAGGTAAACTCATTGCCTAATATTAATTATGATGATTCAAAATTTGGAATCCATTTTAATGATTCAATTTCCATAGGTAGTAAAAATTAATTTTAATATAATAATGAAAATAAAATGAAAAAATGTTTTTAGAAAATTTTGGGGTCCTTATGTCTTGGGAGGAACCGAGAAATGTATTTGAAACTCAGAGCCTTTTGGGACTAGCTAGTTACTACCATTGGTTTATCCGATACTTCTCTAAATTTTCATCATATTTGAATGTGCTCAACCAGAAATGGTTGATGTTTTTGTGGATCCTAGAATTCCAATACTCATTCGACAACCAACGAATAATTTGAATATAACTCTTGTATTTATTCTTCATAGGGAAGGTCCTGGCTATGTGTTTTACTATGATTCCTATATAATAGTTTGTGATATTTTTTGATTCAATTCAATCATGTGGTAGCCTATGGTTCTCAAAAAATTTGAATCGATGGTGGAAACTACCCTATCCATATCATGGATTTAAATATTATTATCGACATGCTCAAATGTTGGTGGAACTACCTTTTTAGAGTGAAATTTACAATGTTCTATAATCATTATATTCTGGGTATTATATTTTCTCAAAGGGATTTAAACCTAATATATTGGTTTTGGATCAAATATCTCCAAAATTTTGATTTTTATCTTTCCAATACACCTATAAAGTGGAATTCTATTACAGTTTACCCTAGTTAGAAGTTTAAATCTTAGGTTCTATGAGAGTCCATGCAGTAGTGGAAGCTCATGAGCTTCCTATATAAGACTGTAACACCACACACTACGAGAAAATAGCTTTTTGCGATGGACTATTTGCGATGGGAATTAATCCTGTCGCAAATAATCCGTCCTAGAGGTTATTTGTGATAAGGAATTATACCCGTCCCAAATACTTGGTTATTTACGGTGGGATTTGGGGTCCCGTCGCAAAAGGTTTGGTGTGGTTTGCGCGTCAAACCGCGGGAAGGTTATTTGCGATGGGGGGTATTCTCCCGTCGTAAATAGTGCGTCAGTCCGTGGGTATTTGCGACGGGTCCCATCACAAATACCCAACAGGGGTAACAAGGTTTTTGCGACGGGATGTTCTCTCATCCCAAATAGTTTGTCAGCCGGTACCTTTTTCGATGGGTCCCATTTCAAAAAAAAAACTATTTGCGAGGGGCAGCCCGTCGCAAGTAGTCCTGTCGCAACTAATCTAACCTATATATACCCCATATGTTTTTTCAAATCCACCTCTCATTTCTTACTCTCCCTCTCTATAAACTCAATTTTCAGAGAGAAAATTAGGGCGAGTTAGTTTTTTTTCACAAAAAAGTTGTGAAGCCATCTATATCAATAGGAGATCAAGTTTAAAGGTATTTATATATTTTTTAATTTAGTATTTATTTCATTTTTTTGGTGTTAATTTTAATTGTTTTTGATTAGTTGTAATTAAATTAGATTTAAATTGTTTTGTTATCAATATTTATTTGTAATAATAAATTGAAATTATTAGTACTAATTTTTACTAATTAGTAATAAATAGTAATAATCAGTAATAAATAGTAATAATTAGTAAAAAAAAAGGAATTATTAGTAATAAAAAGGAATAATTAGCAATAAATAGGAATAATTGGCAATAATAGGAATAATTAGCAATAAATAGGAATAATTAGTAATAAATAGGAATAATTAGCAATAAATAGGAATAATTAGTAATAAATAGGAATAATTAGTAATAAATAAGAATAATTAGTAATAAAAAGGAATAATAAGTAATAAATAGTAATAATTAGTAGTAAATAGGTATAATTAGGAATAAAATAGAAAAGATAGCAATAAATATTAATAAATTGAAATAAATAGTAATAAATAGCAATAATTAGAAATAAATAGTAATAAATAGCGATAAATAGTAATAATTATAAATAAATAGTAATAAATTGGAATAAATAGTAATAAATTGGAATAAATAGTAATAAATAGGAATACTTAGTAATAAATAGGAATAATTAGTAATAAATAGAAATAATTAGTAATAAATAGGAATAATTAGTAATAAATAGGAATAAATAGGAATAATTAGTAATAATTATGAATAATTAGGAATAAATGGAAATAATTACCAATAAATTACAATAAATAGAAATAATTAGCAATAAATAGAAATAATTAGTAATAAATAGCAATAATTAGTAATAAATAGCAATAATTAGTAATAAATAGAAGTAATTAGTAATAATTAGCAATAATTAGTAATAAATAGCAATAATTAGTAATAAATAACAATAATTAGTAATAAATAGCAATAATTAGTAATAAATAGGAATAAATAGTAATAAATTGCAATAATTAAAAATAATTAGTAATAAATAGAAATAATTAGTAATAAATAGCAATAAATAGTAATAATTATAAATAAATCATAATAAAGAAGAGTAAATAGTAATAAATAGGAATAATTAGTAATAAATTTGAATAATTAGTAATAAATATGAATAATTAGTTATAAATAGAAATAATTAATAATAAAAAGGAATAATAATAATAAATAGGAATAAATAGGAATAATTAGTAATAAATAGGAATAATTAGGAATAATTAGGAATAATTAGGAATAATTTGTAAAAAATAGAAATAATTAGTAATAAATAGAAATAATTTGGAATAATTTGGAATAATTAGTAATAAATAGAAATAATTATTAATAAATAGAAATATTTAATAATAAATTGCAATAATTAGTAATAATTAAAAATATTTCGTAATAAATAGCAATAATTAGTAATAAATAGGAATAATTCTTAATAAATAGAAATAATTAGTAATAAATAGGAATAATTCTTAATAAATGGGAATTAATAGTAATAATTCGCAATAAATAGGAAAAATTAGCAATAAATTGGAAACATTTGCAATAAATATGAATAATTAGCAATAATTAGCAATAAATAAGAATAATTAGAAATAATTAAAAATAATTAGCAATAATTTGAAATAATTATAAATAAATAGGAATAATTAGAAATAAATATGAATAATAAAAATAATTAGGAATAAATATAAATAATTCGAAATAAATAGCCATAATTAGAAATAAATAACAATAAGTAGAAATAAATTGGAATAGTTAGAAATAAATAGTAATAATTAGAAATAAATAGGAATAATTAGAAATAAATAGGAATAATTAGGAATAATTTGTAATAAATATGAATTATTAGTAATAAATATGAATAATTAGTAATAAATAGTAATAATTAGTAATAAATAGTAATAATTAGTAATAAATAGGAATAAATAGTAATAATTAGCAATAAATTGTAGTAATTAGTAATAAATAGTAATAATTATCAATTAATAGTAATAATTAGCAATAAATAGTACTAATTAGCAATAAATAGTAATAATTAGCAATAAATAGTAATAATTAGTAATAAATTGGAATAATTAGTAATAAATAGGAATAACTAGTAATAAATAGGAATAATTAAGAATAATTAGTTATAAATAAAAACAATTAGTAATAAATAGCAATAATTTGGAATAACTAGTAATAAATAGTAATAATTAGTAATAAATAGATATAATTAGTAATAAATATCAATAATTAGTAATAATTAGCAATAAATACGAATAAAAACGTATAAATAGGAATAAATACGAATAATTAGTAATAATTTGCCAGAATTATGAATAATTAAGAATAAATATATTGGAATAAATAGAAATAAATATGAATAAATATCAATAATTGGGAATAAATAAGAATAAACATGAATAAATAGGAATAAATAGGAATAATTAGGAATAAATAAAAATAAATAGAAATAAATAGGAATAAATAGTAATAAATAGGAATAAATAGGAATAAATAGGAATAAATAGGAATAAATAGGAATAAATAGGAATAAATAGAAATAAATAAAATATATTAGAATAAATAGGAATATATAAGAATAAATAGGAATAAATAGGAACAAATTAGAATAATTAGTAATAATTAGTAATAATTAGGAATAATTAGTAATAATTAGTAATAATAAGGAATAATTAAGAATAATATAAATTGTAATAAATTATAATAACTAATAATAACTTGGCACAATTTCTAGTGGATTGATGACACTACTTTTGCTCGATGACTCTTCATCTTTCAACTTTCACTGACTCAAAACTATATAAAAAGTATGCTTCTACGTATGCATATCCAATATCGTATACATGAGTTTGAATATGCATTCATAGGATCACATTTTCCATAATGTTTTTAGGCGTTGATAGTTGCAAAAAGATGATTCATCAATGAAAAGGTTGCTCTTTTGTTCGACACCACATTTACTAGTATCTTTCTCACACTGAAATCAAAATGAAGAATCTACTCAGAGGTACACTTCTATATTCTCGTATGCATGAGAATGAATATGCGTACCTCTAAGAAGATTCTTCATTGTGATTTTAGTGAGAGAAATTTACAAGTAAATGAGCTGTCAGACAAAAGAGTAGCCGCCAATCCTATAGAAATTGTGTCGTCCAAATTTAATGGTAATTATTAAGAAGTAGTTGTAATTATTTATATTTTTTTTAGATAATATTTTCATAATTTTAAATTATTCAAAATAGTGATGATTTTATATTTTATAGAAAAATACGGAACAAGGAAATCAACATCAGTCATTATTACATAATCTTGCTTGGATAAATCAAAACATAAATCCAAATGGTTCTGGTTTAAATCCTTTATATATTGAGGGTGTTGAAGTTTTCTTATGATTTGCAACATCATAACCAAAATATGTTTCAGAAGGCACAATTAAGTTTCCTTGTAAAAAATATACTCTAAGAACGTTTGACATATTTGAAAAGGTTGGGGGGCATCTCTTGTAGTTTGGTTTTCAACCAGATTATGATTTTTGGTATCAAAACGGTGAATGAGGTTCCAAAGAAGATACTAATAACTTGATTTTAGATTCATAATGGTTTCAAAATTTAGTACATGATATTACATGTATATTTGTTCTACAAACTGAAACTCAAGATGATATCGATTTAACTCCTGAGTTGGCACCATCAAAAATTTATGAGTTATTGAGGTCTGTTGAGGATTCATTATATCCTGGTTGCAAGATAATAAAATTATAAGCAGTTTTAAAATTTGTGGCTATTAAATCAGATAATGAAATGTCAAACAACTATTTGGATAAGATATTTTTTTGGTTAAAACACTTTTACCTAAAGGAAATGTATTGCTAGTAAATTACTATGAGAGAAAGAGGTTGGTTCGTAATATGGGCCTTAGTTATCAGAAGACTCATGCATGTGAAAATGATTGCATATTATATTCTGGTGAAAATGAGTCATTGGATAGTTGTCCAAAAAGTGGAAAAATAGAGGTATAAAAAAGATCAACAAGGGAAGTATGGATCGATTCCTATAAAACAGTTGAGATATTTTCCCCTAACACCTAGGTTCCAACATTTATTTATGTATCATAACACAACGTCAATGATTTCATGGCACAAAACTAATATTTCAATCGATAAAATCTTGAATCATCCATCTGATGGTGATTCATGGAAACATTTTGACTGTCTGCATCCATATTTTTCTTTAGAAGCCCAAAACGTGCAATTGGGTCTTTCTACTGAAGGTTTCTGTCTGTTTGGTTCTTATGGTAGTCAGTATTCATGTTGGCATGTCTTTATAACTCTATACAATTTACCACCATGGATGTTGATGAAAATCCATATATCTTTTTGACCTTATTAATCCCATGACATCCGAAAAAGAATATTGATTTTTGTTTGAAACAATTGATTAATGAGTTAAATGCAGTGTGGAGTAATGGTGTTAGTACTTATGATGTTGCTACAAAAAAACTTTCATATTAAAAGCTATATTGATGTCGATGATTAGTGACTTTCCAACATATGGCATGTTATCTGGATGGAGTACACATGGTCCGAAATTATGTCCTTGCTGTATGAAAGTCAACAAATCCTTTATGCTCGTCAATGGAAAAAACCTTACTTATTTTACTGTCATCATAGATTTCTTCCAACCAATCATCCTTTTTGAAGGAAAAAATCTCATTTCCGAAAAGACACAATTGAAAGGGATGAACCTCCGAAAATTATCTAAGTTACAGAGTTAAAATCAGTTGTATTTTCATTACCACCCATCACATTTGGGCCAATATTAAACCAACAGAAAATTCATGGCTTTAGAAAGGAACATAATTGGATAAAAGAGAGTATTTTTTGGGATCTTTTATATTGGTCTGATTTTTTGGTCCACCACATGTTGGACGTCATGCATATGGATAAGAAATTTTTTGATAATTTATTTCATACAGTTTTGGATACACCAGGTAAGACCAAAGATACTGTAAAACCACAATTAGATCTTGCCCAAATTTTCAGGCAACCAGAACTTGAAGTATTCAAAAATGTCAGATCATAGAGGTTAATGAATCCAAAATCAATTTATACACTATTCAAAGAGAGTCGCTTATTATTTTGTTAGTGGATTGTAGATTTGAGACTTCTTAATGGTTATGCTTCCAATTTGGGCAGATGTGTTAAGAATGGTCATATTACCGGATTAAAAAGTCATGATTTTCATGTTATAATGGAAATACTTATGATGACTGGATTCAATGTTTTATTGAATTCTATGATTTAGGATTCCATAACAGACATATCATATTTTTTTAGAGATATTTGTGTAGAAACAACAGACTACGATGTGCTAAGAAAACTGGAAGAATATGTTTCTTTAATTATATGTACACTGGAAAAAATATTTCCGTCATCGTTCTTTTACACAATGAAAAATCTGATATTACATTTTCCACATGAAGCTAAATGTGGAGGTCCAGTATAGATTCGATGGATGTACCCATTCTATAGATGCATGAATAAATTGAAGAAAAAAGTACGCAACAAAGAATCAGCTGAAGGCTCAATTGGTGAAGCTTATTTCCTAGAGGAAATTGCTTTTTTTCTGCTCTTACTATTTTGAATCTGAATATCCCTCAAAACACAACCACATGAGATGAAATGAGGGAATTGTTAATTAAAAAATAGAAAATCAATTATCAGTTTTTAATCAGCAAAATCTTGGCTTCGGTGGAGTTTACAAATGAAGGCTTTCAGATGATGAACATCACAGAGCTCATACATATGTTCTGCTCAACTATGAAGAAATGGAACCATTTTTACTTTGAGTACTTCTGTCACTTATTCTATAATTTATGTTACATTATGTAAACATATTTTATTTTTAGTTTATATGATAATAAGAACAAGAAACAACTTCCACAAATTACAACTGCTGCTTTTGAAGAAAGCAGACAAAATAAAATTTTTCAATTATTTTAAGAACTGGTAACATAAATTATTGATGGTTTAATATCAATTAAATTTACTATTTATTATATTGATAATTTTTTTAAAAAATTTCAGGTGTCTGAACATGATGATAAAATTGATAAGCGACTATGTAATTGAGTAACCCACCATCCAAAATGGTTAAATATTAAAATGAAAATGTGGTGAATTGTTTTCTAAATCATACACATGCATATAGGGAATAAAAAAACAATAAATATTGGAG
Organism: Viscum album; assembly: GCA_963277665.1. Lineage (NCBI taxonomy): Eukaryota > Viridiplantae > Streptophyta > Magnoliopsida > Santalales > Viscaceae > Viscum > Viscum album. Next base: position 1,950,364,113 of record OY728161.1, on the reverse strand, counting down.
TTTTTTTAGAGGATCATATCATAGAAAAACTGAAGTTGACCTTTACGGAATTCTGGATGAAATTATTTAGCTGTGTTATCTAGGACATAATTATATAAATATGTTTAAATGCCTGTGGTTGGATACTGAGAGAGGATTGTGTGTTCATTTGACTCATGGAATCATTGTTATTAAATATAAAAGTCTTCTTGAAGTAAATGAACCATTTTTACTAGCTCAACAGTAACATCAAAGTTATTATGAAAAGTATTGTGCTACTTTAAGAGACATGACTAATTGGTGGATCACAATACAAATGAAATCTCAGAAAATCAGAAAATCAGTTTACTCAAACAGAATTTGGTCCTGCTGAAGTGGAAGGAATTTAAATTTTTCAAGAGACTACTCAAAATCTATCTTTTTCAAAAAGAGACGTGAATATTGATGATGACACCCCAAAATTAAGGTTCGATGGTGACGAAGATGTTAATGATGTTACAAATGAATTTGAAATGACAAGAAATGATGAAACTGAAACTTATATGGATATTGATGTTGCTGAGGAGGAATATGAAGACATTGAAATTGTAAGATATGAAAATGATGATGAAGGTGAACATTGACACAGTTAAATTCTAGTTATAATCATAACAAATATATATATATATATACATACATACATAATAGTTATTTTTAACTATCTAAAAAAAACAATCATTTTGTGTTTCAGATGGACCATGATCTATTTCGTGAGTTACAAGAGGCTAAGATACCTTTGGATGAGGGGGATTTGGGATCATCTAACCCTCAACCTACTGGCAGTTCAGGGGGTATGAGGAGGGGGTGCGTTCATGCATGACTGATGATTCCTGACCCTATCCCTGAGTGACATCCACATCTTGGCTTCGATCCACACACACGGAGGTATGGTAACCTGTATATTTTAGTTAGATTTTATTTATTTATTTATATATATACTAATTGTTTGATTATTTATTCTTTTTTCATGGTTTTTCACATGTAAATGTTGGATAGAGGAGTTCTATCTTGCGCAATTATATTTCTCAGCCATGGATCACATGGGAACAGATTCCTGTTGATGTACAACTTGGCATGTTCAATCATTGGCTGGTACGTAAATAAATAATATTTATTTTGAAATTTATTTTATTAATAACTTGATATTATAAATTATTTATAGGGTTTATGGTATCCCATATATTATATAATGCATGACGTTATCCACGTGGAATGAGAGGCGTCTATGTGTGACCGTTTCCGTCATGTTTTGCACAATTTGAGAAGGACGACCATTATGAATGGAAGAGTGAAAGATTTTGATGATTCGTGTAGAGCCCACTGACTAAAGTGCATTTCATCTCACATTTGGGATGGATTATGTTTACACTGGTTGAGTGGTGGATTTTAGAGGAGGTATTTGGTTGGTCGGCAGAACCAGGGGAGACAGGAGGTGACACATCGAGCTGGTAGCCATACAATCAATACTTATAAAGATCATCTGGTAAGTATCTTTTTTAAATATTTTATATAAATTTAAATTTAAATAGTTTATTTTATATATTTATAGGCAGTCAAGAATCCTGATATTATAGAGTACGATTTTTATCGGAGGATGTACAATGATCCATCCACCGAAGAGATTTGAGGTGATCTCCAGCGTCAAATTGTGGTTAGTATTATTTTTTTTATTTTGACAATTAACTGCATATAATATTTTCACAATTTTAATTTCATATTAGAAATGAAGGATTCATATGAGGCTATGAACTCTTAGATAAGGGCTGAGAGTCAGGATGAGGCAACAGATTAGACTAGTGCCCACTATTTCGATGACGTGGCATAGATTCATGTGACTCATTATGGCTTTGAGAAGGGCTGAGTAGTTGGTATCGGCTCTCATGTGACTCCTGGTACTTATTATGGTACTGTTGTGATGTTGGAGTGCAGCTCGATAGGATCTTGTGGAGAGGCATAATCTTCTGCCTCATAGTATCAGGAGTTGTTTTAAACTCAGGCTGAGCTTATAGAGAGTTTTTAGAAGAATCATGAAGAGATGCATCGACAGTAGCAGTACGATGAGAAGATGCGTCGATGGTAGCAGTAGCAGAAGTAACAACATCACAAGCAGATGGAGTACATGCAACGTCTGACTCGTAGTTTAGGGATGGAGTTTCCTCCACTGTAAAGACCCAAACATGACATACATGGACATTAAATTACTTCTGTGGAATACTTAATACATAACAAAAACTGACATCCATGGACCGTAATAGTTTAGTGTCTTTGGAAACTTGGAACATAAACTTCTAATCATGTTGAAAGATCTTCAACATCTCCCATAAAGATCTTCCACTTTTTTTTCTTACCTAAAACCTTTCTTTACATCCTAGGGAAAAGAAAACATAAAAGCGTGAGCTCAAATGCTCAGTAAGGGTAAACATTGAGAACATATAAACAATCCCTAAACATTTGAATGCAAAAAACATGAACATAATACATCAAAATCTTGAGCAATGACATGAATCTTGGAAGTACATAAGGCATAGATTATAATGGAACATCAATAATGATAAAATATCATGAGAATAAAAAATGTAATTGTGAAAAACCATCAATCTATTCATATGATTTCCATTATAGTCAAAGCATTTCTGCCAAGACCATCATAGTGGTCAAAGTCCATTACTGAATCAGGTTTACTTTCCGTTTTAGCCCTGTATTATTGAACCAGATTTTACATTCCATTCGAGACATGTCTATCTTGTGAGATATAAATCTTTACTTAATACATTGGAGGGAGATATAGGTCCCACCCATCTCATAATGAAACCATTCTTACGTGTGCCACAACATAAACATAAATCATTCATCATAACCCAAAGAATAAAATGGGTTTCATAAACATCATCCCATCATAACATAATCCATATAAAACAAATGTATATCATTTTATCATAAGAAAAGTGAAACCATGTAAATCATAGATACATTATACTTGAAACATACACATATGAAATAATGTCATCTTATATGGAAAATGGTTTTTATAAAACACTTGAAATGAATTCTTGAGGAAAATATCCTTTCTTCTTCAAAATAATTTTATTTTCCAAAAATGCCATGAAATTTTAAAACAAAATGACTTTTGTTGAAAATAATCATGAATTCTTTTAGAGTAAGATTCATGTAAATAAGTTATTATAAACCCGTAAAAATCTATTCATACCGTATAAGTTAAAAAAACATTATCCTCGTACTTTTTCTGAAAAAGTCAAAAAGTTCCTCGTATGGTAAAAAAAGGAAATATTCCTTCAATAACACAAAGTAAAATCCAAAAAGGGGTAAAAATGAATTTAAACATACATGGAATACTATTAAAAACTTTATGAAAACATTTTTATGGACATGAATGAAAAATATAACCCCAGTAAATACTTACAAATAAACAATCTCGGTTAAGAACGAGATTGGAATAATTATCCCTTAACTTATGTCTAATTTCTTCAGTATGTGTCCAAGACTCCTGTATAGTGGGTTTAAACATATTATTAACTTTTAACATAACCATAATAATATTTATGATATCATATATGATTCACTTAGGTTTTTATATTACCCGTTCTTTTGTAAATTCCATGTTAAAGCGGCGTTTTGGGTAAAATCATTTCATTTATCGTACATGTTTCGATTTGTTGTTCTTGATATTAATACTTATATCCTGATTTTCTTAATTACAGAAAGTAACACATGATTTATATATAATATATATTCATCATATAAATATTTAGGATAGATCGATAAATGGAATGAAATACACCGTTCATGGAGATGGTAGACCGTACGTACGCATGAACACTGTTTTCGTTTCCTTATTTAATTGAATGGAATTAAGTAAATGAAACAAATACGTACATAAATCCAGTATTATTATGTAATATATTTCATGATTATTTATTAGATATAATTTATAATCATACTTGAATGGTTAATCATGGACAATGAATCTCATCGCGTTCGTGGAGACGGTAGTCTGTACGCACGCACGAGCGATGATATCATTCTTTTGATATTAAAATATTTTATAATTAGATGGTATATCATATATAAAGAATAAATATATTGTTATATTTTTTATTTATATCATTTATACTCATTATTATAACCATCAAAATGATGAAATGTTTGAATAACAAACTACACCACAGCGTGGAGACGGTAAGTCGTATGTACGCACGTGTGGTGACTTTTTCATTCATAGGATGGATAAAATAAATAATATGGTTGTAAAATTTTTATAATAACATCAAAGTATATATAAGATACTGGAGTTATTATTTTTTAATGGAAACAATAAAGAAGGAGGAAGCTGAAGAAGAAGAAAGGAACTTGAAATAGGTGGTGAGATATTTACCTCTTCTTCAAATTCTTTCTTTTGATTTTATCAAAAGGGCTCATTAGTTTGGATTTCTGACTAAAGGAAGGCCTCTAGAATTAAGGTAGGATAGTTGAGAGGGTATTTGGGTAGGGTTTTGCTGAGCCAAATCGCTTTGGATGTGTGAATTAGAGATAATGCGGAGTGCCCTTTTATAAGAGGGGTGAGGGGCACCAAAGGAAAAAACTTAAAATATTATTTTATAATAATTTCATATTTGGTTAATAATGGCTCCAAAGTGACTTATTTGTAGTCTAGGGTGGGGATGATTCGAAATAATCTAAAAAAATAGGTTTTATACAAGTTTAGTTTACCATTTTAACCTTATCATTTAGATTTAACTATAAGTTAAATAATTTAACTTTTACCATGTCTTCTTGTATTCTTACACTATATGGTTAATAAACATACTATAAACTGCAAATCAAACCCCAATTGGTTCATTAATGTCATATATATTATTATATAAGTCTTTTGACCAAACATTATATTTTTAGGAATATAATATCAATTAATAATTTAATATTTGTTTTAAAAACTCCTTTATGTCAATTTTGACACTATTTGGTATTTTGTTTTTTCTAAATTCATAACAACATTATTAATTCAAAACAATTCATCTAACCAACCCTAATATGATATATTAACCTATAAAATTAGTGTAATTCATAAAAGGTCCAACATTACATTTATTTGTGTATTTATAATATCAATAATGTTAATATTTCATTAATAAGGTAATTACTACATCATCATTGTGTCATAAATAAATTAAATTATTTATTGTCTCAAAAATATAAATAAAATACCATTATGTAGGAAATATTTTTATATTTTTGATGAATATTTATAGTCGAATTTATCTTATGTATAACCCTATATTAAAAATGTTTTAGTTATTAAACTTTGATTTTAACTCTTTTAACTCTTCTTTAAATAAAATAATAATAAGCTTCCAAATCTAATCCATGTGGACCAAAGAGGTTCATATTTATTCCTAAGGTTGTTTTTGGTAAAATTATAATTATCCAATAGAATTAGGACATGTGTTAGGGTAATAATAATATCATTTTTACCCTTAATTATAATATTTACTTCTAACCGTGGTAAATAAAACTAAAAAGTTACTATTCATCAAAAAATTATTTTTATATTATTGAACCACATTTTACTCCTTGATATTAACCGTGTCTCTTGGATTTTCTAAATTCAACTCACAGAAGTGGTAAAATTAAGTTTTATGTAAATTTGCAAATGCTCCTAGTAGGTGGGTAAAAGACGATAAAAAGATCAATAAAAATTTTATATATCTAAAATTATTATAAAATGACTCCAATAAATTACATTGAACTTATATAGGTATTATGTATCTATTTTGAACTAAAATAAATTTAAATAAAATAAATTATTATTTAAATAAAAAGTCGGTTTTTAACCAATAACTCAGTGTTTTCACTATTCATCAAAAATTTAATGTTTTTAGAAAAATACCAAAAATTCACCCTAGGCTAATTTTGATATTCCGAATCCAAAAATGAAGTCCATTTTGAAAGATAAAATTTACAAAATTTCAAAAAGTGGGTATTACTATTCATAACAACTAGTTTATATAATATTTTAATAACATATCATTGTTTAGTCAAACTGGATATTGCGTACAACACACGCTATCGAGGAAGGTCGCGATTGCATGTAATGCATGCCAAGTCAGGGTTGCGTGTAGTGAAAGATTCCTTTATTGTTGCGTATAACAGAATCCAACCATATTTCATTTATACATTGAATATATATATATATATATATACACACTCAATTTCGCGTAGAATAACTTCTATCAAACGAACTTGAAATTGTGTGTAACACGGTCGTAGAATAGTGTTGTGTATACTACAACCTAATACGGTGTTGCGTATAGCGCAATATAATCTTGGTGTAGCATAAAACACAAGACATCAAATAAATTAAAAAGAATACTTCTCATAAAATCTCGAGGTGATACATCCACCATCTCATACAGCTCTTCCACCTCTTTTAGAAGATGACCCCCCTTAGTGGGGTTTTTTATGTTAAAAACTTTTGAATTCAAGATTTCTTGTAATATGAACTATTTTCAGTTTCTATCTTTTATATTGGTGTGAATATTGCATAATTTTTTTTTTATTTTTAATATTTTATTATTTATTATTACTATTATATTTTTTAATGTTTGTTTATTTTAATAATAATAATAATAATATTTTATGCGTTTTTTTAATATTTTTTTCTGAATATTGAGAATTTTAATATTATTTATTAATTTAATAATATTAATATTATTTTTCCAATAATCATAATTTTGTTAAATATATTTTTTAGTGTTATTTTTTTTAATTTTCTTTTATTTTACAAATAAAAATATTAATAATATTTTTTGAATATTTTATATATTTTATATATTTTTTGAGAATATTGAGAATTTTAATATTTTTTATTTTTTTATTATTTTAATAATATTAATATTATTTTTTCATTAATTATAATTTAAATAAATATATTTTTTTATTTTGGTTATTATTTGCGACGAGATCTTTTGCAATGCGATCCTGTTGCAAATAGTTTAAAAATATATTTTTAAATAGTATTTGTGACGACCCTTGGTACTGTCAGAAATACTATTTATGACGGGCCCACCACAAAAAGTTTATTTATATATAATGTATATTATCAAAGAGTTATTTGTAACAGGCCCATCGAAAAAAATGTTTTTTGCGATGTCGTTTTCTGCAATGTGCTATTTACGACAGGACCCCATCACTAAATCTTATTTAGGACGGGATCCCATCACAAATAGCCCGTTGCAAATAGCACAAATTCCAGTAGTGACAAGATTTTAAAATAAGAACATATTGTTGAATATAACATATGAACCACAACACTAAAATTATAATAGATTGTAACAACCCAATAATTTTTTATATATTTATTTTTAAATAAATTATATCTATTAAATAACTTTCAATGCATAAATCCCCAGGTTTAAATAAAAACATGATACTTTATTAAAATTTTATATTTTAAAAATAGACACGGTAACCTAGAAATTAAGTTTGAAGGAATAAGTAGGGAAAAAAATTAAGAAAATCATATGGTTTAAAATGTATAAATAAATTCAATGATTATATATTTACTATAAGTAGAATTAAAATCATTTAAAAGAAAAAGAAATGTTTTCTAAAAATCTATTTTTTATTCTAAAGGGAGGTTTAGTCAGGCTTTGTGCACATAATTTAAAATTAATTTAAACCAATTTAATGAAATTAATTTTAAAAAAATAAATTTATTTTTGAAATCATTATATAATAATTAATCCATGATGAATTTATTTGATTTTTCTATAAAAAAATTTTTTGATGAATAGTGAAAAAACTGATTCGTATTAAAAATTTCCTTTTAATTTAAATAATATACAAGAAAGATTTTAATTTAATGTTATTTTAAAGGAAAAATTATTTAAATTTTATATTTATTATTCTAAATTAAGTTATTTGAATCAACTTCATATTTAATTTTGATATAAAAACATTTTAAAGTTTCGAGAGTTTTTCTTTTGGAAAACTGTTTTCTCAACACCACTGTATGTTTAATTTTAAATTATATTTTGTCAGTTTTGTGAATTTAATTTTGAAAAATATATTACATATTTAGAATCATAATAATTTATAACATATAATAATTTAAATAGAATTTTTTACCATAATTAAGAGTAAAAATAGTAAAAATAATTTACCGACATTAAGGTTAAAATAGGTTTACCCGGGAGTTAAACTAAAAGTATAAAAGTAAAAAATTGAGAAAGATTTTATAATTACCATTTTATGGTATTATTTAGACATTATCCCTTACATGTATCTAATATGGTACATTTTTTATCCTGGTATCCTAAGAAAAATGTTGATGGAATGATTTCTTTTCAAAAATTCCATGTGTGTCCACTCCCCTACTTATAAAGGGCCACCACTATCCTTTCCATTACACACTTCAAAAACCCATTTTTTAGAAACTAACTTCCTAAATAACTTCCTACATTCCATCCCATAATAATATAAGACTTTTTTTCATAAAGGCAACATTGAAAGGATTTAGGTGCAAACCAAAATTAGTTTTCCAAAGAAGAGGTAACGTCCTTAACCGAGTGTATTATATTATTACTTCCTCCACCTACTCCAAATAATTTAAAAAAATTATTGAATAGTAACATTAAAATATTAGATATAATAATATTTGGTTATGTTAATGGAATTACCTATAACCATCTTCCCCTCCCTCAAATGTGAAACAAAATCATTGATTATGTGTATAGAGGACTACCACCTCGCAAACCGATGTAATTCATTTTCAAAGACAGTTTATCATAGATGGATATATAAATGAGTTTAATGTTTATATGAGATATTTATTATATAATTATAAATATTGAATTTATATACCACATATTTCTTCATAATTTCTATTCTGTAGAGATTTTCATAACATCACTCTTGTGTATGGAGGACTACTGCCTCGTGAAGTGACGTGATTCACTTTTCCCTTATAATTTAAAAGAAATGGAAAAAGATAAATTTAATGAATATATCTGATAAATATGATATAATATTTATTCTATAAAATTAATATACAATCCACTTCCTTACACTTTCACAAGTTAAAGAAATGATGAAATCGCTCGTACGTACTTATGACTTACCGTATCAACGAAGTGATGTGATTAATTCCCGATGTTCAAAATTAAATAATGTTTCTAAAGATGAATCTCGTGAAAAAATTATATTTATAAAATTATTATATTTTTTGATAATATGTAACTTTAACCTATGTTAAATATCTATAACTTTCATGACAAGACATGCATGAGAAAACAAAGCAATTTACACCAGAAACAATAGTGATAATGAAATATTACAAACGAGTGCATAATAAGATGTTATAAAAGGATAATATATGATATTATAAATATTAATATGGATTTAGGATAATTTAATAACATGTTTAATACCACTATACATTATTTTTATGAATTATTAGTAGATGAAAAGCATGGGGTAAGGGGCTTCTTTACTGAATTTCCATTCATTGGGTTATATGACTAATTCATTTATTAAATTATGCTATAATTATGTGTGAATTGAATTTTTCATATTTTATATTATATTTAAAATTTTATTTGTGTGGATATAAATTTGTTACACATAATAAACACATTTATTAACTCGCATATCAAGGATATGATCTTTGTAAGGGTTTCATCTCAAACTTCCTTCTTTGAGACACATATTGTTTTATGCACCTATTTTCCTATGAATAATGTATATACTTTCCCATTAAATAATATATCATGAATCCTTAATTGATCATTATATTTTTTTTACAATTCATATAATTTATTTACGGTATGTTATTATTAAATAGTTACAAAATCAGTGTGGGTTTATGTTTTAATCTCATTTTAATTAGGATTTATTGTGCTTGAATTTAAATTGAAGGGAATTATTTGATAATTATCCAATAAAACCATTTAGTTTTATTCTAATCTGGTAATTAATTATTTTTTCATGTATTTTTATCATTTTATTCTCTTTTTTAATTAAAATTATGAATAAATATTTTTAAATCCAACATCATTTATCTCTTTAGTCAAAAATCCTTTTTATTCCAAATCTATGTTTTCTAAAAATGATTTCAATTTTTTTATTTAACTATTTAAATTCATTTTTACCCTTAATTGGTTTAATAATTTTTTAAGGAATAATCCTCTAATTTTCCAAATATGTTATTGTTTGAATTTTCTTATAAAAATTTGAAGGGAATCATTGCATTTTTTAATATAGTTATCCAGAATGAAACTCTTCCACATTCATGGCCAATCTATGTTTTAATGATTCATTTTTTAGTCTCAAAGGTTATTTTCAAATTTATTTTTCTAATGTATGATAAAGTTTTGTGATATTAAATAAGTGTTAAAAATGGAATGTATATTTTCCTCACAAAATGTTCAAAGGGACCTTTTGAAATCATTTTCCATCTCAGATGAAATCCTTTTATTTTAATCTAAGTGAAAAGTTTATTTTACTCAAGAATGTTTTTTATACATTGGAAGTATTTTTATCAGTGATGATAAGATTTAATGTTATGTATTTCTTTGAAATTAGGTGTATATGTTTATCAAATATATACCTATTTATTCCTACTTTATTTTATATGGGTAATACTTTACTTATAATCATTTATCAAATTTATTCTTGATGAAATTTCTTATTAATATTATATAAATAAGATAATGAAACCCATTTTATTTCCACGGGTAATTATTATATTATTCTATATTATTTATTTAATTTATGTTACACATATAGATCATGAACATGTTATGATGGGTGCCCCAAAATAGCACTCCAATTCATTTGGAAAATCTTTAGTCTCATTATAAGCCATGAATTGGATTAAGGATTAAACCTAATACATTATGTAATTCTATCTACTATGTGATGTTGTCTTAGTTTTTATCCTTAGATTATGTTTATGTCATAGTTTGTGTTTCTTCCACCTTTCCTATACTAACTTGATATATGATAACATGTTATTTATGTTATTATTCAAAGATATTACTCATGAGACTTATATTTATGATATCATGATATACTTCTGACCCAAAAATTATGTTTCCTTATCATGTATATTCCGTTATAGGGATTTTAGCTCACCCCTTTTGTCTATGTATTCCCCAGGATATCATGTATAGTTTTATATCTTAAAAAAAATTAAAATAATGTTATAGAGAATAAAATAAAATGATTTAATTTTTAGTCTCGCATTTATGTATTATGAACCTGGTCTTCTAAATAATCTAGGAATTTATGATCATTGTTTTTTATTAATGGATAATTATGTTTAGAAATCATTTAATAATAAATATAAAAGGATAGGTTCTCTAAAGTTGGTATCAGAGGAAATGCGTAGTTAACCATTGAAAACTAATATGAGAAAAACTTAGTGGAAACCCTAAGGAAATGTTTAAGGATAAATATAAGGATAAGTCTATGTATAAGAAAATATCCTAGAATTTTGGTGAATTTTATAGAGTGTGAATTATGAAAAATGAAATCCATATCTAGATACTTTAAGTTGATGAAGTTCTAGAACATATATAACTAGGGGAAATAACTCTGAAAAATTCATGTCTAAATTAACTCAAGTATTACCTAGTATATAACAATAAACCTTACAATGTGCCTGTTTTAACACTCTTGTGGGATATTCTTTGGAAATTGAAAAACTCTTTATGAACCATCATGAATGATTTCAACTGATTATAACCATGAATAACATAGGTTAAACTAGTGGTTTCATAGATTGAAAAGAAGGTCTAATGGTTTAAACATTATATAAATGTTTTTTCATGATTATATGGTTTCACACTATGATTATTATTTCTCATAATATGCTTTGATTTTTTTTGTAAATGGTGGGAAACAAAAGTAATTGGGTTATTGTTAAATGTGATACAAAATGTGTTAATGTGAATCTAAATGGGGTGATGACTAGATTAAAGGATATTTTGATTATACTTAATCATTTATCAAAATATTTGATTAATAACTTTCATATTAACAAACTCTCAGACTCCCCAAATAAGCAAAGGATAGATTTTCCTGAGAATTTAGGTGGTGGAGACCATAGAGGAAAGAAGACTAAATTTACTTTATGTGGAGAATGTGGGAAAATCATTCAAGGGAATGTATCAATTGAATGCTAATATGTTTTATATGTAAAAAATAATGGAACAATATAATTAATTACTAAGGAAAATTAAAAATCATAAGTAATGAAATGGATGAGAATAATGGTTTCCCAAAGTCATCATAAATGGTTGAATGTTTTAAATTTTGAAATAATGGGCATTATAAATATCACCATGCTAGGGGTGAAGATAAAGTAGATGATCAACAAGGTTGTATCAGTAAAGGTTTTTTTACTAATAATGACGAGACTACAAATGACAAATGAAAGTAAAGATGTATTAATGAATAAGATGATAAACCCTTGTTAATGATTTAAGAATTAAGTGGAATGTTTGAAATGTATATGTACTTGAATAAAAGAATTATGTAAATCATTATATATATAAGGATTGTTCCGTAAGAGTTTTAGATTAATGATTTCCAAGAATATGTTAAATTATAATAATAATCTTGAATGGTAATGCAATGGTTATGTGATATTTTATGGAAATAAAAAATATTGAAGAAAATATAATTTTTGATATCTTCTTGAATTTTCATTTGTTGTGGTTATTTGGGATATAGGGTCCTTTATTTAAGGAATGATATTTATTAACACTTTGGTTTTATTATTTAATTTTTAGTATTAATATATTAATTTTGGGAATTATATTACCTTGTAATAATTATTTTGATTTTAATAAATACACATGGAATATATTTTTACTATTTTGTTGATCATATGATATGTTTAAATTTAATATTAGTGATTCATGTATAAATAAATTCACATTCTATATCCTTTTCTGGGAGTAATAAGTGAAGTGGAAATTGATTGAATCATAAGGAAGTTATTATATTATATTTATGAAATTAAAATATATAATGTATGTATATTTTATGAAATTATATATCTTTACAGAAAAACAATACCTCAACTCTTGGAAAAGGAATTTGAAAAAAATATTATCCAATCACCTTCATATTATATGAATTAATTGGGGTAAAATTGAAATCCTAAAAATTTTGAAAGAGGGGAACCTTATTCAATATCCTACATGACACAAAACACCAAGATTACAATATAATGTAACACCTTGAGACTTTATGATATATTTATTTTTAAATAAGTTAAATCTCTTTGATATCTTGAAATTCACACAACAAATGATATAAATGAAACATGATGATTTATAAAAACACTATTATTTAAACATGGAAATTATTACGTTGTCATTAATATGGAGGGTATGAATATGACTAACTAAATTATAAAAATTTTATGGTTTAAAATTGTATAAAATAAATTCAATTTTTATCTATTGATTGGAAACAAAATAATAATCATTTAAAAGGACAAGAAATGTTTTCTGAAAACCCATTTTTTTTCTAAAAGGCAGTGTAGTCATGCCTTGAAAATATAATTTAAAATTATTTTTTAAAAAATATAGAAAATTTATTTAATATAATGAAATTAATTCTTTTAGATATTCACATCAAAATTATCTTACGGAAAATGTTTGTGTTTTTTCTAAAAAGTTTTATTCTTTGATGAATAGTGAAAATATCGATTCTTATTGAAAACTATGTTTTCAATTAAATATTTTACAGGCCCCATTTTATTTTAATGTTATTTTAAAATAAAAATTATTACAATTATATATTTATTTATCTAAATTAGGTCATTTTAATTAATTTCAAATTGAATTTTTATATAAAAACTTTTTAAACTTTAGGAATCTTTTGTTTTGGAAAACCTTTTTTATGGGACTCTGGGTTTTCTCTTTAATTAAAATTTTCCAATTACTTGAGTTGAATTTGGAAAAAATTCATTAAATATTTTGATTCATCATAATTTATACTATCTAATAAGTTCAAATTAATTTTTCACCCTAATGAATAGTGAAATTAATAAAATTCATTTACCATGGTTAAGGTAAAAATAGGTATATTGGGAGTTAAACTGAAATGACAGGGGTTAAAAATGACCAAAAAATTATAAAAATTATATTTTATCATTATATTTACACATTTTTCTATTATGTAGTTATAAACAAGTCTCTTTTTAGACATGTTTCATGTTGAAAAATTTGGGTGGAATTCCTTATTTCAAAAATTCCATGCATGTCCTCAGCCACTTATAAAAGGCCACAACTCTCCTTTTCTAGAAAAACATAAAAACCTATTAATTCATCAAATAACTACCCAAATAACTCCATCACTAACATAACCTCATTATAGAATATTTTTTTCATAAATATATTCTATAAATGATGTTTGTGAAAACTAAAAGAAGTTTTCCGAAGAAGAGGTAATGTCCTTAACCAAGTGTTTTATTGTATTTATTCCTCCACCTCATTCAAATATAATTAAACCATGATTATATATTACCATTAGTATAGTTAATATACTTATATGTTGTTATATTATGTTCATGATGAAAAAATATGACCTCCTCCCTCAAGAGGGAAACTAAAACATTGATCACGAGTACGAAAGAGTACTTCCACATGAACTAACATAATTCGTTTTCCTGTGTGAATGATATACAACAACCTCATGAAGTGATGAAATTTTTTTACTAATACTTTAAATTGAAGGTAAAACAAGATAAATTTAATGAACATATGTGAAATAAATTAAATGATATTAATTCAATAAAATTAATATGAAATCTATTTCTTTATCCTTTCACCCATTAAGAAAATGATTGCGCTGATCATGCACACATATAACCTACCATCTCCACAATGCGATGTGATTCATTTCCATGTTCAAACATAAATTTTTATTATAAATAATAATATAATAAAAAGTGATATTTTGAAGATTAATATTATTTGGTAGATGATGTAATTATATCCTATATTCATGATCTAGAAATTTCATGAAAAGACATGCATGGGAAAACAAGCCAATCTACACCCAAAACAATAGTGATGATGAATTATTATTAAATAATGGGTAGTAATATGTAATAAAATAATCATATATGATATTATATATTTTAAAATGGTTCTTTTATAAGTTAATAACATGGTTATAACCACTATAAAGGAGGTCAAATAATTATAAACTAATGAAAATTCTGAGATAAGGGGTTTCTTAACTCAATTTCCATTCATTGTCTTATATAACTACTTCATTGAATATAATATGCCAAAACTATGTGGGAAATAATTTTGATTGATTTGGGTTTTATTTAAATTTTTCTTTGTATGGATCTAAAATTTTCACACATTATCATAAAAATTATTATCTCTCACATCAATGATTCCAACATTATAAGGGTTTCATATCAAAATTCATTCTATGAGACACATGTTATTTTATGAACCAAATTTATTATTAATTGTATATATAATACCCATTTAAATAATATATCATGAATAATTTAAACCTAATGAGAATTTAGTTTTAAATTAATTTAATTCATTCATGGGAATTTATGATTCAAATGTTTCCAAAATGTTAATGGTTTATGTTTTAATCTCATTTTAATCAGTATTTCTTATGCTTGAATTTCCTTTGAAATAAATTATTTTTTCATTGTTTAATAATTCCATTTAAGTTTCTTATCCTATGGTTTTTCATGATTCTTCCATGTAATAGTGAAATTTTAATTCCTTTTGTACTTAAATTTTAGATAAAATATTTTTATGAAAATCCCACAACATTTCTCTCTTCGGTTGGAAATCCATTTTCTTCCAAAAAAATGTTTTCAATATTTTATTCCAAAAAAGTTTTAATATATTTCTTTAAATTAATTTTAACCCTTAATTGTATTTTTACAAATTTTTTAAAAGGAATATTCCTCTAGGTTTCCAAACAAGGTACTTTTTTACTTTTCTTACAAAATAACAAAGGAATATTTATCTTTTTTAATATTTTTGGCATGAATAGACCTCTTTCTCCCTCACGACCACTCAATTTTTTTAAGGATTACCTTTTAAGTTCCAATGGATTTTTTAAAAAAAGGTTTATTTAATATTTGATGATGTTTTATATTTTAAATTCATTTATTCAAAATGGAATGAATATTTTCTCAAGAAATGTTCCAAGTGATCTTTCAAAATCACTTTACATCTATGATGACATCATTATATGTTACTGAAAGTTAAAAGTTTGTTTTCCTCAATAATTTTTTTAATATTTTTAAAATTATTTTCATCAGTTATGACAAATTTTAATATTATGGATTTATTCTCAATTATGTATATATGTTTCTCACCTATAAACCTTGTCATTATACCTTTGATACAGTAATACATGGTTATGGTCCTTTATAAAATGAATTCAATATGAAATTTCCTTTGAATATAATATTAAACTAGATTATGAAACTCATTTTCTTTCCATGGATAATTATTAGGTTATTCCTTATGATTTATTTCTTTTATATGGAGCACATATATCATGAATAAGTTATTATGAGTGAACCAATATAGTCCTCTAATGTACTGGGTACTTCTTTTGTCTCATGTGACATCATGTAAGGGATTTGGGAGTAAAAATAATCCACTATGAGAATATTTCCACATGTGATATTGTATTGGAAGTTATATTTGACTTATGTTTATGTTGTGTTTTGTGTTTCTTTCACATTTATTATGATAAAATGATTTTATGGTGCCATGTTATTTATGTTATTACTCAATACCGTTACTAATGATCCTTCTCTATATGATATCATGATATACCTTTGACTCACATGTTATGTTTCCTTATTAAGTGTATTCCCTTAATAGGATTTCAACTCACCCCTTTTTTCTATGTATTCCCAAGGTTATCCCATTAGTTTTGAAGTTCAAATGGATTTAGAATCTTTTTTTTATTGAGAATAAAATGGATTTTTTTCTCTCGATTGGATGTGTTACACACCTTTTCTTACCAATGTTTAATTTTATCCTCATCTTATTAAGATGATTTCTCAAGAATAAGTAGAAAATAATAAAAATCTTGAGGATAAACCTTGTCTCCTACCACAAAAACAAAAAAAAATAGGAAATTAAATTACTTTCCTTATTTAAATTAAAGTCTCACATCTCTCATTTTTCCTCACTCAACTACTATCTTTTTCCCACGAAAGGAATGTATCCCCTTTATTCCTTTGAGAAATTTTGGTAAAATTTACCCAGTTTCTTAAGGAACCACTCATATAAGGGTCTTATCTTCATTTATCTTATTATCTCCTTCTAGATAATTTGAGTTTCGTTCTTCCTTAATGACTTGGTGACATAGGGTTTTGTTTGGAAAAATTTTATGTCTTGATTTTTTATGTTTGTGGATTTTTCATCTCTCTCTAGGATGAACTTTATCATTTTAAGAGGTTTTTCACCATAGATGATTGGTCTACCTTAGTGAAAGGTAGGTGGATTCGTGTGAATTTATTATTTAATGTAAAAATCACTTTCTATTTTATCTAAAAAAATTTTTGATTTATAAAATATGTGATATGTTATTTTTTAGGAGTAATTATATATCTCATCATTTTTAATGTTTTTTCTCTTGGTTTGACAAATAAATTGGTTTAGAAATCATGTTTGTCTTATGTAAAGGACAATGGATATGTAATTAATTATGGTAATATTTTTTTACAATGGTATGAGATATATTGAAAATTGACTAGGTACATGGAAACCATAGTATCTAGGGGTGCATGTGGGAGACTAGTGTGAAGTATCCCTTTTTTTATTGAACTAATTTAACTAACTAAAATTAATCTAGAGGGAGGTAATTATTTCAAGGGGAAAAGATACCATACCACTTGGCCAATGCATTTACTCCTTAGTTTCTGATTTAGACATGGTTTCATCATATGTGTGACCCCAAACTACTAGAACAATATATAAACTCTTTAGTTGTTGGTGCACATGGATAGAATGTCATTTAGTTCAAAATTTTATATGAGGACCTAGGGAGTGAAAATAACTTTAGATTCCATAATTATATCCTATGATGAATTTTTTATTAAATGTTTACTTTCAAAAAATTGGTTTTATATATTAAATTTTTTATAATGTTACTTGTTTCTTATGTTAGAAATTTTAAATCCTACTTATATATGTTTTATTTAAAATTATCATTATTAGTTTAATATGAAAATGGTTTTACATATATCACTTGGTGTAATCCTACTAGGATAGTGTCATTCACACCCAATATACACCCACTGGGTGTTTGTATAATTTTTTTGAATGGTCTTTCTAAATGAATGGTTATTTTTGGAGACCAGATATATTCTAGCTAAAAGAAATTTTGTTGATAGTGGTGACATGGTGGGGGATTTTACAATTGTGTCACACAGATATTATATACCTTTTTTCATTTTGGTTGGGATTTATTATATGTTCTATCATCAATTCATCATCCATACCATTCTATTTGTACTTATGTATACTTAGTTTATTCTAATGTTTCTATTTAAGATATTTTTTTTTAGTAATGTTTATTGATTTTATGGTTTATATTTTCTCATTTATTTTTATTTTTATCCATTAGTATATTAAGGTCTACTTATATATTGATAAATATCTACATTGTTATTAGATATTTTCTTTCCAAGTTATGGAAGGATCTTGTTTGGTTCATGGTCCAAAACCCACGTGATGTTTTATTGGATGGACCCATTCCCAAGGTATATTCTATGATTCCAAGGTGTTTTTTTCTAGCCTATAGGGATTATTAAAACCATATACATATTTTTATAGGATGGATCAAGTTCCATAATTTGGGGAAACCTTGGTTGGTTCATTAAAAAAATCGTTTCAGAGCCTGATTTTGATTTACATTATTTGGAAAGTTAGGATTATCTACAAATATGATCATCGGGCTTCAAGAAAGAGGTGCTAAGGGGTTTTTGGACAATAATTATATTATAAACACTTTATATATTAGGGGATATCGGAAAATTTGGTTTCGTTTTTGTTTTTTAAACCCTTACTAGTTAGGTAAGGTTTATGAGTCGTGAAACTTGCATATATTCCTTGTCTTATGAAGGATTGTGGTTTGTTATATCCCCTTCCATTTTTATTATTTACCTTAGAATTTTTTTAATTTTTTAGATTATATATTAATGATTTATTAATGATTTTTATGATTATTTCTATTTTCCTGATTTTATGTAGAATCATGCTCCCTCAGAAGTGACCCGTAAATCCATTATAGGATGTTGTCGATAAATTTCTCAGGGAAAACCCACTAATGGACTAGAATATTATTATGATAGTGGTATAAGTAGTTTGAGAATTTTATTCATGTTTGGGTTATATCCCCTCTTTAGTTAAGGAAGCCAACCTAGGTCTAAAAAATTATTTAGCTTAGTAGAATCAAAAGCAATATCCTTGTAACATCCTGAGATTTTAAAATACATTTTAATCTAAATTAATATTATGTTCGATAACTATCTCCACATGAAAAATTGAATTAAAATGTTCCATGAAATATTAAACAAATATAATAAATAAAATTTATATAAAAAATACTAATGGAAATTAAAAACATTTTAATCAATTAAAAATGCCTAAAAAATGGTATTGGGAACACTTAATATTCTAAAAGGCCATTTTTCAAAAAAAAGTTGTTTTTCATTAATTTTTTTATTTTAATTTAAAATATAAATTTCTTAATTTATAAAATTTAATTTATTAAAATGAGTATAATTTTTTAATTAATAATGTTAAAATTATCATTGGGTGAGTTGTTGAATTTTTTCTAAAATATTTGGTTTTAGGTGAATAGTGAAAAAATATTGATTTGGTCATTATCATAAAAAGAGAATGACTTAAATGTTTTTTTAAAAAAATTTGTATAAAAATTATATTTTTTAAAGAAAAAAATAATTTAAAAATACTATTGTCAATACATAAAATGAGATTTTAATTTTATGGAAACATAAGTAATACATTAATAAAAAACAATTTTTGTTCTCTTATGTAAAAAATTAATTTTCATCACTTTTAGAAATTAATTCTAAAAAATGGATTTCATATTTTAGATCAACAAGTTCATATTATGTAATAAGTTCAATTAAAATTTCATTCTTAAAATTATGATTACTAACATAAAATTTAATGACCATTATAATGGTGAAAGTGTTATTTTCAAAGATTTTTTTTGTTAATATAATTTAATTTTTATTATAGATATCCTATTTTTCTTATATGACTATTAAATAATTTTAAATTTTAAAAAATATATTTTATACATTTTGGTATTGAATGGTTTATTATCTTGGGAATATTAGGATCATACATCACTTTTCACATAATAAATCATAAACATTTATTTAAAGCCTTCTTCTTTGTCCTTATAAAATATAATATTCACTATAGTACATATTGTAAGATTCCATACATCAGGGTGGTATAGTTTTCTTAAAATTTTGGTTTGAATCCATTAATGTTGGATAATTAAATGTTTACCGGGTGTATGAAAAATTATGGGGGTGTTCTAGGGTTTAGGACCTGGAAGAAATAGAAATCAGGTCGTCATGTGCATGTTGCATGGTTGGCGCATAGTTAGTAAAAATCATGCTTGGAGGAAAGCCAAACCGTGAAACCATGGACAAATGAGTTTATCATGGTTTTTCAAACCATATGTTATTCCCACACAACTATGAGACTTAGACCCCTCTTGGACACAGGCTAGCACATGATCAGTGTACAATTTGGGAAACCTTGTGGATAAACCTTTCAACGCATTAAAAAGTACAAATTTAGCCTTTCCACCTCAGGATTTTAATGTTACTTCCCAATTTTCTCCCCATTAATTCTCCATAAGGCCCAATGATGGACCATTTCGACCAAGGTTTATTAAGGGAAATTATACTTCGCTTCAAAGTGATTTGGAGTGTTTTCGTGTGAGGATTGAAGCTCTAAGTGAGTCTAACACTTCTCTAGCTTCTCTTTTCTGGATTAGGGATTGAGGGTTATTTATTCTTATTTTGATTGCCTAAATCCCTATTTTTTCTATATATCATAGGTTGGGATTCAAAGTGTTCTTGAATCCAGATATAATAATATGTTTAAGTGAGCATTAGTCTACAGTTTCAGGTTACGTGGTCTATAAGTTATATTCCATATTCTTGAAGTGTATTTTTGGATGTGTGGTTGTGTTATTGGTTATCTATTATGGTGTATATGTTGAATTTTGTAATATTTGGTAAAATAGTTGGATAAATGATGAATTAAACCCCTTATGATCCCCACGAGACACATTGAGGTTGATTAGATTTATTTAGGATCACCCTTGGGGTGTACCAAAATTTCCAAACATGGAAAATTGTAATGTAAACCATAGAATTGACTTAAAATTAAGTAGATCCATTGATGGGCATGTTGATAAGATATTGTGTGTTAAAAATATAATTTTTATTATATTTTCTTGACTAGAGTAATGGTATAATTGATTGTTTGGGTTTAATATGAAATGGGTTAAATGTCATAAATTGCTTGTGCAAAGTGTCTTATAAATTGTACTTGAACCGGATAAGTGGGGTAATTAATATGAAATGATGAACATCTTAAGTAGATTAAGACATCTAAATGGAAAAAGGCCTTAAATGGGTTTATTTATCAAAATTATTTAATATGAATAATGGGTTGTAAAATAATGATGGGAAATGGGATAAATGTGCCATGCAATTTAAATGGTAAATTTTCTTATGGGTTAAGGTATAATGTTGATTTACATTTTTAATGATAATGAAATTTTAATTTTATGTTATTTATTGGGTATATTTTTCAATATGGTATATGTGGTAAATGGATAAATAAGAATGTTCACATGTCTTGGTTGTGTGGGGTGTTAGACTTGAGGATCTGCACCCATGGGTCAGGTAAGATTGAGGCTCTAAACCCCACCCTGATAATGCATGGTTTATAGAAGGGGACCGAGAATCTATACACCTAATAGATGAATTTGATGAGACTACCTAGATGAGGCTCCAAGGTAATTATAATGTATTGTTAATGGAATGTTTATACATAGTGAGATATAGAACTTTATGTATTCCCTCATGCATATTAATTGAATGTATTAGGCCATTTTGTTTATGATGTAACTTCCTAATCCTTGGAACATGTGATAAAAATTAATTTAGTGATGAAGACAATATAAGTGATGAAAGTTAAGATAATAATGAAAATGTTTAAAGGGAATATTGTTAACTAATGGCACATGAGTTGTATTTTTTTACATTCCATTTATTTAGTACTTTCATGCACATTTGGTTTAGAATTTATATTTTTTAGACACCTTTGGTGGTGTCCCAATTAGTTTTACTCACACCCTAATTAGGCCATCATTAGGTACCCCTAAAGATTTCATCATGGCAGGTTAGGACAAGGAAAAATACCCTATTCTAGAGAGTTGAGTTGGGATTTGGAAGTGTGTGGATGATGATCCAAACATGGAGTAATTAATTTTGTTGGAATTTTGAACTTTGTATTTATTTTGGTTTTTCTTCACTTTTGGAACCTTTTTCATGACATGGCAAATTTTTTGTTTGGTTTTGGTTTGTACACTATTAGGGAAATGGTTGGAAAATCATGTTTCTATTTTATTACATATCATTTCCTTTATTTCATATGTTATCTTATATGTATTACTCTGGTAAATAGGATACAATCTCCCCATGTAATCAATTAGACCCTAGAAACTAGTCGACAACCTATGGCATACGGGGATGCGCACTTGAGGTCATGTGGTGACTATGCTCATGGAATTAGTTTAGTGGATTCCAGGCTGGTGACATTATAAAGTGGTATCAAAGAAGGTTATTTTTAATGATCTTTTTATTAGTGATGGTATAAGGTAGAAATAGATGTTTTAGGCCTTGTAAATGGGCTCATTCTTAGGAGTATCTAACCCATGTATGAGGGAAAACCCAAGTACCTAGGGTGGGAATTGTTGTTCTTGATATGTGTTGTTATTGTTTAATGTTAGATCACCATTGGGTGGTGAAATTGTTGTGTGATGTGACGATTTTATGATATTTATCTCAATAATATAACTACATGAGGTTGTGAATTCATGGATCACTATATGCACCTATGGATATTAGTGGTAAATATCATGGTAGACACACACATTATGGGTGTGTGGGATATGAAGGGTAAGTTGAATTACAATTTCTTGAATATTTGAAGAGAATGGTGTCTAATAATGATGATAAAATTGGGTAAATAGAAATAATGTGCATGAATGGTTAATGAATTGTGCATAATGAATAGTCATAAATGATCTAAATTGTTTTTTTAACAAGTTTTTAAATGGTAAGGGTACCTAAAAGAGAAATATTTATGTTGTGTGTGTAGAAATGGTTTTAAAAAGGTGTCTAATAAAATAATTGTGACAATGTAATTTGGTTTCCCCCCCATGTTGACCATGAATGTGATAGGAATGGTCAAGGTAGTGTTCTATGTGTGACGATTTTCATTGGGATAGTGTAGGCAAATTATATTATTTATGGCTAGTGGAAGGACTTATCAATGTAATTTTTGAAAGAATTATGTTATGTTTTCTAAGACTCATTTTTAGAATTGTAGAGAAATTCCACCATGAATATGTATAATAGTTGAGTGACAAGAGGATATCACAGAGTATTCTCTTCTAGAAGTGGAGCAAGAAAACCTAGAGATTTAGGGTCATAGCACAGAGGAGTAGTTATGTGAGTACATCGCTCGTTTTATGTATATTATGGAACGAGACCCATGGAAGGTATTCCCATGTATGTTTGATATTACCAAATAGTTTTGGTGGTAACACCCTCCAACAAATTCTAGAGAGGGTGGATTTGAATTTCATGTATGCAGTAGGTTGGAACATGAAGGGACATGGGGGATTTGTATCCCTTGTGTTGTGAACAAATTCTATGTGTGGATGGTTTGAGTTGTGAGAGTGCCTTAGATTGGAGAACTTGGTGAGTTTGGTATATTAAGAGGATGGTTTACCCTTGGTGTAGTATTTGTTAGTCTTTGGCCCTACAATTGAAAGGTATCATCTAATAACATCGATGAGGTAACCTTTATATGTTGTGATTAGGCAAGTTGTATTAGGTTTGAAATATATGTCTTGGGACATAGTGTCAATGGTGGTGGTTGAGTTTGGAACATAGAGTAAATATTTTCTCGGTGTGTTAGACGTAGTGTTATGGAACTAGGGATAATATCTACCCATTAGTGGTGACTTGATAGAAGTTAGATGTGCATGTCCTAGAGAGATGGCCTAGTGAGTGTTACCCCTAACCCTAGTTTTGAAGTTGGCATCGTTTGAACCTTGAAAGGGACCCGTGAGAGTTGTTGGTTATTGTGTGAGAACTCTTGGGTACATGAGGTATAAGAGGATGTTTTTGATTTGGATAGGTGTGGGATTGGCCTTGAAGGATAAGTGGGAAGGTAAACTGTTTTGGTAGACTTGACTCAAGTTGTGATAATGAGTGGACAGCCTTGGGAAGATCAAGGGTGGCCTCAAGGGAGGTTGTACTAGTGTTGCATGCTCCTAGGAATATAAATCATATGAGTTTCTTCATAGGTATAATTAATGCATATTGAGTACCATCTAGATTCAGTAAAAGATATGGTTATTCCATGGTTATTTATGAAAGGTAATTGAGTGCTACTAGTTGGATGTAAATTTGGTTTCAATGTATTGTATCCTTTGGATGTCTGATGTATCTTTTTGGACAACTATTAGTTAAGGAATCAATGTTGAATTTGGGTGTACATGAAAAGGGTAAATGAATATTGGATGGAGAATTTTGTTATGAAGGTTTCAACTGAGTTGAGGATGGTCTTGTGGCTGATATTTTGTATGCATGGTTTGATATTTGGGTGAGATATAGACAATTTCATAAAGATTATGGGGCTAACATACCAAGAGGTAGGGTCAGTTAAGTAAGAGCATGTTGGGCTAGGCCTAGTGATGTTTTTATTTTATAATATGAGGTCTGTTTAATGTGTGGTTCTTGGAAAGTGCAAGAAATTGAGGGCTCTAATGAGGTCTATATGTAGGAATGTGCTGTTAAAAAAAGGGTCCATTCAGGATGGGTGAACTAGTGGCTTGATATAACAACCTATTATTCTATGTGGAACTGAAGTGGGTAGCATGGTTGTGTGGGAGACCCTTTTTTTGATTGGTGTGATTGACTGTTGAGGAACAGTTGCTAATTTCTAGTGTCATGCCCGAAGTGATTGAGTGGTGTGGTGGTAGTAGCACCAACGGAATGTTGGTTTAGGGATAGTTGGTGAAAGGTTGTGGAGAATTGGTGAGTCTTGGTTTCTAGTCACACTTGAGTGGTGGTGGTTAAGTATTGTTGATATGTGGGTAGATGGGGAATCTATAGACATTAGTAGGAAAAGGTTCTATATATTGGTAGGTGACATCAGTGATTGATAATTTTTGGTGGTGTTTGTCGGTTACTTGTTAACGTACTTTGGTCTAGTGATGATCCTTCACATCATCTTGACATCGTCGTGGGTATACTGAGAAATTTATAGATTTACACATAGTTTCTTGAATGTGTTTTGTTTTAATATGGGAAATCTTGTTGGTTACACTCATTGGGTGGTATATGTGGAGTTGGATGGTTGGATGTACACTAGTGACCATCTATGGGTGAGTTCCTCATGATGGACCGAATGCTGATGAATGTTGTCGGTGCGATTCTTGGAATCTATGAATGGGTAGCAATTGATGTTGTTTTGTTGTTCTAGGAAAATCTAGAAATCCATGCTCATGTTTTGGGGTTTAGTTTGTGGTCAAATCATGAACCATGGTGGTTTGAATTTTATGAGTAAAATCAAACAATGACACTCATAAGGTGGGGAGAGACGTGCCAATCATGGGAGGTGTGGAGCTTACCATAGATTTGATTTATAGACATCATGATTCCAATAAGAATCCTATAAGGAACATGTTTAGATCCCTCGAGAAAGAACATGTGGCCTTCTATTTTGTGGTTTATTGATCCAAGCATTGGCTTTGCATCTATGGTGGTTTTGAGAGAACATTTAGATGCATATGTTAAAGTCATTGAAGGGCATGGTAATACAAGACAAATGTTCATGGAAAGGGAGGTTGGGTTATATAATCTTATCAAAAGTTGGGTGTAGACTCTATTATATGTGATTGGGTGACCATTGAGTTTCCATCAGTGAGAAGGAATCTTGGATAAGTAAGGTAATGGAGTACCAATAGCAAAATTGAGTGTTTTGAGGATGATTCAGTTGAGCCCAGTGTGATTAGTTTGGAATAATGGACAAAAGTGGTGAGATATAAATAACCTTCGGTGGTTTTTTAGGAGTGAAAATTACATTTCAAAATATGGATATGGGTTTTTAGTAATAACCTTTCCATTTTTAGTTTATGTACGGATGATGGGAGTGCTTGTGTTAGGGATGTTTATGGGTGCAGTCGAGCATGATGATATCTTGTAGAGTAGTGGATTCCAGGATAGTGGAGTTTTATTAGAAGTCAGGGAATGAACTTGGTAGTTGCATTAGATTTTAGTGATATTCCTTAAGTTATAAGGAACCATGGGAAGGTGAAGTGAGTAACATGTTAAAAGGGGAAGATGGGTGCTTGGAGATAAGCCAATCGGGGATGGTCTGACATGATATGGTAAAATGGATTGGATGTGGTAAGTTATGAACCAAATCTAGTTGATAATCATAGTGGCATGTAAATTTCCAAAAAAAAGTTGAACAGGAGAGAGTTAAAGTTTTTATTACTCCATAAATAGGTAGTTTATGTATGTCCTTCTAAGTAGTTTTGATGGAAAGGATGAGTGCAAATAATGGGTGAATTATTTATGTATGTTTGGGTGTAGTGTGTTAGAAAACACATCAAGTCTGTAGTGGAAGATGAGTTGGGGTTGTGGTGGTTTTTTTCAACTGTGGAGGTTCCAACCACAAGAGGATGGAAAGGGTGAGATAATATATAGAGAGTGGACCACCACAGTGAGCAAGTGGCTAGTTGATGATGTGATTGGTGTTTCAGGTTGTAAATGGACTCGAGTAAGTACCATTTTAGTGATTTTTCCTTGATAATGATTTTAGGCTCAGGTATCACCGGTTGAGTTCCAGGAGTGTTTTAGTTTTATTTTGTATTTTAGATTATGGAATGGAACCTTTGGGACTCGATTTGTGGACCAATGTAGGTCGAGAAATGTGGTTGAAAAAAACCACGTGTTTCTTTGAGTGATGCCGACTTTGGGTCACCATTAGAGTTTTAAAAATTATGAATTTACATTCTTCCCCCTTGGCATTTTAATTTTCCTACACTATGTTTATCCCTATTTCTTCATGAATCTTGATCTAAGGTCGTGGTTAAGTGTGGATTATTCTATGTATTGAAGGTAGGTAGTCTATAAGTAATATACGATAGCCTTGAAGTGAATTTTTGCATGTGAGGTTGTGTTATTTGTTCCATTCTATTTTGAATATGTTTCCTTTGGTATGATTTGGTAAAATGGTGGGCTAAATGATGAATTAAACCCCTCAAGATCCCCATTGGATGTGTTTGGGATTATTAGTCCAATTTAGGGCCATCGATGGGGTGTCAAGAATTCCGAAACATGGAAAATTGAAATGTAAAGAATATAATTGACTTGCGATAAAGTAGATCCCATGATGAACATGTTGATATGTTAGTGTGGGTAAAAAAAGGAATTTAGATAGTTGTATATATAATTTGGTAATGGAATAAGGGATTTTGTGGTATTAATATGAAATGGGATGAATGTAATAATGTTATTGTGTAAAGTGACTTTGGAAATGTACATAAAATGCATAAGTGAGTTAATGAATCTGAAATGATGAACATGTTAAGTAGATTAATAAATGTAAATTGATGAATGTGTTAAATGTGTTAATGTATAATAATTTTATATTCTTAATTGGTTAAGACATGAGGATGTGAAATTTTATAAATGGGATATTCAATGTAAATGGTAAATTTTCTAATGGGTTAAGGCATAATGTTGATTTACATGTTCAATGAAAATGAAATGTGAATGTAATGTGATTTATTAGGAATTATTTTTTTAATGATATATGTGTTGAATAGATAAATAAGAATGTGGACATGTCTTGATAGTGTGGGGTATTGGACTTGAGGATCTACACCGACATGTCAGGTTAGAATGAGGCTATAAACCCCAACACTATAATGTACTGGTTAGGGAAGGGTTCTGAGGCTTTGATCCCCTAGTGGATTCATTTGATGGGACTACCTGAACTGAGGCTCTAAGGTAACTGTGATGTATTATTAATGAAATGTTTATACCAAGTGAGATATGTAAATTGAATTATTCCCTCATGCTTAGTAATTTAATATCTTAGGACATTGTGTAAATGATGTAACTACCTTACCCTTAGAACATGTGTTGAAAATGAATTTATTAATAATGATGGTATAAGTGATAAAAAGGGATATAGTTATGAAAATTGTTAAACTGAATATTGTTAACTAATGGAACCCAAGTTTTCAATTTTTTTACTTTCTATTTAATTATTACATTCATTCACTATTAGTTTAGATGGGATATTTTGTACACATTGTTGGTCGTGGTCTTTTGAGTTGTACTCACACCCTTCTTAGGCTGTCGTTGGGTACCCGAGAAGATTTCATGGTTTCAGGTCAGGACAAGGGAAAAGGCCCTAGACTAGGGAGTTGAGTTGGTCTTAGAAAGTAAAAGGATAATGATTTGGACTTGGAGTCAGGACCCATTGTGGGGATTTGGATGTTTTTCTTTATTGTTGGTTTTATACACAATTGGAACTATTTTCATAACATAGAATTTTTATCATTTGGTTTTTGTTTGTATCCTATTTGGGAAATGGTTAGAAAATAAAGCTTATGTATTATTAAATATTTTTTCCACTTTTTCATATTTTTTCTACTATGTCATACTCTAGTAAAGAGGGCATAGTCTCCCAACATGATATATTAGAACCTCACTACTTGTCAGAAAGCTCTGGTATATGGGGAGGAACACTTTAGGTCATGTGGACAATGAACATGAGGAACCAGTTTAGTGGATTCTGGGTTGGGGATGTTACACATGTACTAGCCTAAGGATATACATTAATTAAATGGGTGATCTAAAAGCTCCGTAGGAGGGGGATAAGAGACATGAATCAGTAAAACATGGGTGAGAATAATCATCATCAACATATCATAAGTATAATAACATCATCATAATCATGAGGGATATATTTGATAAATTCTTGGAATTTGGTGATGCATAAAAATGAAATATCATGTCACCCTGGTCAAATACTACACATAGTTTTCAACAAACCTAGTATAATGTTCACACCTAATTGATGTTCATAATTATTTCATAATTATTTTGAACAAAGATAACACCATGTTTAAGAATAATACATGTTATATCATGAGATAAAAAACAGTACCCAATCCATTAGAGGGATATATAATTCCAGACCCACCTATCACTTCATAATATTTACCTAATCATGCATTACACCTAGAATGTATAACAATCATATTCATGAAATAAACCATGGAAAGAAATGGGTTTCATAAGTATTTAATAGGTCATGATTTCATGAATAAAACTGGTCTTCCCAAATACTAAGGTAAAAACATATTTAGAATAAACATCATCATTCTTATGTGAATAAGAAACAACCCAAGAGAAGTAAAAGAGGTTTTTTGGAAAGAAAATTCATTTTATAAAATATTTTTATTTGGATTATAAATCAAGGTGGAAACATGTATGTCCCCAAAAACAAAATGGAATAATAGTGAGACCATATTTAATTAATATTATAGGAATATCCATATATAATATTTCATTAAATAGGGATAACCCAAAGAAAAAAAGTTGGGTTTGAGGATCCCCTTATCTTAAATACATCTTTATTTCATTGCTTTTCCACCTATAGAATAATAAACATACGATTGTTAAAATATAGTTCTAGAATTGAATTATGTGCATTTTTTCACTAATTATCCATTATAATTATTGGATACAAATTTATAACACTCATTTTTAAATGTGAATTGTTTTTATATGATGTTTTCATTAATGTTTTCCCATTTTGTTTTGATGCTACTATTTTTTAGAGGTAATTTATACATTATAAAAATTAATTATAAAATCTTGAAAAAAATATATTTATACTTTTAAATATCATAAATAATTTATTGTATGTAACTATAGTTTTTGTGATAATAAAAGGATTAGAAAAATCCTCATTGTCAATTACCCAACATTTGATGAGAAATTTGTTGAAAGAGAGGGAGGGGGAAGTTTGAAATTTATATATGTCATAATTATGAGACTTATCTTAGGTTAAAATCATTAATATAAGTTTAACATAATTCATTATAAATTTTAAAATATTTTTTTGATGGTAATTGAAAAAAATAAAGATTAGAAGAATAAAATAAGGGAAGATTTGATAAAAACATACTCTTTCCAAAGTGCTGCTTCTCTTTTATGACACTTGAAACTCCCTTTATATTTAGAGTTAGTTTAATATATAATTTACCTTGGTATTATAAGGTTTTTTAGAGTTAGTATATGGGAATAACATTAGATTTTTAAATAGGGGGAGGAATAGTTTTCCATTGCGATGGAGATGATTTTTTTATACTCGAGGAAATGTGTATTTTTTGAATAAAATATTAAATAAAATATTATTCAAATGTAAAACTTGTGGTAGTTAATTTTTGACAATATAATTCTTATATAAAAATAATAAAATGGTTTTAAGAATTTAATACCCCTTAAAAATCTAACTCACACTTTTTTATTAAAAAGAGAAGTGGAATAAATAAAAAATTGTTATTTTAATGGATCGGTTTTGAATTTTTGTTTTGGGAAAATATTTTCAGGTTTGGAAATTAAGTTTATTGTATTTTATTAAATAATTTATGAAACTAAATATTTTATTTGTACAAACATCAATTTATATAAATGAATATGTCATTATTACATCATTAATTATGTAATTTAAGATACCTCGATTACATGAAAATCTATTTTTTACTATTCACTTGAAAATTGATGTATTTAAAAAAATTACAAAATAAAAACCCTTGGATAATTATGGAATCATTGTTTTAAAAATGATATTAATTTTATCAAAAATAAATTTTTATCATAGGTAATTTTAATTTTTAATATAAAAATTATGATTTTTACTAAATAGTTTAAAATACAATTTATTAAAATTGTGCTTATATTTTCTTTGGGTTTTCCAAATCATGATATTTATTTTTTGGAACTACATTATTTATATTTACATAAATTAATTATGATAAATATTATCACAATTTGTTATTTTCATTTTAAATTACTCTTCCATCGGTCAGGTTACTATTCCCTATGGCCAGGTTACTATTCTCAATGGCCATGTTATTATTCCAAAGGTCACATTACTATTCCAGTGGTCACATTACATCATGTTAATACCAATTCATTATTTCAATCAATATTCAACTCAATTTATCTCAAGTTTCTATATTTCCATTTTCTATAAGATTTATTGGTTTACTAATTTTTTTCTATAGTGTTATTTATGAGAGGGATGATTCCAGTTGATTGGTGAGATCCATATGTTCCCATTATTGTTTTTATATTAACTATTTTTTTCTCCTTGTATTAATTGGAATTTTAAATTTTTTATTCATTGACTAATTTAATGATTTTAATTATTGAATTAAAATGTAGTTGGTTTCTCTATGTATTGTATGTGTATAATGTTGTTTAATTTAACATAATACACATTCATTTAAATATAAAAATATCATTTATAAACTATGGGTTGTTACATTATTCCCTCCTTAGAAATTTGGTCCCTAAAATATCAAATCGTATTCTTGATTGAGAATTGGTAAGGGTACATCTGTTTGATTATGTACACTGGTTCCCATAAGATATTCATCATACTTATAGTTCCTCCAAAGAACATTGAAAAGGTGAGTTGTCTTGTTGCATAGAACCTAGTATCTATGATATAATATTATCAATATCTACTCCTCATAATATAGATCATTATCCAATGGTACCACCTTTCTATTCAGTATACGTGAGGGGTCAAGTATATACTTCCTCAAGAGAGATATGTGGAAAACATCATAAACATGAGTGATATATGGTGGAAGTTCATGTAAATAGACCACTGGTCCTATGAAATAAGATCTAAAAGGAGTTAATATACATTGGGATAATCTTCCCCTTCTTTCCAAACAACAAGAATCTATTCAATGGTGGTATTTAAAGGATAATGTTTTATCCGACTTCAAACTCTGAGTCTCTTTAATGGTTTTTAGCCTAAATATTTTACAAACTATGAGAAGTTTGTTATTAATTATTGGAGGGACTGAACCATCTGTTTCTTCTTTTTTATAAGACCAGGTCCAAGTAGATTTCATTCCACAACTTCGTACCAAAATTATTAGTTTTACATCTATTCCCATATAGAGCTTCATATGAAGACATTTAAATACTTGGGTGTAAGCTATTTTTAGTAGAACTCAACTAATGGGAGATGTTGATCACGTCCACCATTTAATTCCATTGAGTTTTTTCTTAAAATTTCCTTGAAAATCTAAATAGTCCTTTTATATTGGATACTAGTATATGGGTGATAGGCCATACTGATATTCATTTTTTGTATTTAGAGCATGTTAATGTAATATCAAGAATTTAAAACTGAACCTTAGATCCAGATCAGAGATGATCGAAAGTGGAACACCATGTACCCTTACCACTTCCTTTATATATATCTTGGAAAATTGTTCTGGTGAAAAATATTCTCAAATGGTGATGAAGTGGTTTGTATTGGTGATTCGATCCACTACTATCCATATCACATCATTTCCTTTAGATTTATTTAGAATACTAGGGAGAAATTCCATGGTGATGTTCACCCATTTCCATATGTGTATCAGTAATGGTTGAATCATCCCATTGGACTTATATTTATCTTCTTTAAATTGATGAAATTCCAAACACTTTGATGTATACTTTACAGTCTAATTTATCATGTTGACCCACAAGAAGTTCTCTCCAAGATCAAAGTATATATTGGTACTTCTATGATGGATAGAGAAAGATGAGCTATATGTATTAACCAATTGATAAAAGTTTATCTCTGATGATGAAATAAATTTTTCAAATAGAATCACATCATTATCATTGAAATGGAATTCATGATTATTTCCTTATTTAGTATTCTTTTGAAGCTACATATTGTCCCTTTGTGCCTCCTTGATCTTATTTTGGATATATGGTTGGGAAATCATTTCCTAAAGGAAGTATTAAATCACTTGTGTTATAATTTATAGATATATCCTTTTTATATCCATGAATATGAGGTCTTTCTCAATCAACATAATGGATAGAGTTTTATGTTATTTTCATCTAAGAGACACACCTATATTTTTTGCATTCCCCAGATGGTAGTGAATAAAGAAATTATAGTCCTTAGATTATCTTTGACCACATTATTTGATGAATTTTGAGATCCTTAAATGTTAATATATATATATGGTAGAATATTTTTATTGGTATATATGTCACACTTCTCACCATAGAGGTAGTGATTCTATATTTTCATAGAAATGATCACAACTGCAGGCTCCAAATCATGCATGAGGTAGTTTTTCTCTTGAATATGCAACTACTATGAGGCATATGTTTTAACTTTTTCATTTTTTATGAGTAAAAAACCCAATATATTCTAGTAATCAATAATATATATCACAAAAAATTCTCCACTTTATGGTAGTGCAAGTATAATCATAGTGATTAGCCTCTTTTTGAGATCCTTAAATATTTCCTCACATTCTTTTATCTTGAAACACATTACGCCTTTCCATATTAACTTATTTATTAGGATATATAATAGTGATAAATTTGTAAAAATATATTGATAGTACCTTACTAAGCTAAGAAAACAATGGATTTCTATGAATGTGGTGGGTCTGATCCATTCCTCAATTGCCTTTATCTTTGAAGGGTCCACAAAAATCTCCTCATTTATTATCATGTTCCCTAATGATATGACTTAACGCATCCAAAAGTCACACATCTTGAACTTAGAATACATTTTATCCTTCTGTAACATTTCTAATATAATCCTTAGATATTATTCATCTTCCTCTTTACTCTTAAGTTAAATGAAAATATCATCGATAAAGACAACCAATTTTTTTTCAAGGTAGTCTCTCAAGACTCTATTCATGAAATGTATGAATATCAAAGAGGCATTAGTAATTATTAAAGGCATAATTATGAAGTTATAGTTTCCATACCTTTTATGTAAATCTTCCTTCAAAATAGATTCCTTATTCTCATTCAGTTTATGATATCAAGAAAAAAGATACACTATTGGGAAGTATTGAGCTATTCATCATTGATGGAACTAGTCACCAATACTTGTAATGGGATACTTCTTCATTAGGGTGTTTTTTATCTCCATGTAATTAGTAAACAACAACATTGATCCACCCTTCTTGTTGGAAAAGATCATTAGTGAACCAAAGTAAATACACTAGGGTGTATGAAACCTGTTTCAATATTTCCTTGTAGCCACTTATTTAACTCCCATAATTCGATCGAGGCCATACTATTAAGGAATTGAGTGAAAGGTGTGGCTATAGATATATATTCTATATATGATTATACATAATTATCTGGGGTAAGTTCCGATAATTCTTTGGAAAATACATCAGTTTAGTACCTATCAATGGGAATTTCCACCAAGATGATACCTTTATTTGAGTCAACCATTTGAGTAAGGTGAGCTTCTTCAAAGGGTACCAACACCCACACCATTTATTAATCATTGAAAAGAGATTCATTATCTTACTTTTATTTTCATTGGATCATGGTATGGTTTAGAATATTAAAATATACTTCCTTTTCTAGATAATTGATGTGTGATCAATATAATAAGAGCTAATCCATGCCAAATATAGCATAAAATTCCTCTAAGGAAATGATTACAAGATTCACTTAAAGAATATTCCCACATATGAAAAAAATATATGTGTCCAATACTTGGTTTGAAATGATCACACCATAAGGTGATTCAATATATATTTATACACTGAAGTATCGGTCTTTGATACAACAGTTCTAGAAGACATTCATGATATAAATGAATTAAGTAAAACCCATATCAAATTAAACATTTTACATTCTTGATTGAATAGGAAGAGTACCTAACATGAATTTGTTTTCACACACCACTTTAGAAATAGTTATGGAATACTATTTTTCTTGCACCTCTTGATTTTGCGGTTGTTGATGATAATTACCCTCTATGACCCATGGTTTAGTGCTTTGGCTTATAAAGCACCCTTTCTTCCCACAATTAAAGATTTTAACCATGGGAGTTGCATTAGGAGGTGTCTTCCTTTCCTCCATCCTATTGGATGTCTTATTATTGTCTCTTTAACATTCTTAAAATTGGTGGCCTTATCTCCCACACTTGATGAACTTCCTAATTCTTATGAGTAAATTCTCATGTTATTTTTACCACATTTTTTACATGTGGTTGGTTACATCCTCTTTCATCCCTTTTCAATTGAACCACAAGCTAGAAATTACATTCTTCACTTCTTATCTCTATAACCATGGAAAAGTTCCCCAAACTCTATCTTTACTTTTAGAGCACATTGATCTACTTGTTCATAACTCCCAAAGTCTCTAACAGTTAGTGACTTTCGAAGGTGTGGTTTAAAATCCACAAAGAATCAATATATTTTGCTATCAATTTTGATAACAAAACTTGAGGTGTATCTTTCAATACTTGTGAAGTTTTAATCATATGTCGTGATGGATTCACATTCCTTTTTATTTATTTTTATAATTTATCCCTCTATATTTCTTCAAATAGTTTGAGGAAAACACTTGTTAAGAAATATTTTCCTAAGGTAATCTTACTCCATATCTTACATTTCATCATTTAGTTTTGTGTTCTTTATCAACACCCACTATTTATTGGATTCTATAACTAAATGATAGATATAATGGGTCACCATCTTTTTATCAGAATAGTGGAACACATCAAAGATATTCTCCATTGAGTTAACCCACTGTCCCATGAAATATGGATTGGAAGATCCAATTAATGGTTGTGGTTGTTTCCACATAAAGGAATCACCAGCTATTTTATCCTTATTGGGTGATATAGGATGTTCCACTAGGTTTCAGTTATTATTCATGGGATGAGACAACTTGGTAAGCATCACTATGAAGTGTTGAACTCCACCTCCCATATCAATGGGGATGTCATTCGGGAAGTCCTTACATTTTACCTCACATGGGTTTTTAGCCTTGTTTCTCTTGGTTCTCGCCTTTTTATAAAATATAAATTACTTGAGTAAAATTAAATTCAACAAATCATGAATAATTAAGTAATTATTTTGTGCCATTAACTCTAAAGGAATATCTTATGGGTTCCATATGTTTAGGCTCTTTTTGAAACAAAGATTTATTGTTGTTTACATATACATAGACATATCCTATGGGTTTTGAGTAATTCTTTCTAATCCTAATTCAAAAATTAAATAAAACATACCACTGATACAAATTATATCATACCAAATTTTTATTACATAACTATTATATTATTTTAAATATAAAAAACCTAATAGTTACACATTCAAAACTAAATTTGATTAATATCATGGGAAAATTAGGATCACACATCAATATTACATAATAAATCATAAAAATTATTTTAATCCATATTCTTTATCCTTTAGAAGTTTCATGTTCTCTTTAATACATTTAGTATCCTAAGTATATATTTCAAATAAATTGGTGAGCTAAAATCCTCGTAAGAGGAGGAATAAGGGACATGAATCAATATGACATGGGTTATAATAATCATCACCATCATATCATAATCATTGGATCATAATCATATTCCTTGGGGAAAAAAATTGATAAAGGAATGTAATGTAGATATTTATAAAAAAACATCATGTCATAGTGGTAAAATTATACACATAGTTGTGAAAGAGATAACATTATGTTCACACATAACATATTTGAAAAACCATAACATCATCTTTTTAAAAAAATATAGAATTATATTCATGAATAATATGAATTATATTATGAGATACATCACATTACCCAATAAATTGTAGGGCTATATAAATCCTGGACCATCCATCACATTATAATAATTATATAATCATGCATGCCACATATTACATATAACAACCATAAACATGTAATAACCCCTATAATTGAATTTTGTTTATAAATATTTAATAATGAATGATTTC
Organism: Viscum album; assembly: GCA_963277665.1. Lineage (NCBI taxonomy): Eukaryota > Viridiplantae > Streptophyta > Magnoliopsida > Santalales > Viscaceae > Viscum > Viscum album. Next base: position 1,950,326,640 of record OY728161.1, on the reverse strand, counting down.
ATGAATATACTTGGGATTCACAAATGAATATGGGAACACATATTTGATATAAAAATCATAATTCTTTAGTAAATAAGAAACAACTTATGATATGTAAAAGATTTGTTTTTGGAATGAAAAATATTTTTGGAAAATATTAATATTTGGATTATAAATCGAGGTGGAATAAAAGATATCCCTGAAATAAAAATGGAATAATAATGAAATGATATTTAAGAAATACTATAGTAATTTCCATATGGATTATTTATTTAAATATGGATAACTTAAATAAAATGGGTTGATTTCAAGAATCCCTTTACCTTAAATCCCTATTTATTTAATTTCTTTTCCACCTCTTGAATAATAAACTTAGTATCATTAAGACATTGTTCCATAAGTTAATTATTTTCAATTTCCCACTATTTATACATTTTAATGATAGTATTATAACTTATAACACTCCTTTTAAAATGTGAATTGTTTCGATATCATGTTCTCATTAAACAATTCCTGTTTTGTTTTGGTATTGATATTTCTGTTCAAGGTCATTTATAAAATATTACAATTAATTATAAAATCTTACAAAATATATTTATAACATTATATATCATAAATAATTTATTTTAACCAATCAAAGGTTTGGTAATAATATAATCATTAGCAATTTCCATGTTGGTGATTAACCCACTGTTGGCAGGACATTGTTAAAAGAGAGGAAAAAGGAAAATTTAAATTTATATATGTCATAATTATGAAACATATAGTCAGTTAAAATAATTTATATAATTTAAACAAAATTAAAAATTAATTTTATAATATATATTTTTTTAAATTAATTAAAAAAAGTTATATAAAAAAGAATAAGAAAAAAATAGAAGAGTAGATAAAAACTTACTCTTTCATCAGTGTAGATTCTATTGTATGACACTTAATATAACTTAATGTGTAACACCCCGACCCCAGCTACCCAGAGCCGGTACATTACTTCGTAAAATTGGCATGATCACAAAAGATCAAGTCTCGAAAGACCGATTAGTTTAGTAGCCTTGGAAACACTAGATACGTTCATAAATGTTACATTACGTCATAAAGTGAAAAACTACAATAACAAAGTCTCCATAGACCACACTCATATCATCTTCTGACAATCCCTGCAGGTCATTCATAAAATACTTCTTCACATCCTGGAAAATATTAAAACATTGAAAGGGGTGAGATCAGATGCTCAGTAAGGATAACAATATTGCAGAAGCTTTCATAAATAAACATCAACATTTAAGGCAATGTATAACTAAAACAAAAGCCTTTTAAACATGAACTTAAACATAATATGGAAAAAGTAAAATGAGATAATTCCATTTACTTATTCACATGGATATTATACTGGTCGAATAATCACATGCAATATCAATAACCACTTTCATAATGATGGAATTCATAATGCCAGACATTCTGAAACATTTTGTCAAGGCCTCGGCCAAGACGTCTAAAATGATTAAGGCCTAGGCCAAAATCACAAATCAAATTGGGAAAGGGCCTCGTCCAATTCCATGTCTAGTTGTCTCACGAGACCTACCGATGCATCGAGGATCTATAACGGGCTCCACCCGTCACTTATTAAGTCCAATGCATTCCTCATATGAATAGTTTTAAACATATCATAAACCATAACATAGTCGTGTCACATAAAACATGGATAAAGGAAACATAACATTTCCACATTTCAATCAAAAGATATCAATACAACACATTGATATAATAAAAATGCTTTCAAAACCATTTTCAATACCAGAATAAAAGAAAGTTAAAACTTTGTATTTATTTTTCATTAAAAAAAACGTGATGGCTTGTAGAGGAAGCCAAAACTCAAATAATGGTCACGGCGGCGAAGAAGTCATTGTCGCCGCATATGTACAGAAAGAAAAACATTCCCTTTTTTCATTTAGTAAAACACTTCGAATAAAAAAGATTCCTTTTGAATAACGTAAAAGTCAAAGGGGTTTATACACCGTATAAAAGAAAGTTGTGTATAAAACCAAATATGCCTCAATGAAAGGGGATTGAGACGAAGTCCTTAAAAAGATCATTTTTAAAATAAAATAGATCTATTATTTGTATTCACTATAGGTACACATAAAGAAAGTAAAAATTAAAAATAGAAAATAATAATATCATGACATAATTTGAAAGTAGGAGATTAACCCAAAGAATGGAAGTTGGGTTAAGAAATTCCCTTACCTTGCATCTTGTCCTGACTCGACCGTTCTTTAACCTCCTGAATAATAAACTAGAGTTAATATATATTTACTTAAGAACCTTTTTCATGTTCATTATTCATTTTATATCCCCTACTACCATGTTATGAACATTATGTAATTATTAAAGTTTATAACGGTCATTTTGTCGATCTTAGGTACTTGAGTCAAAAATAAAATTCTTATAATTACAAGTTGTTCATGTGGTGATATATCCATTATATTAAGAATTATATTCATGATTTAGATATCACATATCTCATATATATCTAGTATATACATGAATTTATAATATTCCGTAACGTTTAGAGGTAAGAAATGAAATGCACCATTCATGGAGACGGTAACCCGTACGTACGCATGAACGCTACTTTCATTTCTATTTCGTATTTAATGAAAAGAAATCATAATTATATAAAGGTATAATATATTTCCAGTATAATATTATATATAATATCATTTAATCCATCCTTTATACATCCCACATATGGCATTAACGATTCACATCACTTTGAGGGGGCGGTAGTCCGCACTTCCTAAAATGAAATTATCGCATTTACCCATAATGGAAATCATAAAGTATGCCATAAATGGGAAATACAGAAGCATAAGTAAAACATAAACATATTATATATCATATATAAATATAGTTACATCTTAATGGCCACCTTTGAAGGTGTTATATGAGTGTTGAACAATCATCGTCTCGTGAGGCAGAAATCTGCCATCCACAGAAACAGTATGTTCTTTAACCATTAGATGTAGGTGTGTGTAAGTGTAGCTCTAATCCTTCTTATAACAACATCCTAGTATATTTAGGATACTGGTGTTGTTACAAAATAAATGAATAAAAAGTGTTTAGGGGGTTGGAGAAGAAAAATAAACAAAACAACATTAGAGAAGACATTACCTTAAAATTGGGTAACTCTTTTGATTTGAGCCAAAGGATTCCTTGGGAAGAATTCTGCCCAAAGTAAGGATTCTAGGAGTAAGGGAGGGAAGTTGGGAGAGTATTTGGGCAGAGTTTGGCCGATCCAAATGGCTTGAAAGTGTGAATGAGGTGGTAGAGGTGGGGGCCTTTTATAAGAGGAGAGGAGGGGAACTCTTGGAAAGTAAGGAAATTGTACATTATTATACAATGATTTTCGGATTATAAAGGTCACAAACTTATATAATTAGTGTATAAGGTGATAAGGGTTCAAAATATACCCATACAATAGTCTTTGGACAAGTGTAAGTCTTGGATTTTACATTATCTTTTCGTTTTATTAAAATCGTTAAATAATGAGGTCATCGCTGCATCATAATCATGTCATAAATAATTTAATTTATTTAATGTCTAAAAATTATTAAAAAAATACTATGATGTAGGAAATCTTTTTATCTTTCCAATGAATATTTATAGACAAAAATATGACTTGTATAACCCCATGAAACAATTGTTTTAGTAAAATATTTCATGTTTGTGTCATTTTTTACTTTAACATTAAATAAAAGGTATTTATGTCATTTTCCAACTAAAGTGGCTCCATGGGGTCCCCAAGTTGACCCATGGATTGTCTTGGTCGGACATGGGACATACAATGAGGGTAGGACATGTGTGAAGCTCATTTCATATTATTAAAACATTATTTTTACCTTAAACTACACTAATTACCTCTAATCGCGATTAAAAACTTAAAAGTTACTATTCACCAAAAATTATTTTAATCTCATTGAACCACATTTTACTTCTTAATGACAACCATGTATGTTGTATTTTTGAAAATCAAATCACAGAAGTGGTAATATTTCATTTAAATGAAAAATCAGTTATTTAACTACCACTTAGTGGTTTCACTATTCATCAAAAATTGAAGTTTTTCAGAACAATGCCAAAATTTCACCCTAAGCTATAATTGATATTCCAAATTCAAAAATGATGCCTATTTTACAAAATTCCAAAAATATAAGTTGCATTAATTAATTTTATAATTAATTCACGCCGTCACAACAAATAGAGTGTTTTTAAGAAACAATATATATCAAAAGATTAACAATTGTTTATGTCCAATTTCAAAGTGAAATTAATTATAATGAACACCATTGGATAAAATGTTAAAAATATATTCTAATTATACTTTAAAACCACTTAGTAGTATAAATTATCACTATAAATTATTTTGATTAAAAAATTTGTTTTAAGTATTTTTCACTATTCATAAAAAATTGAAAGTTCTCAGAAAATTACAAAAAACTAAACTTAGGATAATTTCGATATTCCGAATACAAAAAATGAAGTCCATTTTGAAATATAAAATTTATATAATTTCAAAAAGTGGGTATTACTATTCATAATGGCTACTTTGATTAGTTGCGGTGTGTTAGAACTCGAAGTTGCGTACAATGTAAGCTATTGCATTATTGAATAAGAAGCGTATCATAGAAGCTCGAGGTGTTACATTGTCCCCTCCTTCAATAAATTGCGTCCTCGCAATTTGAAATTTTTCTTGGAAAATAAAAGGTTGAAAATAGAAAATACCTTTTTAGAAAACCCACATCGGAAATAAGGTTAATAAAAATATAACTTTAAAAGAAAGAAAGATAAGTACAAAGGTCACCCGAGATAGCCCATACTAGGATTCTATGAAAATATGGATATGGAAGAAAAACAAACCATCAAGGTCTGATGGAGAGTTGTAGAAAACTGGATTAGGAGAAAGTTAACAATAAGAAAATCACAAACTTGTGATTGGTTAAACGGTCATTGAATCCCCAGTTGGAAAAGTTAACCGGCAACGTTTTTGTTTTAAGTTACCTTTTATAAAGTTAAAGAATTTATTTAGGAGATTTACTAAGAATGTAAGGGAATATACATACTTGTCATGTAGACTTTCATTCTTTAATAAATTTTTACCAAAAATCCATCTTTCACTCTAAAAGGTAATAGAACTCAAAAATATTCTATTTATCCTAATTGTATAAGGTTCCAAATTTTAACACATACCATTTAGATTAGAAAAACTATTTCGTAATAACTAGGGACTTCACGTAGTCCAGTGGTAGGCGATTAATCCCAATCGCACTATGGTTGTGGGTTCGATTCCAACAGCTTTGTCCGACGCGATGGGTTGTCACTCGGTCTGCGTGTTGTCCTTTTTATAAATATCCAAAAATAACCTTAACAATAGTATCCAATGTAAAATATAATCCATTCCAACCTTTATAGTTATCCAAAATACTTCTGTCCAACTCACAGTCCAGATTTTATGAGGAAGGTAAACATAATGAAGCTCCTTTTTTCTGCCTAACAACATGTGAACACCTTCATCATTTATTCTTTTAAAACACTGCAACATACTGTATTACCATAAATCCTTATTGATTACATTCATGATCCCTTATTCCTTATATAAAACTAGATATACTCTTTCTATCCAAAAATGTATACAAATCATTAATCAGTTTCAAGGATGTTAAGAATATCCAACATAATTTATCCGAATCAATCATGTCTTATTCCAAAATCACTATCTCGGTATCAGAACCATATTATGGTTTATCTTTCTCTCATCCATATATTTTCTAAAAATTTAACCTCCTGTGGAGTCACTTTTCTTGGTTCCACACAATCTCAAGTCCTAGATGAAATAGTACTGCAGTACAATCCTTATATACTCCATAATTATTATAACCATCACATCATTGATACAACTCTCAAATTACAAAATTCTTTAATAAAAATATAAGAACTCTAATCATTCCTCCTCATCTGTGGTAGTATCATAACTTGATTATTATCCAATAACATCATTTGGGGAATACTCTGATGATTTGAACATTGGTTTGCGTAGTGTCCCCACTCCTTGCAGATGAAGCATTGTACATTTGAAACCTTTTTCTTACCCTTGCAGTCACACACTTGGTGTCCTTTTTCTCCACACTTATAACAAACTCCCATTCCCTTCAGGAAAATTCCAAGGTGTTTCTTCCCACAGTTATCACATATTGGAAAATTATTCTTTTCCCTCATCCCTTTATCCATCATTCTCTCTTCCATCCTTTTCTTCTCTTTCATCCCTTCAAATCCATAAGACTCAGAGAATTCTCTACCTATCTTATTAACACATGATATTATTTCTTCATATGTTGATAACACATGGGAGAATATTTCTCTTCTAAATGTTGGCTTAATGCCATGAAAGATATGATCCTCCTTACTCTTTGGATCATACGTATTGATGCAATTTACATTCCTTCTACTGGGCGCCATTTCTATACAATGCCATAAACTAGGTTAGTTTATGAATCGAAATACATAATAACAACCTTGAAAACACTTATAATAAATTGAACTATTTATTGATATAATCCAGAATCATAAAAAAATGTTTTCTTTTAGGAAGTATATACTCATAACCCTTCATGGTGGTTTGTAAAGAAAATGTGAATTATCCTAAGCATATCCCCCGGGAGTGTCGTAACCCAGAGTGCAGCAAGGCCCATTGTCGTGCACCAGTTCCCGTTCGAGTCTAGATCAAAGCAGTGTTTTCGGGTTTTACCCCTAGGTACATCTGTGCCAGAGCCGCCTCTACCTGCTCGTATCCAGACAGGGATGTATTGCTCGGAAAACCCACAAAATCTCTATAATACCAAAATTCTAGGAAGTTCTTCTATACTAATCCTTAAAGTCTATCTTTGGGCTATGTGCTCTAATCAGAGTTTATCTAAATCTAGCTTCCAAGGTTAGTACTAAACTGCCTCGGATACCAACTATAACACCCCGACCCCAGCTACCCGGAGCCGGTGCATTACTTCGTAACATTGGCATGATCAGAAAAGATCAAGTCTCGAAAGACCGATTAGTTTAGTAGCCTTGGAAACACTAGATACATTCATAAATGTTACATTACATCATAAAGTGAAAAACTAAAATAACAAAGTATCCATAGACCACACTCATATCCTCTTCTGACAATCCCTACAGGTCATTCATAAAATACTTCTTCACATCCTGGAAAATATTAAAACATTGAAAGGGGTGAGCTTAGATGCTCAGTAAGGATAACAATATTGCGGAAGCTTTCATAAATAAACATCAACATTTAAGGCAATGTATAACTAAAACAAAAGCCTTTTAAACATGAACTTAAACATAATATGGAAAAAGTAAAATGAGATAATGCCATTTACTTATTCACATGGATATTCTACTGGTCGAATAATCACATGCAATATCAATAACCACTTTCATAATGATGGAATGCATAATGCCAGACATTCTGAAACATTTTGTCAAGGCCTCGGCCAAGACGTCTAAAATGATTAAGGCCTCAGCCAAAATCACAAATCAAATTGGGAAAGGGCCTCAGCCAATTCCACGTCTAGTTGTCTCATGAGACCTACCGATTCATCGAGGAGCTATAGCAGGCTCCACCCGTCACTTATTAAGTCCAATGCATTCCTTATATGAATAGGTTTAAACATATAATAAACCATAACATAATCGTGTCACATAAAACATGGATAAAGGAAACATAACATTTCCACATTTCAATCACAAGATATCAATACAACACATTGATATAATAAAAATGCTTTCAAAACCATTTTCAATACTAGAATAAAAGAAAGTTAAAACTTTGTATTTATTTTTCATTAAAAAAACGTGATGGCTTGTAGAGGAAGCCGAAACTCAAATAATGGTCACGGCGGTGGAGAAGTCGTTGTCATCGCATATGTACGGAAATAAAAACATTCCCTTTTTGTCGTTTAGTAAAACACTTCGTATAAAAAAGATTCCTTTTGAATAACGTAAAAGTCAAAGGGGTTTATACACCGTATAAAAGAAAGTTGTGTATAAAACCAAATATGCCTCAATGAAATGGGATTGAGACGAAGTCCTTAAAAAGATCATTTTTAAAATAAAATAGATCTATTATGTGTATTCACTATAGGTACACATAAAGAAAGTAAAAATACAAAATAGTACATAATAATATCATGACATAATTTGAAAGTAGGAGATTAACCCAAAGAATGGAAGTTGGGTTAAGAAATTCCCTTACCTTGTGTCTTGTCCTGACTCGACCGTTCTTTAACCTCCTGAATAATAAACTAGAGTTAATTTCTATTTACTTAAGAACCTTTTTCATGTTCATTATTCCTTTTATATCCCCTACTACCATGTTATGAACATTATGTAATTATTAAAGTTTATAACGGTCATTTTGTCGATCTTAGGTACTTGAGTCAAAAATAAAATTCTTATAATTACAAGTTGTTCATGTGGTGATATATCCATTATATCCAGAATTATATTAATGATTTAGATATCATATATCTCATATATATCCAGTATATACATGCATTTATAATATTCCATAATGTTTAGAGGTAAGAAATGAAATGCACCATTCATGGAGACGGTAAGTCGTACGTACGCATGAACGCTACTTTAATTTCTATTTCATATTTAATGAAAAGAAATCATAATTATATAAAGGTATAATATATTTCTAGTATAATATTATATATAATATCATTTACTCCATCCTTTATACATCCCGCATATGGCATTAACGATTCACATCACTTTGAGGGGGCGGTAGTCCGCACTTCCTAAAATGAAATTATCGCGTTTACCCATAATGGAAATCATAAAGTATTCCATAAATGAGAAATACAGAAGCATAAGAAAAACATAAACATATTATATATCATATATAAATATAGTGACATCTTAATTTCCACCTTTGAAGGTGTTATATGAGTGTTGAACAATCATCGTCTCGTGAGGCAGAAATCTGCCATCCACAGAAACAGTATGTTCTTTAACCATTAGATGTAGTTGTGTGTAAGTGTAGCTCGAATCCTTCTTATAAAAACATCATAGTATATTGAGGATACTGGTGTTGTTATAAAATAAATGAATAAAAAGTTTTTAGGGGGTTGGAGAAGAAAAATAAAACAAAACAACATTAGAGAAGACATTACCTTAAAATTGGGTAACTCTTTTGATTTGAGCCAAAGGCTTCCTTGGGAAGAATTCTGCCCAAAGTAAGGATTCTAGGAGTAAAGGAGGGAAGTTGGGAGAGTATTGGGGAAGAGGTTAGCCGAGCCAAATGGCTTGAAAGTGTGAATGAGTTGGTAGAGGTGGGGGCCTTTTATAAGAGGAGAGGAGGGGCACTCTTGGAAAGTAAGGAAATTTTACATTATTATACAATGATTTTCGGATTATAAAGGTCTCAAACTTATATAATTCGTGGATAAGGTAATAAGGGTTATAAATATACCCATCCAATAGTCTTTGGACAAGTTTAATCCTTGTATTTTACATTATCTTTTCATTTTATTAAAATCGTTAAATAATGAGGTCATCGCTGCATCATAATGATGTCATAAATAATTTAATTTATTTAATGTCTAAAAATTATAAAACAAATACTATGATGTAGGAAATATTTTTATCTTTCCAATTACTATTTATAGACAAAAATATGACTTGTATAACCCCATGCAAAAATTGTTTTAGTAAAACATTTCATGTTTGTGTCATTTTTTACTTTAACATTAAATAAAAGGTATTTATGTCATTTTCCAACTAAAGTGGCTCCATGGGGTCCCCAAGTTGACCCATGGATTGTATTAGTCGGCCATGGCACATCCAATGAGGGTAGGACATGTGTCAAGCTCATCTAATATTATTAAAACATTATTTTTACCTTAAACTACACTAATTACCTCTAATCGCGATTAAGAACTTAAAAGTTACTATTCACCAAAAATTATTTTAATCTCATTGAACCACATTTTACTTATTAATGACAACCATGTATGTTGGATTTTTCAAAATCAAATCACATAAGTGGTAATATTTCATTTAAATGAAAAATCAGTTATTTAACTACCACTAAGTGGTTTCACTATTCATCAAAAATTGAAGTTTTTCAGAACAATGCCAAAATTTTACCCTAAGCTATAATTGATATTCTGAATTCAAAAATGATTTCTATTTTAAAAAATTCCAAACATATAATTTGAATTAATTAATTTTATAATTAATTCCTTCCGTCACAACAAATAGCGTGTTTTTAAGAAACAATATATATCAAAAGATTAACAATTGTTTATGTCCAATTTCAAAGTGAAATTAATTATAATGAACACCATTGGATAAAATGGTAAAAATATATTCTAATTATACTTTAAAACCACTTATTAGTATAAATTATCACTATAAATTATTTTGATTAAAAAATTTGTTTTAAGTATTTTTCACTATTCATAAAAAATTGAAAGTTCTCAGAAAATTACAAAAAACTAAACTTAGGATAATTTCGATATTCCGAATACAAAAAATGAAGTCCATTTTGAAATATAAAATTTATATAATTTCAAAAAGTGGGTATTACTATTTATAACGGCTACTTTGATTAGTTGCGGTGTGTTAGAACTCGAAGTTGCGTACAATGCAAGCTATTGCATTATTAAATGAGAAGCATATCATAGAAGCTCGGGGTGTTACATAATGTTTTGAGTCAGTTTACCCAATAACATCTCCAAGTATTCTAAGGCATTTGAGAGGGAGGATTTGGGTAGAAATTTGGATTTGGAAAGTTAGAGAGGAGTGGTTTGCCAAGGGGGGGAGAGGGGTTATTTATACACGATGAGGGGGATATTTTATAATAAAATATTAACTAAAATACTATATCAAATTTAAAAGTTGTAATAGTGAGTTTTTGAAATTAAAAATCATATATAAAAATAATAGATTAGTTTTAAGACCTTAAAAACCTTTATAATTCTAATTTAGTTAGTAAATCAAAAAGGAAAGTGGAAACAATGAAAAATTCTTATTTTATTATTTCACTTTTGAATTTAGGTTTTGGAAAATGTTTTTTTAGTTGTGAAATTATGTTTATTTGATTTATAATGAATAATTTATTAAATTAAATATATTTTTTCTGAACCTATAGTTCATGAAATTATTAAGTCATTATTGAATCACGAATTATGTAATTTTAGATACACTAGTTACATGAAAAATTGTATTTTTACTATTCAATTGAAAATTACTGTATTTCATAAAATTACCAAAAGGTAAAACTTGGACAACTTTGGCATGATGATTTCAAAATTATATTCATTTTACCAAAATTAATTTATACCATAGGTAATTCTAAATTTTAATTTTAAAATTATGTTTTTTACAAAATACTTTAAAATTCAATTTTTTAATAATGTGCTTATATTTTATTTGAGTTTTTAAATAATGTTATTTATTTTTTAGAATTATTATACTTATATTTACTTAAATTAATAACAATAAATATTATAAAAAATTGTTATTTTCAGGTTAAATTACTGTTACAATGGCCATGTTACTATTCACTATGGTCAGGTTAATATCCTTATGGTTATAATACTAGTCCAATGGCCGTATTAGCTCCTATAAATACAACTTCAGTCTTTCAATCCAAATTAAACTCAATTACAATTAATGTTCAATATTGTATTTTTCTATAATATTTTTGGTTTACTAATAATTTGTTTCTTTTCTATTGTTCTATTTGCGGGAGGGATGATTATAGTAGATTAGGGCAATCCAAATTTTCCCATTGTAGTTTTTTAATTTTTTTTAATTTTTTACCTTATAATAATTGGAATTTTAAAGGGTTTATTAATTGAATAATATAATTATTTTAGTTAATGAAAAAAAAATTGTTATTTTCTCTATTTTTATGTATATAATATTGTATAATGTAATGTAATATAAATTAATTTCATGAAAAAATATCATTAATAAACTCTAGGTTTTTATATTTATCTAATAAGTTTAATTCATATATTTTAAATAAATTATATGATATGATTTTAAACATAAATAAAAATCCATTATCACTCATTAAATTAGTAATTAATTTTATATATGATGAAGAATAATTAACTATTAAAACATCATTTTTCTACAAAAATAGTTTTTTAAATATATTAAATATTTTAATTAATAATTAACTTTCATATATTCTGAAATTGAATTAGATTAAATGAAGTATAAATTTATATATATCATATAATTTTTTTATAATGGGTTATCTTATATTTTTAGTAAAATTTTATTTATTTAGGTAAAAACTAGTTTCCAAGGTAAAAACTGAAATGGTAAACATTAAAATACTAATGGTAAAAGAATAGAAACCTATTTGAAACATGGAGCCAAGTGAAAAATAGAGGGATTCTTGAACTTACCACATCTCCCAGTTAATTATTTTCCATTTTTGTTCCTTTTAACTTGAAATAGTGTTGTGAAATTATTATAATGTAATGAGTAATTATATAAATTCTATTTTGTTTACTTATAAAATGAGATCACTTACACCACATTTTTCTACCCATTTAAAACCATTAACTCAACCAAAAATCTTTCCTAGTCTCTTCCAAACACTCTTACCTTGTCTTAGAACCCTTTTCCTTTCCAAAATAAGAATCCATAGATCCATAAGGCGCTACCCAAGGGAGAACATCTAAATTGAGAGGAGGTTTGAATATGTTTTGACAAAGTTATAATAAAGGTATTGACCTTTAGATATCAATTTTTATTTATGAAGATATGATCTATTTTCAGAAATCTTTTCCTATTTTTAGTGTATATATTGGTAATTTATTTATTTTATATTAATTTTTCATGCATTATATGGGATTTATAAATCCATATCATGTTATACCTTATATAGGCTATCAATTTAAAAGATTACGATGATGTAAGGGTGTTTAATCTCAATTTACTTTCTTGAGACATGTTTTTCTTTATGTACATAATTTCATTTAAACTTTTTGAATACTTATTATTGGGTATATAAAATCATGAACTATATTATATTCATAGTATTTGAATTTAAATTTAAATCCCCATCTTCTAAGGTATTTTTATTAAAACATTTATTAATCCACAAAATATTTTGATAACTCAAAACTTATTTCTTAGAGTGATGATATTTCTTGTTGAATTTATTTTTTCACATGGTTGGTTTATACAACTATAAAATTGTATTATATTTTATTTTCTCTTACTCAATGGAGATAAATTAATTTTCCACTCTGTAATCCTTCATTGTTTAATTTATTTATGATAAAAGTATAATTTTTATAAAAATAATTCTTATCCTTCACAAGTATTCTATTTTTCTTCCATATACATGTTTTTTATTCTCATTAATGTACTAATAAAAATTTTGAACCCTATTTGTGTTCTACATTTTATTATATCCACATCTACCATTACAATTTTTAGAAATGAATTTTTATTAACCTTTTTATGATGTGGTATTCCACAAAATATATTTTAGCATATTTCTAAGGATTTCATTCAATGTTCCTTTTTTTCTTTCACTCTAAATTTCCAAGAGATAGTTTTTTTTCCTCTTTCAGGTATAAAATATTGAAAGTTATTTATAAAAGTAGATAATTTCAATGTTTTTTACTTCACCTCTTAAAAGAATTACTTTAAAAGTAACCCTTACTTTATCGTTTACACCAAAGATGAAATCATTTTCTAAAAACACTTTTTAGATTTCACTTTAATTTTTCTATTTATATCTAAAGGATTTATTTCATAAGAAATTATTTTTCAGGAATCAAACTCTATATTTTCTTATAATTTTTAGGGTGATTTTAATTTGTGCATCAACTATTTACAATCTTGAGGATAATTTATGTGATTCGATTAGAAAAGCTTATGGAACCCATTTTATTTTTATGGGTTTTTTATGATATGAAAAATAATTGATTTAAAGTGGAACATATATATATTAGTTATTGATGGGGGTCTTATATCACACTAAAATATATAAATTATGTATTTATACCTCATTATATTACAAGGTTTTCTATAGTCAAGATCACATATAGCTTAGTTCACATGATGGTACGTGGAAATGATTGCAGAACGATTTGTTCACATGATAGTTCATAGACATGGTCACATATATATTTATTCACATTACAGTTCATGGAAATGATCACATATAGATTTTTTTTCAAATAATATTTCCATGAAATGACCCCACATATCTTTGTTCACATGATGGTGTGTCGAAATGATCATATGCATGTTTTTTACCGGATTGTGCATGGATATGATCATATATATATATTGAAATTATTGTGCTTCTAAAAAATCATATATAGAATTTATATAAGGATAATTCTTAGAAAAGATAATATATATTTTTTCAAATTATTTTTTGTGGAAATTATCACATTTTTCTTATTTCACAATATTGAGAGTGGACATGATTTCTTTGAACCTTATTCACAATATTACGTTTTACCATTCCTATACTTATACCATATTTTATATACCTATGATTATGATCTATAGATAATGTAAATTATATACCAATATTTTTCCTTTATACATGTTTTTTCAATTGATATTATATGTATTTCTATCATTTCCTATAGAAAATTCATATTGTTCAATGTTCTTTTGATAAGATATTTCTCCCTTACTCATGGTTTTCTCAAATACTTATAATCAAACCTTTTGATAAAATGTAGATGGGTTTTTCATTATTTAAAAATTATGCCCACACATTTTATTTGATTATTTTTTCCAAGGAAATTTATAGGAATATAGTTATAAGGAAGTTTTATATATTTATGCTCTATAGGAGAAGGTGAAAAAATGAAAAAGGAAATTTTAATATGGTAGATTTTTTCTTCATTTTTAGATGAAAAAGACTTGAGAGTTAATGCCCAAGAATACTCAAAATTTGATTATTGGGATTGTATAATTATTTTTGACATTTAATTTTTAAATTATGTAAATTAAGTAAAAAAGGATATGTTTAGCATGGTTCATCCCACGTTGTATAAAATTTAGTGTTTAAAAAAAGTTTTTTAGCACCAAGTCTGGGAGTGTGGTTCTGGGGTTCCTCAAATGGTATCATATAAAAGTTTAGTTATTTTAAGGATTATTTTAGTTATTTTTTTGAATTAGGATATTAAATTTAGTGAAAACCATATGAATAATTCTACATGATAAGTCTAAGAATAATATAATATCCTACAATTTTGGTCCATTTTTGAGTATGTGGTTTTCCTAGAAATTAATTCCCTGTATAGATACTACAAAATGGGTATTGTTGTTGAATTTATTTACCATGTTCTAATCACTATGATAAGGTCTCTTTGAGTATCAACTCATTCTGCACATGTGAACGATGAGTGGGAATAATATTACACACCTAGCTACACACTCCTGAGAGATATGATTTGGTTAATTCACATTTTATTTGTGAACCATTATGAGAGATTGAAATAGAATTTAATGATGAAATATTTTACTAGTTATTTTATAGAAACTAATAGTAATATACCAAGGAAAATATATGTGAAAATTAAAGGGATATAGGTTGATCAAATTATATCATTTTTGAAATAAATGTATCATAGGTTGAAACAAATGTATCATTTGAGAAGAAATTTAGGATCATATTTTCTTATTTTTAAGATCATTGATTCATATTTTATTGAATAGTATCCTAAAAATTTTGGATTTAATATTTTTTTGGGAAAATATCATGAAAATTAATCTATGAATGTTATATCTCTAGAAACTCTAAAAGAATCATATTTTGGAAAACCCATGCATAGTTATCCCAAAGATAATTTTGTTTATATTCCATTGTAAATTATATCTAGAGTCATGTACATATTTTATATAACCATAGATATTTATTTATATATATTACAATTAAAATTTTTAGGTTTTAATTTATTTAATGGGGAAATTTTAAATACATCATGGTTTTTGGAATATTTTAATTCTAAATTAATATTAAGTTCTAAAAATTTTTCCACATGAAAATCTAAACTAAAATGAAAGTTGACATATTTGATGAGTATTATTAAGAAAATTTAAGAATAATAAATTCAATAGTAAATAAAAATACTTTAATCAAATATAAATGCATACAATATGGGATTAAGAAAACATAATGTTTTTAATGGGAACTTTTTTTAAAAAAGGTTTTTATTTATATATTGAATTTTAATTTAAATGATAAATTTATAAATTTTATAATCTTAATTTTTTATAATGAAATTAAATTTTGAACCTATAATTTAAATATTATCTTTGGGTGATTTTTCTAAGTTTCTTCTAAAATATTTTTTAGGTGAATAGTAAAAAAATACCCATTTTATTATTACCGTCACATTTATAAAATTATTACAATATAAGAATAGATTAAATGTTTTTGAAACCTTTTTATATAAAAAATACATATTTATATAGTAAAATAAATCATTTAAAATACTATTTTGAATTTATAATAACCATGTTAAGCATTGTGGAAACATAAGTGGCATTTTACACTAAAAGGTGCTTTTACTTGCATATATCAAAAAATAGTTATCATCTCTTTTAAAAATTAAATCTAAAAAATGGATTTCATATTTTATATAAAAATGTTCATATAATTTAATATGGTTAATTTATTATTTAGTCATATAAGTATTATTATTAATATTAAAGTTAATAACCATGATAGCATTGAAGGATTGAATTTCAAAGATTTTTTTTTAATATTGTGTCATTTTAATATAATACATTAAATTTACATATTTTATATAATTAATCTGATTTTTTTACATATAATTAAAAATATATTATCATCCATTTTATTATTAATTAATATAATATCTGATTTAGAATAGTTAATATTTAAACATGGATTTTCTAAAAATAAGTTTTTATTTATATTATATGTTTTAATTTAAAAATGACGCTTCACATATTTAGAAGTGGAATTAGATTAAATGGAGTGTAAATTTAGGTTCTGAATATAAAATTTTTAAGAGCGTTTGTCTTATATTTTTTTTTTTGACAATTTTAATTACTTAGATAAAAACTAGACCCCATTGTAAAAACAAAAAATGTATAAGTTAAAAAATTATGGTAAAAGACTAATATAATGTATAAAACATGGGACCAAATGAATGGCAGTGGAATGGTCAAACTAAATTTCTCCATGACTCAATTATTTTAAATTAGGAATCCTTTTACCTTAGAATAGCTTCATGAAATTATTATAATGTTATGAATAATTAAAAATAAAATTTTCTTCACTTACAAAAGTTGATCACTTCCACCATATTTCTCTACCCATTCCTATGGATTTTCTCAATAAAAAAACTCTAGTGTCATGAAAAAACCGAATGGTACCCGCTTAGCTCATAATAATATTAGTGTGAGTCCCTAATCCTGCCCCCGATTTTCCACGGTCTGGAGACTAGTGCAGAGTAGGAATATCACACACATGGGAGGCCTTAATTTAAATACCTGTATATACACATAAAACTCCATAGATATGTATAATTCAGTAAAGGTAAAAATATATTAATTTAAATTCATGCATATAAACTAATTAAACATAATAGAATGAATAAGAGTATATAAAAACAAAGGTCCAAATATAATCCCACCATTACTATAATAAATAGTCCAAGATGATAACATAAAGGAACTACTATCAAGTTGAAACTCCTGAAATTGTCCATGGTCTAAATAGAACAACTAATCTCCACTTGCTCCTAGTCCCAATAGGACTCTGTTGGGAGGTTTATCTTATGCATAAGATATGAAATGTGTGGGATGAGCCCATGAATGGTTGAGTATAAACATACCTACTACAAAACCATAAAATCACAAAACATGAAACATTGGAGAGTGAGGGAGCTATAAATCACAAGTATGTGGAACAATTTAATGGGAAAACCTAGGTAATATTTAAATAAGACTCTAATTATCATGTAGATGTTTTTTTATCACTACCAACCAAGGTAAAATGATTGAGGATATAAAGTAACATTTGTCTAAGAGACATCAATCATTGGGTCACTCTATAATAATGAAACTCATCTAATATGTCATACTCATTGGGTCTTATAAAGAAGAAGCGTGAAAAAAAAGGGCCAAGTTGAGATACTCATTTGATCGGAGTACACCTCATCAAGAGACAACATATGTCTTTCCACCAAGAAAAACCTCATGAGAATAAAGATGGAGGTCCAAATTAACCCTACTATACTCTATTTCCAAGAGAGGATTATCTCTAGTGGAGGAACTGAACCCAACTGATATTGATAATGGGGGGTGGGGGTGGGGGTAACACTATATAGATAGAGTTTCCATGACCTATAAAACATGGAGGAGTACTGAATCTTTCTATTAATGGTTATGTGGGACTTGTACCCTCATGAAGTAGGGGAGTACCAACCCCGACATCACCTTGAAGATCTTACAAAAAACATTCATAGTCTTTGTGTAACTATAAGAAGAATCACACTTATGTTACATCACATAATATCTCAGATGATGAAAAGATAGAGAGATGGGAGACGATCTCTCTCTATGAATCGTGAGAATCTAGGGTTCACAATTCCCTCACTTCATCTTATTCTTGGATGATGTGTTTCTTGCACCCAGGAGATTCGACTCCCACCTTTTTCAGAGTCATGACCATAAGCGGCAAGGATTCGTTGCTATGAAAAACTATGGAAAACTGAATGATGGAGTTTCTAATCACTCGACAACGAGTAGAGTCAGAGGTATCTAATCCTTAGATGCACTCAAAGGAAGTGATCTGAACAAAGAAATTCTATCAACAAAGACGCCTCTATTCAATAAGTTGGATGATGGTGGTTACTTTGTTGAAGTAGACCCCGAGGCGCTTCAACAACGTGCGATGATCTAAAAATTCTCCATCATGGGTCACGTATCATACATGAAAGGTGATCACCCCTGGACTCTAACTAATTTAAAACCTATAATTGCTAACTATTTAGGATTTTTGAATTTGAAACTAGATATGATAGGCTGTGAGTACTTTCACATCTTATTCAACTATCAATCTAATCTCGACAGAGTATAAAAATTAAGCAATATCCAACTTAAGCCTGGCTTGATTAGGATTTATGAATGGGATTTTGCCTTTAATCCACACAACCATAGGAATACAATGGAACTAGTGTGGGTTAGATTGCATGGATTAAACTAGTATTTTTGTCACCCTAAGAAACTAAATGATATTGTCTATTGTATCAGACTACCCCTAAAAATTGACCAATGAACTCTAAATGCTGATTTGGGACTATTCATGAGGGTAATGGTAGAGGTAAACCTTGATACCTCTCTTCCTAGTTCAATACGATTCAGTGCCAAAGATTATAAAGCTGAAATTTGGATATAATATGAAAAAAATCCATTGTTCTGTGAAATTTGCAAACTCATTGGCCATACCATAACAAACTGTAGGGTGATTAGGAAAAAAGTGTTCCAACAACTAGAAAATTAATTAAAGGAAATGAAAAATAATAAAAAAGGTAACCCACCCATCTTGGATATTCCAAAAACATCAAAAAAGGGGATTGAGGTATGGGTAAAGAAGACCACTAAACTAACAAATACAATGAATACCTCAAATGCTTCATGAGATGAACTTGTATAAGAAGAAGAAAACAATGATCAACATCTCCTTAATGAACTAGAATCCATGATGATAAAGGTATGAAAAAAACAACTGTAAATTGATTATAGAAAGAAAGAAATAGGTGAGGTATCCTCACAACACATTGTCTCGGTAACCTCTAGGCCTTCAGCCTCAGGTGAATCTCAACTGAAAATAACTTATGTTTTTTCTGAATGTAAGAAAAATCAAAATGTTTCTGGGAATCTTGTTAGTGTATTGTCTAACACAGGAACAAAACAACAAAAAGTGACCCCATATTACAACCAATTTCTCCCAGCCTTGGGTCTGGGTAAGGATCCAAGAACCTCTCCTTCAGAATCTTCAATATACCCCAGTGAAAATCCAGAGATCCTTATGAATGTGGCCAAGAAGAAATATATGAATGATACTATGAAGACTCAATACAAATCTAAATTGGGTGCAGAAATAGATAGTAGCAGGTAAGTGGGATGTCCAGAACAACCATTAGGCCTGGAAACACTCTAGACACCCAAACCAATGGAGATGAAAATCCAGATCAGCTCTTGGTAGATCCCATGAGTCAGGATGGCTCTAGTCTGTTGGACAAAACTGTTGCTTCACTAGTATTGCAACAGAACCACAAAGACCTGGAAATCATGCTTGCACTGCCTCCAAGATCTGAACAGAGTTCTAATAATTACTTAGGTATGTCTATGCTTTGATTTTATGCTACAACTACTTTAGATATGCCCCCTTAAGGCTTTGAGAGTCATTAAGTAGATAATTATCAGTTAATTGATCATACTACCTTGCCTGTGAATCCAGGGGAACTAAACAGTCACACTGATAATGAACAAAATGAAAAGAAAAGCATCATGAAATCACATATGAAGGGTTCCAATAACACTGTTATTTCAAGAAGCCTTCAAATGATTCTAATAGTAGTCAGGAAAAAAACAAGAACCCAAATCCTACCAAACAGAATATAAGATCTACTAGGAACAAAGGTTCTAAAAATACAAAAAGGGAGTTCTAACCCCAAAATTAAGTTCAAATGAAGGTTATTTTCTGGAATTGTCAGAGAATTTCTAACTCTGACTCCATTTATGACTAAAGAAGTAAGGTTAATACTCACTTCACTATGTTATTTTCTATTACTGAACCAAAATTCAATTTCTCCTCTAAGTTTCAGCACTTATGTCATCACGGTTATTCCTTTATTAGTGAAACAAAAAACTCCTCCTTAGTTGATACTCTATGAATCTTTTTTCACTAATCTATTCAGAATATTAATATTTTTAACATCTCGGAGAAAGCCTTCACCTGTAATTTTGTCTTCGAAGGCACTTCTATTTTTTTCTCCTTTGTTTATTCCAAGAACAAATAACAAGAAATAAGGCCCCTCTGGGATAGTCTTACTTTCCTAGGTACTAACATCAACACACCTTGGTTAGTTATTGGATATTTTAATGCTATCCTCAACTCGAATGAGAAAATTGGTCCTTCACATTCTATGATCTCCATGAGAGAATTCAAATCCACAATTGAAGACAAAAATCTCATTGAAATAAATCTTACAGGTGCCAAATACACTTGGTATAGGAAGCATTACAATAGGATGGTTGCCTCTAAATTGGATAAAGCCTTCACGAATGTTCTTGCTTTAGATTTTTGGAACTCCATCACTAGAACCACACTTCACAAGCTACACTCTGACCACCATCCTATTCTGGTCATTCTCTCAGCCAATACAGTTAGAATACCTCTAATTTTTAGATTTAATAATGCTTGGTTCAACAATACTAAATGCATTGACATCATCAAAACCTTTTGGCTATCTATGAAACATTACAATGATGCTTTTGTTTTCTCCAACAAACTAAAATCTCTTAAACAGATGCTTAAAGGTTGGTGTAGCCTACATGATAAACAAATCAATAAAGATATCATTATCCTTGAGAATGATCTCAACCAACTCCAAACCCACAACAATAGCTCTGATTTTAACATTGATCAAAATCTAGAAATTAACACCTCAATAAATCTCAATTCCCTTATCACATTTAAGGAGAACATGAGGAAGAAATCCTTCAAAGTTAAATGGATTTCTAAAGGAGATAGAAATACTAAGTTCAATAACTCTCTTCAAAGAGCTCGTAGAGCCTATAAGCCTCTTTCTACTATTCATGATGTAGACAGCATTTTAGACAATGAAGATGACATTGCTAACCATATTGTAAAATACTTTAAAACTATTGTCAATGGCCTTGATAACAACAAGGATCTCTTATCGGGTATCATTGTGACGGTGGTCAGTGATGAAGACAAAACCTTTCTTATTAACACTCCTCTAGATCATGAAATTAGAGATATTTTTTTAGTTTAAATCTGGATAGTGCCCCTGAACCTGATGGATTTAATAATGGTTTCTTCCAACACTATTGGGATATTATTCAATCTGATGCTTGAAAACTTGTCAAATATTTTTTCACCAATGGTTTTCTTCCTCATGGTCCAAATGCAAAATTCCACTCTCTAATCCCCAATGTTTACAATGCTTCTAAGATATATTTCTTTAGGTCCATTTCCCTCATCAACACTATTTACAAAATTATTTGAAAAATAACTTCCAATAGGCTCTCGTTCATCATAGATAAAATAGTCTCCTAGAATCAATTTGGGTTTATCAAAGGTAGATCCATCCAAAATTGCAAATGTCTTGCTACAGAATGTTTTAAAACATTAAACAAAGTCATCATAGGAGGTAATATTTCCATAAGTTTGACATTAAAAAATATTTTTGACATAATGGATGAGAGTTTTATCTTTAAGGTGCTTCAATATTTTGGTTTTAGTATTGATTTTCTCTCTACTCTCAAAACCCTATTCAATTAGTCTTCCATTTCCATTATGATTAGTGGATACCCTAGAGGATAATTCAAATACACTAAAGGTGTAAGATAAGTGGACCCCCTCTCTACTATCCTTTTCTCCATTACAGAGGATTATCTTAGTAGTTTACTCACTTTTATTATTGATCAGAAAAAACTCAACCCCATTAATGTGTCGTGAAATTTGAATGCTCCCACTCACCAGTTATATACTGATGATATAATTCTTTTTCTTGAAGTCAAAAAAATAAAAATTTGAACCATCAATAAAGCACTTGCTCATTATGAAGAGATCTCTGGAAAAGTGATTAGTTGGAACAAATCTTCTATATTCTTTAGTAAAAACATTATTCTAATAGAAAATGCAGCATTATAAGTGACTTAGGTATAAAGAAAGGATCTCCTCCTTTTAAATACCTTGGTGTCCCCATATTCTTGGGAAGACCTAAATCTTCACATTTCTCTAAAATTGGCATCCAAGTCATAAATAAACTTTCATCTTGGAAGGGAAAATATTATTCTATGGCAGGTAGAATATATCTTGTTAAATGTAATATTGTCTCAAAAATGGTCTACTCTATGATGGTCTACAAGTGGCCTCTTGGTCTTATAAAAAAATAAAACCTCTATTAAAAATTTTGTTTGGACTAGTAGCATGGTGGAAAAGAAACATATCACCATACCTTGGTTAACTTGTTGTAAACCCATTGATAAAGGAGGAATTGACATTAAAAATCTCAAAAACTCTAATGAGGCGCTTCAAGCCAGGCTCACTTGGGATCTCCTACATAGTAATTCTAATTAAACTATCTTTTTTAAAAATTGATTTCTTGAAAAGATTTAAAAAGGTAACTCAAGATTTCTTTCCACCTCTATCTAGCCTTCTATAAAATAGTACTTTTCCTCCTTTATGAATAATTCCCGATGGATGGTCTCTATAGACTCCACATTGAATTTTTAGACCGATAATTGGATTGGAACTCCTTTAATTTATAGAACTGCTCTTGGCCAAAGTCCTGGGAACACCAACCTCTCCATTAGAGATGTCCTCTACTCCAAAAATGATCATCTTCTTGAAAACATCCAGAATGTCATTGATACTTATACATTCTCTATTAATGATGATTTCTTAGTTTGGGAACCTTCTTACAATGGAATTCTTAACTCAAAAAACTATTACAAACACCTTTTTAGAAACTCTGAAATTGATTTTGGGTGGATTAAGCACTTTGAAAAATCTTGGATAAAACCTTCAAGATTTACCCTTATCTGGAGGCTTTCTCACAATAGGATCCCAACTGATGATCTCCTTCAATTTCATGGTATTCAACTCTATTCAAAATGTTGTCTCTGCAACCGAAAAAGAAAAGATGCCAATCATCTATTTCTTTCTTGTCCCACTGCTTCTGCTCTTTATAATTATATTTTTTACATTTTTAACTATAGGTGGTTGATACATGACTCAATAAAATCTCAATTAAAGATATGTGCAGAGATGGATAATTCTCAACAGATTAAGAATATTTTACTTGTTGCTATCACAGAGCTCTACCATGTGATCTGGTATGATAGAAATGATCTTATTCATAATAAATGCTCATTAAGTCATGATGCAAGTCATATGCAGAAACTTATTTCCATGTATGAAGATGATTCAATACAAAAGGGACACTACAAAAACACAGTGCACAACTTTGGCATATTGCGATGACTCCGTATTGATGTAAATTACTTCCAACCTTGTCGTACTTTCGAATTCTTTTGGCATGCCGCTCTTCTTGGATGGATTAAAGTTAACATGGATGGTGCTTCCAAAGGAAATCTGGGCCCTGCAGGTTGTGGGGGAATTGTTTGGAATCATGCTGATTAGATCCTTGGATACATTAATGGTAGTTGTGGTATGGCCTCTTCTCTGGAAGCTAAAATGATGAGCATGATTCATGTTGTTTCCTTTTCTAAACAACATGGTTGGACCAATCTTTGGATTGAGAGTC
Organism: Viscum album; assembly: GCA_963277665.1. NCBI lineage: Eukaryota > Viridiplantae > Streptophyta > Magnoliopsida > Santalales > Viscaceae > Viscum > Viscum album. The sequence goes on along the minus strand of OY728161.1, from coordinate 1,950,302,041 downwards.
ACTCGACCACCATTGTGAAAGCTGTTTGGAATGGTGTGATTCATCTTGCATTGCTTATCACCACTCGTTGTATGAGCTATATCCATGCTCTTCTTAACATTAACTACATCATCTCTCATATTTATCAAGAAGCTAACATGGTTACTGATGGCCTTTTGAATAAGGTGATTAATCAAGATATTACCTAGCTTGATGATCTTTTTGCTGATCTAATCCCATTTCATCCCAAATACTATAATATGTTTCCATTTTATAGACTCATGTAGCCTTTTTTTAATAACAATTACGCATTGGTCTTCTGGACAGGCACCACCTTCTTAAAAAAACATAATATCTCAGATGAAAAAATAAGTGACACCATTATTTTTTTGTAATTCTACTCAGAATAGGATACCCATGGGCCCAAAACTAATCCCTAAAGAAGGAGATATTCAAGGTTGAAGGTTTTAGAAATCATATGATATATTTCAGTATGGTACATGCTATGTCAAAAAAAAATTGGTACTTCATATGTCTTTATATTTCACAAAGAATATTCCTATAGATACATGACATGTTACTATGATATGTAGTGTGAAGAGTTTGGTCTGACTCTTAGGAAATTTTCATCTACCCTTGCATGTATTTTTTCTAAAGTACATGGGGTGTTCCCTGATATACATGATATTTCTAGTCACATGGACACTTGGGACATATAATCCCTATACATGATGAGATAGATAACTAAGTGTCACATGAAATTTGAGTTCCTTACATGGAATGTGATATTGAAATCATCAGTTAAACCCTAGCTTCTACGTAGAGGGTTCCACATGGCATGTGTTCTTTTGAACTATAGGTTGTATAGAGAAAAATTTCACTGAAACACTAGATTTTTACCACATATTTACCTGTTCCACCATCAACTTTATTTCCATAATTATTGAATACCAAACCACCTAGAATCACATTAATCTAGCCCACATCACCACCATTTTCTAGATTGCAACCACCCTTTCTTTGAAATCTCCCTTCATTGCGCCTTAGGAGATACCTGCTTGATCCAGCCCATGTAACCCCTATTTTTCATACTATCAATGGATTACTATTGTTGAACCAGTAAAGAAGAACCATCTATCCAAAGAGAGTCTTCACAATAATCAATGTCCCAAGTATAGTCGAATCATCAACCAAACAATATACTAATGTTGAACATCGATGAATGGATGATGATAGGAATGAAACATAAAAGTTAGCTTCCAAGAAATTCCATGTTCATTTGGATATTTTTATGGAATATAAATAATTGAGTGGATAAAAAATTATTTAAAACCAAAAATTTAATATCAAATTCATAATTCTAGATATTTAAATAACAAACATAAAATCTACAATCATAATCTTTGAATTAATACCTAAGAAATTAATTCATATTCCTTCAAAAAAATAAGAATGTGAAAATATTACAATGAAAAAATTCCCTACCATGATATTGGATGGATCATTGGTGAAGAACATATCCATGTCATTTCCATTTATGAGATACACTTTGTTCATCGTTGGCTCCTAAATTCTCCATGTTCATTCATTCCTGATCCTCAGTCCCAAGATCACCCACCAAAGTGTTCACCACTAGAGATATCTCTTAATAATTTTATTCCACTAGGATTATGTGGATAACCCGTGGGAATTTACCAAATATTTGTTTAAAAGGAAGAGTTTTTAGGTTTTGACTATTAAATAAACATTAAATGAAAAAAATTCATTTAATTGTTTTAATCCACCCAAGAATGCACGCTATGAAATCATTAGACGATGAAAATAATTATGTCATGTTAAGGGTAAAACCAAATTCTAGATTTAATTTCATTCTCATTTTCTCCATATGAGACTCTATTTATGATATATTCTATTATTTTAGAGAAACTTCATGTGCATGATAAAAGAAATTTAATATTTTTAATAAATAAACAATGACGCTCCACAAGACCTGAAATCCCATGATATCTCCTTTAATAACTCTAAAAATATTATTTAAAATATTTCGAAGTGTTGCATGAAAAAAATAAAGTTATTATATTCTTCCCACATTAGGTATTTTTATCATGAAATGGAAAATCCTAATCAAAATACTATGGTACTAAGATTTCATCATGTTCTTATATTCTTTGGTGCACTCTTGAAGATTACCATGCTACCAATGAAAATGAAAAAAATAAATTTATCACCCATAAAGGATCCTCTCCTACCAATCCATGATGGTTACTAGTTATTTTTTTATACACAAACTCCAAGAAGGTCATACAATCATCTATACTATGGCTGAAATCCAACTTGAATTCTCATAGCATATCCTTTGGAATCTGAAAGTTATTCTAAGTCTAATCATCTGTCCCAGGGTGGGACACTATGATCAACCATTACTGAGTCCTAATAGACTCTTATAATCCAATACATCATCATGATGTGAAGTGAGAATCATGGGTTGAAGCAATCATCAAGGGAAACCCATGTATTTGGACTATATTCTGCATATCCTGGCATCCCACCTCTCCACTGAACTATAATCTCAGATGGTTAGGAAGTGATATGACTTGGTGAGTTGGTATATGATTCACACTCAAATTTACCCAAGAGATGATGGTAAAATGGTCCTTGTAGTTTATCTTGGGTTGTCGAATCCACAGAGACCTAAGAAGAAACCTATAGACACGTACATTCTATGAACAGTTTTTAGCTATGAAGTGGCCAACTTGGGTTGATTTTATATGGGTTTAATTGAACTCTAAGACACTTAAGTTAATTCAATTTTAATGTATGAGTTGATCCAAGGTTATTACTTGGGGTGGATTGGACTTATTCCCTTTTCTATTATTTCAATTTCTTATATTAGAGTTGTGTTCATTTAAGGAGATGAAACAACTTCATCACTTAATAATTTTATACCAACACTCCATAATACTAGTCACCCATACACTTTGAGGATATAATTTATGAGCACTCCAAGGTAAAGGTTTGTATTATCACTTGAAATATGTGGCCTTAAAATTCAACAAGGACGAAGATGTTCTAAAATCATCAAATAAAAATTTCAATTAAAAGAAGTGATTATACATTAATGGGGTGATAAATAACATCCAATCTAGCCCCTTGCTACTCCATTGGATCTACCCATAAGTGGGATAGCCCTCAATTGATGTTATGGTTTCAATGGATGCGGGAAGTATACTCATGAGGGAGGAATTGAAGAAGTAAAGAAAAAAATAAAAAGAAAATGATCACTCCACCATTGTGTGAATAATTTCACAATGTTTGGTGTAAATAAATTCAAACCTTGAGGAAACATTATCAAAGTGAGATGAATAAAAATAGAATAATAGTAGAATAATAACTTTTTCTAAGAAAATAAGATGAATTAAAACAACTTACATGTGAAAGACAAACTTGAGACAACAAAATCGCAGCATAACATTACAATGAAAGAAAGTTGCAAAGATCATTAACTTATCCACCAACACTGCCTTAAATAGGAATTTTTTAAGACTTGGGTCGAGCCTTCAATATTACAAGTCTCCTCAATTAATTTTGGTATCCCATAGGTGGGTGGAAAGTTGAGGGAGAGTTGATTTTTCCACCCTTGACATGAGATGGCATCCAGCTTTCATCCACAGAACAGACGCATCTGAATGGCCTTCTTAATGGCTTAATTCGAGTGGTCCATAGAATCCAAAGTGAATCTCTCGATGTATCCTAACAGCTTGTAAAATTTGGGCCCATGTGGAGTTGTTAATCGGAAGTTATGGCCGATTTAGTGAGAAAATATTCTGGGCCGTAGATTCTGGTCCAGATTTTGATATTTTATTTGGGATGCCTTAATTTCCATCATGGAGAACGAATTATCACTAGCTCCAGTAGAATTATTTGTTCCTATAGGGCCTATATTGTGGGCCCCACATTCTCATCAGTGGGTTGGTGTTCAATCTGCCTTCTCTAGAATTACTTCCATTCGTCTCCAAATATAACCATCATCCATTATGAAACCTCCATTGATCCCTGAATGTAAAATGTTCATATTTAAGTATAGATACAGTTCCCAAAATATCAAATTAAAATATGGATAATTACAATCCATAAAATCAGATTAATTATTGGGCCTAAATTGGTGTATATTAGGCATGAAGTGCACAAATGATAAGAATGGATGTTCAAAATTAAAATCCACTAACTCAGGCCCACAAGATCAAAAATTAACATTTAATACCATTAAAATGTAATTAAAATGTGTATTTTTATTAGCTAATCACACCCCGACTTGAGATTTTCTAGTCCCGAGAAAAATGTATCTCAATAATATGAAATTTGAATTCCCTTTTCCAAAAACATTTTAATACACTATGATCACAAAAAACCCTTATACCCAACAATCATGAAACCCATCAAAATATTTTAATACAAGATAGTTTCATAAGCAGATCCCAATCCCAATCCAATTCCTTTTTTCAAATTCATTGCCATATTTCATCCAATATCAATTAAGTATGAGGATGTGTTGTGTATCACAATAGACATGGAGGTTCATCTTTATTCAAGGGGGAAATGAAGGAAGCGCTAAGTGGAATCACATTTCAATATTAAGATGATTATTCAATTTTTTTTATTGTATTATTATTTTTTTTTTTTGTTTTTTTTGCAATTTTTCCTTGGTAATTGAAATTGAACTCAAAAGAGTCAACCCCTGTAGCGAGACTTTTTCGATGACTCCCAGGCTCAAAGACCATAGGGAACCAAGTGAATCCCAAATACTTGGGCATCATCTCAAGTTAATTCAGTCAAAAACAAATTCAAATTACAAAAAATGAAGATAAAATTACTAACTCTAGGCCAGAAAAGTATAGAGTCACGATCCCTAAGTGCCAAAAGCCATGCATTAGGTCATTTCATTGCTCTACGAGCAAATTTATTGGTTTTTTAATTTTTTTATTGAATACTCATATTAAAACTAAAATGATCACCAAACCTATGATATTTATTTGGAGGACCCCGTGAAATCAAACTAATACCCCACTATCCAAAGGATGTGCGTTGTGACCTTTTTTTTATTTTGATGGAAATATAAACGATGAAATATCACATTGGTAAGACACACTTTCCAAAATCTATGCTCATGAAATTATACAAGTATTAAAATCATAATCGGGGAATGCGAAATTATTTGATATTCAGTTTCAATGTGTGCAATGTGTATTACCATGTTCAAAGTTAAAGGAATTTTTCCTTCTATTTAAACACTTTTTTTCAAATCATTCATTTTTTTGACACAAAATCAATTTTTATTTCATCTCCCCCCTCCAATGTAAAATAAAACTATCCACAGTGTTTGAAGAAATGAAAATTTAGAAGGAGTAGAGGCAGATAAGGGAAGTTAAAAAGGAAATTGAAATATGAGGATCATAGAATGAAGTCACCTGGTGGTTGAAGTTTAAGTTCTTGAAGCTCAAATTTAGTCCCTTGATCTTAATGTCACTCTGAAAATTCCCTAGTGAAAAAAACTATATATATATATATAATAAAGAAAGTGAAATATAAGTATATATATAAAAATTATAGAATAATGAATCACAAAGAAATTCATAGGTCAGTGGTAAGCGTGCACCCCTTTCTCCCTTCGGTCCTGGGTTCGATTCCCCATGGCTTCGCCGGTTGTAACGGGGTTTGACCCACGACCTCTGACGTGTCCCTTTTTTTAGTATATTATCATTTTTTTGTATTTTTATTTTAACCTACAAACACATGAAAGTAAAACGAACTGATGATACATTGCCTTCTTTTTAAATTTCTGGGTAAGGTATTACTTGAGGATCACACCACGTGACATAGATGAATGTGGTGCTCTCCTTTCATACCCATCCATACTCATAATAGAAGAACAGGTCAACAGTATATTTTTTTATTTTTAAATATAAAAATTATTAATTAATCCTATTTTAAAAAATAAAGATGATTCCAAAAAGATTGAAAACCATGGGTTGCCTCCCGTGCAACGCTTTGGTTTAATGTCGCTAGCTCAACATAGACCCTTAATTATTTAAGTATTTTCCTCATCTAAGTTTGGTACACACAAGTTTTCATCAACTTCATTTTTTTAGAATGGTTCAAAGAATGGTTTGAATCTATGACCATTAACTTTAATGGTTCGACCATTGGTGGGATCTTGAATTTCTACATCCCCATGGGGGTACACCTTATGCACTATGTATGGACCTGACCATCTAGACCTCAACATTCATGGGTGTAAATAAAGTTTAGAACTATACAAAAGAATAGGTTTTCCTACTACAATGTGTTTGGTTTTAAGATTTCAAGATTTGTAGGCTTGTACTTTAGCTTTATTGATCCTTGAATTTTCATAAGCCTCCATCCCAAGTTCCTCAAGATCATTGAGATCTAATTTCCTTTTTGTTTCAGCCAATGAGAGGTCATACATCATTTTCTTAATTTCCCAAAAGGCCTTATTTTCAATCTCCACTAGAAAATGACATTCTTTTCCATAAACCAACCTATATGGTGACATTCCTATGATGGTTTTGTATGCTGTACGATATGCCCAAAGATCCTCCTAGAGTTTCTCGAACCAATCTTTCCTAGAAGGATTGATAGTTTTTTCAAGAATATTCTTAATCTCCCTATTTTCTAACACATCTTGACCATTGGTTTGAGGATGGTACGCAGTGGAAACTTTATGAGAAATTCCATACTTTTCCATGAGTGATGAGAATGGACGATTGCAAAAATGAGTTCCACAATCACGGATTATAGCCCTAGGAATTCCAAATCGAGAAAATATGTGCTCTTTCAGAAATTGGATCACAACATGATGGTCATTAGACTTGGTGGGAATGGATTAAACCCATTTTGAGACATGATCAACATCTAAGAGGATTTAGAGGTATCCCCTAGAGTTTGGGAAAGGACCCATGAAATTGATTCCCCAACAATCACATATTTCAATCACTAAGATGGAAGTGAGTGGAATTTGATTCTTTTTTGTGATTGAACCTACTTGTTGACACTTAGGACATCTTTGAAAAAATGTGAAAAAGTACCTTGAGAGGGTGGTCCAGAAGAGACCACACTGAAGAACCTTAGAAGAAGTTTTTTTAGAGGAAAAGTGACCTCCACATGCCTCACTATGACATAATTTAAGGATGGACTCTTGTTCAGATTCTGGGACACACCTCCTAATGACTTGGTTAGGGAAGAACTTATAGAGGTATGTATCATCAAACACATAATTCCTAACATAAGAAAAGAATTTCCTTTGAGCTTGTGTCCATAAGAATGTTGAAATGACTCCTGTAACTAAGAAATTGGCTATGTCGGCATACCTAGGGCAGTCACTCACAAAGTATAGGTGTTCATCAGGGAATGAATCAGACACAGAAAGGTTATTTGAGTTGTCTTTTAATTCCATCCTAGATATATGATCGACTACAAAATTTTAAACACCCTTTTTATCCTTGATTGTGAGTTCAAATTCTTGTAAGAGAAGGACCCACCTAACCAGTCTAGCCTTGGCATCTTTTTTTTGGAAGAGGTATTTTAGTTCAGAATGGTCAGTGAACACAATGATTGGGAATCCTAATAGGTAGGGCATAAAATTCTATAAGGAAAACACAATATAAATTAACTCCTTTTTAGTGGTGGTGTAGTTGATTTGGGCATCATTCAATGATTTTCTTGCATAAGCAATGACATAAGGGGTTTTATCACAACATTTTTCTAATACTGATCCTATAGGAAATTCATTGGCATCACACATAAGTTCAAAAGGAAGGTTCCAATTTGGGGATTTCATAATGGGGGGAGAGATGAGTAGGATTTGAGGTTTGAGAATGAACCCTCACCACTTTCTGTTCAAACAAATGGAGCATCCTTTACTAGGAGAGAACAAAGGGGACGAGAGATTGAACTAAATTCCTTGATGAGTCTTCTATAGAAACCAGCATGTCCTAATAAAGACCTCACTTCCTTGACAGTTTTGGGTGATGGAAGGTGACCAATGATGTCAATATTGGCTTTATCAACTTCAATCCCCCTACTCGAGACTAGATGGCCTAGAACAAGTCCCTATTTAACCATGAAATGGAATTTTTCCCAGTTTAGGACTAGATTCTTTTCTTCACATCTTGACAAGACTCTCTCTACATTTCTTAGACATCTCTAAAATGTATCCCCAAACACATATAAGTCATCCATGAAGACCTCAAGAAAATACCCTACCATGTCTGAGAAGATTCCCATGATGCACCGCTAGAAGGTTCCAGGGGCATTTCATAACCCAAAAGGAATGTGTTTGATAGAAAAGGTTCTGAATGGACATGTGAATGTAGTCTTCCCATGATCCTCTTGGGAGACCTCAATTTGATTATACCCTGAGAAATCATCTAAGAAACAATAGAAGGAATGACCCGCCACTCTCTGAAGGACTAGGTCAATGAATGGTAAGGGGAAATGGTTCTTCTTGGTGAATGAGTTTATCTTCATATAGTCGATTAAGACCATCCATCCGCTACTCACCTTGGTTGGAAGAATCTCTCCATCCTTATTGGTTATCAACATGATTCCTGCCTTTTTTGGAACCACTAGGATTGGGCTCACCCACTCACTCTCAGCTATCGGATAGATGATACCATCTTTTAACAATTTCAGAAGTTCATTTCTCACTAATTCTATGAGATTAGGATTGAGTCGCCATTGAGGATGATGACATGGCTTTGAATCAGATTCCAGAAAAATCCTATGAGTCCCGATTAGTGGGATAATCCCAAGAATATCAGACAGGGTCCAACCAATGGATTTCTTATGTCTCCTATGGACATCTAGAAGCATCCTCTCATGATTAGCTTCAAGAGAAGAATAAATGACAATAGGATGTGTTTGATTGTCCCCAAGGAAAGAATACATGAGTACAGCTGGATGTTCCTTCAATTCAAGTTCAGGTTGGTTCAGAATTTCAGAAGAAAATTGGGACATTGGATCAAGATAAATTTTGTTTCCTAGAGTTTTAGATAGGATTGATTCCCCAGATGTAGAAGTTTTAGCTATAAGATTAGCTTGATCAGATTTAGGGAAGGAACTTAGAGTGGTCTCCATGAAAGTGGTTTCCTGAAAGGTTTCATTGATTATTGGACCTAAGACATCATCAAAAGAGAAATTTGAAAATGATTCAATCCAAGGAGATAATCTTCCTTCATGTGAACAAAGGAAATCAATCTCATCCTGACTTAAAAATCCATCAAATATTCCTTGATGTTCTATGGATTCATTTTCAATACTTCCTATCATGTTTACTTCATGAATGTCCTTATCATCTTCTATTTGTGAGCTTGCATTATAGATGTTCAAGTCTAGACTCATATTTCTAAAGGTGATAGTCATGTTCTCATTTTGGACTCGGATAACAGAGTTGATTATTACAAGGAAAGGATGACCAAGGATGATTGGGTTTTATTCTGTATTTCCAATGTTTGGATGGTTGTCAAGGACAATGAAGTCAGTAGGGTAGATTAAGTTTTCAACCTTTACTAGAACATCCTTAAAAATTCCCTTTGGAACCCTAATGCTACGATCAGGAAGTTTAAGTGTGGCATATGTCATTTGGAACTCTTCTAGGCCTAACTGGCAGTACATGGTATAGGGGATGAGATTGAAACTATCACCTAGGTCCCACAAGGCCTTGGAAACTTTTCTCTCTCCTAGTTCAACATTTATTTAAGGGCAACCCGGGTATTTTAACTTAGGAGGAATGGTCCCTTGAATGGTGGTACTCACATCAGCAACCAAAAGGACTTGGTTTTCTGTGAACAATTCTTTTAAAAGTGCACAAGTCCTTAAGTTACTTAGAGTAGGAAATTAAGGTTTGGATTGCATCTAGAAGGGGAATGTTCAACTTGACTTGTGAGAAGATTTTCCTCAATGTTTCACTCAATTCAGGCTTGGTTTTCCCCCTCATGTGTTGAGGAAATGGTGCAGGTTGTGGGGTTGTTTATTGAAGAGTTGTTTCTTTCACATTGTTATCATGTTTTTTAGTTTGATCATTTGGTTCATTTGAATTTTTATCTAAGTTTGAAGATTCACATGGTTTCTGACTAATTTGTTTGGGTTTCTCAATTGATTTCCCACTTCTTAAAACAGTTAGAGCCTTTAGTTGTTCATGAGTTGTTTGAGTGCAACTTGACTCTCCCCTTGAAGTTGAGGATAGTACCTTTTGTATAGGCATGGGTGACTTTCTAGTATTTATGGTTTTAAGTTCTTGTTTAAGTGAAGAGACTTTCGAGTTCATCCTTTCCATTTGTTTTCATAGTTGTTCTAGTAGGCTTTGTGGAACAATTTGGATTGGTTCTTGAGAAGATTGGTTTATCCCAGGGGGATATTTTGGAAGTGAGATGGTTTGTTGAAAATGGACCGGTGGCTATTGGTATTGGATAGGTTGGGTTTGGAAATAGTTATGGGTTTGGTAGTTCTATTGGGTGTAAGGATTTTGTCCCTGTGGTTGGCTAGGTTGCTGGTTATCTTTCTAGCGGAAGCCTGGGTGGTCATTATACCTTGGGTTAAAGTTGTTTTGGTATTGAGGCTTTTGAAAGTTCAAAGAATTTACTTCCACTGGGGGTCCTCCTAAAATAACATCCTTGATTGATGGAATGGTTGGGCAGTTGTTTGTCTTATGGTCAAGTTTTTCACAAATTGTGCAAACAGGGTCTACATATTAGATTTCATAGACTTTCCTAAGGTATATCTGTTCAACTTTCCTAGAGAGTGCTGTGAGTTTATCCTTAAGGCTTTCCTCTTCTCTAAGTGTATGAATTCCAGTAGTTCTTTGTGTATTTTCAGAATATGGTGATGTTCCCCATGTTTGGTTTTGTTCAGAAAGGCTTTCGAGATACTCATAAGCATCATTTGGGGCTTTGTTTTTAAAAATTCCATTATACATTATGTCAATGAATTGTTTGTTCCCCGGAACCAACCCTTCATAGAAAATTATCACTTGTTCAGGAATAGAAAAACCAGGGTGTGAAACCATATTTAGAGTATCTTTGAACCTCTCTCATGTTTCATAGAATGACTCTCCCTCTATTTTAAAAAATTTTGGGATGCTCTTTTTAAGTGAAATTTTTTTGTGGTGGGGAAAGTATTTTTTGTAGAATTCTCTTTTTAGTTGGTCCCAATAGTTTATGGATGATGGACTAAAATTGTATAGCCAATTTTTAGCTCGATCCTTTAAAGATGAATGAAATAGACTCATCTTAGCTGATTCTAGTTGTTGTGGGGGACAAATGGTTTCTACAATGTCATTGAATTCCTTAACGTGAAGCTAGGGAATCTCAGACTCCATTCCATGGAATGCAGGAAGGTGGTTTAGGACATGGGGTTTAAAGATGTAAGTGGAATATCCTAGGGAATTGTGTCTAATGCATGAGGGATCATTGGTCTTGGAAGGTGTGAGGTAGTCATTCATGGGTTGATCAACTGCATTCCCTAAGTTTGGGGCTGCCTCATTTGGGTTTCCATTTTGGTTCCTACCCGGGTTTATGAGTTTGTGTATTTGAAGACCTTCCATTGAAATGGGCTCAATTTTTGAATCGGGGGTATTAAGAAGATTTTGATCTAATGGAAATAGTTTCTTTGATGTACTTGACTCCCCAAACCCAGGACTATCCACCCTAACTAGAGGGTTTGATTGATCACAGGTGTTGGCGGACATGCGCCAAAAGAAAAAAAATGAGAAAGGGAAAAGATAAGAGATCTTGGGTGAGAATAGAAGAAATGGGGTAGAACATAATGGGTGTTGAAATGACTTACTTGGGTCCCTGTAAATGGTTCCAAATTTTGATTCATGCTCAAATTTACCCAAGATATGAAGGTAGAATGATCCTTGTAGTTTATCTTGGGTTGTCGAATCCACAGTGACCTAAGAAGAAACCTATAGACACGTACATTATATGGACTATTTCTGGCTATGAAGTGGCCAACGTGGGTTGATTTTATATGGGTTTAAGTGAACTCTAAGACACTTAAGTTAATTCAATTTTAAATTATGATTTGATCCTAGGTTATTACTTGGGGTGCATTGGACGTATTCCCTTTTCAATTATTTCAATTTCTTATATTTGAGTTGAGTTCATTTAAGGAGATCGTACAACTTCATCACTTACTGATTTTATACCAAAAAACCATAATACTAATAACTGAAACACTTGGAGGATCACATTTATGAGCACTCCAAGGTAAAGGTTTGTATAAGCACTTGAAGTATGTGGCCCTAAAATTCAACAAGGGTGAAGAAGTTTTAAAATCATCAAATAAAAATCTCAATTAAAATAAGTGATTATACATTAATGGGGTGATAAATAACATCCAATATAGACCCTTACTACTCCCTTGGATCAAACCATAAGTTGGTTAGCCCTCTATTTATTCTATGGTTTCAATGGAAGCAGGAAGTAGACTCATGAGGGAGGAATTGAAAAGTAAAGAAAACAATAAAAAGAAAATGATCATGCCATCGTTGTGTGAATAATTTCACAATATTTGGTGTGAATAAATTCACACCTTGAAGAAAAAGTATCAAAGTGAGATGAAGAAGAACAGAATAATAGTAGAAGAATAACTTTTATTAAGAAACTACGATGAATTAAAATAACTTACATGTGAAATACAAACTTGAGACAAAAATACTGCATCATAACATTACAATGAAAGAATACTCCAAAGATCATCAACTCCTCCACCACCACTACCTTAAATAAGAACTTTTGAAGCCTTGGGTCGATCCTTAAATAGTACAAGTCTCCTCAATTAATTGTGGTAGGTCATAGGTGGGTGGAAAGTTGAGGGAGTGTTGATTTTTCCACCCTTTACCCATGGTGGCATCCAACTTTCATCCACCGAACAGACATGTCTGAATTTCCTTCTCGATTTCTGAATTCGAGTGGTCCATAGAATAAAAAATTGAAGGTCCAGATTCCTCCTATCCTCCTATAAAATTTTTTCCCATTTGGAGTTGTGAATCGGGAGTTATAGCTGATTTAGTGAGATAATATTTTGGGCCACAGATTCTAGTCCAGATTTTGATATTATATTTGGGCTGCCTTAATTTCCATCATGGAGGCTGAATTAGCACTAGCTTCGGAAGAATTATTTGTTCCTCTATAGGTTTTCTAGAATTCCATGAATGTTGGGATTCATTGGGCCTTTATTGTGGGCCCCAAATTTTTATCAGTGGGCTGGTGTCCAATCCGCCTTCTCTAGAATTTCTTCCATTCATCTCCAAATATCTCCTTCATCCTTTACGAATCATCCATTGATCCCTGAATGAAAAATGTTAATATTTAACTGTATATAAAGTTCCCAAAATATCAAATTAAAATATGGATAATTACAATCCTCAAAATCAGATGAATTATTCGGCTTAAATTGGTGTACATTAGGCATGAAGTGCACAAATGATAAGAATGGATGTTAAAAATTAAAATCCACTAACTTAGGCCCATAAGATCAAAAATGAACATTTAATACCATTAAAATGTAACTAAAATATGTATTTTTATTGGATAATAAGTATATTATCACCCAGATAGCATTGTGACCTCTCTCTTATCATGGGTGTACCATAATAAAATCATGGAGATACGATCACACTTCAACTCTAATCCAAATTCTTCTTTCTTCACATAGTGGTTGGTGAGGAATGGATTGATAAACTTAATAGAACTCAATTTCAGCATGGAAGGTACTAGTGTTGGTACTAAAGAACGAATGACATACTCCACACCTTAAAGAAATTCAACATAATTATGTTCTATGTATTTATTGTCACATATTAATGGATTCCACTTTTGGGTCAAAGAACTCATAGGTGGTGTCATCCTGGAGAAATTTGGAATTAATCTCAAATAATAGTCTACCAACCAAAGGAACCTCCACACCTAAACCACACTTTTGGGTGGTTCCCAATCTTGTACTACCTATACCCTAAGGAGAACCACTATTACTCTCACATCTAAAATAAATTCCCCTGAATAAATAACTCTCAAATCTAAAAAAGGAACTTGAAGAGAAAACCACAAATTTGGTGCTCTTGGATTATTTCTAGAACCATCCTCAATTGTCTTATGTGATCCTCCTCTAATGTTGAGTATACATGTATGTAATTGATGAATACTACCAAAAACTGGCCCTGGAAGGGCCAAAAGATCTATTTTATGAGTCCCATTAACACCACAAAGGGGGTTTCACGTTGAAAATTAATCCTGAAGTACTAAAAAAACTGAAACAACACTAGAAAGATATCCCCATTACATCATTCTCTCAAACATGGAGCTAGTGATAATGCGACCTGTGGTCAAACATCGAGTACCACTTCACTCCTAACCACTAGTCGAAAAGATCATCGATTTTAGGAAGTAGATACTCATTCTTGATAGTCTCTTGGTTAATGTGATGATAACCCACAAATAAACTCAAGATCTGATACACCTCCTTAGTGAAAAAAAACTGGGGCAACCTAGGGGAACACACTGGGTCTAATAAAGTCCTTCCTCTATAGACCCCCAACTACACTTAGATGTCTTACCACTCTACAAGGGCCATCTGATATACTAGAATATATATCAAGACCATCCCTAGGTATTGGAAAATACAACAAATGATCTCTATGACATCCTCAAGGTATAAATAATCATCCTTTTCTACCACTATAGGAAACTTAAAGCTCATAGTGTTTTATGATCCAAGAGTCATACTATCCAAATGATGATAAATTAGCTACGTCCTCTATTATAAGAGAACATCCTACTCTACATGAGGTACCTACTTGCTAATGAAGGATAAAATCATCCCACAAACTCAGGTGAACTGCAACCATCACTGTTAATATCCAATATCAACATAATTAGTGGAAAACCAATCCATGTTGTAAAAAAAATTATTGGTTCTTACTATATATATGAAAGGACCTCACATAGTGACATCACATCCACGTCTCATGTAATATTGATAACTAAAATGTGATATTTTCAAGTCACTCCCAGTAACTAAATGAAATGTTTGAGTTAATGTCTCCCCTATAATCTCAAGGTCTTGAACATGGGATTAAATACGAAAGAAATGGATTGTTCCCATGAACATAAAAACTATAGCCAAATGAGAGATATATAGATCACACTCTAGATCATACCTAGAAACTCTTATTCATAAGCCTCCATATCTTGTAGTTGTCCATACCCCATTATTTTTGTTCTCTATAACTATAGTTCACTCTAATAAATTAGTACATATAAAATATCCTTAAATACATAGATCAAAGGAACTCATCCACCACACCTTGATAAAATCTTCATTGGGTGTCATTGACTCACCATCCTAGCTATAAAACATTTCACATGATAACATGCCTCATTTAGAAATTCATCCATCCTTTTTTATGACAAGAGCCACATAAATCATCACCCGAACAAAGACTCACCAATGCCCTGTGTTTACCTGAATAAGTATCACCACCAAAACCATGATTAGAAGGGATCCTAACTAGGGGAACAATCACACTATAAAATCATGCATGTAATCTACCACCTGGGGGTTTGGATCACCCCGAAATATGTGCGGTTACTATCTCTAAAATCCATGAAATCTACTTAGTATGAGAACATAAACTACTAGTACTTAGAGAATAATAACTACTTAACCTAATAAATAACATCCATCTGAACCATCCAGAGTGGTTCAACATTCTACGCAATGGGTGGAGGTGCTACTCACTGTTCACTTGGAGATATAAACTCAAGATTAAGTCCCAACATCAAGGTATCATCACAAAGCTGGTCATCATCGCGATATCACTATAGTATCCATCATAGAATTTCCATGTGGTGGAATCTTTTAGGTTAATAAGATATATCATGATCAAATAAAATATCTAGAGAGATGACTCAAGAAGTACATGAAACCACAACCCATACATAATGATCCGGGTACTAATGACTTCTCTGAAATCAGAGTCTACTTATGCTGTGTCGACAAGTAGGTTATTAGGGTCCTGGTGAATTGATATGTAGATCACCATATTATCACTAAATTCCTTGGCTCAAGATCCAAACTCAAGACACTTTAACTAGTTTTAAAAATAAAACATCATATCTAGAGTATCTCCAAATTCTAATCTAAAAAGGACCTCCTCTGATACCACTATGTCATGACCTAACCCACCGAGGCTCTCCTGACTAGTAGTAAGATGACCGTGACACCTGAATCCCACCTTTAATAGGTTTGGGGCTAGATACTATCACCAATTAGGAATATCATTCACATGGATGGCATTATCCTAAGTACATGTGCACACACACATATATATACCTATGTATAATATGGAAAAGAAAAACAAATCATACTATAAATGCATGAATATAATCCAATCCCACACCAAATAACTGAAAATATTTTGGAAATGAAAAGATCCGAATACAATTGAACTATAACTATAAAAAAGACTCTATGTTTCTAGAAAATGTTTACTTCTATCATGATGAAACTCATGAAATCTTCCATGGTCTAACTAGTGAAACTAATCTCCAAACACGCATGGCC
Source organism: Viscum album (assembly GCA_963277665.1). NCBI lineage: Eukaryota > Viridiplantae > Streptophyta > Magnoliopsida > Santalales > Viscaceae > Viscum > Viscum album. The sequence goes on along the minus strand of OY728161.1, from coordinate 1,950,285,421 downwards.
ATCCTTGTACTTTGTCGAAAGGCCAATAATCTGTATAATACATGACACACATGAGAATATATCATATAGGGGTGAGTATAAATATAACCATTAGGACACCCTAAAATCACCAAACATAAAGCATTAAAGTGGGTGTCGGATTTTAATCACTAGAAATGAGAAAAAATAAACAATATAATCCTCATATTCTCAAAATAATATTCCAATTTTCAAGGTGATTCATGCCCTCATTACTGACCTAGGGAGACTACATGAGGCTCCATAGTAACATTTATATAAGACAACCCACTAATCATGTATTACTATAACGATTATGCTCTTCTAAGAGGTCACTGTATTTTGTTATTTCCCTGAAGAAACACAAACAAACAATGAGGACTCAACCAATATATTCACTTGATTGGAATACAACTCATCGGGAGATAACAAATATAGATCCACCAAGTGAATCCTTTTGAGTATCCTGTTATAGGTAAACCACATTACTATTATGATCCATAGTCAAGGGAGAAATATCTCTAGTGGATTTCCCTCTCCCTATATAAGATGAATGACATGGGTGTACCACCGCATATTTAAAAGAACCAAAAACTCTATAGTGTGGGGGAGTATGGAATCTATATGTTCATCATATATTGGGGACCTAAAACCTAGTGAGTTTGGGGAGTATCAACCATGACATCACTAATAAGATCAAACTAGACTTTGCCATCAACCAAACATCACATTAAGAAGTGTGCCACTCATGTCATATCAGGTTGTAACTTTGATACTAAAACAAACGCCAGAATCTAGTCCTACATAAATTTATACTAATAATGGGATACTCAGAGTCTCAGAACCAAGCCCCTAAGATAGATATATATAAGGTGGGAGGTTATGGGTAAAGTTCATGGTGTGTTATACTATGTGTAAGGCGTGTCACCCAAAGTGTTATACTACCTATGTATTTCCATTTCACATGGAATGTTTATACAAATAAATGAACTTTTTCTATGATACATGATCTACCAAGCTTAGGATGAAACTTAGGTCTGTGATTTCTACCCTTAAACATTTTATTTCTAAATTAAATGGTTCGTTTCCCTAATAAACACAATATGTGGGGTCACATGGCCTCTTATGTGTGTAATCCCTATATACACTGATCTCGATAGATAAGGGACACATATCATGTGAATACCATATATGGATTTTTATATTTAAATATCCTATCATAGGGTAAGGAAACCCAAATTTAATTTGTTGCTAGTGTAGCATAGAGGCTGACCAGGGTCGTCTCACTTGAGGATCATCACAGTTAGTTCAATCACTAATTTCAAATTCACCTAAGGTATTTTTTTTGTTTTTATTATTTATAAAAATTATGGTTTTGGTTTTTTATAAAACTCTCTCTTAAAATAATTATATGGAGAATTTAAATCTAAATATAGATGCAAATAGAATACCGATTGGAAAGAAAAGTATTGGTATAGGGTTTTATAACGTGGGTTCATTCATTATTTTTCTGTTGTATAAATTCAATTTAATAATTTGTTTGATGAGACCTAATTAATTAATTAGTTTCACTTGATTTATTGAGTGTGTGATTTTAGAATGCATTCAGTATACAAAACAACACCTCCAATAGTAAACAAATATGATTACACCTCAATCTAGAATGAAATTCCTAAAACACCTAGCTCCATAGTATTCCATTTCATCACTTAAAAAAACCCGAACTCTACCATATGAAGGGTTTTACCCAGAGAAGGTAAGTAAAATTAATGAATCAAATAAAATAAATGGAATTGGAAATAATTATGTTGTCGATGACCACTATACCATTTTAATACTCTAGCATCAACAAAAAATAGAATAAAAATATGTTGAATTGAAGCACAATAATAATGAATTCTACCAAAACTCACTGAGGGGCAATTCTCAATGTAGTCACTTCCCATTACAATGTGAAAAGAGATCATATCAGAAATATGGAAGAGAGGGTGAATGAGATTATGGTTAGAAGAGAAATAGGGATAAAAGAATAGAAAAAGTAAATAATTTATTAAAAAATATGCATGCGTTACATTGAAAAAGAAAACAAATATATAATGAAATGAAAAGGGAAATACTAAAACATTTATGTCATCCTAAGCTTTCCTCTCCAATATATATCCTTTCAACCCACCATATACTATTATTTATAGGAATTGAATATGCTTCATGGTTTCATAAATGATCATTAATGTGTTTCATGAAATAATATGATGTCAATGATTGAAATTTCAGATTCAAAAAATGTACTTAAGTAGATTATGATTGGTACTACATTTTTTTGTGCAGACTAAGTGAAATTAATCTTCTATAAAGTTGTTCAAAAATCAATTATGCATTTTTCATCAAAATTGCATCCCCATAATCCATGTGTATAAGAAGTTATATCCCATTTACTCCAAGACTTTATTTGGGATGAATGATCTTTAAATCTTCATTCAATATTGATAATCTAATTTCCATATTAATGAGTGAATAAAATCATGAAGTTTAACAAGGAAATGATTCAATAAATACCATATCAAATTAATTTGAAATCACTTCAATTGGAGGCTTGTTTTCTAATTTATGTCTCATTTCCTGAGGTGGGGTCCACTCTTGCTTCCTGAACAATTTTTCATCAAGATTCATTTTTATACCTCTAGATGTTTTAATCACCTTTTGGTCCATAAGAAATTACCTTAAATTAGGTAACACTATAAAAATTGAATCACTCAAATAGGAATAATATTTTAAACGTCATTATCAAAATAGAATAGTTAACAAAATCTGATAAAAATTATAGAATTGATTTTTTTTATATTTTATCCAAAAACACACCATAAATCCAAATAAAATGAAAATAAGCTCAAATTAATAAATTTGGAGGGTTTAAATAATTTAAATATATATAAAAAATGAGTAAAATATTAGCTCTCTCAATTCTCCCACACTTAAACCATGTTTTCCTCAAGAATAAAATCTCAACTTGAAATTTATAGGGCACAAATGTTACTAATATTAAAATTAAAAAGAAATAAAATTAAATAATTTTCAATGTTAAATAAAATTTTAAAAATTCCACATAAAATATTAATTTAATTTCTCAGTTTTCAAAGAAATAATCAATTCATTAAATTTATTTTTCCCATTTGAAAAATGATGAAACTTATCCTTTCATTCATTTGAGTTCCTCAATTAATTATTATTAAACATACCAAATCATGGTATACCACACAATGGATTCTTTTTTATCATCACTTATAATAAAATTCAAGTATTTTTTATGCCTATATCAGGGGAAAATTATCCGTATACATAAGATTATAATGGGACTACTTTTTCTACTTTGTACAGAAAAGTGATACATGAAATCATGCGGGATTTCATTAAATTTTCAAATGACTCGGATTCTTAAGGTTGGTATGAAACTATGTTTTAAAATTAAGGATCCAAGAGGAGTATTATTTATTATATACAATGCATGATATCAAAAATAAATGTGTAATAAAGATCTCTACTTTAAAAGTAGAAACTTATATTTCCCAAAAAATGAATGTAAAGGTTATCATCAAATAAATCGTATTGAATTATTTTTTCACCCTATTAAATATATAAATATATATTATACTTTTTTATTTTTCAAAGAAACCTTTTTTTTATTTTTCAAAATATTTTAATAGAAAAAACCTCACATACAACACATAACCATTTATGATAAAAATCATAGGTATAGTAATGGTGATTTTTGGTTATCCCAAATAACATCCAATTTTTCCCATTTATTGGGTTCTTTTTGTCATTTTCTATTTTTTATTCAAGAGGCTAAAAACAAATAAATATAGTGAATGAATGAAAACATTTTATTTATTCCCACAAAAGAAACCCCACACTTTTTCCTTAAAATTTAAATCATCCCTTACACCATGATTCACTTCACCCCTACACTTAAACATTAAAATATAATAAAAATACCATGAGTATTGTAGGAATGGATAAAACTAGCATAGAACATGGCTCATTCCTTTAAATATAATTCATAGTCTCTATCAGCTAAATAATAATTGATGTAAAGGTGGTATTTTAAGGATAATTGTTTTATCAAAAGATTCATCCACCAATTTATATGTGTTTTTTATTGAAATAGCTTTGAAAAGTTCACATTCATGTTTTGATCAGTGACATTTCCCAAAATATTGAAGAAATATGCTAAAGAAAAAATAGGAAGTACTTAGTCAATAAATCCTCTTAGGAATGGGAATATGATATTGCACAATGACTCAATGTCTTATTAAAAAAATCAAATCAATTCACATAAATTTAACTAATTCGAATCATGATTGTTTTGGGAAATTTCATTCAGTTGAATCAATCAATTCCCCAAAATCACGAGTCATCATTTCAATATACAGGATTCACTTTGAAGATTAAAATCATAATTTTAATCATTTAATCTCATTAACATTTAAATATAAAACATGTAATCAATAGATTCTTAAGAAAGTCTTCTCTACTAGATAATCAATTCAAAGAATAATTCAAGTGTGTGCATGAAATTTAAACATAAATCTCCAAACATGATCGGGGAAAAAATTTAGAGAGTTTGAATAATAAACAATAAAAGTGAACTCCCTTTTGAAATGAATTTTATTCCAATTTCCTCCTTGTCTATTTGAGGCTTCCTTCTACCATCATAAACCTAAAAAAGATAATTACTCAATAAAACAAAATGATCGAGTCCTTTTAGATCAGAAAATATAAATGGGAGAGGGTATGCATGCTGGAAAATTTTAAGAATCAAATTGAAATCTAAATTCAAAGAAATAATATAAAAGGATAAGCCTTGGTATAATCTCCCAAGTGGGCCCTGAATTTTTACTACATCTAGAGAGAATTACAATATTTTATCTAAAGTCTAATTATGGTTGGGTCTTATTTTTCTTGAACCACCACATGTTCTTTTTAACAACTTTCATTTCCATGTTCTTTTGGAGAAGAATTCAATTTATAGATTACACTAGATCTACACCTTCTCAATGTGGTACGAAATGCATTACAGTGTTAAAATGATTTCTGTAACCTCCTCCTCCTTCATTGATACTTGTTAAATGGATTCATCACAATCCAGTAGTTTTTCTAGATATACTGCATGAAAATAATAATCAAAGGTAGATTCAAAATTTATATTTTATGAATTAATTTCAAAATCCCCCATTTTAATGTCTAAAATTTGTATCTATTTTTATTCTTGTAGAGACAATATGATCTCTTCTTGTTCTCCCTCTAGTAAATATTCAATGTCCTTAGGGAGCTCCATGTGTTACTCAATATGCACAATTTCTTTTTCCTCATCAAACTAAAGGGAATAATAAGATTCTTCCAATTATGAAAATTCAAAACAATTAGGAGTGATACTAAAATTAGTTTCAATAAAATTAAATGAGTTTGAGTTCAATAATGTATCATATCCCTGAGTTGGTTTGAATATAATATTCTCTTTTGTGGAAAATGCCTATTTTTATAAATTTTTGGTGGATGGAGGTTGGTATTCAGGGCCTCCATTGGTTCATTCAAATCAACCAATTGGGTATATTATTATTCTATATCTGGGAAGATATGAAATGGTTGTTGATATTACTCTTTTAAAGTTTTTGGGAGATCAATTACTTACTTACATTCATTCTAGAATTCATCCAGTTCCTGTTGGTATTCCACATGTTACTCAGTAGTAAATTCTTTTTCATCTATCTCTTCTAGAAATGGTTGAGCAAAGATAAATGAATCTTCACGTACAACCACATTTACCATCCTAAGATATTAAATTTAAATGATGAGTTATGAAATATTATCCACCTCTACCTCATGTTTTTACTCCAGATCAGGGTTGGGTTTCTCTATTAATGAAGGAACACATTAAAATTCCCTTTCCATTTTCGTCCTAAAGTAATCCAATGTATCACTAATATTTTCCACCTGATTTTTTAGATCAATATAAAAAAATTCATGTTCTTGATATTGAACATGTGATTGATATTTTCTTGTAGAATAATTCTAGTTCAGATACATCCTATAAAAAATAAATTTTTATTGTTTTTTTAAATGAAGAAGAAAAAAATTTAAACTTTTTTGAATTAAGAAAAATGATTGAAATATCTATTTAGATCCTAGGAAATGATTCTAGTTTTGAAACTTTTCTATCCTAGGTTGTGGAAAAATAAAATATAATTTTTTTCAATTGCACCATAGAGACTGAACATGGTCGTCTTACTTGAGGAGCATCACATTTGATTCCCTCACTAATATATAATTAACCCAATCTAATAGTTTTTTTATTTTTTATTATTTATGAAAACTATAGGTGGTTTTTTAGAAAATATGATTTTAAAATAATGCAATGAAAAATTTAAATCAAAATTAAGATGAAAAAAATATAGATTATAAAGAAAGGTCTTGGTATACAGTTTGATAATACCGGTTCATTCATTATTTATTTGTTTTTTAAATTCAATTTGATAATTCATTTGATGAAATATCGTTAAAAAATTATATTCAATGATTTATTGAATGTTTGATTTTAGAATTCATTCAGTGGACTAAACCACACCTCCTCCAATAGTGAAATAATATTAAACCTCAACGTAGAATGCAGTTACAAAAAGAACTAGCTCCACAATATTTTGTTTCATCTCTTAAGGTAAGCCTAACTCTTCATTATGAAGTGTTTACCCATATAAGGGAGGTAAAATTAATGAATCAAAGAAAAGAAATGTAATTTTAAATAATTCCTTGTTGGACGACTTTGAAACCCATGAAATAATCTTTTATCCACCAAAATATAAGAAAAACATGTTGAATTGAAGCACACTAATAAAAAATGTTGTGAAACCTCCCTGAGGGACAAGACTTAGATTATTAAATTGTTATTAAAAAGTAAAAAGATATCAAAAATAAGATATGTAAGATAGAGCTAATGATATTATGATTGGAAGATAAAAATGGATAAAAGGAGGAAAGGGAAAAAACATTAATAAAAAAGATTGCATGTGTTACACTGAAAAAAAACTAAAATAAAAAAGAAAACAAAAGAGAAATACTAAAAAATGGTTGTCATCCCAAGATTACCTATTTTATTGGTCTCCTTTAAATCCATATATATCTAATTATTTTTAGGAATTGAAAAGGTTTCGGGGTTCATTAAAGACCATTAATTCATTTTAGGAGATAATAGGTCATCGATAGTTGAAATTTCGGTTCCAGAATATGTAATTAAAAATATTTTAAAAGGTACACCATTTTTTATGGAAGAATTAGAGAATTTATTATTATAAAATGTTATTCTAAAATGTGTTATTCGTTTTACCTCACAATTTCAGCTCAATCCTTTGTGTATTAGAAGTTATGACCCCATTACTCAGAGAAATTATTCTGGAAGAAAGTTACCTAAATCATAAATCAATGTTGAGTATCCAATGTACCCATTAATGAGTGAATAACCCTTTAAATTCAATGATTATACACTTCAATGAATCCTATTTCATACCCATTTGTAATCACATCAACTGGAGGTGTGTAGCCTGATTTATTTCTCATTTTCAGATGTGAAGTCTAGTTTTTCCTCCTGAACAATTTTTCAACTGGATTGATTGTTTTCAGGAGTATAGATGTTTGATTCACCTCCTGATCCATAATAAAAATTTTAATATCATAAATCAAGGAATCCTAAATAAATGAATCACATAAATTGGAATAATATTTTAAAAGTTACGATCAAAATACCAAATGAATAAAATATGTTAAAATTATAGAATTAATCATTTTTAACATTTTTCCCAAAAGACAACATAAATTCAAGACTAATGAAAATAATCTCAAATTAATTAATTTTGAGGGTTTAAATTATTGAAATACATATAAAATATGAGGAAAATATTAGCTCTATCAGGGTCACATGGCCTCTTGTGTGTGTACTCCCAATACATACTGAGATAGATAGATAAGGGAAACATAGCATGTGGGTCCCCCATATGAAGTGTGAAATTTAAATATTCATGTAAAACCTATATGCCACATAGAGGGTTCAACATGATGTCTGTTCTTACAAAATTCATATCCTATACAGTGTAATTCAATAGAACTCCCACTTGCTCACACATCTTCACCCGCAATACCATGGACATTAGTACCAACATGATTCATGGACATAACACCTTTAATAGAATTAAATAAGACCAAATAATCTTTTTGGACTAGATTATATCCACCCCTTTCTCTAAAATCACACCTTGTTGCACATCCATAGATACCTACTTGATCTATCTCTTGGAACAAAAATCTAAAACACCATTAATGTATTCCTGTCATCTGTTCAACACATCTGTAACTTGTCAAACTCAATAATAAAACAAAAAATTATGATCTATCACACATAATAGTGATTTTAAAATGATCATATTATAGGTTAAATCTGAATCTTCACTCAATTGAAATTCCAATAATGAACTTTAAATAATGGAAGAATAAAGGCAAGAAACACAAAAGTGGGCATCCACCGAAGGATATTTTAATTTTTCCATCATTAGAGGAATCCAAATAATGTGGATGATAAATAATTTATCAAAAACTAAAAAATTTATATAAAATTCCAAAATCTAAGAAAATAAATAACAAACATCAAATCAATAACCATGTTACATGAATTTATTCTAGTTAATTAATTCATGTTCTTCATGAAAAAACAAGAATAGTTAAATAATATAACAAAAACAATTTCAATATGTCAATATTAGATCCATCATTATTTAAGAAAATATTTTTGTCGATTCCATTGATGAGATCCAATATATTCATTGCTGGCTCCTCGAGTCTCCACGTTCATTTGTTGTTGATCCTTGATCCCGTGATCACCCGCCATGCTCACCATCGAATAACTCTCTCCATACTCTCATTCATATAGGCTCATGTCGCTAACCCTAGGGGATTTTTCAAAGTAGGGTTAAAAAAGAAGAGTTGTTAGATTTTAAAAATTAAATATTCATTAAATTAATAAATTAATTTAATCTATTTAATCTATCAATGAATGAACTCTACCAAAACATCGAATGCCAAAAAAACTAATGCCATGCTTAGGGTAAAACCCACATTCAATATTTGATAGAGGTTCTAGTTTTCCTATCTAAGAAACTATTTTGGATATGTTCCGTTATTTAATTATAAATATTCACACATGATATAATAAATTTTTTATTTTTAATTTATCAACACAAAGGCTCCATGGGACCTATAATCCCGCACCTAATCTGCTCTGAATTTTTAAAATATTGATAAAAATATTCCAAAGTACCCCATGGAAAAATATATTCATTGCACTTAGTATCTCTTAACCCTATCCCAATGTATTATAACACTTGGTCTTAGAAATGGTCTAAGCTAAGGTGACTTATGGTGTTACCCAAATGATAACATATAATGGGAGAAGAGGTTAGAGTGTGTTTCAACTACGTGGGAATAAATGTTTAAGTTATTACATCTCCATTTATATTCATTGATATAGGATTAATATTCAAAAATTATAAATTTTTTAGTATATATATTTTCTATGTATTTCATTTATAATAATATATCATGAAATCTATTGGATTTACAATTCTATTACATGTTCTACCATCAATGGGTTATAAATTCAAAATATAATGATGATATAAGGGCGTTTCATTTCAATTTCCTTTGTTCTGACATGTTTTTATTTTATGTTCCTGATTTAATTTAAATTGATTCAATACTTCCTATTTTACATATAATATCATTAATTTTATTTTATTCATGGTATTTTATGTTAAATTATAATCCCTCTATTTCAATAAGTTTTAAACAAATTGTTTCTTAAGTTATAAAGGTTATTAATAAATCAAAACTTCTTTCTTTGACTTATGATATATCTTATTGAAATTATTTATTCCATGTTTGAGTTTTTCCACTATAGAATTTTATTATATTAAAATTTCTGATCATAATGAGGGAAAAATTATTTTTTTTTCACAACTCTTTCCATGATGATTTTTCCATATAAGCATAATATTGTTATGAATAATTCCAATCCTTCCCATGAATGAACTTTGTATTACGTATCTATGTTTTATATTTAGTATAATGATCTCTTATATTTTTTGATACCCAATTATGTGTTATCTATTATGATAATGAAATTTCCATTTTCCACATTTCAATAGTATGTTTCAATACCTTTGTTATCATGTGAAAATTCAATAAATGTATTTTAATATATTTAAATGACTTTCCTTCCATGTTCGTATTTTTTATCATCCACTAAACATTTCATTGAGATATATTTTATGCATTTTTCAATGATCTACTATTGTAAGTTCATTGTAAAAGTAAATTATTTGGAATTATTTATAATAATATTTTAAAAAATTAAATCTTAGTGAATTAATTATTATATCTTTATTTCCAAAGATACAATCATTTTCTAAAAACAGTTTTATGATTTTACTTATATTTTTTATTTATATTAAAATGATTTATTTCCTTAGAAATTATTTTTCATTAATAACCCTCTAAATTTTATTATTAAATACTCTTTTTAGGGGATTTAATTTTTGGTATAAAATATTTACATTCGTGGGGTTAATTTATGTGATTCCATTTGAAAAGGCTATGAAACACATCTTATTTCCATAAGTTATTTATGATACGATGAATGGTTAATATAAAATTTTACAAATATGTATGAATGATTTATTTTTGGGGTCTTATATCATCCTACATTGCATTAGTTAGGTTTTTATATATAATGAGATAACTAGGTTGTGAGTGGATGTGATTACATATAGAATTCTTCACATGATGGTGCGTGAACATGAACACATATAATTTTTTTTAAATGATGGTGCATGGATATAATCTCATATAGTCTTGTTCACGTGATGGTGTGTCAAAATTTTCACATAAGTATTTTTTACATGATGGTGCATAAACATAATAAAATATTGATTTTTTTATTTCATGGTGAGTAGACTTGAGAAAATATCTCTTTGTCTACATGATGGTACATGAAAAATATCACATATATATTTATTAACATGGTGGTGGAAAATCATGGTTACACACACCATATTTCATAGTAGGGTGTGTAGACAGAGTGGAATATAAATTTGTTCCCATGACTCTTCATGGAAATGATCATGTTTTACTTTTTTCATAAGCTTGATCCTAGATACGATCACTATCCACTTTGTTCCCAATATTACAATTTCATATGAAAAGTCTTATTATATATTTTTATATATCTATGATTATAATCCATATCTCATTTTATTATCTAAATCTTATAATCCATAGTACATGTTTGTTTAATTGGTAATAAATGTCTTATAGAAAATATTTTTTTTCAATGTTATTTTAATAATATATTTCTCACCCAATCATGTGTTTCTCATATGATTATTATATGACCCATTGATTAAAAATTGATGAGTGTTTACTTACTGGGTATTTGATCTCACATCTTTCTTTTATTTCCTTTTCCCTGGGAAATTTTATATTAGATTATAGTTTGATGGGAGTTTTATGTAAAGATAATTTGTGTGAGATATTGAAGTCATAAAAATAAAATATTCATATAGAGGAAAAGCCTTCCTTTTAGATCAAAATTAAATTAGAGATAATCCTCAATGTCACAAAACCTTATTCTCTAGGTATTGTTTAATTATTTATGAGGAGTAATGTTTAACTTATGAGAACGATGTAAAATAAATATTTTTTAGCTTCAGTCATTTTACTTTGTATCAAAGACATTGATCAATGAAATTTATTTCTGTATAGGATCTAAGACTGTGGGTTTGGGTCACCTCAATCCACTTCCTTTTTAATAATTTAATGATCCATATGAGGCTATTGATTAGCAGGAAAATACAAAGTGAATATTTTATTTCCATAAAACTCTGGACTCCAACAAGGTGAAGTGTGGTACCTTAATGTTTTAAGGCACAAACCATAGTTTTTGGGACATGAACATACAAGAAATGAACCATGAGAACATATATTTGAAATAATTCATGGTAATGTCCACCCAATAATTTTACCAAGATTCCATGGAATTGGCTAATTCTTGGGAGTTTTTCCCCTCCACTAGATGACTGATCAATCCTAGAGAATGAAAATAGATTTATTGAGATTGTTAATTTTACACCAAATATGGTATAGAATGATAATTTTTAGTCTTAGAGATTTGAAATGATACTCAATCCTAAAATCCAGTCATAGGTATTCCTCTTGAAGATCCCCATATATGTAGATGTTGAGGATTAGATGTTGCTAATAGATATTGATCAATAGAGGATGCTAGGAATGACTGGTGTGACTCTTTTGTTTGGTGGGTGTAGAAATAGTTCTTTTGAGAAGAATTAGAAACATGATATGTTGATAAGGTTGAATAGTAGTGAGGCAACCATCCTTGTTTTCATCTTGACCAACATAAGGTGGCTGGTCTTCGATATATTATTAGTGAAAAAAGTCTATCCTTACCCTCATGCCAAGATCACCAAAAATATTTTCATTCATGTGTATTTATAAGCCATTTGAAAATATTATGAAAGGATAGTTCATATATTTAAAGTGGTAGAGGAACCTCAATACCCATGGGATCTGTTTTTCAGTTAGTTTTTTCAATGGAATCAAGACCACAACCTTAGGGTAAGAGAGGAAGGTCTAACTCAACATACGTTTAAAGTTAGTTGAAAGCTGACCTTTATTATTGAAGGATCCATGATACTCAGAATGACACCTGAAATATTTTTGTTATTGATCAAATTTAAAACCCTGAGACATTAAAATAATTATATTATGTTTAATAACGTGTAATACACACAACACCAAGTTTAAACTAAACAAAAAACATTATTATTTAAATATGACCATTATAACGTAGTCATTAAATTTGAAGTTATGAATAATATTTACTAAATAATGAAAGTAATTATCAATAAATTATATTTATTAATGATAATGAAGTGAGGAATTAACATTTAGATAAGACGTTTTCACAATCAAAATTATGTTTTCTTCAAAAAATGGTATTCATTACATTCTGTTATAGAATATTATAATTAATTAATATAATTTTTTAAATTTTATTTTATAAAAAGAATATCATTATTGAAAACAATATTTCAAAAAAATTATGGTTGAATTTTGATATTTTTTAGAAACTTTTGATTTTTTGATGAATAGTGGAAACTAATAAATTTTATTGAAAAATATATTCCATTTTAAAGTATTTATAATGTAAAAATATTTTTAGAATTAGTTTTAACATTTTATTAGTTAATTTTAATTAATTATAATCTAATTATATCATTTTAATTAACTTTATAGTTGAATTAAGTTTTCAATCATTTTTGTACTTAAAGAATCCAATTTTTCTAAAAAACAATTTTTTATTGCGTTTAATTGGTTTAATTTAAAATTAAATTATTCCAATTATTTTTTGTGAATCCAGAAAAAAGTAAAAAATGTCATTGTATTTGTTATATTATCTTTAGTTTTTTTACATAATGATTAAAGAACATATGTACAATTATAAATATTAATCATAAATATAAATATTTTTTTATTTAACATGGTATTTTATTTGTAAATTTTAGTGATGAAATAGTCACCTTAAAGGTCTACACAATACCAATACATTATTTATTAAATTAGTAGAAAAATAAAATAAATGATTTTAAAAATGATAATCATAATTTTATTTTAATGAATTATTGTGTTAAAATATTTTTTTTGTTTACAATTACATATTATATACATTTTAATTCCTTATATTTTAATTATACTATTGTTTGGTAGTTTTAAAATTATAATTGAATAAATAGTTCCAAAACTGACATTAATGTCCTTTAATAATAAATAATATTTTATTAAAAGATTAAAATATCCAAGAAATCCAATTCTCAGAAAATTTATTCGGATATAGTTTAAAATTCCAAAAAATAGTCCATTTATTTTCTAATTTCCCTTTTATTATAATTATATTGACCCTGATAGAGGATAAACTTCTTCATTACTTTAATTTTCAAAAATGGTTGAAATGGGATTAAAAAATGATAAGGGGTGGAAAATCACTTAAACTATTACAATTTTTATTATATGAGAGTATGTAGACTAAAATAATCTAATCATTTAATATTTTTAATTTAGAACCATTTGAATTTGAAAATTAATTTATATTTATTTAATATTTTAAGAAATTATAAGAGTTCTCCACCCCTCTTTTATAAAAGGTAATATCCTATTCTCTTTTATTCACACTTCAAGAACCATTTATTAGTAAAATACCTACTAAAATTACTTTATAATATCACTAAATATGCAATAAATGAATTTTTTAATTATAAAACCAATCATTTAAAGATTTTGGTGTAAACTATAAAATGTTATTAGAAGAAGAGGTATAATTCTTAATCATGATTGTTTTTATTTATAAATCCTTAAAAACTTCTTAAAAATGTTAAAATAATAAAAAAAATTATCATAAATATACCTAGATTTTATTATTTTAATGTAAATACTTATATTAATATCCTCTTCCATCAACAGAACTATAATTTATGTGTATGGAAGACTATTACCTCATGAACCTATACAATTAATTTTACTTCACAAAATAATATAGAGAGTTGTAATGGTTTATTTAAGGATCATATATAACATTCATGAAATATTTTCTATTCTTGAAAGATAATACAACATTTACTTTCTTACAATTTCATTCACTAAAAAATGATAACATCATTCGTGCGTACGTGTGGACTACCACCCCCATGAAGTGATGAGATTTTTTTTTCATCACCACATCACATTGATGATATATATAATTATATTTAAATTAATAAAATGTAATTTATGATATAATTATAATTACATAAATATAAAATAATACTTATCTTTTTTCTATAATTATATTTGAGAAATATAAATGTTACTCTTACATACGTATGACCTACTGTCTCCATGATTATACCGTATTTCATTTTTCATAACTGTATTTCATGGTTTGTTTTATAATAATATTTCTTGGATTAAAATTATAATTATTTTATGATTATTATTCTAGATATGTTTTAATAATGATATCTATAGTGAATCAACCCAGGACAACTTAAAATGTCACCAAATGTGGTCCGTCACATGGTAAAGTACATCAAAACATAAGGAACATGTCTCATGATAAACATGAATAAAGAAAACCAATCAAGTAAAAAAATGAAGCAAGAGAACATATCTATCATACATAAAAATTCAATCCAAATAAGAAAAAACAAAACAATAAAATGATAACTCACTAAACATGTCCCTATGTGACCATTCATCACCACCAAACCATTCTTCTATAAAGAGGATAATAACAAGAGAATTTGACATTCCAAATAAATCCAAACCCATTGCCTAGTTCTAGAAAAAACTTTTACAACATCCCCAAGGAAAAAACATGGTGTGAGGGAAATACCTAGAAGGATACCACCAAATAATATTTATAATTTTTAATAATAGGGATTCATCAGTTGTAGATTTATAACAAATCAATTTTACAAAGCATTTACATAAAGTAAAATATTTTTATAAATAATTAATTTGGTTTAATAAAAGAATACCATACTTTATAAACACCTGAATACATACAGTAAGAAATAAAAAAGTTAAACAACTATGGAACATCCATATGATAATCATGTAAGAAAATAACCATGAAAATAACATCATGTTATAAACCAATCATAAATGAAAAAGAACACCATTTGGACTCTAACCTTTGGGTATACATACTAGAAATGAATGAAAATCCATAATACATGCTAATGTGGATCTAACCAATATAACATCTATTGTAATTACACAAACTAAAGTGACATAGAACCTTTTGTTGAATAACATACACAAATATTTACTAGTCTATTAGTTATACACCCAAGGTTACCCAATGTTCTAGGTTTGTAAAATGCCATTTGAAAACCATGCTAACATCTAATAACAAATTTACACATAAAATCTATTCTCCTTCTAGGATTGAAGATTTGTTAAAAAACACAATTTTATGAATTTAATCAAACATATGTAGTTTTAAAATCTTATCTTTGAAGAACACCCCTTTGAAATATTGAATCTCACCCAACAAAAACATTCCAATGTAAAATCATTAATTTTCACTAAATAACCCAAAAAATTGACAATAACAAACAAAAATTCAAAAATTAACCCTTATATATATACATATACCTAAATAATTAAGGAAAAACATTCACCTTTTGACAATAAAGATTGGAAACAAGAAGATCAGTCTACATAATAAAAGTCATGATGGAAAACTACAAAGGATTAATCAAGATTTCATATCAATTATTAGACCCTGAAAAACAAATCACACACACTACTTTCAAACAGAGGCCATCAAATCTAAACAAGGAAAGGGAGATCACACATACTCGGAAGAAGATAACCCAACAAACTGGTGATGAACTACACCAAGAAAGATTATCTCAAGGTAATTACACAATCCAAAATCATTGAGAACTAAACTAGAGCTTGAGGGATATGGATGAACCCTGAAATAATAGGAAGTTATGTGGGTGGTGAGTAAAACCAAAAAGGAATAGAGTATTTATAATTTAAATCCCTTTCTTTTGTAATAAACTTTTTATAATTCATGTACACCAAAAAAAATATCATATTGGGTTAAATTATACCAAGAAGCGATTTTATGTTTCAAGAATGGGTTTTATGGTTTAAAATAATTTTATGTACAAACAATTTTTTTCCTAAAGAACCTCCATGGATTGTTCTCAGCACTATACTTACACTTTAATATAGAAATTTATAGTGTAAACATATCTTGTCAACAATTCCAAATACATATCTTTATAGGAAAGTCCCACCCACATCCTGATGGACTCCAAATCCATTAAAACATATATACCTTGACTCGATTAATTCAAAAAAAACCTACATCCTTGAACACTAGGTCATTTCCCCCAAAATATATATCCATCCCTGACTTATAAAAAAGTAAGTACACTACTCCCTCGGCCGTAATTCTTGACCTCACATTTCTTTTATATCCCATTCGAACATCCTCAAAAATCTAAATAAGGTAATTGGTTTACCACACTGTACTATCTCTTGACTTTCTATAATATGTAATGGTTTATGAACTATATCAGTGTAGGTTTAATATCTACATCCTCCGATTCAATCACATTGGAAGTATCCAATTGATACCACATAATCTAGAAAACCCAAAACACATCACATATGAACATCAAAGAAGATGTAAATTCCAAACTACAGGGTACCATTACATGACTATCCATAATATTAAATGGAATGGAAAACCTTAGTGCAATCTTTACCTGTCTACCCAACCAACAATGTCTGTATTTAGGTGAAACTATTAGAAAAATCTAATCACTAACCTCAAAATTTATTTTATAATGAATACATTTATCAGATGATTTATTATGAAAATTTTCCCTGGAAAATGTTTTTTGGATCAACTACACCTTTCCTCCATTTCATGAACAAGAATCAACCCAACCAAGTACCTCTCTCCCAACTCATCCCAAAACAAGGGATATATAAATAGATACCCATAAAATGACTCAAACAGGGACATGATAATAAAGGCTTGAAAGTATTTTTATTGGAAACTTGACTAGATAGAAATTATTTTTTCATGAACCACCAAAATCAAGAACACATGCCCATGTAATATCCTTAATAACATATGTATCCTTGTTTGTATTTCTATCCAATAAATGATGATATTTCATGACCAATTTCAAATAGTAACCCATTACCACTTGAAAACAGTCCAAAACCTATATGTGAACCATGGGTACCTAGCAGAAAAAATCATGGGGGGAACCCCATAATGCCTCACAACATATTAGACATACATATCCCTGGGCTATTACGCTTTCATAATTTCCCTAATAGAGAGAAAAGTCACAAATTTCAAGAGTCAATCAATGATCACAAAAAGGGTATCATTACCCTTGAGATTATAAGATAAACCAATTATGAAGTAAATAGAAATGTCATCCCACTTTCATATTTAAATTCATATGGGTAACAACAAACCAGAAGGTCTATGGCTCTCTTCTATAATTATATAACATTTAAGACATCATGATACAAAATATGCAATTGAACATATCATCCCCAACTACCAATAATGACTTCTCAAGTCATGATACACCTTCTAATTATGAAGGATCACATACCAACAAGAATGATGTCCAATTTATAAGAACTCTTGCATCATAAAAAGTGGAACAACCAACATACTTTGAAAACACAGAGAACCACCAGGATATCCAGACCTCTAACTTGAAGTCTCCCCATAATTTATGATTTTACAAAATCATTTACACTCATTGTCATTTACAGTCATGGGGAAAAAACAACTCAAAAAATGAAGAGTGAACCCTTATTGAATCCAAGTACACATTCTCAATAGTTACTCCCACTCCCAAGATCATATTTAAAAACAAACTCATTAGAGACCACTCATACACTATCTCCTTCATGGTCCATGTTAGTAATTTCATTCCAAGTGCATCGACGATCACATTACCTTTCCCACGAGAATAAGAAATATAAAAATCTAAAGTCTAAATATACTCAATACAGTGTCTCATTAGGAAGTTCAGATCTATCTAAGTGAAAATATAATTCTGGGTTTTATGATTAGAATATACCAGAAACTACCCCCCAAAGAGGTAGTGATGCCACATTTTGATTTTATTCATAACTACTTCCAACTCAAGAATTTAGGTAAGGTAGTTCATCTCATGAGGATATAATGGGTGAGAGCCATATTCAATCACTTGTCTCCCATGAATCAAGATACATCCTAAAACCAAACAAGAATAAGCACATAAAACACAATAACCTAAAATTGGTTCTAGAAGAAAAAATTAGAGCTAAAGTATACTACACCTTTAGTTCCTCAAAAGAGCCCTGGCCTTTTTTATCCCATTATATATTTACACCCTTATGTGTTAAAGATATCATCAAAGATAAAATCTTAGAGAAATGATAAAAGAACTTCTTTTAATAACCATATAACCCTATGGAGCTTTATATATCAAATAAATTTTGGGATCTATCTTAGGATATAACTACTTGTATCATTTTAGAATCCACTTAGACACCCCTCTCAGACATAACGTATCCCATAAACTTTACTTCTTGAATCCAGAACTCAAATTTATAACTGTTAGAATATAATTTATGTTACCTCAATGTTTTGAGAAGGATATCAAATTGGTTCATGTTAACCACCTCTGACATAGATTACAACAAAATATCATCCATGAACACAACTAAAAAAGTGCCCAAGGACTGATGAAAGACCCATTTCCTCAAATCCATAAACACCATGTGAGAGTTAGTGATACTTAATAGAATAATGAGAAACTTAAAATACCCATACCGAATCCTAGATGTTATCTTACGTATATACTCATCTTGGAATATCAACTATTGGAACCTTGTCTGATGGTCAATTTTTTAAAATGAATAAGTCACTCTAAGCTGATCAAAGATATCATGAATCCTTGGTAAGAAATGTTTTTTTTATGGTCACATAATTAAAATTTTGATAATCAATACAATTTCTAAGGCCCCATAAACCTTTATAGAAAATATGACATGTGATTTGAATAGTGAAATTCATGGTTGAATAAATACCTTAGCCTCAAGGTTTATAATTTAGACCTTTTGTTCACCAACTCAGCAGGTTCATTATAATAGATGAAATAGAAATGGGTGTCATACCAGGTATAAGGTTAATTATATACTCCACATCTTTCTATTTCATAAAGCTTAAAAATCAACTATAATGACCTTGGGGTACACTCACACCACCACAAGAAGTGTGATGCTAAAAAAATTATGGAATATAGGAACATTTCTGAAAACTGACAAGAGATCATGCAGGTATTTGCAACAATGGGTCCTGCTGTCCTAAACCTAGAATCCCACTCACCCTGGATAATATTAGTGAATCCCTCTATCAGTAAAAATACAACTCAAAAATGATAATGGTCTCTTTGTACCTTACCACTAATCATCTAATCCATTCTAATAATCAGGATAAAGATACCATGGTAAATAACAATGAAGTCCCACCCTACCTCAAGGCTAGCTATCATCACTCGAAATGGTGGACACATAAAACCCTATTTAGATATATTTCCCAAATGATAGGAAAGATAAAAAAATAATGGAATAAGATCTTAATGAATTCACGACATGTTAACTAAATTTGATGATATAAAATAATGATTAATACAAATATCTATATGATCCCATCCTTTTTTAGAGTCATCTCAGGCATGTTTTTAGGTATTTATGATGTTTTTAAGCACCTTGGTTTTTGGAGTATTATCTTGGGGTGTGTTTGAGTGAATTTTTAAGAAAAACTAACATATTTTGGGTTGTTCATGGTTAACTCTTGGTTTGAAAAACCGTGCGATTAAACTATGCCAACCACACAAACCTGGACAGAGAGGTACGCACAGTTGGGGCACAATTTTCCCTAATTGTGCACCCCTACCAAGGAAACCGTGTGCGAGAGATTAACTGTACAAAAAAATATATATTTAAAACCCCTCAAAGCCCCAAGAATCCCATATTTCAATCTTTTCTCAGGTTTGACAAATTCTTGGTGGTCCTAGAGCTTTCCGGAGGGATTCCAAGGGGATATGAACATTGTTCTTCTAGATTGAATGCTTGGATTGAAGATCCGCTCTCTTCCCGGTAAGTGGATTTCATCCAGTTTCTTCTCCCGTTCATTTCTATATATTTCTTTGATATTTTCATGAAATATATCCATCGTTTACATGGATCTAAACCTTTGAGTTGAGATCTAGATCTAGGATTGTGGATCTTGATCTAGATTTGAAAGATCTTGATGCCTTGGATCTTAATTTTGGATTAGGGATTTAGATCTGGAGGTTGATCGATGACATTTTTCCAATCAAATTTTTTGGATTTTATTGGGATAACATCCAACAATAAATTGAGTAAGGTGGACAAAATCAAACTCCCATAGTCATGGATTTGATATGTGAATGTGATTTTATGGATTTTATAGCTTCCCTTGATAATTAATTTCCAAAATTCATATAATTAGGAATGTGGGTTTTACTCGTGTTTTCCTTAGTGATTAATTGATAATTGATCATAGAACAAACAAATGGGGGTTTCCCAAATAGATATTTGTTTTGGATATTGGTTATGGGTTGAGATATTGTAATTGAGATATTGAATTGATTGTGTTGAGATAACTAATTGGGGGAAATTAGTTATAAAATGAAGTTTGGATATGTAAGATAATTAATTGTGAGATTTAATTATGTTCCATGATGTTGATCAAAGATACTGAATTGTGAAAATTAATTATGACAAGTTGAGATTTGATATGGATTGTTAATTGTGAAGAATTAATTATGGAATAAGAATTGTTTTGATTGATTAATTAATTGATGAATTAATTAACGAGTTATGTGAATAGTTAATTGTTGAGTTAACTAATGAACTTTTAAATGTTTAACTAATAGTTGGATTGGTAATGGAATGATGTGTCTAATTCTCGTGAATTAATAAATGATTAAATTGATGAGGTTTTTTTGGTGCTAGAAATGGAATTTTCGAATGATTAGAAGTTGAAACTTGGACATGGATTTTCTCTCCAATAGTTATCCAAGCTTTAGATTTTGGGTTGATAGGCATGATGACCTACACCAAATGAGATATGGAGTGTTAGGCATGGAGACCTACCCTGAATAATATTTGGGGTGCTTGAAATGACGTTCAAAACCAAATGAATGATAATAATGAATAAAGATTCAAATGGAAAACAAGAATTAAAACTAGGCCTAATATGATGTTTAAATATTAAATGAAAACATGATAACTGTTTAATTATTCATTGTATTTATTGATTCATAAAACTACATACATTGTCTTCTGATTGGACATGTTTTAGACACCGTTGGGGGTGGCCTACTGAGTTGTGATCACACCCTATTCGGGCTGCCTGATCATCACCCATGTAGACTTTGTTGTTGTAGGACATGATAAGGGAAAGGCCCTGGGATAGGTTTCTATTTGGGATTGAAGCATGGGAGAGGGAACCAGAAATGGTTCAAGGCCCTCTTGTGAGTCATTGTGTCTTTACTTTTAGTTGCATCTTAGACACTTGACATTCACATTGTCATAGCATGTTTTACCTTTCAGTTGAGTATTTTATTTTCTTTTTTTGAATAAAATATGACATGGTATTGTTCTGGTTATTCATATTCTTCTACACTTGGTTATTGTTTTTTTCTTCTATTGGTGTATTATTCTAATAAAAGAGGGTATATTCTACCCATGACTGATTTATAAGACTCTCAAATCTATTCAGCACCCTCTGGAATATGGGGAGGAACACTTGAGGGCATGTGGCCAATCAGCTCGAGAACCTTTTAGTGGAACCCAGGATGGGACATCACAAAGTGGTATCAGAGGAGTTTTCTTTTCCTTCTTCTACTTTTTTCTTACTATTTTTAGAAGGGTAGATAAGAGACTAGGAAGAGTTGAGACAAGGTAGTGAGATCATTCATGGGAGTTTCAAACCCATGTATGGGGGGAAATCTGAGTACTCAAGGTGGGATTGTTGTGATTGCTCTTTTTTGTTACAGTTGGATATTATTTCCCCTTGGGTGATTCACTTGTGATGTAATGTGATATTGTTTTGGAAATTGGTGAATTTTGATTTGTGGCCTTAGGTGGCATGATACTTGAGTCTTCATGCATCATTATTGGTAGTCAAGGTTTTTTGACATGAATCATTGTAGGAACTCACATGAAAATTGGTCATGGGTAAGTTGTTGAACTTGAACTATTTTCCCATGTTGTGAGATTGAAATAATGATGCAAAATGAGAATGAATGAGTGTCTAATGATAAATATGATAGATGAAATGGGAATTATTAATTAATTAATTGTTGAATTAATTAATTTGATATAATGTGAGTAATTAATGGTTGAATTAATTAATGAGAATGTATGTACCCTTGTTAACCAAGACCTAGGTGTAGGATGGTTAAGGGTAGTGATATGTCCATGGTTTTGATCGTGTGGAGAGAAAAGGGGTAAATGACATGTAGAAACTTTTTATGTTAGTTTCTCATCTTACATAAATGTTATAGGGTTGCATCATGATACATAATATGTGTGTTTGTATTTGTAGAGTTATTCCTTCATGATTTTTATTTAGGGAGAGACTGAGGGGTATGGCCCAGAACGAACTTCCTGACAGGGAACTTGAGGCACCATTGGTGCAAGTTGAGAAGGGTTTAGAATATTTCTAAGAGAACTTTTCTCATTTCAGGCAATTCATGGAGAGAGACCCATAGAGGTTGCTGAAAAAAAATGTCTGAGTTGAAAAGGGAATTTTAGCTACCGAACCCTCCTACTTTTATTGAAGAGGGTGGACATGAGGGAGCTGAATTCTGGATTGAATACATAAAGATGATACTTGATCATTTGGAGACTCTAGTTTAAGGGAGGGTCTAGTTGGATGCTTATATGCTATGGGGGTTATTGAATCACTAGTGGGACATTCTTGTACGATCTGGACAGACTGATGAGATGATAGGGAAGGAATTTCTAGAGAATTTCTTGAAGAAATTCTTTCTAGATATGGTGAGAAAAGAGATGGCTTTAGAGTTTATGCATCTAACCCAAAGAAGCCTATCCATAATGGATTACATAGAATATTTCAAAGATTTAAAATGTTTTTCTCTTTCTTGGTTGGTAGATGATGCTTCTTCGGAAAAATGATTTCATGACTGACTTTTGTGTGAAATTAAGTCCCATGTAAATATATTTTTATTGAAGAAATTATCATAAGTGTTTAATCAGGCTCTCATTTCAGAGGGGAACATAATGGAGGCTTCCTATACTGGATAAGTAGCTATCATAGAATGAATAGGGTGTGTGCCATCTGAGAGCAGGAAGTACCGTTACGAGAACCTTAGTCAATAAAATAGAAATCAATGTGGACAACTAGGAGGAATAGTTTCACCAGATCATACTCATGTGCTTTTCCACCGGTGTGGTAGGAAGGGACACTATCATTCACATTGTCCTCAACCACTATTGGAATGCAATTTTTTTGGAAATATGGGGAACCTACAGAAGTTCTGCAAGAAGTAGTGGAAAGATGGTGCTAAAGGAGAAGCTTCTTAGAGTTAGAGTGTGGGAAGGGGGTATTGTACACCATATAGGTCTGGCACGTAGAGTTCTACAGGAAGAGGAGGTAGAGGTAGTAGACTTTGTGCTTCCAGGTATGATCTTTCGTATCATCAGAGTGGTTCTAATCAAGGGAGTCAGACGACACCACATGGAAGAGGGGCATGACAGTTATATGCAGTGCAACCTACACTTATGGAGAGTGAGGCTGGTCCATTAATAATGAGAGGTACTATTCTGGTATCTTCTTCTTTAGCTACTACCTTTTTGGATACTAATTCCTCTCATTCCTTTATATATGAAAATCTTGTAAATGGTTTGAGCCAAGAGGTGGAGTATGTAAGTGGGGTGGTGGATATCGATACACCATTGGAAACATGGTCTTGGGATAGCTGTTTATGCAATGAATGTTCACTAGAGATCATAGGGTGTCATTTTATTTGGGATATCTATGTCCTTGATATAATAGGATTCGACCTAATTATGGGTATAGACTGGCTAGTATCATACCAAGCCCACATATATTGTTACCACATGAGAGTGACCTTTGTTTCTTCTAATGGTTGACTAGTATGTTCATCATAGAGAATGGGATATCTATGTAGGCCGAGCTGGGCCAATTAATCAGAAACTAGGAGAAATCATAGACCAAATATCTAGTCTCTTGCTAGATAATGGGAGTGGTAGGAATGATGTCCTTACACTAGTAGTAGAACAATTTCAGGATGTATTTCCTGAATATTTTTCTATGTTTCCACCTTAGATAAGTGGAATTCACTACTGATCTCATGTTGTGGTCTGATCTATTATCTATTACACATGACAGAATGGAACTGATTGAGTTTCAAGTGCTCGAAACACAATTGGAGGATTTGAAAGATAAAGGGTTTATCCATCCAAGTACGCCCTCTTGGGGATCACTTATATTGTTTACAAAGAAGGATGATGAGAGATTAAGTGTGTGTGTTGATTACCAGAAGTTGAATAAAATGACTGTGGAGAACCGATATCCTATAAGGGAAAAGTTGATTATCCATCCTATAGTAAATGTGGGAAGAAACACCCCGGTACTTGCTTGAAAGGAATGGGAGTTTGTTACAAGTATGGTGAGAAAGGCCACCAAGCTCGTGATTGCAAGGGGAAGAAAGAAGCTATCGAAGTTCAATGCTAAAATTGCAGGGATACGGGACATTATGCAAATGAATGTCCTAACCATTAGGGAAACATACCTCAGAAAAGGCCAAGGGATCAAGGACAAGCTTATGATATCACTACAGATGAGGTAGAAGCTCCGAAAGATGTGGTGGCAGGTAATTTAATGCTTTCCTCAAGTTTAGATAATGCATTATTTTATTCTGGATCATCACATTGTTTCATATCTTCCCAGTTTTCTTTGAAAATTAGATATTTCCAATTTGATTTAACAAAGGATTTGTTAGTCAAAACTCATAAGGGAAGTATAATTGCAACAAAGTTTTGTGAATCAGTGCCCATTAGAGCACATAAATGTTCTTTATCTGCTAATCTCATCATCATATCCATGATTGAATTTGATATAACCCTCAGTATGGATTGGATTTCAGACCATGATGCGAAGATTTATTGTAAGAATAAAGAGGTTATGATTTTTTATGATGATGATAAGGAAAACCTTATCTTTAGAGCAAAATTGTCACACCTAATTCTTATCTAGATCCACCCCCAGTATCTCAACTAAATTCACTTATTGGGGAGGAAGATAATGAAATAACTATGGGTGAGGAAGGGAATGTTCAAATAGAGGATGTACCTATTGTGAGAGAATATGTTGATGTGTTTCCAGAAGATTTACTTGGGCATCCTCCAGAATGAGAATTTGAGTTTTCTATTGACCTAATGTCTGGTTCAAGGCTCATATCGAAGACCCCATATAGAATGGCCACTGTGGAATTAGTGAAACTAAAGAAACAACTATAGTAATTGAGTTATAAGGGATTTATTCGCCCAAGTGTTTCTCCATGGGGAGCTCATGTTCTTTTTGTTAAGAAGAAAGATGGATCTATGAGGTTGTGCATTGACTACAGGGAAATCAATGCTATAACAATAAAGAACAAGTATCCCCTACCTCGCATTAATGATTTATTCGACCAACTGCATAGAGATCAATAATTTTCAAAGATTGACCTTCGATCTAGATATCATCAGTTGTGTGTGAAGAAGGAAGACATT
Organism: Viscum album; assembly: GCA_963277665.1. Lineage (NCBI taxonomy): Eukaryota > Viridiplantae > Streptophyta > Magnoliopsida > Santalales > Viscaceae > Viscum > Viscum album. The sequence continues at coordinate 1,950,258,880 of OY728161.1, read as the reverse complement.
CTGAAGACGGCATTTCGAACCAGGTATGGGCATTAAGAGTTTACAGTAACTCCATTTAGATAGACCAATGAACCCTCTGTCTTCATGGATCTAATGAATAGAGTTTTCAAGGAATATCTTGATGACTTCGTAGTGGTATTTATTGATGATATCTTGGTATACTCCAAAATCTATGAATATCATGAAAATCACTTGCGCATTATTCTAAAGACACTTAGAAGACACGAATTATATGGGAAGTTTAGCAAGTGTGAATTCTGGCTTCATGAGATTTCTTTTCTTTGACATATTTTCTCTAAGGATGGAATCTCTATTGATCCTTCTAAGACAAGAGCGATCAAAGAATGTCCAGCACCGACGAGTATAACTGAGGTATGCAGTTTTATTGGTTTAGCAGGTTATTATCGATGTTTTTTCTAGAATTTTGCCTAATTGTCTAACCCATTAACGAAGCTGACAGGTAAAGGTGTTAAATTTGTTTGGACAAAAGAGTGTGAGGAATGTTTCGAAGAACTAAAAATAAGATTAGTGAATGATTCTATATTGACTCTACCATTGGGGAATGATGGGTTCGTTATTTATAGTGATGCATTGAAGAAAGGACTTGGTTGTGTCCTTATGAAGAATGATAGGGTTATTGCCTATGCATCACGATAGTTGAAAATTCATGAGCAAAACTATCCTAATCATGATCTAGAGTTAGAAGTTGTGATATTTTCTTTGAAGTTATGGAGACACTACCTCTATGGTGAAAAATGTGAGATTTATACTGATCACAAGAGTTTGAAGTATATTTTCTCACAAAAAGAACTCAACATGAGGAAAAGGAGATGGATTTAATTACTCAAGGATTATGATTGCACGATACACTACCACTTGGGGAAGGCAAATAAGGTTGAAGATTCTTTGAGCAGAAAAGATCATGGAGTTTTGAACAATATGAGAATTGAAAGGGATCTTATTTTCATGGATCTAGTGAAAATGGACATGGGAATAACAATGTAAGGTGAAACATCAATTCTTTTTCAAATGGTTGCCAAACCATCCTTACTAGAAAGGATTAAGAGTTCTCAGACCGATTATGAAGAGTTTCAAAAGAAGATTAAAGCTGTGAATGACGGGAGATTGAGTGACTTTTTTTATAAAGATAGAATTTTAAAATTTGGGAATAGACTTTGTGTTCCCGATATAGCTGGTCTAAAAAGAGAATTATTGGATGATGCTCATAATTCCAATTTCTCTATACACCCTTTTAGCACTAGGATGTATATAGATTTGAAGGAACATTTTTGGTGGGACAACATGAAGAGGGAGATTTCTGATTTTGTGTCAATATGCATGGCTTGTCAACAAGTGAAATCTGGGAGGCGAATTCCTAGAGAAGTTATGCAACCTCTTCCCATACCTGAGTGTAAATGGGATAATATTACGATGGACTTTGTCATGGGACTACCAAAGAATCATAGAAGGAATGATGCAATATGGTTCGTTGTTGATCGTCTTACCAAGTCATCTCATTTTCTTGCTATAAGAGAAGGTTTACCACTTGAACGTTTAGCAAGATTGTATATTAACGAAGTTGTAAGACTTCATGGAGTACCCCTATCAATTTTTTTGGATCATGATCCCCATTTTACATCAAGATTCCAGAAAATTATTCATAAATCCCTGGATACTGAACTTCGTTTTAGCACTGCTTACCACCTTCAAATAGATGGACAATCAGAACGGACTATTCAAACCTTAGAATACATGTTGAGATCATGCTCACTTGACTTTCAGGGTATGTGGGATCAATATTTACCTCTGGTAGAATTTTCCTATAACAATAGCTTCCATTCATGTATTGGAATGGCACCATATGAAGAGTTATATGGAAAGAGATGTCGCACACCAACCTGTTGGGATGATTTTGGTGAAAGAAATCTCATAGGCCTAGAACTTGTTGAGGAAACGATGTAAAAGGTGAAGTTAATCCAAAACCACATCAAAGCATCTTAAAGTAGGCAGAAGAGCTATGCCGATAACTGAAGGAAGGATTTAGAATTTCAGGTAGGAGATCATGTTTTCTTGAAGGTATCTCCATGGAAGGGAGTTATACGATTCGGTAAGAAGGGAAAATTAAGTCCCAGGTACATCAGACCATTCGAAATTCTAGAACAAATTGGGGTTGTAGCTTACCATTTGGAAATGCCTCCAAGTCTCTCTAAAGTTCACAATGTTTTCCACATATCATTGTTGAGAAAAGACATGTCTGACCCAATGCATGTAATCACCTATGAGGAATTAGAACTGGAACCCGATCTGTCTTATTGAGAAGAGCCTTTCAAGATTCTGGATACGAGAGAACAAGTGCTGAGAAACTGGACGACTTGTCTGGTAAAAGTTCTATGGAGGAACCATATGATGGAAGAGGCAACATGGGAACTTGAGGAACTTATGATGAAGAACCACCCAAGTCTTTTTATGTAGTAATATTATAGAAATTTTTAGGACAAAATTATTTGAAGGACGGGATAATGTAACACCTTAAGCTTCCATGGTACGCTTCTCTTTGAATAATACAGTAGCGTGTGTTGTACGCAACCTCGAGTTCTAACACACCGCGACCAATTAAAGTAGTTGTTATGAATAGTAATACCCACTTTTTGAAATTATATAAATTTTATATTTAAAAATGGACTTCATTTTTGGATTCGGAATATCGAAATTATCCTATGTTGAATTTTTTGGTATTTTTCTGAGAACTTCCAATTTTCGATGAATAGTTAAAAAAATACTTAAAAACAAATTTTTTTAATCAAAATAATTTATAGTGATAAATTATACTATTTAGTGGTTTTAAATTATAATTAGAATATATTTTTACCATTTTTTACAATGGTGGTCATTATAATTAGTTTCACTTTGAAATTGGACATAAACAATTGTCAATATTTTGATAGATATTGTTTCTTGAAAACACGCTATTTGTTTTGACAATGAGAATAATTTTTAAATTAATTACTGAAATTTATGTGTTTATAATTTGGTAAAATTGATTCCATATTTGGAATCAGAAGTTCCAAATTATGTAATTATGACTCTTTTGTTTTTGGACATTATTAATAGTAACGACGACAATTATCTTTAATTATCATGATTAATTAGTAATTTGGTAGTTAAGGGTAATGAAATAATATCATAATAATATAAAATTACCCCAACATGTGTCCTAATACTATTGGTTGTGTCATGGCAGACCATGGTATGCCTTGTTCCAACTTAGGGACCCCATGGAATCACTTTTTTTGTGATAGTGACATTTTATCATTTTATTTTTTTTAAAGAATGGAAAATATAACAAAAGTATGTAACAACTAAGTAAAACAATTTTAATTTTGTCTACATAAATTATCTCTTAGACTATAAATAGTAATTGAAAATCTAAAAATATTTCCTACATCATGGTATTTTTTTATAATTTTTAGACATTAAATAAATAAATTTATTTATGACATGATGATGATGCAGTGATTGCCTCATTAATGAACGATTTAAATAAAATGAAAAGATAAGGTAAAATATAAGACTTACTCTTGTCTAAATCCTATTGTATGGATGTATTTTGAACCCTTATCACCTTATCCTCAAAATATATCACTTTGGGACCTTTAAAATCTGAAAAATCATTTCATAATAAAGTAACATTTCAATATTTCCAAAAGAGACCCTCCTCTCCTCTTATAAAAGGCCCCCACCTCTACCACCTTATTCACACATTCAAAGACATTTTTATTAGCCAACCTCTTTCCAAATACCCTCTCAACTTTCCTCCCTTCATCCTAGAAGATTACCTTAGGCAGAAGTCACTTCAAGAGTCCTTTTGGTTCAAACCAAAGGAGTTACCCAAACTAAAGGTAACGATTTCTCTTAACTTCTTTTCTTTTATTTTACTTATACAACCCCTAAACTCTTTTTATTATTTTATTTTGTAACAACACCAGTATCCTCAATATACTTGTATGTTGTTATGAGAATTATTCTAACTACACTTACACACACCTCCATCTAATGGTTAAAGAACATACTGTTTCTGTGGGTGGTGAATTACTGCCTCATGAAACGATGACTGTTAAATCTTCTTTCAAAACCTCTCATGGTGGCCATTAAGATGTCACTATATTTATATATGATATATATTATGTTTAGGTTTTCCTTATGATTCTGTATTTTTCATTTATGACATACCTTTATGATTTCCATTATGGGTAAACGCGATAATTTCATTTTAGGAAGTGCGGACTACCGCCCCCTCAAAGTAATTTGAATCGTTAATGCCCTATGTGGGATGTATAAAGGATGGAGTTAATGATATTATATATGATATTATACTATAATTATAATATACCTCTATATAATTATGATTCCATTCCATTAAATATGAAATAGAAATGAAAGTAGTGTTCATGTGTACGTACGGCTTACCGTCTCCATGAAAGGTGCATTTCATTTCTTACCTCTAAATGTTATGTAATATTATAAATGCATGTATATACTGGATATATATGATATATATGATATCTACCTCATTAATATAATTCTAGAGATAATGGATATTTTACCACATAAACAACTTGTAATTATAAGAAGTTTATTTTTGACTCAAGTACCAAGGATCGACAAAATGACTGTTATTAAATTAAATGATTACATAATGTTCATAACAAGGTAATAAGTGATAATTAACTTGAAATAGGTTCTTAAGAAAATATAAATTAACTATATTTTATTATTCAGGAGATTAAAGAACGATCGAGTCAAGTCAGACATGAGGTAAGGGACTTCGTCTCAATCTCCTTTCATTGAGGCATATTTTGTTTTATACACAACTTTCTTTTATACGGTGTAAAAACCCCTTTGACTTTTACTTTTATTCAAAAGGAATATTTTTATACGAATCATTTTTACTAAATGAAAAAATGAATTTTTTGTCTTACGTATGCGGCGACAACGACTTCTCCGCCGCCGTGACCATTATTTGAGTTTCGGCTTCCTCTACAAGCCATAACTTTTTTTAAATGAAAAATCAATACCATGTTTTAATTTTCTTTTATTTTGGTATTGAAAATGTTTTTGATAATTTTTTAATTATATCAATGTGTTGTATTGATATATTGTTATTGAAATGTGGAAATTATATGTTTCCTTTATGCATGTTTTATGTGATACGATTATGTTATGGTTTATGATATGTTTAAACCTTTTCATATAAGGAATGAATTGGACTTAGTAAGTGATGGGTGAAGCCCGTTATAGCTCCTCGATGCATCAGTAGGTCTCATGAGACAAACTAGTGTCTTGGAACAAGGCCTTGACAAGATCTTATTTGTAGTCTTGGCACAATGTCTTGACTATGTGGTTATGATAGTCTAGAATTATGCATTCCATCATTATGAAAGTGGTTATTGATATTTCATGTAATTATTTGACTAGTATAATATCCATGTGAATAAATAAATGGAATTATTTCATTTTATCTTTTCCATATTATGATGAAGTTCAAGTTTAAAAGGCTTTTGTTTTAGTTATACATTGCCTTAAATGTTTATGTTTATTTATGAAAATTTCTACTAGATTGTTATCCTTACTAAGCATCTAAGCTCACCCCTTTCAATGTTTTAATTTTTCCTAGGACGTGAAAAAGTATTCTATGAATGACCTATAGGGATAGTATGAGGGGATATGAAGATAAGATGTTGTTGTAGTTTTTTTTCACTTTATGATGTAATTTAAGACTTATGAATATATCTAGTGTTTCCAAGGCTACTAAACTAATCAGTCTTTTGAGACTTGATCTTTTGTGATCAAGCCAATATTATGTAATAATGCACCGAATCTGGGTAACTTGGGTCAGGGCATTAAAAAACTCTAGTATTATTATTATAAGGAAGTTATTTTGCATTCATTGAGTTCTAAAGGTTATTACTAGATAATTTTTCAAGATTCAGTTAGTGACATTGGTTGCCAATATTGAACAATTTTTCTTAGTAAATCTAATGCTTTTTGAACCAGTTCTAAGTTCAAAGAACTTTTTTCATTATATGTTTTTGACATATCACATTATTTATAAAAATGAAGAATGATGATTTTATGTTGTATAAGTTATTTGGAATTTACTCTAAAAAGAATATAAGAGGAATATTTGACAAAGGTCATGTAATATTTCAATATTGCATGGGAACCATGAATGATCTTACATAAAGAACATGCAAATATTGATTTCCATGAAGTATTTTAAGAAGATAATGGAAAATATTAATTTTCATGAAGGAGAACCATGGAATATAATTATTATTTCATGAGGGTTTATTTTTACATGAGGGAGTGCTTAAATGGATTTGTATTTGGCACACTTCATTTTTATACTAAGAATTATTTTACGTAATATGTTTAGTGAACATTTACTAAAATATTAGTCAACTTCTATAGGCTAGTTAAGGAATTATACACCACTATTAAAGTAGGAAAGAGACTCAACCACAACCATCCTAGAGATTCCAGAGGGTGGGTCATACATAGTGGACATATTATACATAGAATGCCCATGTATAAGGCTTGTAGAGCTCACATCCAAAGACATATATAATTTGGGTGAGAAGCTCACTGGTTGAAGTTTTAGTTTATGCATGTGTGTGACATTTTTTGTTCCCCTATTTTCAATATGAATAATGAGTGATCATATATTAGATTATAATTTGGAGTGAAGGTAGTTCTTCAAATTAATGTGGGATGGATACACGTGTGCAATGTTCACCCGCTTTGAAATATGTAGGAATATTTCTCCCATCTGATATGATGTGATCTAATGATCACTAAGTATCCATGCATTAATTTTTTTCGTAATTCCAAGAATTATATCTTCACATATATATTTGACATTCATCCACCAGCCATAATATTTAAATAATCCATAGACCATGAATAATATCACAAGCCAGTTTGGAAGAATTTTGTTGATGTTAAATATTCAATGAGACTGTAACAATAAATATTTCTCATGAATGGAATATGTATAAGGAGGATCTTAATTCAAATAAAAAAATCTTTTTAGAGGCCATTTAGGATTCCAATATGAATAGATATGGTTCTATTTTTCACATGCATGCAACTTCACTTGACAACATATTGATGAGGTGTTTCTAAAGTAGAATATTTTGAGCTTTCATAAGAGATAAATCCAAAAAATTCTCCACAAAATTTAAATGATACCCATGACATATTTTTTATAGATAAAACGGTTACATCATATCTTTCAATGATTATTCACATGAAATTATTTCTAGGTGTTGATTTGGTTAATCTCAAGTGTCCAAGACAATTGTACTGTCTATAAATATCAAAGCTCCCATGATCGAAGATGGTGATATCATTCATTTTTTTATACCAAAATTTTTGATTTTAAAAAAAAATATCAGTCTCCATGAATTGTGTTACAAGAACAATAAATGATTTTCAATCCTCTTAGGATACACAAATAAGGGTAGTCTTGTGTATCTTTATTTACATGAAGACATTCCAAAAAGGTCTCTTCTTGTGGAAAGAACTATATTATGACCAAAAGTTCTTGAGTTGTTTACTCCCACAATGTTTCATGATGCTATTACACATATAAAACCATACATGAGGCAATTGGAGTGAACTCGTGTGAATACCCTTACATGAAGAATAAATGCATGCCGCTTCTATATACACACATGAAGAGTGTATTATCAAAGCTCTATATGAAGACCTTCTATCTTGAGTGAAGGAAGAAAAAGGAATGCACTAAAACTATAAATGAGGGAGATTTAATACCGAACCAATATTCATAATCCCACCATACATATGTGAAAGACTACATGAGGTTTCATACTTAGTAATAACTTAATTTTTATTAAAGATTAAAACATGTATATATACATGCATAGATTCACATGTATATGTGGTTCATGAACTAATTAATATAAACCATTTGAGGAAATCCAATATAAGAAATTAAAATATATGATAATAGGAGATGAATAATAATACAAGTAAAAATCATCAAACAATTATAATAATATATGTTCCATGTTTAATACATAACACATGCATCATGCTTTATGTATGAAGTTATTTTAAATAATAAAAACTTAAGACTAAAGTCGGGCACAATACAAGAATACTCCATCTATGAGTTATCAACATAATATGTTTATGAAAATTCATTATATCATGAATTAATAATGATTGTGTGGTGTAATTCAGTTGAGTAAATATTTTCATCAGCAATAAGAACAATTGTGAACTGATACTATAATCATTGTTGACACCGTATTGAATATTAATAATTCTGATGATTTTTTCTAAGGTAAAAATCAATTTTTCAATAACCAAAAAGGGTTTGTGATTCTATCTAGGAAGAAGAATCATTTTTGGTTTAATTGGTTTTAAATTATAGATGAAATAGATCAAGACACTACTACTCTATTGTATATCATTGTGTGTCAAAGATCGGAATAAGAAGAAGAATTTGACTGTACAATCTATATTATATAATTATCATTTATGTTAGGTATAATTTTTTTTCATCCCACAATATATTCATATTATTTTAAATCATTTAAGGACAAGAAATTACAACATTCATTTTTCTTCTGGGAACAAGTAAGAAGTTTTTTTTGCCTGCTATTGACTATGTATCCAACTAAAGAAGAAGATTGTGGAAGCAAAAAGAAGCATTGTGACATCCAATTAGTGTTTCATATTTTTTAAGACAATATTGTCATTACAGTGTACCATAAAAAATAAGGTGGATATTGTCTTCATAGATAGTATAACAACCAGTGAGGAGCTACATGTTGGACCTAGTCATCACCCATCCAGGGAAGAAGAATTGTTTTATTCACCCTCTTAAAGTATAGGGACTCACACATGGATGAGGATTATTCCCTATAAACACCATTCTAAATAGATAATAAATTATTATGTATAATCTATATAATAGTCATTACTATACACAACATGGAATAACAACTCACATTGATAGTGATCTTTGTAAAAATACCATGTGTTATATTTTACTACTTTCATATTCTTGCATGTGATGATAAAAGGAGAAAAATGGAATCAATATCCTAACAGGTATAAGAGAAAAAATTGAAAAAAAGATAAAATCAAATTAAAAATCACATAACATTAATTCACTCCATCATAATGTTATGCATATCCCAAACCGGTTCTTTTAAGTCATAACAAAGGGTTGGTTCACCTCTATCATATTCTCTACTATTTAGTTATTCTTTATTGAATATTTGATTTTGTTTCAAAAAAATTACAATGAAGCACTTTTTTTATGATTATATTATCTCTGATATGAATTCTATATCTACCAATAATATGATGAATATCATAGAGATAGAGAAAATAAAAATTGGAATCATTATAAATAGAAAATAAATATGAAGAATATATCTCTATTATCTAATGAATAGGATGTATTAGTATCTTCATGCCCTAAAAAATGAAGATATATCTATATTATAATTTAAAGGGAATGTAAAATAGGTTTCAAATATGGAAATGTTCAATCTCTAAACCTCATATATTATCGAGGAATGTCATATTTCTATTCAAAACTAACATGAAGAAAATATTTGATATCCATAAGAAAAATTACTGAAGATGAATAATTTTCCTTCATATTCTAGAAAACAAGGATAAAGAATATATCATCTTGGATTGATCTTATATTTGATATCCATAAGAAAAATTATTGAAGATGGTCCTTTCTATGGATGTCGTGGAAGTTTTCATATCTGTAAAGTCACAATTTAATGATCCATTATGGTGTATTCTCCATATTGGTGCATAATTATATACATTATTGAATATATCCATCAGTATGAATATGTTAAGGATTTTTTCCTTTATTGGGGAGAAAAATGAAGAAAGATGAAAATATGCCTGAATTATTAATACAATTGGTATCAAATATAATCATTCAGGAATCTGCCTAAAGATCATGTCATTATCAATGGTATATTTCAATTAATAAATGATTATTGGTTATCAAAAATAAGAAACTTAACATAAATGTGTAGTAACTGAGTTAATAAACTTCATAGGAAATGTGGAAGTAATGGATGTTTCCCAAGGCCACTTAACCTAGTTGTTACACATGAATGTTTTTTATATGTTTTTTAATGTGAGTATATTAGTTTCAAATTTATATTTCATAAAAAATTACATATAATATTTAAATAAATTCATCCTAAAATTAAATTGAAAAAACTCTTGAAGAAAATTATATGAGTTCTTATTTCATGTGGTATCATGATCAGTTAGTTGGAAAACTTTGTTTTCTAAATCAAATCCTATTGTTTACTTCCTGGAGCACAACACAAGTATAAATATAGTTTTATTATATATAGAACATTTATTTTATATTAAATGATACATTTTCACATGAACTTTCTATTTTTTTCAATAATGTTTAGATAAAGTGAAAGGAATGGTCTGAAATATAAATGGTGAGATTTAAATATTGAAAAATTAATTTAGAAAGAACATTGAATGTATTTCCATAAAATACAATGGGGGATATTTAATATCCCACATTGTGTATGATTTTTATTTGTTTCAAATGATTTACATTGGTTTTTAGTGGTGGAAAATGAAATAGAATGATCTTAGTGATGTTAATATGAAGAAAAATTAAGCAACAAAGAAGTTGTTGGAAGTGAAGTATCCAAGATATCCAAGCCTATTCCGAAGGTGAATATTGCATGGATTAATGTATAATGAAGAATATTAATCAAGAATTTTTATTATATGGATTATTTTTAAAGACATTGAGTTCCAAATGTGATTTCTGTAAAAATTTTATGGATTCATTTAATGACATTGGATGTCATCCTTGAACAATTCGACTAGTAAATCTAATTATTGTCTAATTTGGTCTAATATCAATGAACATTTGTTATTATGTGTTTTTTACATGAAAAAATTTATAAAACATTTAATAAGGATGATTTCATGTTGAATAAATTAATTTTAATTTATTAAAAAAATAATAGAAGAATAATATTTGAATATGGTCATGAAATATTTCCATATTTCATAAGAACCATTCAAGAGATAACTTTAAGAACATACAGATATCGATATGTATAAATTCATTGAAGAATGTAATGAAAAAAATTATTATTCATGAAGAAGAACCATGAAATATAAAAATTGTTTCATGATGGGTTATTTGAAGATGAGGAAGTGGTTAAATGTATTTTCATTTGGTATATAGTATTTTTTAAACATGGAATTATTCTAAGTAATATTTTTAGCGGTATTTGAAAAATAATTATCCAATATCCCTAAGCTATACAAGGGAGCTGTGAACAACTTTTTAGGTAATAAATAGACTCAACCACAACCATTCTATAGATGAAATAGGGTGATTTGTGCATCATGAATACATGGCATACAATGGTCCCATATATAAGGCTCGTAGAGAACATACCCAAAGGTGAGCATAATTTGGGATAGATTACTGATAGATGAATCCATTGTTTGTGTGGGTGTGTGATTGATTATGATCCATGATATTCAGTTCAAATTCTGATTTTTCATAGATTAACTTATAATGTAGAGTGAAGCATGCTCTAGAAATCAATTTTGGATGTTGATGTGGGTGAACTATTCACCTACTTAAAAAATACAAAAATATCACGTCCATACAATATGAGGAGATTTGACGATCACTAACTATACATGGTTCCATCATATTCCTCTAACCATGAATTATGTATTGATATAAATATTTCAAATCCATCCACTATCCATGATCATTGAACAATTAGTGGACCATGAATAATATTACGATCCATTTTAGATGAATTTTTGAGTTGTTAAATATGAAATTATATTATCCTAATCACTTTTTCTTCATCCAAGGAATATGTCATAGGTGGAACGTCAACCAAATGAAAAACATGGTTTCAAAGGCCACTTGAGATTCTGATATTCTGGGATAAGGTTCAATTTTTTGTGTGCATTTTTCTTGTCTTCAATGCATGCTGATGAGGTGTTTATAATATAAAATATGTCAAGTTTGGGTAAGAAAGAGTACATTAAAATTCAGAGTATGATTTAAAAGGATACCCATGTGATATTTTAGGTGAGAACATTGGATCATTTAATGAGTCTTCACATGACATTATTTTTATGATTTGAGTTAGTTAATCTCATAGATGCAAGGTAGTGGTATTGTCTATAAATACTAAACCCTCATGAAAAAATACAGTGATTCCATTTAGGTTCATCTATAGATAGATCTTGTTTTCAAAAAAATTATACTCCAAGTGTTTTGTTATGTGAATAGTAAAGGAGAAGAGAGCCTCTTAGTATATTCAAAGAAGTGGAGTCTCATGCATCTTTTTTTGCACAAAGAAGTTATATAAAGACCTATTATTATATGTGGAACTATACTGCAAGGTAGAACGTATGAGTTGTTTGATCCCATAGTGTTTCAGGAAACTGTTCCACATAAAAAAATCTTACACAAGTAAAGAGTTGTGAACCCATGCGTATAACCTGAAGTGAAGAATAAACTCATGCCTCTTTTTTATACACACAAAGTGATTATTTCCAAATTTATGTGTACAGACCTTCTGTCTTTCATGATGGAAGAAATAGGTGCACCCTAAAACATTGAATGAGTAAGATTTCATCCCAAAGAATTTTTAATAAGAACTTCATAATTTCATGAAGGAGTACATGAGGATTCATAATTATTGATTCTAAAAAGTTATTCCATGAAGAAGACATGCATTTATATATACACATGCATATGTGATTCATGAACTGATTTATATAAACCATTTGAAGAAAGTCAAATTGAGAAAATACTAGATCTACCAAAAGGCATTGAAGAAGAAAGAAGTAACTCACATGGAAGAATTATAGTAATATACGGTCTAAGTATTATACATAACACATTCATCATGCTTTATGTATGAAGTAATTTTAAATAAACCAACTAGAGATCGAAGCAGGGTAGAATATAAAAATACTTCATATCTAAGTTATCATTGTATTATGTTTGTGAAAGATCATTCATGCATGAATAAATACTAAAATTGTGGTTTAATTTAGTTAATTAAATTTTTGATTCACCAAGAATAATAATTATGAACCGATAATGCATTCATAATTAATAATTTATTGAAGAGAAATAATTTTCATGATGTTATGCTGAGCTAAACATAAATATTCTAAAAATCACAATAGGTTTGTGATTCTATAAAAATAAGAAGAATAAGTTTCAATGAAGTTCTATTTTTATTGAAAAAGAAATAGATCAAGTTACTACTACTCTATTTCATATCTTTGTGTATCAATGATAAGATATAGAAGAAGATGTTGACCAGACAATCTTCACTCGTTGATTATCATTTGGATCAAGTAGAATTCTGTTTATTAGTCCACAACATATTTATATTATTGTGATTTATTTAAAAAGAATAAAGTGCACCTTTTAGTTTGCTTTTGTGGAGATGTAAGAAGTGTTGGTTTCCTACTATTGTTAAAAAATACAAGTGAAGAAATAATTTATTGAGGATCAATTTATTTCTATGACATTCAATTTCATTCCCATATGGTGCATGACATTCATAGTGTTACAATGTATCTTAATAGTGAAGCTAAACACTATCTTCAATGGTAGTATAAGGAACCAAGGAGGAGATGCAAGTTGGATTATGTCATCACCAGTTTTAGGAATAATGATTGTTTTATTCTCCATATTAAAGTGTTTTGACTCACACTTTGATAAGGATTATTCCCTAGCCACACCATAGTAAAATTATACTAAATTATTGTGTAGAATTCGTTTACTGGTCATTACCATACACAATAAGAACTAAGTACTAACATTAAGAAGTGAACCTAGTAAAAATGATGTGTTTCATCTTTTAATGATTTTGTATTAAGGAATGTTGTAAGGAAAATAGAATAAGGGCATCAAGATCCTAAAAATTCAAAGACATAAATGGATTAAAATTTTCAATTAGTTCATCCCCTCTCAATGTAAGGCATATCCCAAACCATTCTATTCAGTGATCACTCTTATAACTATATATAGTAATTTTTTAATTGGAGTATGAGAAAATGGTTTCTTATATCATATCCTATTTAATTAATCATGTATTTCACTTGAAATATCAAATACTATATTTTACCTTATTTTATTATTCACAAATAATTCTATTTTTTTGAAAAATACCAAAAAAATCACTATAGTATAATTTTTATTTATAGATTTTAAATATGAAATCCATTTTATCAAAATAAATATATAAATATTAGTGATTTATTATTTAATTTAAAATTTTAAAAAAATAAAATTTCTAGTTTTACAGAACAACTAATTTTCTAACACTTAAAAACAAAACTAAATAATTTAATAAAATTATATTATCATTTATATTCAAATAGATGGTATTTTTATATTATATTATAAAAAAATTATTAAAAAACTAAAAAATTATTATAAAAATATATTTTAATAGAAAACATATATTTTTTTCAAAATTAAAATTATATTTTATTTATGTGAAACATTTATTTTATCATATTCAGCACTTTAATTTATTTTTCATGTGATAAAAGTTTCTTATATTTTTTATTTCATGAGATACTTAGATATAATTTTACTATTTCATTAGTTAGGATATTATTTTAACATTCAGGTTATTGTTCATAATAGTCATATAACTATTCATAATGGCTAGATCATTATTCCAATGGTCACATTTTTTCCAATTACTATGAAACTATATTATCACTTATACTAAAATATCTGGTAATTTAATAATACATTATATGAAAAAAAATTATTTCATAATTATATATTTATCATTAAATTATATTTATATAAAAAAAATATTTACTTTACAGTGTTATTCACAGGTGTGATTATTCTAGAAGACCATGTTGGTCTAAATATCCCTATTCTAGTTATTTTATTTTATTTTATTATTCTATTTCAACACAATAATTTTATAGATATATTTATTCATTAAATGTTATGTTAAAATTAATATAATAATATGATGTTGATTTTTATTATGTGGTGTGTATGATTTAAATTATACTGTATTAACAAATCTGACACTCATATATATTAATAATGGAAATTTCATTCCTAAAAGTTATGGTAGTTACAATGGACATTTACTATAGAAATGTTATCTAAGTACACATGAACATCATTCATACTGAATCATAAACTATATTCTTTATCTTACATGATTTCCCAAAATATAAATCATATAAATGAAAAAATTTCTCTGATTTCATTTTATAAATTCATTCATGAAATGGATATGTGGTTAAAGTAAACTATCACATGGACCCAAGTGTACTTCATGGTTAGAAGTGGTTTTAGGATAGCATTGAGACTATAGAGTTAACATTGAGATGTATTTTCCCTTTGATGGATCATAATAATAAAATAAACATAATCAAATCAAAAAATATATTTTAAATAATTAAATAAAAATATTAATAAATCTCTTATATAAATATTAGTAGTCCATAATATATTATAAGAATAAAAAATATGCAATAAAAAATGATTAAAAGTAAATTAATATTATAAATTATAAAACAAAAAATGAATACAAAAAACAGCCCTACTTTGTTAACTTTAATGTCCTCCAGATACCATCATAATCATTATGGTAATCACCATCAAGCTACACTAGGTCTTTTCCCTATCCTCTATTAAAACAATTGAATTCTTCATGTTTTGGATATGTTGACATATAGGTTTAGAGAAATATATCTTAAAATAATAAAACATGAGATCAAAAATTTCTCCTAGATCATTATATATATATATATATATATATTGAAATGGAGTACAATGAATTTAGAATAAACCAAAAAACACCTAAAACATATTTTATTAATTACTAATACACCTTGACACATATTATAGCTTCATTAACCAATGTCAGTGGTATATGGATGTCTATGTTATAAATTTCATGGATCATAATACGGCTCAATCAATATCTAAATCAAACACATTACCAAGTAAAATAGTGGAATAAATTAGAATAATTTTCAAATACATTACTTTCTCAACACTATTAATATAAGTCCCCAGCCTTAAACATCACTTAATCATGAGTTACTTCAAGAATACATGTTGAGGATCTTTTCAGGTTTAGAGTTTTAGAGAATTAGATCATAAAACATGCATTACATTCCACATTTAAACAAAGTGGTTACATAAAAGATAGTACTCATTTTTCCCATCAACGGAATCATATTTAAAATAAAACATGGATTCTTTCTTGACACTTCCTTGACACTATCATCACATCATGTACCTTTCCCTTGACCTGTGAAAAAAATTTTAAAAACTTGGGATGAGCATAAAAATCTTAGTAAGGGATATAAAAGTACGGAATGAAAACATTATTCCATGTATGAAATCATACTTTACTCATAAAGCATAATCACTTTAACATACCTCATCAAATCATGAATAAATCACAGAAATCATAAGACATAAAGGTAACTTGAGGCATTCATAACATTCTTACGTAGGGAGTAACCCTCTTGGTTACGTTTGGAATACCCATCACAGTATATTACCTAAATCTCTTCGGAGAAAACTTAACGTTTAACTCCTTCGCATTACCCAATGCATTGGAGAGATATATCGGGCTCACCCGCCCTTAGTTTATCACAGAACCACCCTTCTTCATAACAATGCCCAAGAACCATAACATAATCGTATCACATAAAACATGCATAAAGGAAACATAACATTTACACATTTCAATCACAATATATCAATACAACACATTGATATAATAAAAACATTATTTAAACCATTTTCAATACCAAAAATAAAAGAAAATTAAAACATGGTATTTATTTTTCATTTAAAAAAAGGTATGGCTTGTAGAGGAAGCTGAAACTCAACTAATGGTCACAGCGGTGGAGAAGTCGTTGTCGCTGCATACGTACGACAAAAATATTTTCTTTTGTCATTTAGTAAAATGCTTCGTATAAAAAATATTCCTTTTGGATAAACATAAAATTCAAAGGGTTTTATACACCGTATAAAAGAAGGTTGTGTATAAAACAAAATATGCCTCAATGAAAGGAGATTGAGATGAAGTCTCATACCTCAGGTCCGACTTGACTCGATCATTCTTTAACGTCCAGAATAATAAACTTGAGTTAATTTCTAATTTCTTAAGAACCTTTTTCAAGTTAATTATTCCTTTTATATCACTTATTACCATGTTATGAACACTATGTAATTATTTAAGTTAATAATGGTCATTTTGTCGATCATTGGTACTTGAGTCAAAAATAAACTCTTTATAATTACAAGTTGTTCATGTGGTAAAATATACATTATATCAAGAATTATATTATGATGTAGATATCATATATATCATATATATCCAGTATATACATGCATTTATAATATTACATAATCATTTAGAGGTAAGAAATTAAATGCACCGTTCATGGAGACAGTAAGTCGTACGTACGCATGAACGCTACTTTCATTTCTATTTCTTACTTAATGGAGTGAAATCATAATGATATAAAGTTATATCATAATTCTAGTATAATATCATATATAATATCATTAAATTTATCCTTTATACGTACCACATATGGTGTTAACGAATCAAATCACTTTGAGGGGGCGGTAGTCCGCACTTCCTAAAATGAAGATATCACGTTTACCCATAATGGAAACCATAAAGGTATGCTATAAATGAAAAATACATAAGATTAAGTAAAACATAAACATATTATATATCATATATAAATATAGTGTCATCTTAATGGCCACCTTTGAAGGTGTTAGAAGAATATTGAACAATCATCGTTTCGTGAGGCAGAAATTCGTCATCCACGGAAACAGTATGCTCTTTAACCATTAGATGAAGGTGTGTGTAGCTCGAATCCTTCTTATAAAAACATCCTAGTATATTGAAGATACTGGTGTTGTTACAAAAGAAAAGAATAAAAAGATTTTATGGGGTTGGAGAAGCAAAATAAAACATAAGAACACAATAGAAAACACTACCTTTAAAACGGGTAACTCTTTTTGATTTGAGCTCAAAGGATTCCTTGGGATGACTTCTACCCAAAGTGATGATTTTAGGAGTAAGAGAGGGATGTGGAGAGATAAAATGGGTAGGGTTTGGCCGATCCAAAGTCTTGAGAGGTGTGGGTAAGGTGGTAGAGGTGGGGGGCCTTTTATAAAAGGAGAGGAGGGGCACTCTTGGAAAGTTATAAAAGGTTACTTTATTATAAAATGCTTTTCGGATTTAAGAGGTCCAAAAATTATATATTTCCAGGATAAGGTGATAAGAGTTCAAAATATACCCATACAATAGGTTTTTTACATGTGTAGGTCTTAGATTTTATATTATTTTTTCATTTTATTTAAATCGTTAAATAATGAGGTAATCGCTGCATCATCATTGTGCCATAAATAATTTAATTCATTTAATGTCTAAAAATTATAAAAAAATACCATGATGTAGGAAATATTTTTTAGCTTTCTAATGAATATTTATTTTCAAAAATATGACTTGTATAACCCCATTTAAAAATTGTTTTAGTAAAACAACTCATGTTTGTGACATTTTCATTTTAACTTTAAATAAAAAGTTATTAATGTCATTTTCCTACCAAAGTGGCTCCATGGGGTCCCCAAGTCCACCCATGGATTGTCTTGGTCGGCCATGACACATCCAATAAGGGTAGGATAAGTGTCTAGGTCATTTCATATTATTAAAACATTATTTTTACCTTGAACTACACCAATTACCTCTAATTGCGATTAAAACTTAAAAGTTACTATTCACCAAAAAATTATTTTAATCCAATTGAACCACATTTTACTTCTTAATGAAAACCATGTATGCCGTATTTTTGAAATTAAAAACACATAGGTGGTAAAATTTCATTTAAACGAAAAATCAGTTTTTTTAAGTACCACTTAGTGGTTTCACTATTCATCAAAAATTGAAGCTTTTTAGAAAAATACCAAAACTTCACCCTAAGCTATATTTGATATTCCGAATTCAAAAATGATGTATATTTTAAAAAATTGAAAACATATAAGTTACATTAATTAATTTAATAATTAATTCCCACTATCAAAACAAATAGCGTGTTTTTATGAAACAATATGTATCAAAAGATTGACACTAGTTTAAGTCCAATTTCAAAGTGAAATTAATTCCAATGACCACTATTGGATTAAATGGTTAAAATATATTCTAATTTCACTTTAAAAACATTTCAAAAGATAATATAATCATATAAATAAATTATATTAAAAAGTGGTTTTGAATTAAAATACAACATTTTTCACTATTCATTAAAAAATGAACTTTATCGGAAAAATACCAAAAATTTACACAAAGTAAATTTTTATGCCCCGATTCTAAAGAAGAATTTTATTTGGTCAAATAGAATGTATAAGAGTGACCAAAACTATATTTAAAATGGGTTCTCCATCAAAAGGAGATAGTTCGACCTTTTAGTGAATATTAGAGTATCTATGCCTAAAATTGAATTCTTTTTGTATTTTAAGCCTTTATCCATTATTGGATAAATGTAAAAACAATTAACAAACATATATAATCATATTTTAGTTATTTCTATTCATTCCCGCCAATACAACGGCTACGTGTTAACTACCATTTAAAATAATATTATTTTATTACTAGTGTGCAACATAAGATTTCAAAGAAACTTGTTGTTGCGTATCAGGCACGCTATCAAACATAGAAACCCCTTTAAAGTAAAATTAATATTTAATTCATAAATATTAATAAATATGAAAATTATTTATTCTTTATTTACCTGGGAAGTTACATCCTTCCCCCTTTTGGGAATTGTGTCTTCGCAATTTTATTCACTTTCAAAATAAGTGGGGGTATTTATCCCTCATAGCGTTTTCAGATTCCCATGTTGCCTCTTCAACCATATGGTTTTTCCATAAAACCTTTACCTGGTGAATTACCTTATTCCGCAACACTTGCTCTCTACGGTCAAGAATCTGGACTGGTTGTTCTTCATAAGAGAGATTCTCTTCCAACTGAACTACCTCTGGGCTCAAAACATGAGATGGATCTGGCATATAATTTCTCAACATTGAAACATGAAAAACATTGTGTACCTGAGATAAACTTGGCGGTAAAGCCACTCGGTATGCAACTGATCCAACTCTCTCCAGAATTTCATATGGTCCAATGAACCTTGGACTCAGCTTTCCTTTCTTACCAAATCGCATCACACTTTTCCATGGTGAAACTTTGAGAAAAACATGATCACCTACCTCGAAAGATAGATCCTTCCTCTGGTTATCCGCATAACTCTTCTGCCTGCTCTGTGTTGTTCTCATGTGTTTTTGAATCAACTAAACTTTTTCTACCATCTCTTCCACCAATTCTGGTCCCATCAGCTTCCCTTCACCCACTTCATCCCAGAAAGCTGGAGTTCGACACCATTTACCATATAATTCCTCAAATGGAGTCATCTGTATACTGGAATGAAAACTGTTATTATAAGAAAACTCAACCAAAGAAAGATGTTGGTCCCAAATTCCCTGATAATCCATCGAAAAAGCACGTATCATATCCTCCAAAGTCTGAATCGTTCGTTATGACTGCCCATATAATTGAGGATGAAAAGTTGTACTAAAATTTAATTCAGTACCCAACGACTTCTGAAGGCCCTTACAAAAGTTAGAAGTAAACCTGGGATCACGATCAGATACAATGGAGAGAGGAACTCCATGTAACCTGACTATCTATTTAAGATACAAATGGGAAAGTTGATCTAGGGAAAAAGTATCTTGTATAGCAAGGAAATGAGTAGATTTAGTCAAGCGATCAACAATAACCCAGATTGCATTATTACCTCGAGGTGTCTTCAGTAATCCCACAACGAAGTCCATGGATATATTCTCCCATTTCCATTCTGGTACAGGTAAAGGTTGAAGCATCCCTTTCGGTAACTGCCACTCTGCTTTAACCTATTGACATTTCAAACACTACATAGTAAAATCAGCAATATCCCTTTTCATTTCGTCCCACCAGTAATACTCTCGAAGATCTCTATACATCTTAGTACTTCCTGGATGAACTGAAAACTAAGAACTATGAGATTCACATAACAACTCTCTCTTCAATTGTGAATCACAAGGAACACACAATCTCCTCCAAAATATCAAAAAAAAATCATTATCAATGTTGAATTCAGGCAACTTACCCTTCTGAACCAGCTCTACCTTTTTCTGCAACTCACTGTCTTGCTTCTGTGCTTGCTTAATTATGTCTGATAGAGAAGATTTCAATGATACCTGAAACAAAACAGAAGTAAATCCTGCACCAACAACTTCTATGCCAAAGTTCATCAAATCCTTAACCAAAGGATCACGTTTCAAACGCAACATTGTTAATGAAGCATTACTTTTTCAACTCAAAGCATCAGCCACTTTATTTGCTTTTCCCGGATGGTAATGAATTGTGCAATCATAATCCTTGATTAATTCTATCCATCTCCTCTGTCTCATGTTCAATTATTTCTGAGTGAATATATACTTTAAACTATTGAGATCGGTATATATTTCACACTTTACTCCATACAAATGATGCCTCCAAATTTTTAAAGAGAAAACAACAGCAGCTAATTCCAAATCATGTGTAGGGTGATTTACCTCATGAGTTTTCAACTGTTGTGAAGCATAAACAATTACCTGATCGTTCCTCGTTAAGATGCAACCAAGTCCTTTCAATGAAGTATCACTGTAGATAACAAACTCCACATTCCTGGAATGTAGTGCCAAAACAGGAGCATTCACCAATCTTCTTTTCAGTTCCTGAAAACAATCATCACATTCTTTTGTCCAGATAAACTTAACACCCTTCCGAGTTAGCTTAGTCATTGGACTAGATAACCGTGAAAAATGTCTAACAAACCTTCTGTAATAGCCTACCAAACCAAGGAAGCTACGAATCTCAGTTACATTTGTGGGTCTTGGCCATTCTTCCACAACCTTTGTTTTTGCAGGATCAACAGTTATCCCATCTTTAGAAACAATATGACCAAGGGAAGAAATTTGTTTCAACCAAAACTCACACTTGCTGAATTTCCCATACAATTTCTTTTCTTTTAAGGTTTTCAAAATAACCCTTAAATGTCTTTCATGCTCCTATTTACTTTTAGAAAACACCAAAATATCATCAATGAAAACAACCACAAACTTATCCAAGAAATCATGGAAAATTCTATTCATAAGGTCCATGAATACAGCAGGTGAATTGGTTAGCCCAAAATGCATTACTAAAAATTCATAATGGCCATATCTTGTTCAAAATGCGGTCTTCAAAATATCTGCTTCCTTTACCTTCAACTGATGGTACCCCGATCTCAGGTCAAACTTTGAAAAAAACTGATCTCCCTGGATCTGATCAAAAAAATCATCGATATGAGGCAAAGGATACTTGTTCTTAACAGTGATATTATTTAAGGCTCTACAATCAATGAAAAGTATCATAGAACCATCTTTCTTTTTAACAAATAAAACAAGAGCACCCCATGGTGATGTGCTAGGTCGAATGAAACCTTTATCTAATAAATCTTGCAATTTCTCCTTCAACTCTAAAAGTTCAATTTAAGCCATTCGATAAGTTGGTTTTGAAATGGGCTTAGCATCAGGAACTAAGTCAACAGTAAATTCAACTTTCAGATCTGGTATTATTCCAGGTAACTCATCAGGAAAAACATCAGGATACTCATTTACCACTGGCACATCATTAATCTGAACAATTCCCTTTTTTTCAATAATATGTGCAAGGTAACATTCATTTTCATCTTTTACAAGTTTCTCAGCCTCTTGATATGTTATCAATAGTAAGGGTTCATTCTTGTAAACAAACTGAAAGTCTTTCTAAAAAGAAACTTCTTTAGCTCTACAGTCAATCTTATCATGGTAAATAGAGAGTCAATCCATACCCAGGATAACATCAAACTCTACTAGAGGTAAAACAATAAGTTTTGCAAGTAGGTTCTTTCCACAGATAAGGATAGGAAGATTCTTATAAATTATTTTTGCCTCAACATTTCCCCCAGGTGTTTTTACCAAAATTTCTGGAGTCATTTCTTGAGATGGTATTCCCATTTTACTAGAAAAGTTTTCAGAGATGAAAGAATGTGTAGACCCCGAATCAAACAACACACTGGCATAATCTAAAAAAACAAAGTACCTAATACAACTTCATTTGATGGCTTGACATCTGCTGAAGTAGTTGCAAAGGATTTCACCACCCCTTTCTGCTTGTAGTCTAACTGCTTCCCATCACTTGATCTCTTTGTCGGACACTCGTTTTCATAATGACCCATCTCATTGCACTTAAAACATTTCACTAACTGTAAATCAAATTTGTTCTTACCATCACCCTGATCTTTTTCAGTTCAATAACGAGCCTTATGTCCCATCTTACCACATGGTAGCACTTTCTAGAATTCAGAAGACATTCCCCAGTATTCCTTTTCCCATATTTATCACAAACTGGAAACTAAGTTTTCTTACCATCAGACATTTTTGAAGAATTCTTCCCTTTCTCCTGCCACCTCGGTCTCTTTTTCTGTTGGTTTTTATAGAACACTTGATCATCGGCAAACTCCATTTCCACCTTCTCAGAACATTGAACAAGCTTTTCATAACTCTTGAACTCATGAGAAGATAAATCCCTTTGATATTTTGGATTTAATCCTAAGTAAAAACAATTGATTTTACTATCAAGGTCTCGGATAAAATTTGGAGCATACCTTGCCAATCGAGTGAACCTTTCTTCATAGGCAGCCACGGAGTCTTCCTCTTGCCTCAATTCCAAGAATTGCTTTTCCATCCTAAGTCGAACAGCCTTAGGAAAATACTTCTCAAGAAACATACCTTTGAATTCATCCTAGTCGAGATCATCAATCTCATCAGCGCCCCTGATATTTTTAACCATCGACCACCACTGATCTGCTTAACCCTCCAAACGGTAAATAGCAAGACTAACCTTTTGATTGTCTGAACACCCCATGACATCGAAAATCATCTCCAGTGCTTTAATCCACCCTTCAGCTAGCATAGGGTCATATGATCCTCTGAATGATGGGGGATGTTGCCTCATGAAATGTTCCACCACTGACATGTTCCTTTGCGGTTGATATGGTTGATCTCGTGCATGGATACCGCCACCATTTATCGCTTGAGTCAACTGCGCCATTACTATAACAAACATTTCAGTTCCAATTATGACCATCTCAGGTTGCTGATTTGGAAGGTTCTTTCCTTCTGTATGCCTTCCTAGCATTGCTTCTCTGTTTCCTCTGCAGAAAACCATTCTGAACAAACATGTCTTAGATGACGCAACATGGTAATCTTCAAATGCTATATCATTTTAATTTGACCATAAAAAAATACTTTTGGATAATCATTTAATAGAATTCTAACTCCTAAAGTTATCTAACCCGACCTATGATACCAACTATAAGGCCCCAGCCTTAAACATCACTTAATCATGAGTTACTTAAAGAATACATGTTGAGTATATTTTCAGGTTTATAGTTTTAGAGAATTAGATCATAAAACATGCATTACATTCCACATTTAAACAAATTGGTTACATAAAAGATAGTACTCATTTTTTCTATCAACAGAATCATATTTAAAATAAAACATGGATTCTTTCTTGACATTTCCTTGACACTATCATCACATCATGTACCTTTCCCTTGACCTGTGAAAAACATTTCAAAAACTTGGGATGAGCATAAAAAGCTCAGTAAGGGATATAAAGGTACGAAATGAAAACATTAGTCCATGTATGAAATCATACTTTACTCATAAAACATAATCACTTTAACATACCTCATCAAATCATGAATAAATCATAGAAATCATAAGACATAAAGGTAACTTGAGGCATTCATAACATTATTACGTAGGGAGTAACCCTCTTGGTTACGTTTGGAATAACCATCACAGTATATTCCCTAAATATCTTCGGAGAAACCTTAACGTTTAACTCCTTCGTATTACCCAATGCTTGGAGAGCTATATCGGGCTCACCCGCCCTTAGTTTATCATGGAACCACCCATCCTCAAAACAATTCCAAAGAACCATAACATAATCGTATCACATAAAACATGCATAAAGGAAACATAACATTTCCACATTTCAATCACAAGATATCAATACAACACATTGATATAATAAAAACATTATGTAAACCATTTTCAATACCAAAATAAAAGAAAAGTAAAACATGGTATTTATTTTTTATTTAAAAAAAGGTATGGCATGTAGAGGAAGCCGAAACTCAAATAATGGTCACAGCGGCAGAGAATTCGTTGTCGCCGCATACGTACAACAAAAACATTCCCTTTTTTCATTTAGTAAAATTCTTTGTATAAAACATATTCCTTTTGGATAAACGTAAAAGTCAAATGGGTTTATACACCATATAAAAGAAGGTTGTGTATAAAGCAAAATATGCCTCAATGAAAGGAGATTGAGATGAAGTCCCATACCTCGGGTCCGACTTGACTCGATCATTCTTTAACATCCTGAATAATAAACTTGAGTTAATTTCTACTTGATTACGAACCTTTTTCAAGTTAATTATTCATTTTATATCACTTATTACCATGTTATGAACACTATGTAATTATTTAAGTTAATAATGATCGTTTTGTCAATCATTGGTACTTGAGTCAAAAATAAACTCTTTATAATTATAAGTTGTTCATGTGGTAAAATATCCATTATATCAAGAATTATATTCATGATGTAGATATCATATATATCATATATATCCAGTATATATATGCATTTATAATATTACATAATCATTTAGAGGTAAGAAATGAAATGCACTGTTCATGGAGACGGTAAGCTGTACGTACGCATGAACGCTACTTTCATTTCTATTTCTTACTTAATGGAGTGAAATCATAATGATATAAAGTTATATCATAATTCCAGTATAATATCATATATAATATCATTAAATTTATCCTTTATACATACCACATATGGTGTTAATGAATCAAATCACTTTGAGGGGGCGGTAGTCCGCACTTCCTAAAATGAAGATATCGCGTTTACACATAATGGAAACCATAAAGGTATGCCATAAATGAAAAATATATAAGCTTAAGTAAAACATAAACATATTATATATCATATATAAATATAGTGTCATATTAATGGCCACCTTTTAAGGTGTTAGAAGAATATTGAACAATCATCGTTTCGTGAGGCAGAAATTCGCCATCCACGGAAACAGTATGCTCTTTAACCATTAGATGAAGGTGTGTGTAGCTTGAATCCTTCTTATAAAAACATCCTAGTATATTGAAGATACTGGTGTTTTTACAAAATAAAAGAATAAAAAGAGTTTAAGGGGTTGGAGAAGCAAAATAAAACATAAGAACACAAGAGAAAACACTACCTTTAAAACGGGTAACTCTTTTTTATTTGAGCTCAAAGGATTCCTTGGGAAGACTTCTGCTCAAAGTGAGGCTTATAAGAGTAAGAGAGGGATGTGGAGAGACAAAATGGGTAGGGTTTGGCCGAGACAAAGGCTTGAGAGGTGTGGGTAAGGTAGTAGAGTTGGGGCCTTTTATAAGAGGAGAGGAGGGGCACTCTTGGAAAGTTATAAAAGGTTACTTTATTATAAAATGCTTTTCGGATTTAAAAGGTCCCAAAATTATATATTTCAAGGATAAGGTGATAAGAGTTCGAAATACACCCGTACAATAGGTTTTTGACATGTGTAGGTCTTATATTTTACATTATCTTTTCATTTTAATTAAATCGTTAAATAATGAGGTAATCGCTGCATCATCATGGTGTCATAAATAATTTAATTTATTTTATGTCTAAAAATTATAAAAAAAATATCATGATGTAGGAAATATTTTTTAGCTTTCTAATGAATATTTATAGTCAAAAATATGACTTTTATAACCCCATTTAAAAATTGTTTTAGTAAAACAACTCATGTTTGTGACATTTTCATTTTAACTTAAAATAAAAAGTTATTAATGTCATTTTCCTACCAAAGTGGCTCCATGGGGTCCCCAAGTCGACCCATGGATTGTCTTGGTCGGCCATGACACATCCAATAAGGGTAGGACATGTTTCTAGGTCATTTCATATTATTAAAACATTATTTTTACCTTAAACTACACTAATTACCTCTAATTGCGATTAAAACTTAAAAGTTACTATTCACCAAAAAATTATTTTAATCTCATTGAACCACATTTTACTTCTTAATGTCAACCATGTATGTCGGATTTTTGAAATTCAAAACACATAGGTGGTAAAATTGCATTTAAACGAAAAATCAGTTTTTTTAAGTACGACTTAGTGGTTTCACTATTCATCAAAAATTGAAGCTTTTCAGAAAAATACCAAAACTTCACCCTAAGCTATATTTGATATTATGAATTCAAAAATGATGTCTATTTTACAAAATTCAAAACATATAAGTTAAATTAATTAATTTAATAATTAATTCCTGCTATCAAAATAAATAGCGTGTTTTTATGAAACAATATGTATCAAAAGATTGACACTAGTTTAAGTTCAATTTCAAGGTGAAATTAATTACAACAAACATTATTGGATTAAATGGTAAAAATATATTCTAATTTCACTTTAAAACCAATTCAAAAGATAATCTAATCATATAAATAAATTAGATTAAAAAGAGGTTTTGAATTAAAATACAACATTTTTCACTATTCATTAAAAAATGAACTTTATCGGAAAAATACCAAAAATTTACACAAAGTAAATTTTGATGTCCCGATTATAAAGAAGAATTTTATTTGGTCCAATAGAATGTATGAGACTGACCAAAACTATATTTAAAGAGGGTTCTCTATCAAAAGGCGATAGTTCGACCTTTTAGTGAATATTAGAGTATCTATGCCTAAAATTGAATTCTTTTCATATTTTAAGCCTTTATCCTTTATTGGATAAATGTAAAAAAAGATAACAAACATATATAATCATATTTTAGTTATTTCTATTCATTTCCACCAATACATCGGCTACGTGTTAACTACCATTTAAAATAATATTATTTTATTACTAGTGTGCAACGAAAGATTTCAAAGAAACTCGTTGTTGCGTATCGGGCATGCTATCGAACATAGCAACCCCTTTAAAGTAAGATTAATATTTAATTCATAAATATTAATAAATATGAAAATGCTTTATTCTTTATTTACCTGGGATGTTACAATTAATATCTTAGGAAATGGTAAAACACATTTATTTCCAGAAACATAGCATATCCCATGGATGAAAAATCAAATAGATCATCTCTATAAATATAAAAAAAATTAATAGCAAGTCCCATGGCTCATGTAATCACAAATTAACCAAAGGATCATCCTGTATCACAACTAAACACATGATCAAATCATATCCTCATTCAATAATTTCTTCTAAAACATTACCAAACACAAATCCTTTTAAAATTAATATAATTATGTCCTGATGTTATTTAGTTATAATTTTTTTTCAAAACATCACATGATCTTAACAAAAATATTTGATCAACATAATATGATATCACAAGCATCTAATTACCTATTTATTAATTATTTATTATTATATCCCCACACATGAACCTTTTGTGTCTATATATCCAAATTTTCAGCATATATATCATATACAAAACCTAATTTTATTTTTCATAAGAATGTTCACTAACATTATCCTTCTATTTTAACATCATAAAATAAACTCATATAATTCACAACTCATTTTAAAAAAAAATCATCCAAAATCAATAGGTTCGCCCATTTAAAATCTAATTTACATGATTTCATAATTTAATTAAATTCAAAAAGGACCACTATAACTCAGTAATGTATCAATAACACCCCATGACTAATTTCTTCGATAAACTCTCGTATATAAAAAACAAAAATATTATCTTCTAAAAGTGTAGTTATGTTCCTCCTTATCCTTTTTTAATTAACAATTTCTTATTTAAACTCATAAATGGTTTTTCATCTGTAAAATAAAACCTTATCACATCATTAACAAGGATTTTCATTATCAAAATGTATAATTTCATCATATAATTCAATCATCAAATATTATTTCACAATATAGGATATTATTCCTATATAAATATTATTTTCTACCATGGAATTAAGATAACCTTATCATTTAAATGTAATTAATTTTAGGAATTAATGTGTAATATACTAAATTAATTTACATTAATTCACTCAACTAATTACTTCTTGAATTAATATCCAATTTCATTCTAATCAGCAACTCCATTGTAAAATCTAAGAGTTTTTTTAAAAAATTCACATGTAGTAATAAATAAAAATCCTTTAAATGGTCTATATCATCTATATCATGATAAATAAACCATATTTCAAAGTATCATATATGTCATTACACCTTAAACATTAGGTATCAATAATTTTTTCCAAATACTTTAGAAATTTATATTAGAATAAATTATAAACTAAAACTACACTTCATATTAAACTAACCATATTTTTTAAAAAATAAACCACATGATTCCAATGTATCAAATAGATTGAAATTACTTTGAGAAACAATGGAATAGTATCCTAAATAAAAGTGGGTAATTTAATAGACATTTTGAGAGTTTGTGCAAGATTAATGTTCATTGGGAACTCATTTTTTTTATTAAATCATCTAATAAAAATAAAAAAATGATGAAAATATTCCCAATAAAAATACTATTGGGTAGCTATACCTAGATCATGGGACCTCACAAAAATTTTGATAGATCCCCACTGATGTTTTAGTGGAATGTTAAAAGCTATATTTTGTTTTTTCAAACCTCAAACTCTTAATGGTGTCCAAAGGAGACCCAAGCACCTCCATCTATGATCACCATGTTCATACACCTATCAAATCTCCAAAACTCTCCTCTACTTCCTTCTCTAAATCAAAATAAAGTTAAAATCACTACTGGAATGTGGGTTTTTCCCCACACTTCCATACCAACGGTTTCATGAAACCATTGGTAAAGGGTGGTTTAGGGAAGATTTTACCAATGGTTCTAGGGAACCGTTGGTATAGATGTGTTTGTGGCAGTTTTTATCAACGGTTTTATTAAATCATTGGTATAGATGTATTTTACAGGAGTATTACCAACGGTTCTCATTGAACCGTTGGTATAGGTGTGGTTGGGGGAAGTTTTTTCCAAAGGTTCTAAATAACCTTTGGTATAGTTTTGGCCTAAAGGTATATACCAATGGTTTTTAAAAACCGTTGGCACAACTTTCCCCCAAATTACCAGCGGCCCGTCCTCTCCCCCATTCGCGATACAGAACCCTAAACGGGAGCAGGTGATCTTGGAGCTCCTTCGGCCAGAGCAGTTTGGTGATCTTGGAGCTCCGTCAGCTTCCTCTTCCTCCATCCCATCCAAGGTGTTGAATCTACTTCTGAATCTTATAAGACCCATCCTAAATTAAGTATTTTATTAACTGGTACCTTATTTTTATTGAAATTTATCTGATATTTCAGTTTTTAGATTTGATTTTGATGTGTTTATGTTTTTGTTTCTGTTTTGATTTAACCTATATGTTTTTTATTTAGACCCATCCTATATGTTTTTGTTTCTGTGTTTTTGATTTTGATGTGTTTATGTTTTTGTTTCTGTTTTTATGTGTTTAAGGTACCTTATTAACTGGTACCTTATTTTTTATTGAAATTTATCTAATTATGTTTTTGATTTAGACCCATCCTATATGTTTTTTTTTCTGTTTTGATGTGTTTATATGATGAGCTTGTATCGTCATTAAGATGTTTCCAATGATTCTTTGATCATTGTTTTGTGGAGAATGAATGGTTTAGGACCAGCATTAGAAGTAGCTTCCAGTGAGACCATTTTAGTATAAGGGGAAACAAGATTATGATCTACAAGGGGGTGATTGAGTTGGTAGAGACCAAACATAGTTTGTTCCTTGTGTTCAAGAACCATAAATAGAGTGTTCCAATTAGGTGGTCATCAGTAAAGACGTAGGTAATATTTTCAGGTCCTGTTTCATGAAGTTAAATATGTGGCTCTATAGTGGTTTTGGATTGTTTGAGGTACTCTTAGTGTATTGTAAACCCTCATTTGTTCCATATTCATTTAAATTGATTTAATATCATTTTTTTCACACACACCATTATATACTCTCAAACTATATTTAGAGTGTATTTTTATTCTTATGGTGTTAAATATTTTAGTAAACGTCCATACTAGCTTCTTTTATGTGTTCTAGGGGTTTAAACTGATGACAGGGCTGCATGATTATTGTGGCGGTATTCTTTTCATATAAATATACCTATACTATGTCATCAAATGAATCAACCATGGACATCCCAACCACCCCCTGTGGACATCCCCCCCCCCCCACCCCCTAGAAAGCCCCCCCACCCCCTTGACACCCTCGACCACACTAGACAGCGCCGCCACCCCCGTGGACATCCCGACCACCCCCCGTGGACAGTCCGCCCACCCCCCCCCCCTGGACAGCCCGCCCACCCCCATGGGCAGCCCTCCCACCCCCTGGACACCCCGTACCCCCCCCCCCCCCGGACAGCCCCACCCACCCCCTGGACACCCCGCTCACCTCCTTGGACATCCCACCCATCCCCTGGACTCCCCCTACCCCATTGGACAGCCTGACCACCCCCTCGGACAGCCTGCCCACCTGGACACCCCGACCCCCCTAGACACCCCCCGACCCCCTGGACACCTCTGACCCCCCGGACGGCCCCACCACCCCCTAGACACCCCGCACCCCCCTGGACACCCCACACCCCCTTGGATAGTCCCGCCACTCCCCCGATCCTTATCCTACTCCTCATCCTGATCTCCCTGGAGAAGTTAAAGTATAAAACTCATGTACTCCCAACAATATCCTTAAGGACTATGTATTCCTTAATCCATTTCCAATATCTTACTGGGCAATCCTTGAATATAGGAATTATAAATTATGTATCTTATTTTCTTATATACACTGTATTTTGTTGTATTTCTTAATATGATTCTCATATAGAGTAATGTGTTAGTAATGCTTTTATATAAAGTAAACAATTGTCATTTACCAAAATATTTTTTTGATTAAACTTCAATATTATTGAATTGCTTTGAAATGAATTATTGCAATTTTTTTACAGAATGGACAGAAGTTGGATGTACGAAACTGATCAAATTTCAACCTATTTTCAAAATAATTTGAACATCTTTCTAGATTTTTCATTTGACAAGGCTTCAGATAGTGGTCGCATACACTGCCCATGTTTTAATTATGTAGGAAGACCTTGGTTGATTCGTGACGTAGTTAGCTATCATATAACCAAATATGGTTTCCAAAAAAACTATTATGTGTGGTATCACAATGGAGAGAAAATGGAATCTCAAAATGTTGATGATCCAAATGATAGGACTGAATTGGAGAGTTTGATATATGATCGGTTTCCATTTATTCGGCATCATGAGAAGGAAAGGATTTCCAGCCAACAAGATTTCGATACAAGCACACATGATGCGTCCAATGAAAATGATGATGTTGATAGGGTGAAAAAATTGAATGATGCTGCAACAACTCCAGTATATCGGCAATGTGGTAAAATAAAAAAGTTGGAATTTTTAATCCGATTGTTTTATGGGAAAACTATGTATGTGATTTCAAATACTGCAATTGATTACATTCTTACCTTCTTGAAGGACTTACTTCCAGATGATGCAGATATTCCCTCAAACCACTATATGGCATGGAAGTTAGTTGATGAACTTGGATTCAAAAACAAATTCATGCTTGCTCGAATGATTGTAGCTTATTTTGGGAGGAAACTGCTGAAATAAACGATTGTATCAAATGTGGAACCTCCCGATGGAAGCCAAAAGATGATGGAACACCATCTCATGTGCCACAAAAAGTAATGTGGCACTTTCCATTGATACCTAGATTACAGAACCTTTTCATGTCTGATGAAATATCCGTAAAAATGTGATGGCATGACACCGAGAGAAAAAATAATAATGAAGAGTTGGTTCACCCTGCAGATGGATTTGCATGGCAGAGATTTGATGCTCGATATCCTGAATTTGCAGCCGACGCGTGTAATGTGAGACTGGGTCTTTCATGTGATGGTTTTAATCCATTTGGGCAGATGCTTACTTCGCACAGCACATGGCCAGTTTTCATACACATTTATAACCTTCCCCCTTGGTTATGTATGAAAAATCCTTACACTTTCTTGAGTATACTGATATCTGGCCCTTCTGATCTCGACAATGATATAGATGTATACATGAAACCTTTAATAAAAGAGTTGAAACTTCTTTGGGATGTGGGTGTGCCCACATACGATGCATGTTTGAAAGACATATTTCATATGCGTGTTGCACTTATGTGGATGATCAATGATTTTCCTACTTATGCAATGATGTCTAGATGGAGCACTAAAGGAAAATTGTCATGTCCTGTTTGTAGGAAGAATACTTGATCGAGAAGACCGAAATATCACCGTAGTTTTAGTTTTATGGGAAATCGACGATTCTTGTCAATGAACCATCCATATAGAAACAATCTTCGAAGATTTGACAATACCATGGAGAATGATGATCCACCTCAGTGTATGTCTGGAACGGATGTGCTTAATGAATTAAAAGATTTCAGTTATTCATTTGGTAAGGGTGTAATGAAATCTAGAAAGAGGAAAAATGTTTCCAATGATACCTGTTACAATTGGAATAAGAAGAGTATATTCTTTGAGTTGCCATATTGGTCAACCAACTTGT
This sequence comes from Viscum album, assembly GCA_963277665.1. Taxonomy (NCBI): domain Eukaryota; kingdom Viridiplantae; phylum Streptophyta; class Magnoliopsida; order Santalales; family Viscaceae; genus Viscum; species Viscum album. The sequence goes on along the minus strand of OY728161.1, from coordinate 1,950,224,953 downwards.
TACGTCATTGCTTAGACGTAATTCACATTGAAAAGAATATATGTGAAATGTTGCTTTCGATTCTTCTAAATGTCAAGGGGAAGACAAAAGATGATTTACGATCTCGGCGTGACTTGGTAGATTGGGGGATCAGACCAGAATTACATCCTGTCTGTATCAGTGAAAATAAATGGAAAGTTCTATGTGCTTCTTATGTGATGACACCTGCTGAAAAAAATCAATTTCTAGAAGTGCTAGAGACTATTAAAGTTCCTGATGGATATTCAAGCAATATATCAAAACGAGTCAATAGAAAAGAGTTGAAGCTGAAATCTTTGAAGACTCATGATTATCACGTCCTTTTGCATGAGTTGATTCCAATAGCAATCTGTCATCTCTTGTCCAATAATGTTAGAGTCTCAGTTATTTGGTTGTGCTATTTGTTTAGAGATCTTTGTTCTAAGAGGCTATCCAAATCCTTCTTGCAAAAACTGTTGGCAGAGACACCATTAATTTTGTGTGAGTTAGAGAAAATATTCCCTCCATCATTTTTTACATGCATGTTGCATCTGACTATCCATCTTTCGACCGAAATACTTCTTGGAGGACCCGTTGCTTTCCATTGGATGTATCCAACTGAAAGAAACATGTGCACATTGAAATCATATGTTCGAAACAGAAATTATCCTGAAGGTTCTATTGTGAACAGTTACTTGGCTCAAGAATGTATGGATTTCTACGCAATGTATTTGTCTGATCTTACTACAAGAATAAACAGACCAATGAAAAATGAAGAATAACAGTATGGGAAAATTGAACACAGTTTTCCATCACTTCCTCAGACAGGAGGAATTCCGGGATCATATAAATTGATGACATTAAGCCTTGAAGAGCGAGAGATGGCACATCACATAGTGTTGTTCAATTGTGATTTATTCGATGAGTATATCAAGTAAGTAAATTGTACATGTATCTCTTATTTTATCTCTTGTAATTTTAAATATTTGTTAAACTATTATTATTTTTATCTACAGGGAATATAAAGAATTGATATATATAAAGCATCGTTCTTTATCTTTGAGAAGGAAAGAGACTTTTCATAGCAAAGGGTTTTCTGCTTGGTTGAAATTGAAGGTAAAAATATTTATGTAATAACTAAATAAAAATAATATTTAATTAAGTTTACTATTTTTTTATATTTCAGGTATCGGGTTTTCCTGCAGACTCTGTTTCTGAGGAAACAAGATCTTTGGCTTTTGGTCCTAATACCATGGTTCGTGCTTGTAAATCACTTATGATCAATGGATACAAATTTATTATCACTGAACGAGCAAGAAACATGAGAACACGGCATAATGGTGTTATGCTAACTACCACAACAGACTGGTATGCCAGTTCATCGGATACTAGACCTCATTCTGAAAATGTTACTTATTATGGAGTCATGGAGAAAATAATAATTTTGGATTATTACTCACATGGTCGAGTCACGATGATGAAATGTCAATGGTTTGATTCAATGATGAGGTAAGGAACCTTTATTGATGATTGTGGATTTCAAGTTATTGACATGACTCGCACTCTTGCCACCAATGAACCATATGTATTGGCATCAACGGTGAAACAAGTTTTTTATGTCAAAGATCATCGTCATCCTAAATTCAATGTAATTATTGAAGTAAATACCAGACATGTTTTTTATGATGGTGATGATGAAGTTGACACTATCCCTACTGCAATTGGAAGAAATCCGTTTATTATATATGATGACGCCAATAGCTCAATTGTCAGAGTTGATTGTGAACCCAAAGTTGTGGTGGGAAATATATAGAATCATACAGTCATGTTCTCACCTACATGTTTCAACTACATCATTCAGAGTGTGTATCCTAGTACTTACCTTCAAACCACCATAAATATTCTTTTACTTTATGTTTTTTTATCAGAATGGTTTTTCTATATTTTTTTTGGGTTACACATTAGTTATCTATTTTTAATTACTTCCATATTTGTTTTCATTATAGGAAATGACACCCATTGAAGAGAGGTAATGAAAAAAGATGACAGATAATAATAATCGCATGATACAGATGGGTGTTCCTCCACTCATCCCTGTTGTGAGTATTTTATTTCAAATATAAATATTTCAATAACTTATAATATCATGTATTTACTTATGTGTTAAACTTTTTTTCAGGATCGACCCCCTAGACGAGAGATATCTAATGAGGAGCCTGATATTGCTCCCAGTAGAGAGGTTGGTGGTAGGAGGGGTGGTGGTGTCAGAGATGGACGATCATCTAGTGGGCCCGGTACTGAGGCCGGTGGTATGAGGGCTCGTGGGGCGAGAGTTAGACGATCCATCGCCATAGATGTATCTTCTTCACCCCATTTTGATCCTGATGTGTCTCCAGGGACACACGGGATATTTAGACCTCTGATGTTTACACTACCAGTTGGACAGACGTCTATGCCATCATCTTTATTTCTGCTTCATTATCTCCGAGCTATTATATTCCACCTTCTTCGACTCCTGATGCAACATAGTATGCGGCTGAGGAGTGTACACTGAGGGACACTCCACCTGTACAGGATATTCCTTCAAATTCTACACATCCAGTGACGCCCATTGATCCAGCTACCACAGGTATATTTATCTGACTCTATCAAATTTGTATACCAAAATTTATTTTATTATAACTTGTACTGATATTATTTTTCTTTAATAACATATTCATCTACAGATAGGAGGTGAGGGAGGCGGAGTACTCGCTTGTGTGCGGTATGGAACCACCAGACACAGTTGATGGTTAAATATAATGTTGATGGAAAAATGATTGAGAAATCTAGGAAGGAATGTCGGGGTTTTTTGGAGACGCTAGCCAAATACTCCGATATCATTCCGGTTAGCCCTCTCTCTTGGAGACAAAAACCATATGAAGTCAAAGATAACGCGTGGGAACAAATATGGGTAAAACATCTATTGGATTTAATGTAGTATTTTTTGTATTTATATGAACGAATCTATTGGGTTTCAGCTTCGGTTTAACTTCCCTGATGGCGAAGGTGCACGACCAACGCGTTTAAAAGAGTTGGGAGAGATTTGGAGAGCTTATAAGCATGACCTGTATGTTGGATGGTGTGATAGAGTGGGCACGGATTTAGAGACATTACCTATCGTGGATGACTTCCCAATAGAGGAATATCACCAAATAATTACCTATTGGGAGACTACCAAATTTAAGGTATTAATCTCATTTGAGGTATTTAAATCAGAGTTTTCATATTTTTCATTAATATAATCTTATTTATTATTAAACGTTATTTAGGAATCTTCTAAAAAAAACAAAAAAACATTGATTCAAAGCAATACCTCCACACTTTGGGGTGCACAACTATGTCAGATCATGAGAGGCAGCTGGTACGATATAGTTGTTTATAATTTTTATTTAGGACTTTCCCTTTTTATTATTTCCTACTTAAATTATGTGATTTATTGAATATTGAATATATGATTATACTTGAACTTTATATTGTTTCAATGTCATTACAGAAGCACAAATTGAATATTGAAGGACGTATCCCTCGAGCAAAATTGTTTTGCTCGAGTAGAAGAAAAAAATATGGAACTGTGGTAAATGAATCAACCCAAGAAAAGATTGTAAGTTTTAATTTGTTTATTTCAAAGTTTAATATCTATTTTGAAATTTATTAATCTATTAATATTTTTAACAGGCTGCTTTAGAGGCTCTTGATGCCCAGGAGCCTGACAATTTTGGGCCACACGATCATTTATATCAGGTTTTGGGAGAGGAGCACTCTAGTCGAGTACACTGCCGACCTGGTAAGAATATAGTCCCGACGAGGTATTGGTCCTCTCCAGGTATCCATTCTAATACCACTGAGTTGGAACAGGTCAAGGAGCATGCAAGACAGTCTGATAAAAGGGTCATAGAGTTGGAAGTACAAGTTCAAATGAGGTACAAAGAATTTATGAAACTGATGAAAGCTTTATCTTCATCACTTCCACCAGAGGCTAGCGCGGCTTGTCAGACATTTATGTCGTCAATGGGTGCATTATCCAATGCACCAGGCAATAGCTCTAGTGACAATCGAGATCATGATGTTCCTAGTGATGATGAGGATGCTGAAGAGGACGAGGGAGAGGATGAGGATGAGGATGAGGGCGAGGATGGGGCCGAGGGCGAGGATGGGGCCGAGGGCGAGGATGGGGCCGAGGGTGAGGATGGGGCCAAGGACGAGGATGAGGCCGACGATGAGCATGTGGACGATGACGAGGACGACGAAGAGGACAGATATGGCGGTGAGGATGAGGCCGATGATGATAGTAGTGATGGTGATGGTGATCAGGGGTAGATTGATCCATTTCATTTTTTAATTCTGTATAACTCTTTATTTTTGAACCTGGTTTTCCACTCCGGGGTTTTCCTCTGCTTCATAGGGATGTTGTTATCAGATCTCTTTTTTGCACTTGATTCTTATTGTATGATTAGTCTACTACCTAGACCTTTAGTATTCCTTGGTACTATGATTCCTTGTATGATATCTGGTTTGTTAAGTTAATATGGCCATCTTAATATTCAAAAACAATCACTCGAAATTAGGGGTGTCCATGGGTCAGGTCGGGTCGGGTCAGGGGTGTTCTAGGGCCCGACCCAACACTGGCGGGTCGGGTCGGGTATCATACTTCGCGGGTAGGTGACCCAACCCAACCCAAACCGCTGGGGGTCGGGTTACCCGACTCATGGTCGAACGACCCGACCCAACCCAACCCTCTACGGGTCGGGTTAGTTTGGGTCGGGTTACTTGGGTGAACCCGACCCAACCCGACCCAACCCGAACCAACCCGAGCCAGCCCGAGCCAGCCCTCCAGACCCAGCCCCTACCTCCCCCCATACCATACCCATGCACTACCCAGAAATGACCCCTCCCTCCCCCCTGTGTGCAGCTAGACCCCCCCCCCCCTGTGCAGCTAGACCCCCCCCCCCCCCCCGTGCAGCCAGCCCCCCCTGTGCAGCCAGCCCCAGACCCACCCCCCCATGCACCCAGCCCCCCAGACCCAGCCCATCCACCCCCCCAATCCCACCCCCCCCCCACCCCCCGGTCCAGCCCCCAGCCCCCCCCCCCCCCCCTTGTGCAGCCAGCCCCCCAGACCCAGCCCCCTCCCCCCCTGTGCGGCTAGCCCCCAAGACCCAGCCCCCCATTCCCCACCCCCTGTGCACCCAGCCCCCTAGCCCCTATGCACCCAGCCCCCCAGCCCCTATGCACCCAGCCCCCCAGACCCAGACACCCCCCCAGACCCCTCTGTCCAGCCCCCCAGACCCAACCCCTCCGTCCCCCAGACCCAGCCCCTCCCTCAGACCCAGCCCCTCCCCTATCCAGTGTCCAGCCCCACTAGACCCAGTAACCCCTCCCCCCAGACCCCTGTCCAGCCCCTCCCCTATCCATACCTTCCCCTATCCAGCCCTCCAGACCCAGCCCCTCCCTCCCCCAGACCCAAACCCTCCCTTGTCCATCCCCTCCCATGTCCAGTGTCCAACCCCTCCCCTGTCCAGCCCCTCCCATGTCCAGCCCTCCAGACCCTGTAAAAATCTATGAATCTATAAAATGATTATTTTGAAAAGATTATTTAGATTTATTCAACATTAAAGGAAGAATAAAGTATGAAAATAGATTTAGATAACAAATGTATCTTAGTCTAACTATTTAAGTATAATGCATCCATAAGTAAGATTTAGGGCCTAAGGACATGACATGAAAAATTATGTGTTTTAGATCCATGTGTAATATTGGGAGTTCACTTTAAAAATAATAAAATGAGGGTTTTTGAGGTGGAAAATGATTTATTAGGAGATGAATTCCCTTGGTTAAAAAATATAAATAAGTGTGTGTCTTTTTTATTTTGATAAATGGATTTTAATGATAATGAAATATTGGTTAATTTCTTTGGTTAAAAAATTTATTTTTAACATTTTTATTCTCTATTTTATATACTTTCATTGATTGGGAATATAATTTACAAACAAAAAATATCCAATTAGTTATAATATTTATATGTTTTAAATTGAGTAATTTTGAGAAATTTTTATATTGTATTATGTGCAAATTTTGCATATATAATATGAAAAATATAAAGATTTTATATTTCACCCTTAATATCAATTATTGACAACACTTTTAGTTTATGGTTGGTGGCTTAGAGTGCACTAAAAATGGATTATGAAGGAGAAGGTAGGTCAAGGACATCTATTTAATCTTTTTGGTTATATTTAATTTTCAGTTAGTATTGTACTTGAGTTGGATTAGTTATATTTAATTTATTTCGAATGACTCACTAATATAGTTGATTTATTTATTTTTAACAGGTGTTGTGTGCATTCATTCATGGTGGTCTATAGTGTAAATCTGGTTCTGTTTCATGGTTTTATATACGGTGGAATGTAAAATATATGGACAACTACCAGCTTATGAAAAACCGACCAAACACATTCTTATTCTGTTGAAACTTTAGGAAAATGATCCAAGGGTCATTTGTGATGTGTAAGAGTCAACCCCGCCTCAATCTGAGGGCCGGTGTGGCCGGTACCACTAAAAGTGTCTTTCTTTTGTTTAAAATGGATGCACTTTTAATTAAAATAAATGACATACAAAAAACTAACCAAACGCATTCAGATTGTGTTGATACTTTAGTAAAACGATCCATGGGTCATTTGATACATGTAAGAGTCAACCTCGCTTCAATCCGAGGTGAGGTGTGGCTGGCACCACTCAAAGTGTCTCACTTTTCTTTGAAATGGACAACAGTTTAAGTAAAAACAAAAACTGACATACGGAAAATGGACCAAACGCATTAGGATTTTGTTGATACTTTAGGACAAGAATCCATGGATCATTTATGTCGTGTAAGAGTCAACCCCGCCTCAATCTGAGGCATGGTGTGGCCGGTAACACTCAAACTGTCTCACTTTTATTTGAAATGGACAGGATTTTAAGTGAAAACAACTACCGGCATACGGAAAACCAACCAAACGCATTCGTATTCTGTTTAAACTTTAGGAAAACAATACATGGGTCATTTGTAATGTGTACGAGTCAACCCCGCCTCAATCTGAGGACCAGTGTGGCCGATACCACTAAAAGTGTCTTTCTTTTGTTTAAAATGGATGCGCTTTTAATTAAAATAAACGACATACGAAAAACCAACCAAACGCATTCGGATTGTGTTGATACTTTATGAAAATGATATATGGGTCATTTTTGATGTGTACAAGTCAACCCCGCCTCAATCTGAGGCGCGGTGTATCCAGCACCACTCAAAGTGTCTCACTTTTCTTTGAAATGGACAACAATTTAAGTAAAAACAACAACTGACATACGGAAAATAGACCAAACGCATTATGATTCTATTGATACTTTAGGACAAGTATCCATGGGTCATTTTTTTCGTGTACGAGTCAACCTCGCCTCAATCTGAGGCACGGTGTGGCCGGTACCACTCAAATTGTCTCACTTTTATTTGAAATGGATAGGATTTTAAGTGAAAACAACTACCGGCATACGGAAAACCAAAAAAACACATTCATATTCTGTTGAAACTTTAGGAAAAAGATCCATGGGTCCTTTGTGATGTGTAAGAGTCAACCCTGCCTCAATCCAAGGGCCAGTGTGGCCGGTACCACTAAAAGTGTCTTTCTTTTGTTTAAAATGGATGAGCTTTTAATTAAAATAAACGACATACGAAAAACCAAACAAACGCATTTATATTGTGTTGATACTTTAGGAAAACTATCCATGGGTCATTTTTGACGTGTAAAAGTCAACCTCGCCTCAATCCGAGACACGGTGTCGCCGGCACCACTCAAAGTGTCTCACTTTTCTTTGAAATGGACAACAGTTTAAGTAAAAACAACAACTAACATACAGAAAATGGACCAAACGCATTTGGATTCTATTGATACTTTAGGAAAAGTATCCAGGTGTAATTGTTGTCATGTATGAGTCAACCCCACCTCAATCTGAGGCATGGTGTGGCCGGTACCACTCAAACTGTCTCACTTTTATTTTAAATGGATAGGATTTTAAGTGAAAAAAACTACCGGCATACGGAAAACTGACCAAATGCATTCAGATTCTATTGAAACTTTAGTAAAACGATCCATGGGTCATTTGGGACATGTATCAGTCAACTTCGCCTCAATCCAAGGGCCAGTGTGGCCGGTACCACTAAAGGTGTCTTTCTTTTGTTTAAAATGGATGCGCTTTTAATTAAAATAAATGACATATGGAAAACTGACCAAACACATTCGGATTGTGTTGATACTTTAGTAAAACGCTCCATGGGTCATTTTTGACATGTAAAAGTCAACCTCGCCTCAATCCGAGGCGCGGTGTGGCCGGCACCACTCAAAGTTTCTCACTTTTCTTTGAAATGGACAACAGTTTAAGTAAAAACAACAACTGACATACGGAAAATGGACCAAATGCATTCGGATTCTACTGATACTTTAGGAAAAGTATCCATGGGTCATTTGTGTCGTGTATGAGTCAACCCCGCCTCAATCTGAGGCACGGTGTGGCTAGTACCACTCAAACTGTCTCACTTTTATTTGAAATGGATAGGATTTTAAGTGAAAAAAACTACCGGCATACAGAAAACCAACCAAAAGCATTCAGATTCTATATAAACTTTAGTAAAACAATCCATGGGTCATTTGTGACGTGTATGAGTCAACCCCACCTCAATCCGAGGTCCGGTGTGGCCGATACCACTAAAAGTGTCTTTCTTTTGTTTAAAATGGATGCGCTTTTAATTAAAATAAACGACATACAGAAAACTAACTAAACGCATTCGGATTGTGTTTATACTTTAGAAAAATGATCCATGGGTCATTTTTGACATGTACGATTCAACCCTGCCTCAATCTGGCACACGGTGTGGCCAGCACCACTCAAAGTGTCTCACTTTTCTTTGAAATGGACAATAGTTTAAGTAAAAACAACAACTGACATATGGAAAACGAACCAAATGCATTCAGATTCTGTTGATACTTTAGGAAAAGTATCCATGGGTCATTTATGTCATGTACGAGTCAACCCCGTCTCAATCTAAGGCACGGTGTGGCCGGTACCACTCAAACTATCTCACTTTTATTTGAAATGGACAGGATTTTAAGTGAAAACAACTACCGGCATATGGAAAACCAACCAAACGCATTCGGATTCTGTTGAAACTTTAGGAAAACAATACATGGGTCATTTGTGACGTGTAAAAGTCAACCTCACCTCAATCTGAGGTCCATTGTGGCCGGTACCACTAAAAGTGTCTTTCTTTTGTTTAAAATGGATGCGCTTTTAATTAAAATAAACGACATACGGAAAACCAACCAAACGAATTCTAATTGTGTTGATACTTTAGGAAAATGATCCATGGGTCATCTGTGACGTGTAAAAGTCAACCCCTCCTCAATCTGAGGCGCAGTGTGGCCGGCACCACTCAAAGTGTCTCACTTTTCTTTGAAATGGACAACAGTTTAAGTAAAAACAACAACTGACATAGGGAAAATGGACCAAACGCATTCAGATTCTGTTGATAATTTAGTACAAGTATATATGGGTCATTTGTGTCATGTATGAGTCAACCCCGCCTCAATATAAGGCACGGTGTGGCTGGTACCACTCAAACTGTCTCACTTTTATTTGAAATGGACAGGATTTTAAGTGAAAACAACTATCGGCATATGGAAAACCGACCAAACGCATTCGGATTCTGTTGAAACTATAGGAAAAAGATCCATGGGTCATTTTTGATGTGTACGAGTCAACCCTGCCTCAATATGAGGGCCGGTGTGGCCGGTACCACTAAAATTGTCTTTTTTTGTTTAAAATGGATGCACTTTTAATTAAAATAAACGACATACGAAAAACCAACCAAAAGCATTCAGATTGTGTTGATACTTTAGTAAAATGCTCCATGGGTCATTTTTGATGTGTACAAGTCAACCCTGCCTCAATCCGAGGCGCGGTGTGGCCGGCACCACTCAAAGTTTCTCACTTTTCTTTGAAATGGACAACAGTTTAAGTAAAAACAACAACTAACATACCGAAAACGGACCAAACAAATTCAGATTCTGTTGATACTTTAGGAAAAGTATCCATGGGTTATTTGTGTCGTGTATGAGTCAACTCATCCTCAATCTGAGGCATGGTGTGGCCGGTACCACTCAAATTGTTTCACTTTTATTTGAAATGGAAAGGATTTTAAGTGAAAACAACTACCAGCATACAGAAAAATGACCAAACGCATTTGGATTCTGTTGAAACTTTAGGAAAATGATCCATGGGTCATTTTTGATGTGTACGAGTCAACCCCGCCTCAATATGAGGGCTGGTGTGGCCAGTACCACTAATAGTTTCTTTCTTTTGTTTAAAATGGATGCTATTTTAATTAAAATAAATGACATATGAAAAACAAACCAAACACATTCGGATTGTGTTGATACTTTAGTAAAAAGATCCATGGGTCATTTTTGATGTGTATGAGTCAAACCTGCCTCAATCTGAGGCGTGATGTGGCCGGAACCACTCAAAGTGTCTCACTTTTCCTTGAAATGGACAACAGTTTAAGTAAAAACAACAACTGACATACAGAAAATGGACCAAACGCATTCTTATTCTGTTGATACTTTAGGAAAAGTATCCATGGGTCATTTATGTCATGTATGAGTCAACCCCTCCTAAATATGAGGCACGGTGTGGCCAGTACCACTCAAACTATCTCACTTTTATTTGAAATGGACAGGATTTTAAGTGAAAACAACAACCAGCATACGAAAAACCGACCAAACGCATTCGGATTCTGTTGAAACTTTAGGAAAACGATCCATGGGTCATTTGTGACATGTACAAGTCAACACCACCTCAATCTGAGGGACGGTGTGGCCTCTACCACTAAAAGTGTCTTTCTTTTGTTTAAAATGGATGAGCTTTTAATTAAAATAAACGACATACGGAAAACCAACCAAACGCATTCGTATTGTGTTGATACTTTAGGAAAAAGATCCATGGGTCATTTTTGACATGTAAAAGTCAACCCCACCTCAATCCGAGGCACGGTGTGGCCGACACCACTCAAAGTATCTCACTTTGCTTTGAAATGGACAACAGTTTAAGTAAAAACAACAACTGACATACGAAAAATAGACCAAACGCAATCAGATTCTATTGATACTTTATAAAAAGTATCCATGGGTAATTTTTGTCATGTACGAGTCAACCCCGCCTCAATATAACTCATGGTGTGGCCGGTACCACTCAAACTGTCTCACTTTTATTTGAAATGGATAGGATTTTAAGTGAAAAAAACTACCGGCATACGGAAAACCGACCAAATGCATTTGTATTCTGTTGAAACTCTAGTAAAACTATCCATGGGTCATTTTTGACGTGTACAAGTCAACCCCACCTCAATCCGAGGGCTGGTGTGGCCGGTACCACTAAAAGTGTCTTTCTTTTGTTTAAAATGGATGCGCTTTTAATTAAAATAAACGACATACATAAAACCAACCAAACGCATTCGGATTATGTTTATACTTTAGGAAAATGCTCCATGGGTCATTTTTGATGTGTACAAGTCAACCCCACCTCAATCTGAGGCCCGGTGTGGCTGGTACAACTCAATGTTTCTCAGTTTTCTTTGAAATGGACAACAGTTTAAGTAAAAACAACAACTGACATACGGAAAATGGACCAAACGCATTCAGATTCTGTTGATACTTTAGGAAAAGTATCCATGGGTCATTTTTGTCGTGTACGAGTCAACCTCGCCTCAATTTGAGGCACGGTGTGGCCGATACCACTCAAACTGTCTCACTTTTATTTGAAATGGACAGGATTTTAAGTGAAAACAACTACATGCATATGGAAAACCAACCAAATGAATTCGGATTCTGTTGAAACTTTAGGAAAACGATCCATGGGTCATTTTTGACATGTATGAGTCAACCTCACCTCAATCAGAGGGCTGGTGTGGCCGGTACCACTAAAATTGTCTTTCTTTTGTTTAAAATGGATGTGCTTTTAATTAAAATAAACGACATACGGAAAACCAACCAAACGCATTCGGATTGTGTTGATACTTTAGGAAAACGCTTCATGGGTCATTTGTGACGTGTAAAAGTCAACACCTCCTCAATACGAGGCGTGGTGTGGCTAGCACTACTCAAAGTTTCTCACTTTTCTTTGAAATGGATAACAGTTTAAGTAAAAACAACAACTGACATACGGAAAACGGACCAAACGCATTCAGATTCTATTGATACTTTAGTAAAAGTATCCATGAGTAATATGTGTCGTGTACGAGTCAACCTCGCCTCAATATGAGGAACAGTGTGGCCGGTACCACTCAAAATGTCTCACTTTTATTTGAAATGGACAGGATTTTAAGTGAAAACAACTACTGGAATACGGAAAGCCAACAAAAAGCATTTGTATTCTATTGAAACTTTAGTAAAACAATCCATGGGTCATTTGTGATGTGTACGAGTCAACCCCATCTCATTCCGAGGGCTGGTGTGGCCGATACCACTAAAAGTGTCTTTCTTTTGTTTAAAATGGATGCGCTTTTAATTAAAATAAACAACATACGGAAAACTGACCAAACGCATTTGGATGGTGTTGATACTTTAGGAAAACGATCCATGGGTCATTTTTGACATGTATGAGTCATCCCCGCCTCAATCCGAGGCACGGTGTGGTTGGCACCACTCAAAGTGTCTCACTTTTCTTTGAAATGGACAACAGTTTAAGTAAAAAACAACAACTGACATACGGAAAACGGACCAAACACATTCAGATTCTGTTGATACTTTAGGAAAATTATCCATGGATCATTTTTGACATGTAAGAGTCAACCCCACCTCAATGTGAGGCACAGTGTGGCCGATACCACTCAAACTGTCTCACTTTTATTTGAAATGGACAGGATTTTAAGTGAAAACAACAACCAGCATACGGAAAACCGACCAAACTCATTCAGATTCTATTGATACTTTAGGAAAAGTTTCCATGGGTCATTTTTGACGTGTACGAGTCAACACTGCCTCAATACGAGGCGCGGTGTGGATGGTACTGCTCAAATTCTCTCTTCTATTTGAAAAGGACATCATTTTAAGTGAATACAACTGAAATTTACACTTATCAACGATAGTCGCAAACTCTTTTTCATGAGTTGGGTAGTTTCACTCATGGGTTCATAAGTGACGAGACTCCTAAGAAAATACCTTTTCACCATATATTATAAACAATACAAGTTCAATGCAAAATTCATCACAAATCATTATATACCCAAATCTAGGATCAGAAAAAAAAAGGGATATGAGCCAATTTCAAACTCTTATTCAACTCTAATAGTTATTTCTCATAATATTCTGTCTATTAGAATTTTATGGGAAGGTGGGGGATATGCTGTTTGGGGGGTTGTGCAGGGGTGAGGTGAATTACTACCGGATGATTGTTGTCTTATGAATATTGAAATAGTTAATTGTGGTACATGACATGGTTGGAAGAGTTTGATGATTTTATGTGTTTTTTCTGTCCTATTTTAGGAGTTTTTTATAGTGTTTTAAGTTTGTATGTGGTTTTTGTGATATTTTTTATGCAGGTGTATAGTAGAGGGGCTACTGGAGGGAGGGGGCTGCTGGGATGTAGTTCTGGAAAAACTCAATACCAACGGTTTAAAACCGTTGGTATAATGGTGCTGGAATTCTGGAAAAAACACTATACCAACGGTTATAAACCATTGGTATAGGTGTTATGGATTTCAGGAAAAAATAATACCAACGGTTAATGAACCGTTGGTATAGGTGGTCTGGATTTCTGGAAAAACCAATACCAACGGTTTATAACCGTTGGTATAGGTGTTACTAAAAAACACAATACCAACAGTTTTAAACCGTTGGTATAGGTTTTCTTGAAAACCACATTACCAACGGTTTTAAACTGTTGGTATAATAGTTCCAAAAATGCAGTACCAACGGTTTTAAACCATTGGTATACATTGGGAGAAATTTATAAAACCAATATACCAACGGTTTAGATCAAACCGTTGGTATAAGGCTTTCCTTACGGCTTATTAACCAACAGTTTGGAAAACCGTTGGTATAGGCTATACCAACAGTTTTCCAGCCTATACCAACGGTTTATAACCATTGGTATAACCTTCTTTTCCAGTAGTGAATTCATCTATAAAAATTCAGAAAATAATATTTTAACTCGTATAATAAACATTAAGTAGTTAATCATTAACATATTTAATTGATTGAACATTCCAATAAATCATTATATGTATAACATAAAAATATCTTACATTTCAATTTCATAAATAAGGTTATCCAATGGAAACTTATATATAACATTATTGAGAAATTAGAATAGTTTTAAAATGGATTGATATAGATTGTAATTTTTACTATATTATCAAAAAAATACATTTAAATTGACATTTTTATTTACTTTAATTTTTAAACAAATATAATATACCAAGATTTTTGTCACTTTTATTTTCATTTTATTAAAAATTCATATAAAAAGGATTTAATTTTATATTTTACTTGTTAAATATTTTAATTATATTGAATTTACTATCATATATTCAATATATTTACCTTTTAATATATCAAATGTGAATTTTAATTATTTTATATTAATAAATTGTAATTTTTCAGAATATTATAAATATTATATTTATTTTTAGTAATATATTAAATTTTTTATAAATATATGAAAAATATTTTATAACTATATTAGAACGGTGAATAAATATATAAGTATCATTATTGTATATTTTTTAATCTGTTATAAATATTTAAAAATAAAATTTTAATAATATAAATAGTATCTTATTTGTATAGTTACTTTATAAATATATTTTATATGATGTATAATAAATATAATTATGTATTTAAATTAATATTTTATTATTTTTATAATTTAGTAAAACATTATTATGTTTATCATATATTATTATATAAACAACTTATAATTAATTATGTTTAATTATATTATGTATTTTGTTTTCTAATTTTATAAGTACTTTACAATATATATATGTGTGTGTGTGTGTGTGTTTTTTTTGGCTATTTTTATGGTGTTTTTATTTTTCATAATTTAACCCCACATGAAAAAAAATACTGATATATTATTTATCAATGATAATTATTAACTATATGTAGAGGAGGTTATAAGAAACCAAACAACACACACTCAGACACCTGAGTTGGCCAAGCCTCATCCCTTCCCATATGGAATTGTAAGCACCCACTAGATCTATTTTTATTGTAATACATGTCACAAATTCCCAAAGACATAGAGGCCTTATAGAATGGGTGTCCCGAATTCCTTGCATTTTAAAGGCTGAATACAAAATTTCCCGTGAATTAATATCCTACATCATGTCATGTCACTGGTCTTATGTCTCACCACCCCTTATCAGTAGTCATCACACAGTGTTACCTATCTTGAAATTTATTCCACTAATCAACAACGGTTTCATAATGATAGTTACTGACACACTATAGTAGGGAAACCATATATCATGTATTGGAGAACCTAGTGGTAAAAGAGATGGATAATATTTGAAAGAAAACTCATCTCTCTTTTGTGATTCCCATTCTGTGATGCCTATGTGGAACATCAATACGTTACATTCCAACTCAGTTTTAAAATCAAACTAATACCACTACATTGATTTTCAAGTATAACGGATCCCATATATTCCAAATCAAAAATACATAGGTATAGATGACTAGTTGATATGTGTTAGTGTACCCTTCACACTTTTGAGTCCACCAACCTATTAGTTCCTAAATGTCTCCAAAATATTCAACGTATTCTTGTTTCATTGATATATCCATCCAATCCTTACATGTCACCCACTTCTGGACAATGTTTTCTCAGATAACCTATGGCTTGAAATCCCAACATCCTGAAGGCCATTAATGGCTTAGAGGATATATGTCCCATTGGCCCTATTATGTGTCCAGAAATCCAATTTCAGGTCAACAGTCACATTATTACATCTTCACTACAGCACCTACTACATTTCTTCTATAGTAAATTTTGAATGTATCCATTGTATGGATTTGATCTTGGGTTACTGACATAGAACTATTAAGTGTTTTCCACTTAGGCACAACCTGACTTTAATGATATTTTTATATGATGTCTTATGAAATAACTCAATAAATCCTAAAAATACCTTTTTACTTTTTCTAAGAAGGGAATTCTTAAAATAAATTATTTTTGATGAATTTTCTAATTTTTCAAAAAACTCAAGAAAAATTGAAAAATAAACCAAAAAATATTTATAAAATGGGATTGAAATCAATCCCAGTAATGAGACATAATAATTAATATAAGAAAATTTACTTTCACTAATTATATGAAATCAATTAATTAAGGATTCATTGACCATTTTAACATTCCTCTAAATTAATGTAATTATAATTAATATATTATTAAAAATAAAATCTATACTTATTAAGGAATTATAGTTATCATTATTGTTAAAAAAATATTAATTTAAAAAAATGTCAATAGTTATACATTAATGATGACAATGAATCATTTTGTAAAAAAAAATTCATCATAAAGTTATATCCAACACAAAATAAGAATCTCCATCAAGGGATAGAAATTTATAGTAAATTCATTATCAAAAACTAAAATTAATTATAAAACAAATAAAAATACTGAAAATATTTACATTAATTACATTATTCCATAATAAATATTTTTATTAATAATGACTCCTTATTTCATATAAATTTTGCATCATTAAAATTTTATTTTCATATTTGTTTATGTTTTTAAAATTAATGTAAATAAGATAGTGTAGGAATCACTTAAAAGTGTCCAACTAGTCATGGAATTTTAAACCTTACATTCCATTTTCAATATTACCAGTTATTAAACATGATAAATAATAACAATTAAATATGTAAAAAAATTATAATTTTGTTTCATATTAACAATTTAGTCCCTAATAATAGAAAACATGAATTTGAAAACACCAATTTCACACTTGAAAATCTAAATTTTACACACTATATTTTAAATTTTACAATATTAATTCTAAATTAGACTATAATATTTATAAATTTTATAGTTTTTCGAGTTTTAATTTTTTAAGACACCTTATAGTTTATTTCACTAAAAAAATAAATGTGGACATGTTGTTTTTTATAAAAAATGGTTTTTTCCTTAATATTCATATTTAACACAATTATGATAGATTTTTATGGATTTTTTATATTATATAGTATCCATGAATCCATTTACCGGATGATAATTTTTATTATACATTACTTGTTTAGTTGCTCTAAATATGAATACATGGGTTATGAGTTACCATGAAAATGAATCAAAGAATATTTTTGGAAATTTTTACAGAGTGGACAATCAAGTAATGATTTTTTTAGATATTTTTTATATCAATTATTAATTATTTTATAAATAAAGAAGTTTTCCTATAAGAAGTTTGGTCAAATGAAAAAAATATTTTTATTTCATGTCATAATTAATATGATTTTATTTCCTTACTGGATTAAAATAATGTGATACATTGACCAATGTAATATATATAGAATCAATAGTGAGTTATCAAAAACTATAATGAAGATGACGTTTTTTGAGAATAAATTACACAAAGAGTTTTAGGAAGGAACATCAGTAACTTTTGATAATAGAATATTTTACCATGATAAATTTTCTATAAGACTTAACTCAAGTTTTGAACTCACATAAATTTATATTTTTTAGGGGTTTTATCCTAATATTTTTTACAAATATTTTATATGGTTTCTCCATGGTTTTATTCTAATAATATAGAGAGGAAAAATTTCAACCACATTTTCTAATAGTGGAACCATTCATTATTTTCAGTGGTTAACATTATTTGGGGGTTTTGTATTAAATTTTTATGTCCTAAATTTAACGTTTTCCCCTTATATTAATATTTTCTAATTATTTATTTCTAACCATCACAATATTAATGGTCATGGTGGTAGTTTCAAAACTACTATGATGTATTTTAATGTCCTAGTAATGATATTAGAGTTAATACGATACAAATATCATGCTAGATCATTCCATGATAAAAAAGGTCAAATCCATGTGATTTGATGAATTTAATTCTCATTATATAAATTGAAGAAATTCATGTCTATTAAAAAGTTATAAGAGTATTGTGTGCATCAATAATATTCCTTTGGGATTTTTATATTTATTTTTATCGAGGGTTACATATAATTTGAAGGAAAGATATATTTGATGAGAACTATCAAAAATATGATCCCAAGTCTAGGATTAAATTACTAGAATATATTGATATTGTTAATGGTTTTCACCTATGGGATTGTATTAAAGGTAAATTTATTATCAGTGTAGGGATACTGAATAGCCATAGGCTAGATGATCCATTGAAATGGGTGAATCAGCTGTTTATTTTTAATAATTATCTTTTCAATTCAACCAACATGGATGGTTAAATCCCCAATCCCTCATTCTCTAAAGTCCCACCTATCCTATATAAAAAATAAAAGAAACAAAAAAACAAATGATAATTTTTATAATGTTTTACGTCAATGATAAATAGTATACCTTATCATGATCAGCCTATGATTATATCAAATATTTTCTCATCACTAAAAATATAGTGATTACAAATGTTGTTCAATTCACACACTAGTTTTGGGAAGTTATCATCTAATACCCAGATATTGTATTATTTATACTAGAATAATAAGATCTTCAGTGGCGTTTTTTATAGTAGAACCATGATTTATTTAACAGATCTTACAAACATCTAAGGAATAGGTCTTAAACTTTCAATTTCTTCAGATTAAGTAATCAATTTAACTTTTTTTTATCAAATTCTAAAAAAAATTGATCATTTATAATATTAGTACCTTCATCCTTGATCATATTCTCTATATCAATGGATTGAATCTATGTTGGACTTGAAAATATTTCCAAATCTAGTGTGATATATATTCTATTTAGCATCCATAATAATTGATATATCAACCATCCCAATAATTCTCTTTCATAACCTTAAATATTTCCATCAATATTATTACTTCTTCCATTCATAAAAGAAAACACTAGATATTTATCCACATGTATAACTTTATAAGAGGTAACTAAAATATAGGAGTTGGGTCTCTCTTTTCTTCTTCGATACCAAAAAATATTTCCCTGATAATCTATATTGGATCAACATCTTATTCACACAAAATATTTTGTCAATAATATTCAATATATATTTATATAAAAATAATAATAATTTTATGGTTGGTTACTTCTTCACATGATCTACCCATCCACATTTTTCTCTATGATTTCTTCTTCATAATTGAATGTAAAGAAAGGAAATTATTATCTCATTTAATTTGATCAAAATAAAACTGAGAATATCATTTCAATAATTCTACATAATTGTTTCTATATAATATAATAGAAATAATATTCATAATTGTTGTATGAATCAAGATCTAGATATCAATATTATGTTCATTGGAAACTTATATTAATTAAACCATCATGATTATCTTCTATAACCCTACATTTAAATAACCTAATGACTTCGGTATTCTCCCTATTGGTTCCTCCCATAGTTGGAAAAACAAAAAAATTATCTTTGATGTATTGTTTATTTATTAACATGTGTCATAGTTCATGGAATATCCTTCTTCATTTTTAGGTAAGATCGTTTACAATAATATCCCATGAAATTTATTCACATTATATTATTTTATTTAAAATATACCAAATGTGGCTCCATTTTTTTATAAAATTCATCTTTCATGTATGAACATAACACTACATTCATGATATATTAATTTTATCACACCTCATGCATAAGTGTAACTAAATTACTATTTATGTTTCTACATGAGAATAGTCAGATATTTCGATATGAGCATATGTAAATATCATATGCATGGTAGATTCTTCTATCATGTAAAGATACTTCTACAATTCAAGTGTCATGGTATCTCCTACTATATTCTGTGTTCATGGTATCACCTCTTACCAACATGACTAATGGAAGAACCTTCAATGTTAATGGATGAAATTAGAACATTATACTCAATGGTTTCACATTCTACTACCAAGGGCTGATGATGAAAACTCCTAACTAGCTTCGGAAGACCCCAATAGTGTTATCATACATAACTGGTGGCATAAAAAGATCATTTATGATGGTAACATCATGATATGTTCTTCTATTCCATTGGTAGTTACCCATTTGTAGGTTTTTTTACCCTTACCATATTTTTGTACCTTAAGGGTTACCCTTATGAGATTTTCATGTAGTATGATTCTAGTATTTTGGGTACCTTTATGTAGGATTTTGTACCCTCTCACAAGTATTCCATTTCATTTAAATATACTTGAAATTCCCTTATGTGTTCTTCCATAATTTTTTACTACCCTTATCCATCCTGAACTATATGCAAACACAAATACCTAGTTACCATTCTGTAATATCCAGTTACATTTAAACATGTTCATGTACATTTAAAAAATATATAGGAACTCATAGCTACCCTTATTCAAGGAATTAGTTACCCTTATGCATGATGTGTTACCCATTCACAAGGCATTGGTTACCCTTATGCAAGATGTTTATACCATTATGTAGATCATAAGTTACCTTACCATATTCCACTTTACCCTTATAGAGGCTATCTATACCATTATATAAGATTCATTATGCTTTAAAATTCAACTTCTATGGTATAGTTCATGTCATCATTAAAAACACAAAAAAGTTACACAAGACATATGGCCATTTTCTATTCCAAAATTTCTTTACGATCCATGTGAATTTTTAATTCTCATAAAAGTAATGGATATAATTATTTCAAACATAATCTTCCCAAAGTATTTGAAATACATGAAATAAATTCTTTGGATCTCTTATTCTTAAACATGAATCTTATTCACATCATATTGGAAAATTATATCAAAAAAACTTCCAAAAAGCTAACTCTAAAATCACAATCTTTGTATTTTTTGGTCAATAACCATACATAAATTATATGTCAATATGTTCTATTCTTTTTCACCCTATTTTTTATCAACCTTTCAGTTTATTTTTCTACCATAGTTATTGAAAATAAATACAATGTATTTAGTAAATTTTCATCAATTTATTCATAGAATAGTGAAATTGACCATTCTACTCTAAGTCTACATGATCAATTCTCAGTGTAGAAAACAAGAGGGTTTGATCTAGATAAAAAAAAAGTTGTCTCTTATGAAATTGATTGATAAAAAATAAAGTAGAAACTCATATTCTTTTTAAAATATTATATAACTTTATCCATGGCTAATAAAATTAATGGTTACTAATTGAAATACAAATTATCAACCTAAAACTCTTATACTAAAATCAAAATGAGATTAAAAAAATTCATGTATAAATAGTAGGATTTAACGTCACACTTAACACATCGTCATCATTAAAAATTTCATGCCACTGATAAAAATAATTATCTCCACCTTTGATAAATAATATGATTTTGGTTAATAAGGATAAGAGTTAAATTTTTCATACTTATTCAATGAAATTTTGTAATCATGCACCTTTCATAATGTTCTAATGTTTATGAGACAACTAATTCTAGTATCTTATTCTTCAATTGCCTCCCCTTGTGGGAATCACTCCTCAAAATCTTCATAATTTGGAATCTCTTAAAGAATTAATTTCAATATATTCCAATAAAGATAATAAAACAAAATGTATCATCAACTGGTGGTTATTAAGATTTTAAAACTTCTATAACTTTACCAAGTATGATTTTATTCAAAACTTATTCTATAGGATTTTAAATATAAGATCATGCCAAAATGGTATCTACTTCATCTTTACTTCCATGAATTAAAATAAGTAACTAGTTCTTAGGTTCTTCCATTAGAACGTACTTCTCCTTAAATTCCATTTATTATATGAAAAAAATACACATATATTACGTGAATTGGGTGGGTAATCCTTCTTCTTAATGTGAAAATAGTGTTTAGATGATTTTCTCAACAACATTGATCAATTTATTCCATTATTCATTATTTCACATCTTAACATCAATTATCATATATCATGAGGTAGCATGGGTCTAATATTTTTTTCATTTCATTTTGTGATATGACTATTCTCTATTTATCCAGAAAATCATATGAATATTCTAATAAAGTATATATTCTATTTTTGGATTCTTCTTATACATGAAATATTTTTAAACATTTTTTGGTAATAAGTCTAGCTTTATTGCATCACGCTCATATAATTTCACTAGAATAAGAGTTTACATTTGTTGACAACCTATAATGAAATTTTTTAACATCATGTAGAATCTTATCTTTTATTTTCTTTCAAACTTTCCCTTGTCCTTATTACAACATTCTTTACATCCCCAGATCTACTGGCCAAACAACTAATATATCTTTAGGTTTATTGGATGATTTGAGGGAGTTTTCAAATGGATTATTTTGATTATTCTTAAACTAAAACCATTTATATGTGACACTATTCTTAACAATATTCTTTGAATTATTTGAATCTTCTGATTATTGTGAATTTTTTTGATGGATAACTTCTTCTAAAACATTAAGAGAGTAATATATTTTTCAACTTCTTTCATATTTATATCCATGGATGACTCCTATTTTTTCAAGTGTTATTCTATTCCCATTCTTTATTGATACATTTTGAGTTGTATATTTATCACCAATTGAAAAAAAAACCTCTTCCAAAATTACTAAAATCGTTAGGAATATCAAATAAGTTGAATGTACCTAAATTCTTGTTGTCTTGTTACCACAAATGCATCCTGATACTGGATGATCCACTGATAGGGGGTGAATAAATGTTTTCTTTTTTTAATTATCTTTTAAATACAAACTCTCTATTTATTTTAAGACTCTATCCATAATTATTTAAAATATCACCTCTCCTATATGCAAGAAAATAGAAGAACTAAAAATTACATAAGGATTTTTACAAGGATAAACACCATTGAGAAAGTTTATTCCTTACTGTGATCAACCCATGGTTGTTTCATATAATTTATTTTCAATAAAATTTTTGTGATTAAAAGTGTAGTTTAACTCTAAATAAAGAGTTGGATGGGTATAATCTACTACCTAGATGAGGAGTTTTTCACACTCTTCACCAAATCTTCAATGGGGTTATTTATACTAGCACCACTATTTCTTCAATAGAAATAACTATCCTCCTATAAACATATATTCAAATTATAATTTCTCCTAATGAATTGATCAGTTAGAATTTTATTTATTAAAATATGAACTCACTCATGTTTAATAAAATCACTACAGTTATCCTTTCTCAACTTTTCTTTATCAATGGCATGTTACTCTATAGGTCTTGAACATCCTTCAAGTTCTGGTCTAATCTAGAATCTCCTTAGCATCCTCAATACAGGATGTATTGATATTCTCAATAATTATCTTATAAAAAGTTAAAATACTACACCCCAATATTTTTAAAGTAACTATATGTTTTATAGAATTTACAACATGCAACACATAACTTAAACGAACCATAAAATATTATTATTTAAATATGATTATAATAAACTATCCATTGAATTAATGGGTATGAATAGTATTAACCAAATTATGAAATATATATAAATTTCATAATCAATATGAATTTATTGATTAATGATTAGTAAATAATCACTCATTATTTAATAATGTAATTTTATACTTCAAAAATACATCTTATTCAAAAATGGATTTTTATTTTTATTTTGAGAAATATTAAAATTAATTTTATAGAACATTTACAATCTTTATTTGATAAAAATTTTAACATTTTTTAAATAATAATTTCAAAAATATATTAGATTTAATTTTTACAATTTTTGGGAAATGTTTTATTTTTTAATGAATATTAAAAAATAATTATTTTTATTGAAAAGTGTATATTTTATTCTATCATTTACAAGGTTCTGTTTCTATAAAAGAATTATAAGTAAAATTAGTTCTATTATTTTATTAGTATTCAAATTACTTTCATTAGAATAAATTTTATGGTTTTGGTTTTGATAAAAATGTTATTATACTTGAAAGGAATTTTTATGAAAAATCGATTCTCATAACATTTTTCAAGTTTATTTTTAAATTAAATTATGATAATTTTATAAATTTAATAATGAAAAATTTATTCCATATTTGAAATCATAATCTTAAAATTGGTTATATTGGGTCCAATTATTATTTTTATTATAAATAGTAACTATAGTAAATAATTGACACCAGGGAAATGGTATATCAGGTAGTTAAGGATAATAGTAATATGATAAGAACTAAAAAATGAATAGGAAATTTTACATTATCCAATTGTATGCGTTTAATTTTCCAATTTCAATAAATTTTTAGAAAATATGGAAACTTGGTGGCATATTTCATTAAATTTTACCTTTAAAATATTTATGAAAATGATAAAGTAAAAAATGTTTCTTTCTACCATTTAATATATACATTATTTTGTGATAGGTATAAAAAATATATATTAATTTATAGGTGTTTATTTGAAAGATAATTTATTTTTTATCATTGAAATTTATTAATAAATTTTAGTGATGAAATAATTACAATAAATTCTTATCCAATGTCAATACAGTATATATTAAATTAATAGAAAAATAAAATAAGTGATTCTAGAAAGAGTAAAAGTAATATAATTTTAATTATTCATTGTGTTTGATGAATTTTTAAGATAAATATAAAATTTTAGGGTTGTATGAAAGGAAAATATTTATATTCATTTTATATCATGTTTTCATCAATGTCAAATTAGAGGAATGCCTCAAAAAATAACATTAATTATATTTTATAATAAATAATATTTTACTAAATGATTTATAACCCATAAAAATTATCTTCAGAAAAAGGATTATTATATGGTTGACAATATCATCCATAGTCCATTTATGGACCAATTTTTCTTTTATATTATATTTCTTGACCACTAAATATAAAAATAAAATTTTCTTTATGGTAATCATCAAAAAAGTTTAGAGAGGGTTAAAACAAAACAATAAGGGTGAAAACATCATCTAAACATTTAAAAGTAATTATTGGATGAAATAATTTCAACTCAACCTGATCATATATTTTAAATATATCAATTTGGATCCATTTTTACTTCATAATTAATTTATATTTATTTAATACTTTAAATAATTTGAAGAATACCCCCTCCAATTCATTATAAAAGGTTTCCCAATGTCCTCTTATATACACACTTCAAGAGAAATTTTCCTTAGAAAAATCCATCCCAAATCCTTTACTTATATCCCTCCTTACATTCTAGTGTCCTTGTTTTGATCATAAATTCATCCTTGGATGTCTTTCAGTATAAACCTCAAGTTGTTGTCTAAAGAAGATGTATGGTTTTTAACCAAGTGTTTTCATTTTATTTATTCTTATACATCTATAAAATAATATCTATCCATTATAATATAAAAAATAATAGTATCGTACATATAATTATATGTTTTTATGTTAATGGAATAACCTATATCCATCAAATGGGAAACAAAACCATCATTCATGTGTATAGATAACGACCGCCTCGTAAACCAAAGTAATTCATTTTACATCACCGCCTTGCATTTCTTGTTATAATCGTTAATTTAATTAATATACAAGATATTCAAGAAATAATTATAATTCATGAAAATTATTATATCATTTATTTTCATACATTTTCATTCATTGAAATGTGGTAATCTTGTTAATGAAAATGTGTGGACTACAAACTCCACGGAGCAATGAGGCCCATTTTTTATCACCAAATCACATGGATGATATAAATAAGTATACTTAAATAAATTAAAAATATTTTAGATATAATTATAATTCAATAAATAAAAAATAATACTTTCCTTTTATCAATAATTATCATTGAAAAATGGAAACATTGTTCACGTGTAGGTATGACCTATAATCTTCATGATTGTAACATAGTTCTTTTTTTCAAAACGATCATTCATGATTGGTTTTAAAAGTATATTTCATTTTAAAAATTATAATTAGGTAATGATTATTATTTAATAGATGATTTAACAATGACCTTATTTTCAATAGTCATCATATTAAAGTCATTTTGGTCTTATGATCTAAATATCATCTAAATGTATGATATAAACATAAATGATTAAGTGATTGTATATAATATGTTAATAAATAAAATTAAATAAATAATGAAAATTAAAAATAATCATTATAATGAAAATAATTTATTATATATTTTTATTACTAAAAATAAAGAACATTCATGATGAGTCAGACTCAATGTAAGGGACACTTTAAACTAAAACCTTATAACAAATGATTTAAAACATTATTTTATAAATATTTTTATTCAGTTTCCATACATTCAAAAAGCCTATTTATATATATTTATATGGGAATAAGTATACTATATAGAAAATTTTATATCTATTTTTATTTTAAAATAATATTTTTCAAATGGAATCTTGTTTGTGTATTTTATATAGAGTATAGTGACTTTCTTTATAAAACACAAAAGTAATGTTCTATTTTAATATATATAGTGTCAATGTTTTTTCACGTTGATGTAACCATTAACTAATGTTTGGATTAATTTAAAAGTTTCCATTTTTTCTTCAAATAAAATAACAACTTCCCATTTTTTTAGTATATTTTATTTCAAAAATGGGTTTTTAAAAAGAAATGTTATTTCAATATCTAAAGGTCTTTGGCATACAAGTTCAAAAGATTTTTTCAAGGGATTATGATGAAAAATAAAAGCATCAAAATGTTCTATTTTTTATATAGTAGCTGATAATTATTGTTTAATAACAGAGGATCCCAAAACATCTTATATGAATGGATGATCCTGATACAAGTTATTAAAACAAGTGATCCAGACACATCTTATACAAACAGGTGATCCCAATACAACTTATATAAAGGGAGACCCCATTATATCTCTCCAATCAATTGGTTAATGAAACTTTCCTTTAATGTAATGTTTTATAGAGTTAACTAGAGTGTTTTTTCCTATGGATTCAACTCGGATATAGTTATTTCTAACATGGGTAATGAATATAATGCTCCAAGTCACCTAAAATGTGTTTCAATTTTCTTATTGTGAGTTTTAAAGGTTTTCATTAAGAAAAAGGTTTATTTTTTTACTTTAGATATTATTTGCTTCATATTATCAAATAATATTTTATAATGTAAAGAATTTTATAATTTTTCATGTTTTTCAACAAAATAATGGATTTCCTTCTTTTATGTCCCTTACATATATTTTTCCCATACCATATTTTCAAATGATTTTCACATGGTTTTGAGGATGACTAAGGAAAAAGATGATGTAAAAATGAAACTTTAGAATATATTTTTGGAAAATAGAATGTGTTTCTTTTCAGAATTTTAATATTGTGGAAAAATTGGATACTGAATAAAAGTGTCTTCATTGAAATATATGGGCTTGTTATGTAAGGGTTATGACCTAATTACTAAAACTGTAAACCATAAAGATAATCTAAATTTATGAAATAGAATTATTGGTTAAAACTAATGATTATGTAATGTTTTAACTTCTTATCCATATAATACTTTTCAAATAAAGGTTTAGATAAATTTGGATACTATGATGTTTTAATGTGATTAAAACTTATGTTTTATGAGTAAAATCATGGTTTTATAATTCTATATTTGATCATAAGTTAAATAAAGTAAACAAACCCTTTTATGATTTTAAGTGATGTTATTTTAATCAGATTATAGATATTTTATGATACACTTTTTGGGATGAGGTATATTTAACCATTTGGTTTAACATAAAGAATTATTTTAGAATATTTTTGTTATATTTTTGGGGATGTTCATTATATTTTTTGAAATTTATAAGAATTATAATAATATATTTTCAGTAAAATAATTTCCATAGGCTGGTGAGAACCGATCATATCTAGTACAAATGGGGGTCTTGAACACACAACCAAAGTATGACAAGGGTACAACACCTACTACTGGACTACATGATTTCCTTGTTTTTTGACAATGTTTTTTAAATGATTTAAAAGAGAAATATTAAATTATGTTTTGAAAGATATGTTTTACCATATATATATCCATGAGATTGAAAATTTATTTGGTTATTAAGTGAATAAGTTTATTTTAAAATAAGATATTTATAATTTTTTATAACATTATATGATTGAGGTAAATAGTATATTATGTAATTTTATTTTAGGAATAAATGTTGAATTATATTTTTGAATCAAATATGATTTTATTTTGGAATTATGGTAATTTCTGTTATTTTTTTAAATTATTTACATATCTTGGATATTATATGATTAGGGAATATATATTTTTTGAATGAGACTTCGATATTTATTGATGTTATTTGTTGATAAATTTTAACTTAATCACAGAAGAATATGTGATAAAATGATTTTATTTTATTTTATTTTTTTCTTCTAACATGGTTGGGAATATTTGAAATAATTTTATGTTTTTTTATTTATCATAAGATCTATGTTGAACATTAGATGTTACTGATATGTCTTTGGATAAAAATGTTTTATCTCTTCTAGTGAAGAATAATTCATTTTGGGAATTACAATTACTTGTCTCAATCATTTTTAATATAGGAGGAATATATTGTTATCCATTTATGGAATTATTTGATCCATTTTATGTTGATGTCAATTCTTCGGGAATGTAAAATTCATCTTGAATAATCATCATTTAAGAAAAAAACTGACATTATGGTGGAAATTGACTAAATTATGAAATTATACTTGTCAAGTAAGTATATTTCCTTATGTTCTTTCTCTATTTGGTAATAGAAATTACTAAATACTTAGAAAATTATCTTAAAAATGGTACTTTATTACTTTCATTTCTGATGAACTGGTGGTATTTCTCACACTGAATTGACTTATGGTTTTGTCGTCATTAAATTTTCCTTGATCATTCACTTTCTTGTGATCAATTTTCTCTATCATTATACATCATTATTTAGAAATTATGTCTTTTATCTATGATTATATTATCACTTCCCAATAATTTTCTCATATCTAGAATCCTAGTCATGTTCTTTTTCCCATAATTTTTTAATTTCCCTTTCCCTCTTTTGAAGTGAATGTTTTATTAGCCCTTTTTATGATGTGGTATTTCATCAAAGGTATTTTCAAAAAATAAAATAAATGATTACCGATCTAGATATTGCATTATGAGGGATAAATTTAATAATTTGGGAGAGAATTTGACAACTCTATATTTTTAATGTAATGTTGTGTTTGATAGCATATACAACATGAATCACTAATCTTAAATAGACCACAAAATATTATAATTTAAATATGAGTATTATAACTGAACAATTGAAATGGTGGGTCTTAATAGGATAAACCAAATTATGAAATATATATAAATTTCCTATTCAATAAAAATTTAATGATTAATTCTTAATAAATAACACCTCATTTTTTGGAAAGTAATTTTATTCTCCAAAAATATTTTTTCATCAAAAATGGTTTTTTATTTCTTTTTATTATTGAATATTATAATTAAATTCTAGAAAATATA
The DNA here is from genome assembly GCA_963277665.1 of Viscum album. Taxonomy (NCBI): domain Eukaryota; kingdom Viridiplantae; phylum Streptophyta; class Magnoliopsida; order Santalales; family Viscaceae; genus Viscum; species Viscum album. Next base: position 1,950,195,289 of record OY728161.1, on the reverse strand, counting down.
GAAATTTTATTTCATAAAAAATTATCATTTTTTAAATCATCATGTCAAAATAGGTTTAGAGATAATTTTTGGTGTTTTATGAAAATATTTATATTTTTGTGAATGGTGAAAAATTATGATTATTATTGAAAACTATATTATTGAATCAAGTATTTAAATAGTTCCATTTTTTAATTGACTTAATAATATAATTAGTTATTTTATATTATTAATAATCAGGTTATTTTTATTATAATAAAATTTATTGTTTAATCTGGTATAAAAAAAATTATAACTAAAATGGTATTTTTCTAAAAAAATCATTTTTCATTGCGTTTTTTTGGTTTTATTTTAAATTAAATCCTGACCCTTATGTTAATTGAATCATAAAAAATGCATTCAATTTTTTTTTATTAAGAGTTCCAAATTTGGTAAATAGGTGCCTTTTATTTTTCATTATTATGAATACTAATAATAGAAAATAATTGTCCCCATAGTAAGGGTAAATTGGATAATTAAGGAAAATAATAATACAATAAAGACTAAAAAATACATTAAAATTTTTATTTATCCAATTTTGTGAGTTTATTTTTTCCATGTCTGTATATGTTTCAAAAATATGGAATCTTGGTATCATATTTCTATTCAAGTAAAACATGAAGTCCCAAATGTAAATTTCTTCTTTTAATATCTATAATATTTTATAACAGGGATAAAAAAAATATAAGTTTGGTTATGAATTTTTATTTTAAGTATAAATTATTTTTTATTATTTTTTATTTATCTCTAATTTTTTAGTGATAAAATAATTACAATAAATTATTACCAAATGAAACACAGTATTTATTCAATTTATAGAAAAACAAAATAAATGACTCTAAAAATATTAAAAGTAACATAATTTGATTTGATAATTGTGTTCCATGGTTTTTTAGATTATGAAAAAATATTAGGGACATGTGAATATATTATATTTTCATTCCATTATTGTCATGTTGTTTTTAATTCCAAATTAAATGAATAGTTCCATAAACAACATTAATGATATTATATAATAAATTATATTTTATTAAATGATTTAAATTTATTAAAATCATATATTATTCTAAGAAATTTGTACATAGTTTAAAATATCAATAATAGACCATTTATGGGCCAATTTCCCATTTATTTTAAATATCATGGCCCCTAAATTGTAAAAAACATTGGTTGTGTGCTAATGATCAAAAGGTTTAACTGAGGGTTAAAACAAAAATATAAGTTTAAAAAAATACCCTAAACATGTCCATTTTTTATTTTATGTGATTATTTATACAAATAATTATATTTTATTTTATTTATATCAATTTGGTTCCATTGTAAGAAGAAAATTAATTTATCTTAGTTTAATAATTTAAAAAATACAATAATACCGCTACCCACATTAAAAAAGGGCATACCCTCTCCTCCTCTCTAAACAACTCAATAGAAATTTATTTTGGCCAATTCAAGAACATATCCATTAAATATATACCTCCTCACATACTATAGTAATTTTTTTTATTAGATATTAATCCTAGGATTGATTTAGGTATAAACTTAATAATGTTGCCTAAATAAGAGGTATGGTTTTTAACCAAGTGTTTTCATGTTATTTATTATACTAACTCCTTAGAATATTATCCAACCAATATGAGATAAAATATTCAATATCTTACATATACTTATATATTTTTATGTTAATATAATAACCTATATCTATATATTCTTCCATCAAATGTGAAATAAAATTATAGTTAGTGTGTACAGCGGACTACTGCCTTATGAACTGATGTAATTCATTTTCCATCACCTCCTCTCATGGTTTTTATTTTGATTAATTTAATTTATATATATTATATTAATGATATAATTATCATTATTTTTAACTAATATTTCATATATTTTCTTACCATTACATTCATTGAAAAATGATAATGTCGACCCTGCGTTAGTGTGGACTACCACCTCTACAAAGTGATGTTATTAAATTTTCATCACCACATCAAATTTATGATATATATAAGTATATTTAAATAAATAATATTTTATTTATGATCTAATTATCATTATATAAATATAATGTAACATCCTGGTTCTGGGTGCTTCCCAGAGGTGCCCCATACCCAGTTGGTCACGTGGACTCAAGCGCATTTCCCCGAATGTTAGAGGTTGCCGACTAGCAGCGAGGGCCTTAGGTGTGATAGTGGGGAAACTATTCCATCATTAGTAGAGTAATGAAGTGGAAATAAACAGATAACAATAGCAGAAGCAGTAATAACATGCAATAAGTAAACAGTAGAAGAATGAAAGTAATAAACAACTGGAGAACATATATATGTAATGCATGATATATATGTCTAGGAAAGTATCTAAACAAGTCACAATGTTGTAATACAATACTAAAACAAAGTACAAGGGAAAAACAAGTAAATAACTCCATCAGCATCTGTGACGTACCAACCAGGGTCGGCCTTGAACCGGTCACCCGATTCGATCCACAGCAAGGCCCGAGAGGCATTCTAGATCATCCCGGGCTGGCGACAAGCACTAGGGAATCAACAGAGTACAATGGGAACAATTTCTCTCAATGAAAACAAACTAAGTAATATAAATAAAATATAATGCCACAAAGTAAATAAATGACACTGAAAAGAAAGAATGACCAACAAAACTCACTAACCTGATCTCAACCAAAAACTCCCCGTGACCTCAAGAGTCCCTATCCAAACCACAACTAACTCTTTCCCACGGAGAGCAAGCTTGATTCGAACCTACAACAGAAACTAAAAATAGGAAAACACTATAGGTGTGAGTATTAAAACTCAGTAGGCGTTCACAAAAAACTATCCTCAAAATACTACCTTTAAATAGATAATTTACTAATTCCAATTTTTAACTAAATTATATAAAATATGGGTTTCCACTCACACACTTTCATTTCTAAAACAAGTACCAATCTATTTCCCTTTTATATTTAAAAACAAGTTTAATGTTTGAAAGAAATAGGGGCATTACATTTTATAACATTTTTTTGAATAATTTAGAAATCCTAATTTTTTTTAGTCAAAAGGAAAACTGCACACAACACATAGCACACAATAAGGGTAATGGGAAAGTAGCAAATAGAGACCAGCAACCGAACTAGTCCCCTCAATCATCCACCACATAAAAATAAGCTCTAAAAGAAACATGGGTAGAACCTAAGAGCTCATGAACAATCCAAAATGTACTATATATGTGACTCATTTAGATGGAATTCCTACTCTTGATGACATCATAACGCCCAAACTCCCGGTGTTTCCCTACCTGGCCTAACCGAGGGGCCCAATCCCCTAGCAAAGGAAATTCCATACTAAGGTCCACTAGCCAGTGCATATTCTAAACTAGTGCAGTAATCATTCTCAGAATATTCAATTACTATGCCAATTTTCCATGTAAACACATATAATAAAAAGGGGTGAGTCAACAATGTCAATCAAGTAACTAGTCATGATGCACAAACATCACACACAACTCACACAATCGACGTACATAACAAGATCACCCCTGAGTCACCCCAAAGAAGGTTTTAAAAATAATTTATTTTTATTAAAGTTTCAAATGGGCCTTAACCAACTTTAAAGAAAAATATCATTTCTCAAAAGAACCAAAACACTTGCTCACGTGTTAGAAGAAATCATTTATTATAAAACCATAACCACATTTGAAAATACGTGAATTATATTCAAAGGCCAAATAGGAATTCTTTCACTATTGTGCTTCAATTCACCAAGAAAATATTTCAAGTGTCATGTATAAAATAAATAGCTTAATCTACATCAAGTAATTATTCCAAAAAAATAATTATCTAATATTATTTCTATTTTATTAAAAATCAATGAAATATCAAGAAATTAATAAAATCTAAATTTAAAGGTGAGTGCAGTGGTGAACCTACCTCCACTCACAGTCCAAACATGATGACGCGACATGCCTCGAGCGGGCGCACAAGCACGCGAAGCTTACGACCAAAGTATCATGGAATTACCTCACCAATGCTCTGTAGCAGAAGTAAAATAATCTCAAACACAAAAACACTGAAAAAAAATAACTCAACAATTAAACATTGAAAAAATAACTAAAAACATATAAACACTGACTTAAAATAATCCAGACGAACAAACGGTGCAAAAACAACCTCGAAATACTTTCAAAACATAACTCGCGGCTTTTGTAATATTTAATAAACCACTGTAAAATTTATAAAAAAAAAATCAAAGAGAAACCCATAGCTTTACACACCCAAAACCAACTCGAAACCCCATCTTTTGGTAAAATCCATGCCCATGATATACCAAAACAAAACACACACCACTTATATAATTCAATAAATAATTTAAACCATTTATAAAATAATTTTTAGAAATACCAATTTCCATTTAAATTTAAAAATATTTTTTTTAAAAGGTCAAGAAGCATTTGAATACCTCAATCATATATATGTAAAACCAAGACGCTAGTTACAAAACACCGAAAAAACCATAATTATTTTAAAAACTAAATTTACACCAAAATAATTAATCGCATCAAATACTAAAATAATTAATTAATGTTTAAGTACTAAAAAACAATCAATCAACATATTTCAATACTTAAGGGAGGAAAGTGAAAAGGGATCCTACCTCAAACGTAGACGGACTTTCCAAAGACGGTGTGAATCCTCATTCACACTGCAACTGCACTTGTGGGAATCCAAAATCAACCTAACGCAACAAAAACGAATTCACTAAAATTATGACTTAACCCTAAAACAAAATCCCTTACTGAAGAGGGAGAGAATTTTAAAGGGAGAGGGTTTCACGCTGGCAAGAAGGGGTCGCGATGGAGGGTGTCACACCCGCCAGTAGGGGGTGCGCTGGTGAAAGGCACATGCAGGGTGAGGGCGGCAGTGGCTGGATAGGGGGAGCGTGTGTCGTCACGGTCAAACAGTGAGGGGAGGAGGGCGCTCGGTCGGACAGTGAGGGGAGAAGGGTGCTTGGACGGCCGAAAAAGGTGGTGTGTTTGTCGGGCATGCTGAGTAGAGATTTGGCTGGAGACCTTGCTGCACCCCGAGAGGGAGTCTCACCGGCTGGGTCGAGCGGGAGTGGGGGCGTAGGGTGGTCGGTGCAGGAAAGGGGATCTGAGGGGGAGGTTGATTGTCACACGCTGAGTCAAAGGTGCGCTAGGTGCGTCGTGGATGGAAGGGGGTCGGTCTGTGGGTGTGTGGTTTGGGCGGTGCAATGTAGGCTGAGGGGAGGCATGTCGGAAGCTGGTTAGACAGCGGCTTCAAGGTAGGGGCGCGGCTTCAGGGTTCCATTGGCGGGGTGCGGGAGGCGTACTGGTGCAGGGAGCCCGTTGGTAAAGAGGGAGGATGAGGGGGACCTGCTTGCGTCATGGGAAGAAATAGTGAGGGTGAGGGTGTCATAGCGCAAGTGGTAGGGAGGAGGGTGGCAGAGCGTGGAAGGGGGAGAGTAAATGGAGTTGCGCTAGGGTTAGGAAAGAGAGGGAAAAATAAAAAAAAAGAATAAAAGAAAAAAAGGAAATAAAAAAAATAAACAAAATAATATTATTATTATCCATAATAATAATAATAATAACTTTGATCCATAATAATAATATCAATAATAATAATAATAATAATACACATAATGATAATAAAATAACTTTAGTAATAAAATAAAAATAATAATTTTAATAATTTTAATAATAAAAAAAATTGGAAAAAACTTAATAATTATAATAATAAAAATTATATAACATTAAAATAATTCTTAATAATAACTTTAATTGACATTAATTTTAATTATAATATTTATAGTAACAATAATAATAATAATAATAATGTCAATAATAATAATAATAATAACAAAATTATTATCAACCATAAAATTTTCAAATCACACAATAAATTATAGAATTTACCCATTTTAAATTTCTGAAGGCAGGAAGACTGTATCGTTGTCTGGACGAAGCTGCATGGGGTTTCCAAAATGCTCTTTGCCTGTGTGCCTAGCAACGCCAACTCAAAAACATGCACTTTTTTACAAAACTCAAAAAAAATCTTCTAGGACTCTACCCAAACCCCAACAAAATTTATTTAAGGCCAAGAAAATAATAAAATAAAATAACCAAATAGGTCAGGGTGTGAAAATTCTCCCCGCCATAATGCTTTCGACCCTCGGAAAGCAACAACACGATCTAGACCCAAAGATAAAACTTATCAAGTGTCACCCACCTCCAAAAGTTTAAGTGCCTCTAGTTTATCGATCCAAACATACACTAAAAACCCATGACACACAACTCATCCGTAAAACACGATCACCTTAATTGTCACCAAACAGAACCCAAACCAACCATTTCGACCAAGGAACCACCACCACCACCACCACAATCCTTTTTTTTTAATTTATTAAAATCCACTTTTTGAAAAGTGGGAACCGAACAAAGAGTTCACATAGTCACGCATATCCCCCATCCACACTGCACACCACATTCAAAATTCAATATGACAACATTCAAATTTCAAAACTAAAATACAGAAATACCCCCAAAATCAGCATCGAACCATGGGCTACCCACCTCAATCCACATCACGGGGACCTCTAACCACACCTCAGAGACATCATCATATCACCGGCCAGACATCGCACCATCGTCACTTCTATCATGCCTTCACGATAACCAAGACTTCACCCTCATCATCGCAACACTGTCGACCGCTTCTTTGGCATCCACCCCTGAACGCAGAAACCCATCAAAGTAACTATTCGGCATCCCCTTTTACTAGACCACCATCATCATCATCGCCAGAGATGAACCCAACCTCATCGTCAATGATCGAAACGTCATCACCGTCAACCTCCCAAAGCCCGCTCAGACTCACATCCCAAAGTAACTAGAAGACATCCTCACAGCTCCACCTCGGAGAGAAAGGAGGACCCTTGGAACCATAGCAGAGAAGAAGCGGGATTTTGTAGGACAAAAAATGGCAAAAACCTCCAGGAACAGTCGACATCGAAGAAACCCATCACTAGAGAAGTCGTAACAACCGAAATACCAGCAGCAAAAATAGTAGACCAAACCCATCGTAAAACACTCCCAAAAATACTGAACACATCGAGGAAGGAATCAAAGCCAGAAACAGAACTGGGGAAAACCCTAAAAAAATAGAAGCAAGAAGAAACCAGGAAGAATCTGAAAACAAACAAGAAAATAAGAGGAAAAGGTGGGGTGAAACCCTAAAAGAGGAAGAAGATGATGCTAGGAGATCCACGATTGTTGAACTTTAAAGCCCAAAAACTCATTGAATCTGACACTCCCAATACAACCTGGAATGGAGTAGTTGATTGAGAGTTCAGAGCATAGAATAAGCTGCCGGGAAAGAAGAACCATCGAGCCATCACTGAAGCCAAAAATGAGGACCGAACCAGAGAGCATACCTGAGCGGACCAACCACGAGAGAGAATCGGGGGATAAAACCCTATAATAGCCATAATGAAGGAAGTAAATAAGGATGAGGGAAAGGAGAGTGGGGAGAAGGAACCCTACTGGAGCGATAAAGCGGGAGAGAACTGAGAGCCAGGGGATTGGGGATCCATCCTCCTGTACTATATTTCGACCAAGGAATGAATGAACTTAAACCACCTCTAACACTTATTCCCATATTCTTAGTCCAATGAAACTGTTGGGTGCACTTCCAATCCCAACATTTACTCAAGAGGGAGATCATAGGATTTAGTGGTTTCGCACGAGACCACCAGCCACCAAACGATACATGAAAAGAACTCTAATACAAACCTGGGGAGGCCCGAACGGACTCCCCACCATAAGGATTGGGATGAAACTAAATTACTTCTGGTGTAACTCTGTGAGACCCATTGTGGGTCTCCCCACCATAATAACTGGTGAGGTTAACCAAAAATAAAGACTTTACATACAGGCCAAAAATCCCCACCATGAGGGGGGAGAAGGGAATGGCCCAACTGATGGAGCATCAAAACTATCATCATCTCTATGTCAACAACGTCACACCCTCGGAAGAACACAAACCATGTAATGCTAAGGAGAAAGATTAGAACAAATCCCTTTTTCACCATTGGGGTTCTTCTGACTATGTGCCAGCTTTACTCCAAGACCTATGGTTGGAGCACCGATGATGGAAGTATATCTTGCCTCATAGTCAAGATTCAGAAATTTCCTAAACAGAAAACACATACCAGAATTTCACCAAACACACTTCTAATAAAACAAAGGTTTCAAATAGGTTCAACAATATCCATTCTTACAACTGAAGGAAAAGAAAAATCATAAAACTCCACAAGATATGACCACTAAATCCTAGAAACACTACAATGATAAAACCTAAAACTGATCCCCAAACATCACCCTACTTCTACTGATGGGTTGAGGTAACCTTTGACAAGCTAGGTTTGGCTTTAGCGTGCTTCTTAAAAACACCTCGGTAGAATTGATGCAAGTGACCTAGAAGTCCACAGGTGTGGCAGGGTCTCGGAGCACTTGGTCACATTGGCCTCATGATTCCTTGCTTACCACACTAGTGATAGATCAAGGCATTACGCTGTGAGGAAGATGAATGAAGGTTTGAAGGGATCTTTATTCCTCTATTAGATCCACCAAAATTAGGTCGCTTCCTATTCTTCCTATCGCCATCCTTTACACAATTTCCCAAGGTCGGGTAAGGATTTGCTAACTTGTGTCCCCCTACTAACTCAACTTCATCCAGAAAAGTTTTCCCCACAACATCTGAGAAGGTGGTTAGGTTGAGCTCTGCCACTTTCGACTGTAGTTCAGGTCGGAGTCCAGACTCAAATTTTCGAGCCTTCCTGAGATCATTTTCAATAAACTATTGGTCGTACGAAACTAGGTCAAATAAACGTTGATAGAATTTTAGTACTAATTCGATGCCCTACTAAACACAATGCAACTCCATCCTCTTCCTCAGCTTTGTCAACTCAGAGAAGCATTGTTGATAAATGAATACTTGAAGAACTCCCATGTGTGATCTGCTCAGGGCTTTCTTCGAGACATAGACTTCCACCATTTCTAGGTTGGGCCTTCAAGAATAAAGGTATCCAACTTCACCTTCAATTAATTAGGAAACCCAATGAAACTAAAGTTCCTCTCAATATTCCGCAACCACTCCTCCGCCTCAATAGGATTTACATGACCATAAAATAGAGGAGGGTTCAACTTCTGGAATTCCAAAATATTGTCCATAGGTTGATCAACTGGAGGATTTTCTAAGGGTGCACCACCCAAAGCTGCACCTTGGGAATCCATCAAACCGTCATGGGGGAGAACACTAAGGAACAAGGAAAAGATAATTTAATCAAAGCAAGTCCATTTCCATTTCAAATTCAACTTTTCACAATTTCCAAAATAAAACTTTGCAAAACAATTATTAGAATTAAAGAAGACCCAAACGATTCACTAGGGGAAACTAGTGTCGATAGGTGACTCGGACATATGGTTGGAGGCCATACGCCAGTCACGCTGCCATATCAAGAAGCACTCTAGGGTAATTTCCCCGACTCCACATGGCTTTCCAGACTATGCGAGCTCATAGAGGTCACTTTCCCAACTCCCATTCCATTTCTCAATACCAAAAAAACCATAAGAATCAAAGGACATCAACAAAACCAAACATCCCATGGTAACTTGAGGTTCAGAACGAGCAAGGGTTCATGGCATCCTTCCCATTTTTACACCTCAAGCCTTGACAATCCTACTCCTTCTACCATGAAAACCCCAAATAACGATAGGCGCTCTGAAAAACAAGGTCCTCTCATGATCCTACCTACTCTAATACCATTTTTTCACGCACCAACCTCGGTCGACCCTGAACCGGTCACCCAAGCCGATCTGGGGCATGGCCCGAGAGGTGTTCCTGATCCTCCCGGGCTAGCGACAAGTGCCAGGGAATCAACAGAGTACAATGGGAAGGATTTCACCCAATGAAAATAAACTAAGTAGTATAAATAAAATAGAACGCCTCAAAGTAAATAAATGACACTAAAAATAAATAACGACCAACAAAACATGCTAAACTGATCTTGACCAAAAACTCCTCGTGACCTTGAGAGTCACTATCCAAACCACAACCAACTCTCACCCACGGTGAGCAAGCTCGAGTTGAACCTGCAATAGAAACTAAAAATAGGAAAACACTATAGGTGTGAGTATTAAAACTCAGTAGGCATACCCAACAAACTATCCCAAAACACTACCTTTAAATATAGAATTTACTAATTCCAGGTTTGAACTAAATTTTACAAAATATAGGTTTCCACACACACTCTCATTTCTAAAAAAAGTAATAGTCCATTGAACTTTTTAATTTAAAAACAAGTTTAATGTTTGAAAGAAATAGGTGAATTGCATTTTAGAACATTTTTTAGAATAATTTAGAAATCCAAATTTTTGTTGTTAGTCAAAAGGAAAACCATACACAACACACAACACACAATAAGGGAAATGTGAAAGTAGAAAACGGGGACCAGCAACCGATCTAGGCCCCTCAATCATCTTCCACATACAAATAATCTCTAAAAGAAACATGGTTTGAACCTAGGATCTTGTGAATAATACAGAACATACTATACATGTGACTCATACCGAAGGCATGCCTACTCTCGAAGAATTCATAACGCCCAAACACCCGATGTTTCCCTACCTAGCCTAACCAAGGGGCCCAATCCCCTAGCAGAGCAAAGTTTGTAATAAGGGCCACTAGCAAGTGCATATTCTAAACTAGTGCAGCAATAATTCTCAAAATATTCACTTAATATGCCAAGTTCCCATGTCAACACGTGTAATAAAAAGGGGTGAGTCAACAATGTTAATCAAGTAACCGGTCACGATGCACAAACATCACACACAACTCACACAATTGACATACACAACAAGATCACCCCTGAGTCACCCAAAGAATTTTTTCAAAATAATTTATTTTTATTAATGTACCAAACAGGCCTTAACTAAATTTAAAGAAAAATATCATTTCTCAACAGAACCAAAACACTTTCTCACATGTTAGAAGAAATCATTTATCATCAAACTAGAACCACATTTGAAAATCCATGAATTATGTTCAAAGGACAAATGGGAAATCTTTTAATATTGTGCATCAATTCACCAAGAAAATATTTCAAGTGTTGTGTATAAAATAAAAAGCTTCGTCTACATCAAGTAATTATTCCAAAAAAATAATTATCTAATACTATTTATCTTTTAATAAAAATTAATAAAATGTCATGAAATTAATAAATTCTAAACTTAAATGCGAGTAAAGTGGGGGACCTACCTCAAATCACAGTTCGAACATGATGATGTGACATGCCTCAAGTGGGGGCACAAGAACGTGCAAGCTTATGACCACAGTATTGCAAAATTACCTCGCCAATGCTCTACAACAGAAGTAAAATAATCTAAAACACAGAAACACTGACCAAAAATAACTCAACAATTAAACATCACAAAAATAACTAAAAACATAGAAATGCTAACTAAAAATAATCCAGACAAACAAACGACGTAAAAACCACTTCGACATACTTTAAAAACATAACTCGTGCCATTCTTACTTTTTAATAAACCACTTTAAATTTTATAAAATAATTTCAAAGAGAAACCCAAGGCTTTACACACCCAAAACCAACTCAAAACCCCATCTTTTGATCAAACGCATGCCTTTGATATACCAAAACAAAACATGCGCCACTTATATAATTCAATAAATAATTTAAACCATTTATAAAATAATTTTTGAAAATACCCATTTCCATTTAAATTTAAAAATATATTTTTTTCAAAGGATAAAGAGCATTTGAATATCGTAATCTTATATATGTAAAACTAATACACCGGTTACAAAACACCGAACAAACCATAATTATTTTAAAAACTAAATTTACACCAAACTAATTAATCGTATCACATACTAAAATAATGAATTAATATTTAAGCACTAAAAAAAAACAATAAATAAACATATTTCAATACTTAAAGGATGAAATTGAAAAGGGATCCTGCCTCAAACATAGACAAACTTACCAAACCTGGTGCGAAACCTCATTCGCACCACAACAGCACATACGGGAAACCAAAATCAACCTAACGCAACAAAAACATACACACTAAAATTTTGATTTAACCCTAAAACAACATCCCTTTACAAAGAGGGAGATAATTGTAAAGGGATGGGGTTTCGTGCCGGAAATCAGGGGTCGCGCCGGCCAATAAGGGGTTCGCTGGAGAGAGGCTCACGTGGGGTGAGGGCGGTAATTTCCAGACAAGGGGGAGTGTCTGCCGTTGTGGTCGGAAAGTGAGGGGAGGAGGGTGCTCAGTCAGACAGCAAGGGGATAAGGGTGCTTGGTTGGCCGGAACAGGGGGCGTGCTGGTTGAGTTCCCTGAGCAGGGAGCTGGCGGGAGACCTTACTATGCACTGGGAGGGAGGCGCACCAGCTGGTTCAAGCAGGAGTGCAGGCGCAGGGTGGTCGGTGTAGGAAAGGGGAGCCGAGGGGGAGGTTGAGTGTCACATGCTAAGCTGGAGATGTGCTAGTTGCATCACGTCTGGAAGGGGTCAGCCTATAGGTTTGTGCTCAGGGAGGTGCAGTGCAAGCTGAGGGGAGGCGCGTCGGAGGTCGGTCGGACAGTAGCTTCAAGGTTGGGGCGTGGATTTGGGGTGCCATTAGCGGTTTGCGGGAGGTGCACAGGTGCAAGGAGTCGACTGGTAATGAGGGAGGCTTAGGGGGACCTACTCGCATCGAGGGAAGAAATAGTGAGGGTGAGGGTGTCGTAGTGCAAGTGGAAGGGAGGAGGGTGGCGACGCGCAGAATGGGGAGAGAAAAGGGAGTTGGGCTATGGTTTGGAAAGAGAGGGAAAAAATAAAGGAAAAGAAGAAAAAAATGGAAATAAAACAAAATAATATTATTATTATCCATAAAAATAATAAAAATAACTTTGATCTATAACAATAATATTAATATTAATATCAATAATAATAATAATAATAATGATATTACACATAATAATAATAAAAAACTTTAATAATAAAATAAAAAAGATAAAAATAATAATTTTAATAAAAAAAATGGAAAAAAACTTAATAATAATAATAATAATATAACATTAAAATAATTCCTAATAATAACGTTAATTAACATTATTTTTAATTATAATATTTATATTAATAATAATAATAATGACAATAATAATAATAATAACAAAAAAAAATTATCAACCATAAAATTTTCAAATCACACAATAAATTACAGAATTTACCCATTTTAAATTTCCAAAGGTAGGCGAACTCTGCCATTGCCTAGGCGATGCCGTGTGGGGTTTCCAAAATGTTCTCCGCCCGGGCGCCCAGCAACGTCAACTCAAAAATGCGCACTTTTTGACAAAACTCAAAAAAATCATTTGGGATTCAACCCAAACCCCAAAAAAAATTATTTAAGGCCAAAGAAATAATAAAATAAAATAACTGAATAGATCAGGGAGTGATAGTATCGTAAGCCTTAGCTTGGTCCCATGCTCTCCAACTCCACAGCAGTCAAGTACCTGACATAGAAGGGTTCTTTCCCTTATCTATACCTATAGTAATATAATCATTTTGGGCCCAAAATCATGACCCAAACACGGTGTAAGACGAATCCCAGTAGGCAACCACCCAAAGATATATGCCTAATAGTTAGTGAATATATATGGCAGGAAATTAGAAAAATGAAGTAGTAAACAAGGAAGTACTCAAAAGTAAACAAACCTACATTTTCAATTGAATTCATTTTCACATATCAAGTAAGCAACTGCACAGATACAAGTAACCCTCTGGGAATTACTCACAGCCTAACCCCTCTGGTTTAACAAACCAAACAAAAGAAACCCTCTTGGAAGTATTCACAGTATAACCCCTCTGGTTCAGCTTTAGAAAAGACTCTCTGAGGAAGCACTCACCATCAATTCCCCCTTGTGGTCTCGTATCAGTAATTATAGACACTATGAGGAAGCACTCAATGTCCAATTACCCATATGGTCTTACAACATGGAACTACATAAACTCTGAGGGGTCACAAATTCCATCCCCCCTATGGTCTTGCAATGTAAAAGTAAACAGACACACTAGAGAATCCCTCAGCATCCATTCCCCCTATGGTCTACTACATCAGGTTCCCACAGCACTGTGTAAGTCAAATGTACAAAACGATGTTCAACATACAAAGTAAACTTTAAGAACTACTTGGCTAAAAACTTTCAAGAACTAATTGGTTAAATATCAACAAGCATATAACAGCATCAGATAATATCACTTCATCCTAACAACACTAGGCATGGAAAACAAACAGCCTAACTGGAAAAGCTAGAGCAAATGTTCAAATTCAAAACAAACTTGGTAAACACATCCATAGCATGTAAAATAACCTTATTCATAATCAAACATCCTCTACTCAGGGACACAAGGCATAGCAGGCATTAACAGGGCTAAAATCCCTAAACACGCAATACCCCAAACTAGGGTATTGGAAACTTTTGCATATATAATTCAAATACAAACTATGGAAAGGCACAAACCACCTACCCTCGTGTTGTACAATCAATATACTCCAGCTTCGGCCCTTGAATCGGCCTAGAACGATGTAGATCTACAAAAACGTCTAAAACATTCAACCAAGGATATCTCACAAAAGGATAGAAATCAGAAAACGATGCTCTAGAAGAAGGAAGAGCTCACCTTAAAAATTCCAACACAATCAACAGCGGCTGATTTGGAGCATGGATGGTTGATCAGGGGCTTGGAGAAGAATCCTCGCTCCCGCCCGCTCCTGGATGAGACGGATCCAGAAGAAGGGTTTTCTGCCAATTAGACACGACCTCGATCTATTTAATGAAATAAAAAATTAAAGTACACGTCATGTTCATTTAATGTACATGTAGTGTACATGCCTTAACCAATCTCAGCTTTAGGAGGTCTCTAGGTCACCCCACACATCCATGTACTCAACTGTTACACAGCCAGTACATGGTCACCTGCGGCAACTGGGTACACGGCGTGTACTCCAAAGTGCACGGTGTGTACTCCTTAAATTTCCAAATTCTCCTCTTTTTCTCAAAAAACCAGAAAAATAGGATCCATAATTGAAAAGAAGATCTGAGTACTTATATATAAAATAGTACCTATATTATTTCTATCATGATCATTAAAATATGGAAATGTTACTCATGCATATTTGTATCCTACATTCTCTTTGATTGTAACATAGTTCATTTTTTCTAATGATCTTTCATGATTTGTTTCAAAAAGTATAATTTATTTATAAAAATGATTATTATATGATTATAATAATTATATAAATGATTTAATTATGTCCTCTTTGACTTTTAAAACAAACTGAAATCATTTTGGACATATGATCTAAATATCATCAAAATGTCTAACATAAACACAAATGATTAAGTAATTGAATATAAAAAAATAATAAATGAAATAAAATAAATAATAAACTTTAAAAAGTTTCATAATAAAGTAATTAATTAAAAAAGCTTATTATTTAGGAATAATAAGTAAATATATGATGATTCAGACTCTGCGTAAGGGACTCTTTAGTGTAAAACATCGTTTTAAATGTTTTAAAGGTTTATTTTCTAAATATTTTTCTACAAAGTACATATTATAAAAACCCAATTTATATATAGTTACATGGAAATAAATTAATTATATAGGAAATTTTATGTTTATTATAATTTTCATTCAAATTTATTAAAGAGGGATATATTTATCATATTTTATACGGAAAGTTTTGACTATATTTACAAAATTAAAATTGATTGTTTGATCTTAATATATTAAGAATAAATGGTTTTCCCCACATGAATAACTATTATTTTATGTTTGGATTCCTTTATAGTATTCCATGTTTTCTTCAATGAAAAATTATTCTCTCATTTCTTCTGGGTATTTTAGTTTTGAAAATTATTTTTTAAAATAGAAAATGTATTCTCAAATTCAAAATAGTTTTTCACAATGGTTTAAAAGAGTTTTTTATGGGTTTTATGATGAAGAGTGAAATAATAATATATGAACTTAAATATATATATGTATATATGTAAACATAGATTTAGTATTCATGTATTTTTTAAAAATGTTTCATAATGTATTTTATGGATTTATATTAATTACAGAAACATTTAATATGTATATATATATATTACCTTAAGAATATAAATATTAAAATCATTAAAAATCTTTCAAGGTTTTTAGTATATATATATATATTAGTATGTATATTAACATGTGATTGTAGATATATAAATGTTTTTTAAAAAATGTGTATTGTTATGTGTGTGTGTGAGTGTGTGTGTCTCTCTGTGTTTGTGTGTGTTTGTTTATATTAACATGTGAATATATATATATATATACATTTTAAAATGACATATACTATTATATATATATATATATTTGATATGATTATTTGTTTTGAAAACATGTAAAAATAAATTTGATTAAAAAAATTTGTAATATATATATATATATATATATGAGTATGCATATATAAACATTTAAAAAACTTGTAAGGATGTATATATATATGTATGTATGTATGTATGTATGTATGTGGGTATTTATATATATTTGATATGTATATATTTTTAAAACACTATAAAAATAAATTTACGGGAAATATATTTTATTATGAAATTATGTAATATATATATATAAAACATATGAAATAAATAGAAAATATGTGTTAAAAAATATGAGAAAATCAATTTAAAGAAAACATTTTAATAAAACGTTATTTATATGGATTTTTTTATAAAAAGTAATATAAATTTTTTTAATGTAAAAAATATAAATATTAAAAAGAAGAAATATTTATTAAAAAACTAGCTAATATTAATTAGTAAAATTTATATAATACTTTGTCAAAAATATAAAAAATACTAACAATTAGTAAAAAATCGCAAAAAAATAGTAATTATTAAAAAAGTTGTAATAATTTAAATAATTAGTAATAAAAATTAAAAAATTTATAATAATTAATTATTAATTGTTAAATATTATTAATAAATTGAAATTATTTGTGTTATTTATAGAATATTATTAATAATTTTTAAATTTTAAGAAATTTTTATAATTGTTTGTATATTTTAAAAAGAAAAGAAAATATGACATTCAAATATTTATAAAAAATTAGTAATATTTATGATAAATTGAGTTAAAATTAATAAATACTTTGTATTACATAATAAATAATTTTATTTATTAGTTAAAAAATAAAAATATATTATTAATTACTAATTTCTTTTCAAACCATGTAAAAAATATAAAAACTAAAAACAATTAGAGATTCAAAATAATTCATATAAATATAGTATTAATTAAAATAATTATTATTAATCAATAAATAATTTTTAATAATGAATAAATAATTAGTCAATATTAGTTATAATTTAAAAAATAGTATTAATTACTAAATATTTTTAATAATTTTAATACATTAGTAAATTATGAATATTTTCAATAAATTGGGTAAATATTATATATCATAAAATAGTTAGACATAACAGTAATATAATAATATTTTTTATTAGTCATAATAAGTAATAATTATTCTTATTACTTTTTTTTTATAGATTAATATGTAATCGGAATATAGACATTGATTTTTATTATGCAATCATGATTAGATTAATCATAAAAAAGTCATAACAGATATGGTATAAATCCTGTCTACAATGATGTTTTTGATACATTACCTCATTTTCATCATCAAATTTAAAATTTGTTTCTAAATTAATAATTAAATTTTCTTTAAGAAATGTTACATTAGGATATTCGTAACATTTGCTAAAGTTTTACTTAATCTACTGCGTTTTGGTTTAATGAAAGATTTATTTTTTTGATATCAATATCATGAACAGAATTCAGAAGACGAAATATTTTTTTTGGTTCTTGATACATCATTGTAGAAATTAGTAAATGAGGTGGTTGGATGGTATATTCAAGAAAAAACCCTCAAAATGATATTGAAAATCTAAAATATAAACCTTCTTAATTTTATAATTTTATTAAATCTCTTGAGGAGGCCTTTTACCCAGGATGTTAGAGGAGAAAATATGAATCCGTTACAAAATTAATGAAAATTAAACCATGTTTTTTAATATCAAATAGTTTATTCAATCAAATATTATATTTGGATAAATCATTATTTCTTAATAGAAATACATTACTTGAAAGTTTCTAAGTACCATTTATGATGGTATATCAATAAGTTCAACATTATTATGTAAATTAATGATGTGTTTATAGGGATTTCAATAACTATTAGAGTGTAATTAAAATGAAATCTTATGAAAATCATTTTATTGAAAATGAAAATGGTTTTATGGAAGTTAAACATACATAAATTTTTAAAGAAACATATCAAAATAAACTCTTACCCAAAAAAATATAAATATAGATAATGAACCCCCCCCCCCAGTTGAGGGATGATGATATTGATAAGGGGTGATGAAACTAAAAGACATATATAAGTTATCAATATTGAAGATGTCAATGAAGAAATTGTCCTTGGTGAATAAAATGATGATGATAATGATTGATGTATTATTATTATTTTGATATTTATTATTTTTTATATTTTATATTTGTATTAACCATTATTTACCTATAAGATTTTTCTTTTAAAATGGTTAGACCTGATGATCTATTTTTTTCCTTCACTTCTTCCTGTAATTACTAGTTTTTTTATTTGACCTCCATACTAACAATTATTGACAGGTGAAAATGTTATATTATGCATGGTATTAATTATTTTTTTATATTTGATATATATATTAACAAATAATTAAAGGATAAATTATTATTTTCTAGTATTTATTTACTTTTAATTAATATATTCTGGTGTTTATAATTTTTTAAATTTGATATACTTATTAACAATATTTACATGTTGAATTGATGTTTTATATTATTCATTTATTTTTTATATTTAATACCTATATTAAAATTTTCATAAAGGTAATATTATTAGTTTTAGATTGACTTACATATTCCTGATAATATATTTCAATCTCTCATTTATTTCAGTCTTCCTACAAATGAGCCTAATACATCTTATCTGTTGGATGTTTCACTTATTAGGATGGGGTGTAGTCTTTCTCGAATGATCATTGGGAACCATTTAAGAGAGATACACCTATATATTGATTTCGATCCGTGTTTATGGTGGTGTGTTAAATTTTTTATGATATTTATTTTATATTATGTTTTGGTATTAGTTTTGGTAATAATATTCTTATTATTTTTATTTTTATTTACATTTTTTCATATTTTGTTGTTCGGAAAGCTAATGATATTTTATGAAATAATTTTTCTGATCCATGAGCATCATGATATTAGGTTCTCATTGTCTTTATTTAGATGATACTTGAACATTAGATTATAGATTATTAAATAATATATATTTTTTATATGTTATTTAATTAATGACATATTTTTTAAATTATCCTACCAAATTTATTGTCTCTGATTGTTGATGCACTAAGAGATCCTATACTAGAGTCATGATAAATTTTTATACATTAATATTTTTATCTGTTTTTACAAAACCTAAAAAAGAGAGCTTTTAATAGAGCATATGATGCTATTTTTGACCAGTCTTGAATCTCCCACTGACATGATAATATAAAAGATCATGTATAGTATGGATTGTGCTCCTACTATCTTGAAGAGGTTTTTAGGAGGAGGTCATCATCTGGATGTCATAGCAGTGGGAGGAAGGAGTTCTTGTATATTGTTTGAATATGTATATTTGGTATACATCAACAACATGTGGTATGTAATTTTAATTATTAATGTATATATACATTAAATGTAAAATGATTTTTTATATTAAACATGCCATTATTTACCCCTCTATTACATAGTATAATGTTTATAAGAAGATGTACAATGATACCCATATAGGAAAACTTGTAGGCGACCGACAACACCATATTTTGATAAGTGATTTTTTAAACAAAATAAAATATTAATTTTATTGTTATTCTAATTTATAATTATATTTGAAGGAAATTTATTTGGTATATAATTATCAATCCTGAGGGTGTTAAGAGAAGAGAGAACTTTACCCCACATTTGGGTAATGTTTTCATGAGGGGGATTAGATACTAGAGACTTCACATGGTGTCAAGAAAGAATAGGTTATTGGTATTCATTCGCAACTGACATCTATGATTAATTATGATTCTTCAGTGATGTCATAAGTTAGCATGAAATGATATCATTGAGAGTCATCATTGTGATCTTATGCATAGTATGAGGATTGGCTGATAGATTAGGATGAGTTGATATAGTGGATAGAGAGAGAGTGATTAGGATCATGATCAAAAACGTTAGAGATATGAGATGATGTTGGAGTATATACGATAGCCTTCATCTGGTGTTGGTATGAAGTCTCCTCCCAATGATCATTTGAGTGATCCTCCTCCACCCAATACCATTTTTTTCTCTGTGACACAGTTGGAATTCATGATTGTATAATATTTTCAAAATCATTGGTATACGTTGGGGAACCGTTTCTATATGTTATACCAATGGTTCTCTAAACCATTAGCTAAATATCATTCAAAATGTAAAGGATCAATTTTTTCCTCATTAACATCATTACCTTCATCTTCATCATAATCCTCACCATCATCCCCACCATCATCCTATCCACAATCCTTACCTTCAACCTCATTGTGATCCTCAACTTTATCCTCACCTTCATCCTCACCATCACCATCACCAAAAATGTCATCATCCCGACAACCACTAGGACCATCTCATGGTGAAATATATAACATACACAACATCAACATATATGAAACACAATTCATTGTGGTATATGGTTGAATTTATGGACATAATACTTCTATAAATTTTATAAATTCATTTTTGTCCCTTTGATTCTATTTATGATCCTATATGGATTTGTTTTCCTCTTCTTCCTCGGTCTGAGCCTATATTTTCCATGCATTATCTTTTTCTGAGTCAGTGATACTAAAACTAACATATGAATTGGTCTAATATCTTGTCATTAAAATACTCTCCTCTAGTCGATAGTGTACTCTACCATGGTTTTTATCTCCCAAAAACTTATGTAAATAACCATTTGGCACCCAATTTCTAGATTCTTAATCATCAAGGGTCTCCAAAGAACATTGCTACAAATATAAATGGACTATTTAGTTAAAAAATAGATATTAAAATTTGAAATCAATAATTTAAAATATACAATTTTTTTTGTCAGTTCAGTTACCACCCTACCATATTTCTTCTTTCTTCTAGAATAAAACAATTTTGATTGAGTAACACATACTTTTATATTCAATACCTCACTCTATAATAACATTGAATGTTGAAAACCATAATTTAAAATGATCTATTAATAATGAATTTCATAACTAAAATGGAATGAATGTACTTGATGATGCTATAAGATTTTCTATAATGATTGATTACATTTTGTTAGTATGATATTACTTTGTTAGAAAAGATATTTTATATAATAAATTGGTATAATTGAGAATATTATTAGATAATGATTTCATAAATTATCCTAAAGTGGAATTTTAGTATTCTTGTTTTTATATATTATTTCCATAAATATAATGGAAGTGTAATTATATAATAATGGAAGTGGAATGTCTTTATTAAAAAAACTTATCATATTAAATATATGTGAAATATACTAATATGGAGATGTGAAATGTATGCTTGATGTTATCCTATTTTCATTTTATATGATTTTATGAATTAATTTTAAAGGTGTTAAAATAGGGAAAAGAAAGGTTAATTTTTCATTGATGGATATTGATGATGGTGTATAGTCAATATTAGTGTTTATTTTTTTTAAACACATGAAAGAATTAGATTTTTTTGTTTATTTTTTTAAATAATGGTATTGTTTAGTTTGCATGAGAGTATGTAAGTTCATCTTGGTTTTTATCCTTCTTTTTCACATTGAGTTTTATATGGTATAATTTTATTTAATTATTTTCAATTAAATTTGGTTATGTATGGTTAAATTCAATTAATTTTTGTTCAACTATATTCAATTTCAATTAATGAAATATCATATCATTATGTTCACATTATTTTCTCATTTCAATTTAGTTTTTTTATTCTGAATCAGGATTATATATTTTGATTCACCTATATTTTTTATAACATTTCAATTCAATTTGATTAAGTTTTTTCATCCCTCGTATGATTTAATTTGTTATATGTTACTTTATATTCATTTAGTTGTGTTATATTTTATTTTATTTATGTCAATTAAATTCAATTTCAAATTATTTCTATTAGTGTGATTTTTTTTTCATTTTGTATTCACTTTTTGGATCATGTTCATACTAGTACATTTAGGTTTTTTATTTTCATGTTAGGTTCGCTTCTAATTTGATTTGTTCAATTTCATCAGATTCGAGTAATTTCAATTGGGTATTATTAATTTTTTTAGTTATTGATCTACTTATGTTTTGTATTGGTTGGTTCATGATGCATTTATTTGGTTTTGTGAGTTCATTATTGGTTTTTTAGTTTCATATTCATTTTGTTTCGGCTAATTAAGGTCTAGTTGTGTCATATATATTTGGTTTTTCTTGATTAAACATATTATAGTTATGTTATATTTTATTTTTTACACTTATGAAAAAAAATTACTTTTAAATAAATTTAATTATTTATTGATGGATTATATTTTTTTGGTAAAATTGGGGTTAGAATTGTGGGGATAATTTAGTATTATTCAATATAATTAAATTATATTCTAGTATAATTTTTTTAGTTTGTTTGATTATGGTTTGGTTTGGTTTAGGTAAAATTATTTCAATATATTTTTCCTTGGTTGGTTTCTATTTGATTCACTTTGGATTATTAACTGTAAGGATTTTTTATTTTACATTGGTTCTTTTTATTTTAGTTTATTTTTTTATATTTTATTCTAATCATATTCGGTTACATTCAATTGTGTTTATTTTATAAAGTTTTACATCTGTTTGATCATGTTTTTATAGATTTAGTTTTGTTTAGTTTCATATTTTAATCTCCCTATAATGTGGTTCATTCCATTTATAGTTCAATATTAGGAAAATATTTTTTTTAATAAAAAGGTAATCAATTTCCAAAACAAACATGAGATTTTACACCTTTTAAACTATCACTGAATGGATGTCTATCGAGATTAGGCATGAGACCCCATAATCCCCAAAAACATTTATTTTTTTGAGTCCATCAATCACAGAACATATGATGGATTGATGTTTATACTAGGTTCATCACCTAGTTTAAATTATATAGATGACTTTAAACGGTCCATATAGGACCACAAAATTATGTACTACCACTCTGATATGAGTCAAGTGATGAATTATTATTGTTTCCTTAGATTTATAAATTCAATTTATTATATAATGAGGTAGGTTTAATCCTCTTATATATCTATAAATATAATAGAAATATTATTATAGGAATCGTTTAAAGTGAATTCATTCCTGCTTCTAATATATGGGATTATTCAGAGAAAATCCCGCTTTTGGCAACAATGTTATGGGAAGATACTAAGAACTATAATAAAAATAACATTTAACTATACCTTTACATAATTTCAAGGATTGGGTTAAAATATTCTTGGATCCATGAATGTAAATTTTAATGGTTAAAAGGAAAATAGGAAGCCCAATTATCCAAACTTAATGATAAAGGGTTTCTATAAATAACTACAAAGTGTGTATATACACCGAATGTTGCATCCAAGTTGCGTTTAGAGTATGGGGCCATCTAAAATTAGCATGATTCGTACTCATTTTTTTATATTGGGTGTTGATTTTAAATCATATAATATTTTATAGGTTTTTAGAGAAAACAATTTTTTTATTACTATGATGTTAGCATATGGTCAACATATTAATTTTATATTTTTAATTCTAGAGAATAATCCATGGATGCTTGATCACATCATTTAGGTGAAATAATTATTTTTTATAGTCCCCATATATAATTTTTTAATGGTTTTGTACTTTTGAAACTTGGGGGAAATAATTTTCATAATATTATTACCATTCCTTGATCCAAATTTTTACTATAATAGAGGAACATTGTCATAATGTTGTTAATGTCAATGAATAATGATGTTCTTATAGTCATTCCATGCCTCCATTATAGGATCACTTTTTCCCATAAGATGAATCAACTGGAATAATGATTGATAATGATCATTATAGTTATTAGTATCACTTATACATGACATAATTTCATGATTGGGTGATCACTACATTTATTGATGATTAAATTGTTTATGATCCCTAAAAATATTTATGTTTTCTAAAAAAAATATTTAAAAGTAATTAAATTCATAACCCCATTATAAGATTTATTAGGAAAATAATTTATTGATTATGTTCTCATTTCAGTTTATTTTGGAATGTGAGGGAACAAGGGTTAATGTTATCATAATATTATTTTATGTCACCATTGGTCTATTCCTTGTATAAGCATAAACATGTGAAAATTCATATTCATGTGTATTGTTGATAGAGAAAGTCATTTAGGTAATAAAAACACATATTCCATTACTAAAATTGATAAATAATGATACGATAGAAGAAAAAAGAGGGTCATATCCTTATATAATTATATCAGTTCTTAAGGGAGAGGGATTCCATGGAAATTTTATTAGTAACTGGTGACTTCTAAGAAATGTGATTGTAGGCTTCAAATGAGCAGCTTGTACTAGTTGTTCCATGGTTCAAACACGATCGTCCCATATATATTATATGAAATAGGGTGACCATTTTCATTGTAAATTGTATTTCAATAGGGAAGACTATTCCATTATTTACCCCATGGTGGAAGGTAAAATCCCTATTGTGGAGTGCATTATTCTTAGGCTAGGAATGAAAAATGAGGATTGTCAATGTCGAAAATAGCTATAGTGAAACACCCAAGTTGGGTGTTTTGATCAGTGTAGCACTTATGGGATACTAGCTATGGTAAATAGGGGGGAGGGAATAAATTTCCAGGTGGGATGTTTCACTAGACAATTATGGGGTATAAAGATGTTCTGACTTTTATTTTTATTTTTTATATTTATACATGATATTCAAAAGAAATTTCATGTTTTGTAAAATGGAGAAATTTTTTATACATATTCCACATAAGACTATTTTTTATGATACATTAGTGTAATATTAAAATATTTGTACAATGTAGTTTGGAAAAAAATTTACTGGATGCGTACATATTCTATTTAAGGGATGAAGATACAAAAGTTTTATTTTTTAATAAAAACATTAAATATGATTTTAATTTTTAAGTTTTTTATTATAGTTATTTGTAGTCATAGAATGTTGTAGATATGAATTTATATATGTAATCATTGGTTTATTTCTATTTAGGTAAAAAAGATGAGTTA
Organism: Viscum album; assembly: GCA_963277665.1. Taxonomy (NCBI): domain Eukaryota; kingdom Viridiplantae; phylum Streptophyta; class Magnoliopsida; order Santalales; family Viscaceae; genus Viscum; species Viscum album. The sequence goes on along the minus strand of OY728161.1, from coordinate 1,950,169,790 downwards.
AAAAACCGTAAAAAATATTATAAAATAATCTAAATAATAAATTTTCTAATATGCTCACAAAAATAACAATATTAATCTTAAAATTTTAATACACACTAAATACATTAAATAATAATCTAAAGAAAATAAATGATAATTTTTCTATACCAAATAGAAATGGATTGAAATATGGAGGAAACAAAATAATGTGAATGTCTTAAAAAATGGAACTCGTAAGAGGCATTCCACTCTCTTTTCTCCATAGTATCCTAACTAAAACATATAACATTCAAACATTATTAAGATATAGTATATGGATTCAATAAGAAAAAATTCTATAAAAAACACCCTTTTACAATTCCCTTTAATAATTATATCTTCAAAATAACCTAAACTATGTAATTGTTTAATATAGTGGTTTTGAAAAAAAATTATATGGAATCCAAATAATTTATAATTGAATCTAAAAAAATTTTAAATAGAAAAATTATAAACTATTGTCATGATGGATTCCTATAAACATCCGACATCATAGTCCCCCCTAGAGTGTATAGGTACTTCATATCATCCTTGTTTATTTATTTATTTTTAATTATTCCTAAAAATTAATTTTAAATATTCTAATTCTAATTATTATTGAAAATAATGGGAAATTTCAATCAAAACAATAAAATTTTATTAATACAAACAACTTAGTTCTTCTCCAATAACCAATCATTTATTGATAATACATTACAGGACACTCCATTATGATAGGTGTGTCCTCTAAATCAATGCCAAATCTAGTATTTCAACTACTATACAAATCATGCTTATATTCTCTCCACAACTCCCTTAATTCCATTAGTCATGTTGTCCAAACAGCCTAACCATCTGGACAACTGTAACAAATTTGTTACCAAAATATTAATTCATTTATATATAATAATAATATAACATCAATTACAATGAACTTTCTTACCCATATCTACTCTCAATCATTATCCATTGCTTCAATTGGAAAATGTCTCCTCAAGAGTGGCCTAATAGGAATGATGTTAGATTATTTGGAAAGCATCACCATAAAAATATTATATTCTTTCTTTTTTCCAAAAATTTTGATTATCCTTATTGTACTCAACCATTAGTAATGTTTGGCGGTTACACACCACACACATGTACGCCCACACTAGTTAAGTGAATATAAATATATGAAATTAAAAAAAAATCCAATACATATTATAATGAAAATAAATTATGGCCAAAAAAATTACTATAACTATATTAATATCCCTAATTCAATCTGATCATCGAATGCCACTGGATCTCTAGTCCTTGAAGGAATGTTAACCTATATAGAGGGAGCGGGACCCAATTTCTGCCTTGGAGTCTTTGAATGTGTCAATGTAGATGTAAAAATAGCATTAATATAGAATCTTAGGGAGAAGTAATTAAAAGTAAAATAAGATGGAATATATGTGTGTTGAAATGTAAAATATGGATTGGGAATATGACCCATCATCACATAAAGTAAGGATAGGTGAGGATGGTTAGATGAAAATGGTAGTCAAAATATGTGTAGCCTAAAAACCCAAGGTACCTCAAATGACACTATGGGATAAGAAGGTGTGATGGATGGTATGTCAGAGTAAGGGACATGGTATGGCTGGGTATTCCAAGAGGTGGACATATCTTTAGTACCCCACCCCCACCCTCATTTTTTCTAATAGAGCATAGTTACCCCTAGGATCGTTGGTTAATAACTTCTTCCTTGGTTTTTTATCCTAATTAAAAGTTAATAAAAATTATTCACAGGGCATTATTCATTATTGAAAAAATATATGAAATAAAATACTTACAAGAGGAGCCAAAGGAGGGACACCCATCTCTCTAATTATGTGACTATTTTCTAACATCATTTTCCTTTATATATCTTTATTTTTTCATTTCCTACATTTGATGGAAAATATGGAATTTTTTAGAAATACATAACCAAAGTTTAATTCGAATAAGAAATAAGATGGGGCATGAATTAACTAGGGAATACCAATTTTCAAACCAAATAAAGGATACAGAGGGATGTAACAAAAATAAATTATATTTTTTTTTGAAGAATATAAAAACATAACATATATGTCATTGATTAATCAATACATTCAAATTATCATGTTCTTCATGGGCATAATATATTTTTTTCTATTTTCTATTAAATCTAATAAGATTTTGGTTAAGTTATTTGGTTCATTTTGGTCAATTTATTTGATCATTTTCCCATTTTTTTTTGGATTCAATCTTTTGGTTCATATTTTGAGTTTTTCCATTTTTTCAATTTTTTGTCATTATTTTCATTTATTTGGATTTTCATTTTAATTAGATTAATATGATTTAATTAAATTCATTTTTTTTTGTTCCAATTTAATTATTTCAAATTTTTTGTTTGGTATGTTCTAATAAAATCTAATGAAATATTATAAACTACAACTCAAAGAAAACAACAACCAGTATATTTTGAAATTTCACATGAAGGTCAAGTTGGATACAAAGTATTTGTAATCAATAGTTAAAAAATCAGAATATTAACAACATTAACAACCCATGTTGAGAAAAATCAAAATAAATGGGAACACAGATCAATGATTCTATATATTTCCTAAGACAACTTCATGTTTATAATCAACTCTAACAATTGAACAAATGAATTTATCATAAGTAACAAATTGATTGGGTCCAATGGGAGCATGAATGGTGTCAATTTCATCATCACTATCAACAAAAATATGTCTTGGGATTACCTCAATAATGTCCCTAAATTCAGGTCCTAGATTATCTTTAAAATAAAAAACTTTTCCCACCATTGATTGTAATATTTATGGTTCATTAGTAGTAAGAGTGTGATTCATGATAATAATTAAAAATATATAATAAACAAAAAAATTTACATGCCTCATCATCGAATCAAAATACTTTCATTTCATCATAGTGACTTGTCCATGAGATTAATAATTCAATATTATTATTTTAGTATTGCCTCTATAATAAGATTCATTTTCAAATCAAGGTATAATACATGATGCACTGGCATAGAAGTATGTTATGGTAGTTACCATAACACTATCATATAGTGTTCTCGTGTCCATTGCATTTTTAGTGATAATAAATCTATACCCATTGATCATAATTGATTTTCATTAATGAACAATGGAATTAGGATAGAAATATAAAGATATTATATCCTTTGAGATTGAGTTAGCAACCTAAATCAATAATTGAAATATAAATAAATATTAAAATTAACTAAATATTAACATGATTATTTTATTACATTAACACTTCTACATTCAATTTTCACCAAGAATAAAACTCTTTGCTTTGAAAATTCTCTCTCCTACTTACAGATGAAGAACGATTCTATCTATTTAAAATTTATTTATGTTCCCCTCTAAAAAAATATTAACCTGATTATTTTATTATATATGTTTGTATGTATACATAGATTTGGTATGTATATATATTTTTAAATTGTTTCATAATATATTTGACGGATTTATATTAATTATGAAATCATGTAATATGTATGTATATATATATATATTACCTTCTAAATTTAAATATTAAAATCTTTAAAAAATATTCAAGGTGTTTACTATATATATATATATATATATATATTAGAATGTATATTAACATGTGAATATAGATATATAAATGTTTTTTAAAAAAAATAATTATTTTATATGTGTGCGGGTGTGTTTCTATGTTTGTGTGTCTGTGTGTGTGTTTTTATATTTATATCTGAATATATATATATATATATATATGTTTTACAAAAACACATACTATTATATATATATATATATGATATGTATATTTTTTTCAAAAACAAGTAAGAATAAATTTGATTAATAAATTTTGTAATATATATATATATAAACATATGATTATGCATATATAAACATTTAAAAAACATGTAAGGATATATATATACACAAATGTATATATTAACGTATGTATAAAGATTTGATATGTATATTTTTTTTAAACCTATAAAAATAAATTTGGTGGAAATATATTTTATTTTTAAATTGTTTAATATATAGATATAACACAAGAAATAATTAAGAAAAGTGTGTTTTAAAAAAATATGAGAAAATCATTTTAAAGAAAACATTTTACAAAAATGTTATTTATTAGTATATTTTTAAAAAAATAATATAAATTTTTTTAATGTTATAATTATAATTATTAAAAATAAGAAATATTTATTAATAACTTATCTAATATTAATTAGTAAAATTTTATAATACATTGTAAAAAATATAAAAAATTCTAACAATTCGTAAAAATTCTCAAAAATTAATAATTATTAAAAATGTTATCATAATTTAAATAACTAGTAATAAAAATTATGTAAATTTTAATAATTAATTATTATTTTTTAAATATTATTAATAAATTCTAATTATTAGTGTTAATTACAAAATATTATTAATAATTTGGAAATTTTAAGAAATTATGATAATTGTTTATATATTTTTAAAAGAAAAGAAAATATGACATTCTAATAATTATAAAAATATTAGTAATATTTATGAGAAATTGAGTTATAATTAATAAATACTTTTTAATACATGATAAATGATTTTATCTTTCAGTAAAAAAATAAAAAAAATATTAATTAATAATTTAATTTCAAACCATGTAAAAAATATAAAAACTAAAAACTATTTGAGATTCAAAATAATTCGTATAAATATAGTATTAATTAACATAATTATTATTAATCAATAAATAATTTGTAATAATTAATAAATAAATAGTCAATTTTAGATATAATTAGTAAATTTTAGTAGTAATTGCTAAATATTGTTAATAATTTGAAAATGATAGTAAATTATGATAATTTTTAACAAATTGGGTAAATAATATATATCAAAAACTAATTAGTCATAATTATAATATAATAATATTTTTTGTTAGTCATAATGAGTAATAATTATTCTTGTTGTTGTTGTTTTTATAAATGAATATGTAATCTAGAAGTAGACATCGGTTTTTATTACGTGATCATGATTAGATTAATCATCAAAAAAATCCTAACAAATATAGTATAAATTCAATCTACATTGAGGTTGTTGATGCATTTACATCATTTTCATCATCAGATTGAGAATTTTCTTCTAAATCAATAATTAAATTTCCATGTATGAAATGTCAAATAAGGATATTCGCAATGTTTGATAAACTTGTACTTAATCTAATGTGTTTTGGTTTAACGAAAGATTTAATTTTTTGATATCAATATCATGAAATGAATTCAGAAGACGGTATAAATTTTTTGGTTCTTGATACATCATTTTATAAATTAGTACATGAGGTTGTTACCAAGTCTATTCAAGAAAAAACAACTCTGAATGATATTAAAAATCTAAAATATGAACCTTCTTAATTTTATAATTTTTTGAAATCTACTAAGGAGGCCTTTTACTCGAGATGTTAGAGGAGAAAACATGAAGCTATTACAAAATTAATGGAAAATAAATCATATTTTTTAATGTTAAATAGTTGATTCAATCAAATATTATCTTTGGATAAATCATTATTTCTTAATAGAAATACATTACCTACATGTTTCTATGTACAATTTTTGATGGCATGTCAAGCAGATCAACTTTATTATATAAATTAATGAGGTGTTTATAGGGATTTCAATGACTGATAGAGTTTAATACAAATGAAATCTCATGAAAATTAGTTTATTGAAAATGAAAATGGTATTTTGAAGTGAAACATACTAAACTTTTAAAAGAAACATACCAAAATAAACTCTTACCCAACAAAATATAAATATAGATAATGAAACCCCCCCAGTTGAGGGATGATGATATTGATAAGGGATGATGAAACAAAAATATGGATATAAAATATCAATGTTGAATATGTGGATTAAGACATTGTCCTTGATGAAGAAGAAGATGATGATGATGATGGATGTATTATTTTTTGGTATTTATTAGTTTTTTTATATTTAATATTTGTATTGACCATTATTTACCTATAAGGTTGTTCTTTTCAAATGGTTGGACCTGATGATCAATTTTGTTCCTTCTCTAATACCAGTAATTATTAGTTTTTTATATTTGACATCCATACTAACTATTATTAACAGGTGATAATATTATATTATATATTGTATTAATTATTATTATTTTTATTTGATATATATATTAAAAAATAAATAAAGGATAAATTATTATGTTTTAGTATTTATTTCAAAGTCAATAATATATTCTGTTGTTTATAATTTTATTAAATTTCATATACATATTAACAATATTTACATGTTAAATTATTGATTTATATTATTTATTATTTTTTTATATTTAATACATGTATTGATACTTTCATAAAGGTAATATTATTATTTTTAGATTGTTGTACATGTTCCCGATAATATATTTCATTCTATCGTTTATTCTGTACTTTCTACTAATGAGCTTGATTCATTATAGATGTAGGATGTTGCACCTATTAGGATGGGGTGTGTTCTTGTTCAAATTATGATTGTGGACCCTTTCGTAGAGAGACACGCATATCTTGATTTTGATCCTTGTTTATAGTGGTATGTTGCAGTTTTTAAGATATTTATTTTATACTATGTTTTTTTATTAGTTGTGGTAATAATATTCTTATAATTTGTCTTTATTTGAACATTTATTCACATTTAGATATTGGGAATGCTATTGAGATTATAATAAATAACTTTTATGATCCATGGGCATCATGATATTAGGTTCCCATTGTCTTTATTCAAATGATACTCAACCACTGGATTGTAAATTATTAAATAATATATTTTTTTAAAAATTTATTTAACTACTGCCATATTTTTTTAAATTCTCTTACCAAATTTATGGTCTCAAATTGTTGGTTCACTGAGAGATCCTATCCAAGAGGTGTGAGAAATTTTTATACATTAGCATTTTTATCATTTTGTACACAACCCCAAAAAGAGATCTTTGAATAGAGTATCTGATGTTATTTTTGACCAGTCTTGATTCTCCCACCAACAAGACTATATCTCAAATCAAGTATGGGATGGATTGTGCTCCTATTATCTAAATGATATTTTCTGGAGGAGGTCATCATCTGGATATCAGAGTAGTGGGAGGAAGGAGTTCCTATATATTGTGTGAATATGTATATTTGGTATACATCAATGACATATGGTAAGTAATTTTAATCATTAATGTATATATACATCAAATGTAAAATGTTACTTATATTTTATGGGCCATTATTGACCCCTCTATTACATATTATAATGTTTATAGGAAGATGCACAATGATCCCCATATAGGAAAACTTGTAGGAAACTGACAACACCATATTTCGGTAAATAATTTTTTAAAAATTTACTAATATTAATTTTATTATTATTTTAATTTATAGTTATATTTGAAGGAAATGTATGAGGCAGTGACTTCTCAATCATGACGGTGTCAAGACAAGAGTGAACCTGACACCACATGTGGGTCAAATTTTGATGAGGTGGATTGGATACCAAAGATGTCTCATGGTGTTATGAAATTATAGGTGATTGGTATTCATTCACAACTAACACCTATGATTAATTATGATTCTTCTACGCTATCATCAGTCAGCTCGAAGGGAGATCATTGAGAGTCATCATCATGATGTTATGAATAGAATGAGGAGTGGTTGAGAGATCAGGATGAGTTGAGATAGTGGACAAAGAGAGAGGGTGGTTAGGATCATGATAAACAATGTTAGAGAGATAAGAAGATGTTGGAATATATGAAATGGAATGAATCTGGCCTTGGTATAAAGTTTGTTTCCAATGATCATTTGAGTGGTCCTCCTCCACCTAATACCATTTTATACTATGTGAAACTTCTAGAATTCATTTTTGTATAAATTTCTTAAAACCATTGGTATAAGTTAGGGAACTGTTGGTATAGGCTATAACAATGGTTCTCAAAACCATTGGCTAAATATTAGTCAAAATGTAAAGGATCAATTTTTTACTCATTATCATCATTACCTTCATGCTCACTATCGCCCTCACCATCATCCCCACCACCATCTTATCCACCATCCTTATTGTCGTCCTCATCATCATCCTCTCTTTCATCCCCCACTTTATCCTCACCTTTATCTTCACCATCACCGTCACCAAGAATGTCATCATCCCAACAACCACTAGGACCACCGCATGGTGAAATATATAATGTAAATATCATCAACATATATGAAAAATAATTCATGGTGGTATATGGTCAAATTGATGGACATAAGACTTCCATATTTTTTAATTCATTATTGTCCCTTTGATTATTTTCATTCTCCTATATGTTTTTTTACCTCTTGTTCCTTGGTCTGAGCCTATATTTCTCATGCATTATCTTTTTCTAACTCAGTGGTACTATAACTATCATATAAATTTTTCTAATATCTATTCATGAAAATACTCTCCTCTAGTGGATAACATACTCTACCATGGTGTTCATCTCCCAAAAATGTATGTAAATAACCATTTGGCCCAAAGTTTCCAGCTTCTTACTCATCAAGGGACTAAAAAGAACATTGCTACAAATATAAAAGGACCACCTAGTTACAAAATAGATATTAAAATATGAAATCAATAATGTAAAACATAAAATCTATTGTTTTGTCAGTTCGGTTACCACACTACCATATTTCTTCTTTCTTCTCGAATAAAACAATATTCCTCAAGGAACACGTACTTCTATATTCAATACCTCACACTATAATAATATTTAATGTGGAAAACCATAATTTAAATTTAGATATTAATAATTAATTTCATAACTAAAATAAAATGGATATACTCGATGATGCTATCTGATTATCTATAATGATTTATTACATTGTGCTAGTATGATACGAGTTAGATAGAAAAGTTATTTTATATAATAAATTGTTATAATTGAGAATATTATTAGATAATGATTTCATGAATTATCCTGAATTGGAATTTAAGTATTATTTTTTATATATTATTTCCATAAATATAATGGATGTTTAATTATAAAATAATGTAAATGGAATGTCTTTATTAAAAAAATAATCAAATTAAATACATGTGAAATATAGTAATATGGAAAGGTGAAATGTATGCTTGATGTTTTCATATTTTTTTATATGATTATATTACTTAATTTGATAGGTGTTAAAATAGTAAAAAGAAAGGTGAATTTTTCATTGATGGATATTGGTGACTGTATATAGTCAATATTGGTGTTTGTTTTTGTTAAAAATACACTTGAAAGAATTGTATTTTTTGTTTACTTGGTTAAAGAATGGTATTTTTTAGTTAGCATGAGATTATGTAAGTTCATATTGGTTTTGATATTTATTTTTCCCATTAAATTTTACATGGTATAATTTTATTTAATTCTTTTCAATTCAATTTGGTAATGTATGGTTCAATTAAATTCAGTTTGGTTGAATTATATTCAATTTCAATTAATGACATTCAATATCATTATGTTCAAATTATTTTCTCATTTCAATTCAGTTTTTTTATTCTGGATTAGGTTTATTTATTTTGATTCACCTATATTTATTTATAACATTTCATTTCAATTTGATTTAGTTTTTTTATCCCTCATATGATTCGATTTGTTATATGTTTCATTATATTCATTTATTTGTGTTATCTTTTATTTGATTTATGTCAATTAAATTCAATTTCATTTTATTTATATTAGTGTGATTTTTTTCCATTTTTTATTCACTATTTGGATCATGTTCTTTCTAGTACATTTAGTTTTTTTCTTTTCATGTTGGGTTCGCTTCTAATTATGTTGGTTCAGTTTCATCAGATTCAAGTCATTTCAATTTGGTATAATTAATTTTTTTAGTTATTGATCTAATAATGTTTTGTATTGGTTGGTTCATGATGTATTTATTTGGTTTTGTGAGTTCATTATTGGTTTTTTAGTTTCATATTCATTTAGTTTCAGTTAATTAAGTACTAGTTTTGTCAGTTTTTCTTGATTAAACACATGATAGTTCTGTTTTATTTTTTTTCTTATACACTTATGACAATTTTTTATGTTTAAATAAATTTACTTATTTATATATAGATTGTATTTTCTTAGTATAATTGGAGTTGGTATTTTTGGGTTAATTCATTTTGATTCAATATAATTAAATTCTATTATAGTTGATTTTTTTTGTTTGTTTAATTATGGTTTGGTTTGTTTTAGGTAAAATTATTTCAACATAGTTTACATTGGTTGGTTTCTATTTGATTCACTTTGGATTATTCATTGTATGTATTTTTTATTTTACATTGGTTATTTTATTTTAGTTTTTTTATATTTTATTCTAATCATAGTTGGTTAAATTAAATCATGTTTATTTTTTAAAGGTTTACATCTGTATGATCATGTTTTTATAGATTCGGTTTGGTTTGGTTTCATATTGTAATCTCCCTATAATGTGTTCTATTCCATTTATAGTTCAAGAGTATGAGAATATTTTATTGAATGAAAAATTAATCCATTTGGATAACAAACATCAGATTTTGCACCTATGAAACTATCACCTAATGGATGTCTATCGATATTGGGAATGAGACCCCATAATACCCAAAAAAAATTATTATTTTGAGTTCATTAATCATTGAACATATTAGGAGATGATTTTTATTCTAGTTTCGTCACCTATTTTAAATTATATAGATGACTGCGATTTTTCTATAAAGGACCACAAAAATTATCTACCACCACTCTAATATGAGTTAGGTGATGAATTATTATAGTTTCCTTGATTTATAAATTTGAACAACAATATAAATAAGTGGGTTTACTCATTTTATATATCTATAAGTATAAGAGAAATAGTATTATTGTAATCTTTTAAATGAATTCATTCCTGCTTCTAATATATGGGATGATTCAGATAAAACTTCACTTTTTGGCTACAGTGTTGAGGGAAGATACCATGAACTATATAAAAATTAACATTTAACTATACCTTGACATACTCTTCAAGGATTGGGTTAAAATATTCTTGGATCCCTGTATGTAAATGTTAATGGTTAAAAGGAAAATAGGAATCCCAATTTTCTAAACACACTGGTAAAATGTGTTCATAAATAACTATGGAGTGTGTGTATACACTAAATGTTGCATCCATGTTATGTTTAGAGTCCTTGGCCATCTCAAATTAGTATTATTAATAGGAATTTATTAGATTGGGTGGTGATTTTCAATCATATAATCTCTTATAGGTTTTTAGAAAAACAATTTTATTATTACTATGATGTGAGTATATGGTCAATATATCGATTTCATATTTTCAATTCTAGAAAATATGCACTGGATGATTGATCACATACATTATGTGAAATAATTATTTTTTATAGTCCCTATATACAATTTTTAATGGTTTTGTACTTGTGAAACTAGGGGAAAATGATATTCATAATTTTATTACCAATCCTAGATCCAAATTTTTACCATTATAGAGGAAGATTGTCATTATGTTGTTGATTTCAATGAATAATTATGTTCTTACAGTTATTCCAGGGCTCCATTATAGGTTCACTTTTTCCCATCAGATGCATAAACAACAACAATGATTGGTAATGATCATTCTAGTTATTAGTATCACTCATACATGATATAATTTCAAGATTGAGTGCTCACTACATCTATTGATGCATAAATTGTTTATGATCCCTAAAAAATATTTATGTTTTATAAAAAAAATATTTCAATGGAAGTAAATTCATAACCCCATTATAGGATTTATTAGGAATATAATTTATTGATTATGTTCTAATTTCATTTTATGTTGGAAAATAATGGAACTAGGGTTAATATTATCAAAATATTAGTTTATTTCACCATTGGTATATTCTAAGTATACGCACAAACATGTGAAAATTAATATTCATGTTTAGGGTTGATGGAGAAAGTCATTTAGGTAATAAAAACACATATTCAATGAGTAACATTGATAAATAATGATGAGGTGGAATAAAAAATTGGGTTATATCCTTCTATAATTCTATCAATTCTTAATATATTAGGATTCCATGGAAAATTTATTAATAAATGGTGACTTATAAGAAATGTGATTATAGGATTCAAATGAGAAGCTTGTATAGGTTACACCATGGTTCATACATGATCGTCCTGAATATATTATATGAAATAGAGTGATCATTTTCATTGTAAAGTGTCTTTCAATAGGGAATAAAATTCCATCATTGACCCCATGGTGGAAGTTGAAAGTCCCCTCATGGAGTGCATTATTCCTAGGCTAGGAATGAAAAATGAGGATTGTAAATGTTGGAAATGTCTATAAAAAACACCCAGGATGGGTGCTTGGATTAGTGTAGCACCTAAGGGATACCACCTATGGTAAATAGGGGGAATGAGTTAAATGTCCTAGTTCAATGTTTCGCTTGAAATTGATGGGGTATAAAGTTGTTATGAGTTTCATTTTAATTGTTTATATTGATACATAATATTCAAATGAAATTTCAGTTTTTTGTAAAATAGTGAAATTATTTATCCATAGACTACATAATACTATTTTTTATGATACATTGTCGAAATATTAAAATATTTTTACTATGTAGTTTGGAAAAAATTATATTGTGTGTGTACATATTCTATTTAAGGTATGAATATACAAATTTTTTATTTAATAAGAAAAACATTAAATATGATTTGAATTTTTTAGTTTTTTATTTTAGTGATTTGTAGTCATAGAATAATGTAGATATGAATTTATATATGTAATAATTGGTTACTTTCTATTTAGGTGAAAAAATATGAGTCAAATAATCCATAAAAAATATTATAAAATCATCTAAATAATAAATTTCTTAGCATGATCACAAACATAACAATATTAATCTTGAAATTTTAGTACACACTAAATACATTCAGTATAAAACTAAATAAAAAATGATTATTTATCTATCCCAACTATAAATGGATTGAAATATGGAGGAAATAATATAATGTGAAAGTCCTAAAAATGGAAATCATAAGAGGCATTCCACTCTATTTTCTTATAGTATCCTAACTAAAACATATAACATTCACACATGGGTAAGAGATAATATAAGATTCGATAAGAAAAAAAAATTATTCAAAACACCCATTTACACTTCCCTATAATAAATATATCTTCGACATAACCCAAACTATGTAATTTTTCAATATAGTTGTTTTGAAAAAATTATAAGGAACCCTAATAATTTAAAATTTATTCTATAATATTTTTTAAAATAGAAAAATTATAAACTATTTTCATGTCGACTTCCTATCAACATCCGACATCATAGTCCCTCCTCCAAGTGTGGAGGTATTTCATATCATACTTGTTTTTTTATTTATTTTGGATACTTACTAAAAATTAATTTTCAATATTATAAAACTAATTATTAATGAAAATCTTTGAAATTTTCATTCAAAATAGTCAAATTTGATTAATACAAACAACTTGGTTCTCTTCCAATAGGCAATCATTTATTGATAATATGTTATAAGACACTCCTTCATGATTGTAATGTCCTATAAATAAATAAAAACTCTAGTATTCTAGCCATTATACAACTCATTCTTATATTCTCTCCACAACTCTCCTAATTCCATTAGTCATGTTGTCCTCGCAGCCTAACTATTAAGACAATTATAACCAAGTTGTTACCAAAATATTAATTCATTTATATAGAATAATAATACAAGATCAATTTTAATTAATTTTTTTACCCATATCTACTCCCATGTATTATCCATTACTTCATTTGGAAAATATCTCCCAAATAGTGTTTGATAGGAATGATGTCAGATTATTTGGAAAGCATCGCCATGAAAATCTTATATTATTTTTTTCAATCATTTTGATTATCCAGATTTTACTCAACCATCAGCTATGTTTAGAGGTTCCATACCACACGCATGCATGTACGCAAACACTGGTTACTAGAATATACATATATGAAAGAAAAAAAATATTATATCAATACATATTATAATGAAAATAAATTGTGGTAAAAAATTTACCATGTTTATATTAATATACTTGAGGCAATCTGATCAGTGGGTTCCACTGGATCCCTAGGCTCTGAAGGAATGTTAACCTATAGAGGGAGTGGGACCCAATATCTGCTCTGGAGGCTCAGAATGTGTCGATGTAGATTTCAAAGAAGTATTAATGTAGAATCTTTGGGATAAGGAATTAAAGGAAAAGAAGATGGAATATATGTCTGTTGAAAAGTAAAATATGGATTGAGAATATGACCCATCATCAGATAAGATAATGATAGGAAAGGATGATCAAATGAAAATGGTTGGGAAAACAAAGGTATCCTAAACATCCAAGGTGCCTATAATGACACTATGGGATAAGAAGGTGTTCTAGATGGTACGTTAGAGGAAGGGACATGATCTGATTGGGTATGCTGAGAGGTGAACATATTTTTAGTACCCCACCCCAATCCTCATATTGTCTAGCAGAGCGTAGGTACCACTAGGATCATTAGATAATAACTTCTACCTTGGTTATGTATCTTGATTAAATTTTGATAAAAAATATTCACATGGAATTATACATTATTGAAAAATATATATGAAATAAAATACTCACAACAGGAAACAAAGGTGGTACACCCATCTCTCTCATTCTGTGACTATTTTCTATCATCCTTTTCCTTTATATCTCTTCATTTTTTTTCACTTCCTACATTTGAAAGAACCTTTGGAATTAGTTAGAAATCCATAACCAATGTTTAATCTGAACAAGAAATAAGATGGGTAATGACTTAATTAGGGATTACAAATTGTCAAACCAAATAAAGGATATTGGGTGATATAAGAAAAAAAATTATATTTAGTTTGAAGAATATAAAAACGTAAAATATATGTAATTAAAAAATCAATACATTCAAATTATTATGTTTAACATGGGTATGATATATTTTTATTCTATTTTCAATTCAATCTAATACAATTTTGGTTAGGTTGTTTGCTTTATTTTGGTCAATTTATTTGATCATTTTCCCATTTTTTCAGATTCAGTCATTTGGTTCATATTTTGAGTTAGGCCATTTTTTTCATTTTTTATTTGTTCATTGTTTTCATTTATTTGGATTTTAATTTTAATTATATTAATATGATTTAATTAAATTCATATTTTTTTGTTCCAATTTAATTAATATATTTTTTTAGTTTCGTAGGTTCTAATAAAATTTAATTCAATATTATAAATTGCGACTCAAAAAAAATGTAACTAGTATATTTTGAAAATTTACATGAAGGTCAAGTTGGATACAAAAATATTTTTAATAAATAGTTAAAAATCTGAATCGTAACAACCTTAAAAAATCGTGTTAAGAAAAAATCAAAATAAATGGGAATAGAGATTTATAATTCTATATATTTCCCACCAAAACTTCAGGTTTACAATCCACTCTGATAATTGAAATATTGCATTTATCATAATTAATAATTTTATCAGGTGAAATGGGAGCACAAATGGTGTCGATTTCATCATCACCATCAACAAAAATATATCCTATGATTACCTCAATAATGTCACCAAATTCAGGTCATGGATTATCATAAAATAAAAAACTTGTCCCGCCATTGATTGTAATATTTGTGGCTTATTAGTAGTAAGAGTGTGATTCATTTCAATAAATAAAAATATATAATCATGGACAAATATTACATTCCTCTTCATTGAATCAAACTACTTTCATTTCATCATAGTGACTTGACCATGAAAGTAAAAATCCAATATTAGTATTTTCTTATTGCCTCTATATTAAGATTCATTTTCAAATTGAGGTATAATACATGATACACTGGTATAGAAGTATGTAGTGGTAGTTACCATAACACTATCATGTAGTGTTCTCATGTTCATTGCTTATTTAGTGATAATAAATCTATAATCATTGATTATAATTGATTTTCATTAATGAACCACGGAATCAAGACCGAAATATAAAGATATTATATCCTTAAAGATAAAGTTAGTAGACAAAATCATTAATTAAAATATAAATAAATATTAAAATTAAATAAATATTAACATGATAATCTAATTACATTAATACTTCTATGTTCAATTTCAACCAAGAAGAAAAATATTTTCTTTGAAAAGTCTATGTCCTTCTTATAGATAAAGAACGATTCGTTCTTTTTAAAATTTATTTATGTTCCCTTCCAAAAAAATATTAACCTGATTATTTTATTATATATGTATATATGTATACATATATTTGGTATGTATATATATTTTTAAAATGTTTCATAATATATTTTATGGATTTATATTAATTATGAAATCATGTAATATGTATATATATATATACATATATATATATATATATTACCTTCTGAATATAAATATTTAAATCTGTAAAAAATGTTCAAGGTTTTTAGTATATATATATCAGTATGTATATTAACATGTGAATATAGATATATAAATATTTTAAAAAACATGTATTGTTTCATATATGTGTGTCTGTGTGTGTGTGTGTGTGTCTGTGTGTGTGTGTTTATATTAACATGTCAATATATATATAAATATATATACGTTTTAAAAAATGTATATTATATATATATATATATATTTGATATGTATATTTTTTTCAAAAACATGTAAAAATAAATTTGATTAAGAAATTTTGTAATATATATATATAAACATATGAGTATGTATATATAAACATTTAAAAAACATGTAAGGATATATATATATATAATGTATGTATGTATGTATGTATGTATGTATGTATGTATGTATGTATGTATGTATGTATGTATGTATGTATGTATGTATGTATGTATGTATGTATGTATGTATGTATGTATGTATGTATGTATGTATGTATGTATGTATGTGTGTATGTATGTATGTATGTATATAGATTTGATATGTATATTTGTTTCAAAAACATGTAAAAATAAATTTGGTGGAAATATATTTTATTGTGAAATTTTGTAATATATATATATAACATATCAAAATTAATAGGAAATGTGTGTTTTAAAACAAATGAGAAGATAGATTTAAATAAAACATTTTACCAAAACCTTATTAATAAGGATTTTTTTATAAAAAATAGTATAAACTTTTTTAATGTAAAAATTATAACTATTAAAAAGAATACATATTTATTAAAAACATAGTTAATATTAATTAGTAAAAATATTATAATATTATGTAAAAAAATAAAAAATACTAACAATTAGTAAAAAGTTGAAAAAATTTGTAATTATTAAAAATGTTGTAATAATTTAAATAATTAGTAATAAAAATTCAGTAATTTAAAATAATTAATTATTAATTGTTAAATATTATTAATAAATTGTAATTATTAGTGTTAATTACAAAATATTATTAATAATTTGTAAATTTGAAGAAATTATGATAATTTGTTATATATTTTAAAAAGAAAAGAAAATATGAAAATCTAATAATTACAAAAAATTAGTAATATTTATTAGAAATTGATTTATAATTAATAAATACTTTGTATTACATAAAAAATAATTTTATCTGTTAGTAAAATATAAAAATAAAAATATTAATTACGAATTTTTTTTCAAACCATGTAAAAACTATAAAAACTAAAGATGATTTTTGATTCAAAATAATTCATATAAATGTAGTATTAATTAAAATAATTATTATTAATCAATAATTAGTTTTGAATAATGAATAAATAATTACTCAATATTAGTTATAATTAGTAAATTTTAGTATTAATTTCTAAATATTTTTAATAATTGAAAAATGTTAGTAAATTATGATAATGTTTAATCAATTGGGTAAATAATATATATCAAAAACAAATTAAACATAACTATAATATAATAATATTTTTTATTAGTCACAATGAGTAATATTTATTCTTATTACTGTTTTTTTATAGATTAATATGCAATCAAAAAGTGGACATCGGTTTTATTACGTGATCATGATTAGATTAATCATCAAAAAAATCTTATCAGATATTGTATAAATCATGTCTACATTGAGATTGTTGATACATTTACATAATTTTCATCATCAAATTGAGAATTGTTTTCTAAAGAAATAATTAAATGTTCATATAAGAAATGTTAAATAAGGATATTCGCAACATTTGATAAAGTTATACTTAATCTACTGTGTTTTGGTTTAATGAAATATTTAATTTTTTGATATCAGTATCATGACTAGAATTCATAATAAAATAAAAAAATTTCGGTTCGTGATACATCATTTTAGAAATTAGTACATGGGGTGGTTTCTTGGTCTATTAAAGAAAAAACAACTCAGAATGAAATTAAAATTCAAAAATATGAACCTTCTTAATTTTATAATTTTTTGAAATCTACTGAGGAGGCCTTTTACCTGGGATATTAGGGGAGAAAACATGAAGCTATTACAAAATATAATGGAAATTAAATCAGATTTTCCAATGTAAAATAATTGATTTAATCAATTATTATCTTTGGATAAATCATTATTTCCTAGCAGAAATACATTACCTGTAAGTTTCTATGTACCATTTACCACAACATGTCAAGTACATCAACTTTATTATTTATATTAATGAGGTGTTTATATGGATTTCAATGACTATTGGGGTGTAATAAAAATGAAATCTCATGTCAATAATTTTATTGAAAATGAAAATGGTTTTGTGGAAGTGAAACGTATTGAACTTTTTAAAGAAACATACCAAAATAAACTCTTACCCAACAAAATATAAATATAGATAATGAAACCCCCCACTTGAAATATGATTATGTTAATAAGGGATGATGAAACTAAAAGACATATATAATTTATCGATGTTGAAGATGTAAATGAAGACATCGTCCTTGATGAAGAAGAAGGAGATGATGATTGATGTATTATTATTTTTTGGTATTTTTTTTATATTTGATATTTGTATTAACCATTATTTACCTGTAAGATTTTTCTTTTCAAATGGATGGATCTGATGATATATTTTGTTCCTTCACTAATGCTAGTAATTATCAGTTTATTATATTTGACACTCGTACTAATAATTATAACAGGTGATAATATTATATTATGAATGGTATTAATTATTTTTTTATATTTGATATCTATATTAACAAATAATTAAAGGATGAATTATTATCTTCTAGTATTTACTTACAAGTAATTAATATATTCATGGGTTTATATTTTTTTTAAATTTGATATACGTATTATCAATATTAAATTATTAAATTATTCTTTTATATTATTTGTTAATTTTTATATTTAATACTTGTATTAGAAATTTTATAAAGGTAATGTTATTTGTTTTAGATTGATGGAGATGTTCTATATAATATATTCCATTCTCTCATTTATTCTGGAAATCCTACTGATGAGCTGGATTCATCTTATCTGTAGGATGTTACACCTATTAGGATGGGGTGTGGTCCTACTCGAATGATGATTGGGGACCCATTTACAAAGAGACACCCATATCTTGATTTTGATCCTTAGTTATGGTGGTATGTTATTTTTTTTATGATATTTATTTTATATTATGTTTTTTTATTAGTTGTAGTAATAATATTCTTATAATTTCTTTTCATTTGAACATTTATTCGCATTTAGCTATTGGTAAAGCTATTGAGATTCTAAGAATTAACTTTTCTGATCCATGAGAATCATGATATTAGGTTCCCATTGTCTTTATTCAGATTATACTCGACCTCTAGATTGTACATTATTAAATAATATATATTTTTTAAAATTTATTTAATTTATGACATATTTTTTTAAATTCTCGTACCAAATTTATGTTCTCCAATTGTTGATGCACTAAGAGATCCTAAGTATGGGATGCATTGTTCCCCTACTATCTTGAAGATATTTTTAGGAGGAGGTAATCATCTAGATGTCAAAGCAGTGGGAGGAATGTGTTCCTATATATTATCTGAATATATATATATATATATATTTGGTATACATCAACAATATATGGTAGGTAATTTGAATCATTAATATATATATAAATTAAATGTAAATTGTTTTTTATATTATACAGGTCATTATTGACCCCTCTATTCATAGTATAATTTTTTTAATAATATTTACAATGATCCCCAAATAGGAAAAGTTGTAGGCAACCGACATCACCATATTTTGGTAAATAATTTTTTAAAAAAATTACTAATATAAATTTTATTTTTATTCTAATTTCTAATTATATTTAAAGGAAATTTATGAGGTAGGGACTTCTTAATTATGAGGGTGTCAAGACAAAAGTGAAATCGACACCATATGTAGGTCAAGTTTTGATGAGGGGGTTTGATACCAGAGACTTTGCTTGGTGTCAAGAAAGGATAGGTGATTGGTATTCATTAACAACTGAAACCTATGATTAATTACGATTCTTCTACGATTTCAACAGTAATATTGAAGTGAGATCATTTATAATCAACATCATGATAGTATGAGGAGTTTTTGAGAGATCAAGATGAGTTGATATAGTGGGAATAGAGAGAGAGAGAGATTAGGATCATGATCAACAATATCAAATAGGGGAGAAGATGTTGGAGTATATGTGATAGCCTATGTCTGGCATTGGTATGAATTTTCCTTCCAATGATCATTTGAGTGATCCTCCTCCACCTAATACCATTTTATTCTCTGTGACACTACTAGAATTCATGGTTGTATAAATTTTTCAAAACTGTTAGTATAGGCTGGGGAAACATTGGTATAGGATATACCAACGGTTCTACAAACCATTGGAAAAATATCAGTCAAAATGTAAAGGATCAATTTTTTCCTCATTAACATCATTATTTTTTTGATCACCATCATACTCACCATCATTCTATCCACCATACCTACCATCATCCTCATCATCATCTGCTTGGTCATCCTAAACTTTATCCTCAACTTCATCCTCACTATCACCATCATTAGAAATGTCATCATCCTGACAACCACTAGGACCAGTGCATGGTGAAATATATAATGTATGTATCATTAACATATACGAAACATAAGTCATGGTGGTATATTTTCAACTTGATGGACATAAGACATCCATAAATTTTATTAATTCATTGTTGTTCCTTTAATTCTATTCGTACTCCTATATGAATTTTTTGCCTCTTTTACCTCGGTCTGAGATTGTATTTCCCATGCATTAGATTTTTTCGACTTAGTGCTACTATAACTAGAATATGAATTTTTCTAATATCTATTCATGAAAATACTCTCCTCTAGTCAATAGTATACTCTACCATGGTTTTCTTCTCCCAATAACTTATATAAATAACTATTTGACCCAAAGTTTCCAGCTTCTTACTCATAAATAGTCTCCAAAGCACATTTCTAAAAATATAAATGGACTATTTAGTTACAAAATATATATTAGAATTTGAAATAAATAATGTAAAACATACAATCTATTATTTTTTTAGTTTGGTTACCACCCTACCATCATTCTTTTTTCCTATTTAATACAACAATTTTTCTTAAGGAACACATACTTCTATATTCAATATCTCACTATATAATTACATTCAATGTAGAAAACCATAATTTAATATGAAATATTAATAATGAATTTTAAAACTAAAATTAAATGGATATTTTCTATGATGATATCTGATTTTCTTTAATTATTGATTACATTATGCTAGTATGATATGATTTTGTTGGAAAATATTTTTATATAATAAATTGGTATAATTGAGAATATTATTAAATAATGATTTCATAAATTATCCTCAATTGTAATTTAAGTATTCTTGTTTTTATATATTATTTCCATAAATATAATTGAAGTGTAATTATTGAATAATTGAAATGGAATGTCATTATTAAAAAAAATAATCGAATTAAATACATGTGAAATATGGTAATATGGAAAGGTGAAATGTATACTTGATTTTTCCTTTTTTTCTATGATTATATGACTTAATTTGATAAGTATTAAAATAGGGAAAAAAGGTGAATTTTTCATTAAATATTGATGACTTTGTATAGTCTATATTAGTGTTTTTTTGTTAATAAAACACAAGAAATAATTGTATTTTTTGTTTATTTGGTTAAGGAATGGTATTGTTTAGTTAGCATGAGAGTATGTAAGCTAATATTGGGTTTTCTCATTCTTTTTCCCATTCATTTTTACATTGTATAATTTTATTCAATTCTTTTCAATTCAATTTGGTTAAGTATGGTTAAATTCAATTCAGTTTGGTTCAATTATATCCAATATCAATTAATGGCGTACCATATCATTATGTTCACATTATTTTATCATTTCAATTCTGTTTTTTATTCTAAATCAGGTTTAATTATTTTTATTCACCTATATTTGTTTATAAAATTTAATTTTAATTTGATTTAGTTTTTTCATCCCTCATATGATTCAATTTGTTATATATTACATTATATTTATTTACTTGTGTTAGGTTTTATATGATTTATGCCAATTAAATTCAATTTCATTTTATTTATATTATTGTGATTTGTGTTTCATTTTTTTCACTTTTTCGATCATGTTCAGACTAGTACATTTAGGTTTTTTATTTTAATGTTGAGTTCTCTTCTAATTAAGTTGGTTTGGTTTCATCAAATTTGAGTCATTTCAATTTGGTATTATTTATTTATTTATTAGTTATTTATCTACTTATGTTTTGTATTAGTTGGTCCATGTTGCATTTATTTGGTTTTTTGAATTCATTATTTCTTTTTTAGTTTCATATTAATTTATTTTCGGTTAATTAAGGGTCAGTTAAGTCATATATATTCGGTTTTTCTTGATTAAACATATGGATTATATTTTTTTGGAATAATAGGGGTAGGGATTTCTAGGCTGATTCATTTTGATTCAATATAATTAAATTCTAATCTTGTTTAATTTTTTTTTTGTTTAAGTATGGTATGGTTTGTTTTAGGTAAAATTATTTCAACATAGTTTTCTTTAGTTTGTTTCTATTTGATTTATTTTGGATTATTCACTGTATAGATTTTTCATTTTACATTGGTTCTTTTTATTTTAGTTTATTTTTTTATATTCCATTCTAATCATAGTTGGTTACATTTAATCATGTTTATTTTATGAAGGATTACATGTATTTGATCAAGTTTTTATAGATTCCATTTCGTTTTGTTTCATATTGTAATCTCTCTACAATGTGGTCTATTCCATTTATAGTTCAAGATTAGGAAAATATTTTATTGAATGAAAAAACAATCCATTTGGAAAAAAACAAGAGATTTCAACCTATTAAAGTATCACATAATGGATGTCTATCGAGATTATAAATGATTCCCATAATCTCCAAAAAATTTTATTATTTTAAGTTCATCAATCACTGAACGTATGAGGGGTCGATTTTTATACTAGGGTCATCACCTAGTGTAAATTATATATATGACTGTGAATGGTCCATATAAAAGAACGAAAATTATGTACTACCACTCTAATATGAGTCAAGAGATGAATTATTATAGTTTCCTTATATTTATAACTTTGAACTACTATATAAAGAAGTGGGTTTAATCCTTTGATATATCTATAAGTATAAGAGAAATATTATTATTGGAATCTTATAAAATGAATTTATTACTTCTTATAATATATGGGATGATTCAAAAAAACCCCACTTTTCAAATATAGTGTTATGGAAATATACCAAAAACCATAAGAAAAATAACATTTAACTATACTTTGACATACTCTTCAAGGATTGGGTTAAAATATTCTTGGATCCCTGCATGTAAATGTTAATGGTGACAAGGAAAACAAGAATCCCAGTTATACAAACTTGTTATTAAAGGGTGTCTATAAATAAAAATGATGTGTGTATATACACTGAATATTTCATCCAAGTTACATTTAGAGTCTTGGTCCATCTCAAATTAGCATGATTCATAGGCATTTTTTAGATTGATTGGTGATTTTCAATCATATAATCTCTTATAGGTTTTTAGAAAAACAATTTTTTTATTACTATGATGTTAAAATATGGTCAACATATCAATTTCATATTTTTAATTCTATAAAATATGCATCATAAGGTTGATCACATTAGTTAGGTGAAATAATTATTTTTGATAGTCCCTATCTAAATTTTTTAAATGGTTTTGAACTTTTGAAACTTGGGGGAAATGAGTTTCATAATTTTATTAACATACCTTGATCCAAATTTTTACCATTATAGAATAATATTTTCATTATGTCACTGATGTCAATGAATAATTATGTTCTTACAGTCATTCCTATACTCTATTTTAGGTTCACTTTTTCCCATAAGATGCATCAACTGGAAGAATGATTGATAACGATCGTTCTAGTTATTAGTATCACTCATACATGATATAATTTCAAGATTGGTTTATCACTATATTTATTGATGCTTAAATTATTTATGATCCCTAAATAATATATATGTTTTCAAAAAAACATTATTTTAATGGGAGTAAATTCATAACCCCGTTATAGGATTTATTGGGAATATAATTTATTGATTATTTTCTCATTTCAGTTTATGTTGGAATGTGAGAGAAATAGGTTCAATATTATCATAAATTAGTTTATGTCACTGTTGGTCTATTCCCAGTATAAGCACAATCATGTAAAAATTCATATTCAAGGGTATGGTTGATGGAGAATGTCATTTAGGTAATAAAAACACATATTCCAAGAGTAACATCGATAAATAATGATGAGGTAGGAGAAAAAAGAGGGTAAAATCCTTATATAATTCTATCAATACTTAAGGGAGAGGGCTTCCATGGAAAATTTATTAGTAACCAGTGACTTCTAAGAAATGTGATTATAGGCTTCAAATGAGCAGCTTGTACTGGTTGCGCCATGGTTTATACATGATCATCCCATATATATTTTATTCAACAGAGTGATTATTTTACTTGCAAAGTTTCTTTCAGTAGGGAAGACAATTCCATTATTGACCCCATGGTGGAATGTTAAATTCCCCTGATGGAGTGCATTATTCTTAGGCCGGGAATGAAAAATGAGTATTTTGAATGTCGAAAACGGCTATAGAGAAACACCCAGGTTGGGTGTTTTGATTAGTGTAGCACCTAAGGGATACCACCTATGGTAAATAGGGGGGAGGGGTTAAAAGACTGCTGGATATTTCACTAGACATTTATGGGGTATAAAAATGTTACAAGTTTTATATTTAGTATTTATATTGATACATAATATTCAAATGAAATTTCATTTTTTGTAAAATTGTTGAATTTTTTATCCGTAGTCTGCATAAAACTATTTTTTTATGATATATTAGTGTGATATTAAAATATTTATACTTTGTAGTTTTGAAAAAAATATATTTGATGTGTACATATTCAATTTAAGGGATGAAGATACAAAAGTGTTATTTTATAAGAAAAATATTAAATATGATTTGAATTTTTATGTTTTTTATTGTAGTGATTTGTAGTCATAGAATGTTGTAGATATGAATTTATATATGTAATCATTGGTTGATTTCAATTTACGTGGAAAAATTTCAGTTAAAATCAACTATAACAAATATTATAAAATCATCTAAATAATAAATTTCCTGATGTGCTCACAAACATAACAATATTAATATTGAAATTTCAGTACACACTAAATACATTCAATAATAAACTAAAGAAAAAATAATCATTTATCTATCCCAAATAGAAATGAATTGAAACCTGGAAGAAACAAAATAATGTGAAATTCCTAAAAAAATGTAAATCATAAGAGGCATTCCACACTCTTTTACCAAAGTATCCTAACTAAAACATATAACATTCACACATGATTAACAAGAAATATAGGATTCAAAAATAAAAAATTCTATAAAAAAACACCCTTTTACACATCCCTATAATAAATAAACTTCAACATAACCTAAACTGCATAATTTTTCAATATAGTTGTTTTGAAAAAATTATAAGGAATACAAATAATTTACAATGCATTATATAGTTTTTTTAAATAGAAAATTTATAAACTATTTTCATGTCATATTTCTATCAACATCTGACATTATAGTCCCCCCCAAGTGTTGAGTTATTTCATATCATCCTTTTTTTTTATTTATTTTTTATGCTTCCTAAAAATTAATTTTCAATATTATAAAACTAATTATTGATGAAAAACATGGGAATTTTCATTCAAAATAGTCAAATTTGATTAATACAAAAAAATTGGTTCTCTTCTAATAAGAAATTTTTTATCGATAATATGCTACAGGACACTCCTTCAAGGTAGGTGTGGCCTCTAAATCTATACCAACTCTAGTATTCCAGCCACTATACAACTCGTTCTTATATTCTCTCTACAACTCCCCTAATTCTATTAGTCATGTTGTCCTCACCGCCTAACAATCAGGAAAATTATAACCAAGTTGTTACCAAAATACTAATTCATTTATATACACTAATAATATAACATCAATTTCAATTAATTTTATTACCCATATCTACTCCCAATCATTATCCATTACTTCGTTTGGAAAATGTCTCCTGAAGAATTTACTGATAGGAATGATTTTAGATTATTTGGAAAGCATCGCCATAAAAATATTATATTCTTGTTTTTTCAATAATTTTGATTATCCTCATTGTACTCAACCATCAGCTATGTTTGGCGATTCCACACCACATGCATGCATGTATGCCCATGCCAGTTACTGGTATATACATCTGTGAAAGAAAAAAATATTATATCAATACATCTTATAATGAAAATAAAGTATGTTGATAATATTTACTATAGTTATATTAATATACCTGAGGCAATATGATCTGTAGGTTCCATTGGATCATTAGGATATAAAATAATTTTAACCTATACAGAGGGAGTGGGACCCAATGTCTGCTCTGGAGGCTCAGAATGTGTCGATGTATATGTCAAAACAGAATTAATGTAGAATCTTGGGGAGAAGGAATTAAAAGGAAAATAAGATGAAATATATGTGTGTTGAAACGTAAAATATGGATTGGGAGTATGACCCATCATCAGATAAGGTAATGATAGGTGAGGATGATCAGATGAAAATGGTGGGGAAAACATAGGTAGCCTAAATATCTAGGGTGCCTCTAATGACACTACGGGATAAGAAGGTGTGCTAGATGGTATGTCAGGGGAAGGGACGTGGTCTGATTGGGTATGCTGAGAGGTGTACATATCTTTAGTACCCCACCCCACCCTCATACTGTCTAGAAGAGCATAGGTACTACTAGGCTCATTAGATAATAACTTCTTCCTTGGTGTTGTATGATAATTAAAAGTTAATAAAAATTATTCACATAGCATTATACGTTATTAAAAAATATATATGAAATAAAATACTCACAATAGGCACCAAAGGAGGGATTCCCATCTCTCTCATTTTGTGACTATTTCATTCCATCCTTTTCCTTTATATCTCTTCATTTTTTTCATTTCCTATATTTGAAATAAAATTTCAAATTAGATATAAATCCAGAACCAATGTTTAATCACAACAAGAAATAAGATGGGGCATGACTTAATTATGGAATACCAATTGTGAAACCAAATAAAGGATACAAAGTGATATAATAAAACCAAATTATATTTAGTTTGAATATTATAAAAACATAAAATATATGTCATTGAAAAATCAATATGTTCAAATTATCATGTTTATCTTGAGTATGGTATATTTGTATTCTATTTTCAATTCAATCTAATACAACTTTAGTTAGGTTATTTGGTTCATTTTGTTCAATTTATTTGATCATTTTCCCATTTTTTGGATTCGGTCATTGGGTTCATATTTTGAGTTAGGCAATTTTCCCATTTTTTTTGTTTCATCATTATTTTAATTTTTTTGGACTTTAATTTTAATTAGATTAATATGATTTAATTAAATACATATTTTTTTGTTCCAATTTAATTATTTCAGTTTTTTTGTTTGGTATGATCTTATAAAATTCAATTCAATAATATAAATTTCAACTCAAAGAAAACTGTAACCAATATATTTTGAAAATTCACATGAATGTCAAGTTGGATACAAAATATTTGTAATCAATTGTCAAAAAATATGAATAGTAACAACCTTAACAACCCATGTTGAGAAAAACAAAAATAAATGGGAACACAGATCGATGATTCTAAGTAATTCCCACCAGAACATCAGGTTCACAATCACTTTTGACAATTGAACTATTGAATTTATCATAAGTAATAAATTGACCAGGTCCAATGGGAGCATGAATGGTTCCAATTTCATCATCACTATCAACAAAAATATGTCCTAGGATTACCTCAATAATGTTACCAAATTTATGTCACATATAATATTTAAAATAAAAAACTTATCCCACCATTGATTGTAATATTTATGGATCATTAGTAGCAAGAGTGTGAATCATATCAATAACTAAAAATATATAATCATCAACAAATTTTACATGCCTCATCATCGAATAAAACTACTTTCATTTCATCATAGTGACTTGACCATGAGATTAATAATCCAATATTAGTATTTTCTTATTGCCTCTATAATAAGATTCATTATTAAATTAGGGTATAATACATGATGCATTGGCATAGAAGTATGTTTTGGTAGTTACCATAACACTATCATGTATTTTTCTCACGTTCATTTCTTTTTCAGTGATAAAATATATATACTCATTGATCACAATTTATTTTCATTAATAAACCATGGAATCAGGACTAAAATCTAAAGATATTATATCCTTAGAGATAGAGTTAGCAGACAAACTCAAAAATTAAAATATAAGTAAATATTAAAATTAACTAAATATTAACATGATTATTTTATTACATTAATACTTCTACATTCAATTTCAACCAAGAAAAAAACTCTTTTCTTTGAAATGTCTCTCTCCTTCTTACAGATAAAGAACGATTACTTCTATTTAAAATTTATTTATGTTCCCTTCCGAACAAATATTAACAGATTAACAGATACATACAATTATATGAGATGAGACAACATATACAAGT
This sequence comes from Viscum album, assembly GCA_963277665.1. Lineage (NCBI taxonomy): Eukaryota > Viridiplantae > Streptophyta > Magnoliopsida > Santalales > Viscaceae > Viscum > Viscum album. The sequence goes on along the minus strand of OY728161.1, from coordinate 1,950,140,815 downwards.
TTAATTTAATGACTTTATATAGTCATTAAAAAATCAAAAATAAACAAAACAGTGTGATGTTCCATCTCCCATAATTCAATTCATAATGTGGTCAATGTATATGATCTGAGAATTCCCCCTATTTGGGGAAGTGATGGAAAATAGGGTTCAATTTTCTCATACTACTCTTCTTTATTTCTCATTGGTCTATTCCATTTCATAGTCACATCAGAAAAATACAATGAAAAATATCCATACATTCTTGATCCAAGTAACCTTTCATGATAGAGCTTTTGGGGTGATTCATGTTCCAGAAATATGACTTCAATGTGTAAATATTTCATTCAAATGGATACATCCATAAAAAATAGGTCCTTCAAGAATTATTTTAGCTGAAAGATGGATAATTAGATAAAGGATGGACATGAAAAATGATGGATGAAATATACTCTCTAACTAACACAAAATTAAGAGTTCCTCTTCCAACAGTTTCCTTCAAGAAATGTATGGAAAATTTATTAGAAAAAAATATCTATAATAATGGAATGACTGAATAATTTTCACCCTTACATTATTGAAAATTATATGATGCATTTATATTGGAATCAAATCATGCATAAGGATGTGATAATCATGTGTATTAAAATATTTCAGCTTCAAATATCTTCTATTTAATTGGTTTTAAATGTTTCTAGAATAACCATATAGAACTCAAATAGTCTCTAGTACTTCCAAAAATTGGTTTTCTTCTGTATGTTTCATCACATAAGAAACATATAGAACATTCCATTTACCTTCACTAAATCACACATGATGTAATTATATTTTGATACTCTAATTAACCAAGCCATGTCGAGATTATAAACCATCTTTTTTCATTCAATTGAAATCTAGAATAATTGAAAGAAAAATTTCACATATATTTTTTCAATGTTCATTACATCTAAGAAATGACGTAACAAATTGGTTGACCAATTAGACAACTCAAATAAGATACTTTTATTCTTGTAATTGTAAACGGTTTTAGTGGAAGCATTCTTCCAATTTCTATATTTCATGTGAACATTCCTAAATAAAAAATTTACATTTTGTAATTCATTAAGAACATTAGTTCCAGACATATGGTTAGGTAGATTATCGGTCTATATGGTATTGTCAAACCATCGATGATTATTTCTATATGGATTATCTATGGGAAAGAATCATAGATTTCGAATAAAACTAAAACTACAGAGATATTTAGGTCTTCTAGATCATGTATTATTCATAAAAATAGAACATGATAGTTTTCCCTTTATGCTCCATACAAAAATTATTTAATAAGAAGGAATATAATTTATCATCCACATATGCACAGCACGCATCTGAAATATGTCTTTCAAACTTGCATTGTATTTGTTCACACCCACATTCCCATGATGCTTCAAATCTATTATTAATGGTTGCATGTATAAATTTATTTCATTTCTAGGATCATAAGTAATAGATATGAGTATAATCGTGAAAGTGAAAGGTTTTTTCATAAACACCCATGGAGTATGGTAATAAATGTGTCTAAAAACCGGTCATGTGTTGAGTGAAGTAAGAATCTTTCCAAACAAATTAAAATAATCATGTGATATAACCAACCTCACATTATTTACTTCATAAGAAAAAATAGGATTTTAAGCATCAAATGTCTTCCATGAAAATCCATTTTAATGGTGAATGAACTCATCATTATCATTCTTTCCCTCATTATCATCTCATCACATAATTATTGATATTTCATTAGAGATGAAAAGATTATGGTGTCTATTAATCTATGCAAAATACCATTACATTCTATAGAACACGAGATGGTGTTCCCTCGGCATTTAGTTTCCATCAGGATTTGCCACATTTTATACAATAATTATGTTGAGCAGTTTCCTGCTAGAATAAGCTACAATATTTTGGAAAATCATGAGTTTTATTTTTAAAAACTTCTAGTTAGTCAACTAACATCCACGAGCTATAATGGTTTGAGGGAATATCTCCATCATCTGGAAGTAAATCCCTTATAAAGGTAATAATATAATCAATGGTATTTTTATAAATCTCATAAAAAAAATCATGAAATAGTTGGATTAAAAATTCCAACTTTTTTATTTTACCACATTGTCGATATACTATAGTCATGGAGATATAATTCAATTTTTTCACTCTATCAACATTATAATTTAGATTAAACGAATCATGAGTTCTTGTATCAAAGTATTCTTGGGTTGGAATCCTTTCTTTATCAAGATAAAGAATAGATAGAAATTGATCATCTAATAAATTATCCAATCCAGTCCTCTCATTCGGATCATGAACATTTCAAAATTGAATTTTATCCCCATTTTGTTACCATACACAATAGTTTGTTTGAATAAAATATTTGGTTATATGGTTGATAACTTATTCATGACTAAAGAAATGCCTTATAACACAATTATAACATGGGCAGTGAATGTGACCACTATCTGAAGCATTGTTAAATGAAAAATCTAAAAATCTCTCTAACTTTTTTTGAAAATTGGTTGAGATATGATCAGTTCCATACATCCAACCTCTATCAATTCTATAAAAAATGTTATATGTCATGTTGTAAAATAAATTTAATAATGTTGAAGTTAAATCAAAAATATATTTAAGGAAATGATAATTTTTCACTTTATAAGAAACCATAACTGACGCACTAGTCTATATGAGAATCATAATATATAAGACAAAAAATCTTTATATATAAAAACTACTATATATATAAAACCATGATATTAAATTTGATTAAATTCAAGAATACATTAGCTGGTTGGTGGGGGGACATATCCTTGGTTGAACCCCAAGGCATTTAGTGTATAATCAATAGAGAAATAAAATAATGAAGAAGAAAAATATTAGTCAATAGCAGTAGATATCTATCTAAAATGTGATTTGTCCCCATTAATATTGTAAATATGAATGTTCAGAAATCTCATCATGTGAGATGATCTCCATGCATGTTAATGGCTTAATATGGTATGAAATCCCAATAAATACTCAAATGAATTTTATTTTTCCTTGATATATATAATAACATCTTGCACTTCTTGGAATTCAATTCAATGATCCAATTCTCTTAATCACTTTTTTATTAGTTTCCATGTGTCTTTTTTGAAGGGTAAATATTCTTCAAATGGGGATATATCAAATCTAATCATCGGTTTAATCCATTCCCATGATCTCCGTCAATATAAAATTATTAAATGGTTGTGATTTGGAATATTAAGAGGAGCACTTATATAGTTTGTAAGACCAAGAAAGTAAACTGATTTTACATTTACCACAAAATCAATTTTTTGAAATTCAATTTTTATGTTATATGAATTTATAAATAAGACAGGGGAGTTTAATATTATGTTCCATCACATCCAAAGAAGAAAATTTTAAATTTCAGTTCTAGGATTCAATACTTTTCCACATCTCATAATCTACCCAAAAGTTAAATTTTGATTCTAGAACATGAGTTATTTATATCCTTGCTTTTCAAAACCGTCTTGTATATGGTAAAATTTTCCATAATTCAACGAACAAAAACTCTTATATTTTTACAGGATGTCCCTTCCTCGAGGAATGATCACCCCAATTTTGCACAAAAATTTCCATATACATTTCAGTGTTCTTTAAATCATATTCAATTTACAGTTTTTCCCTTTTTAAATGAAATTTTACTCTACAAAGTTGATGAAATAGCATAATTTCAACAAGATACTTCTAAATGAATCTTATGCATTCTCTCTAGTGTTGTCCCTATTCCATTTGTATTAGTATGAAGCTTTTAGAAAATAATATATCTAGCACTCGTCCTTATACCAAATCCTTTATCCTAGATAGTGGTTATTACTAAAAAAAATTGAAATTATTTTTTGTAAGATTGATTGAAAAAATCTCAAAATGATAAATCAAAACAAAATAAAAAAATATCAATATTTTTTTAAAACTATCATTACCACAAAACTGGGCAAGTGCAGCGCCACCCCTTTATCAGCGCTAACAAAAAAGCGCTGATAAAGGGGGGGTACATTTATCAGCGTTTTTTTTAGCACTAATAAAGGGACCCCCTTTATCAGCGCTTTTTTTAATAGCGCTCATAAAGGGGGGCCTTTATGAGCGCTTTTTTTAAAAGCGCTGATAAAGTGTTCAACTTCAAAAAAAATTAATTAAAAATAATATATTAATATATAAATATATCAATATAGTTATATTGATATAAATATAATATATAATTTTTAAATATATTGTAGATAAGTATAAATATACATTTACACTTAATATACTTAATATATAAGATATTTAGTGAAAATGGCTTATAAAAAATTAAAAAAATATTTTTAATTAATAATTTTCTAATTATTATGGAGTAATAGTCATTTAATAACAAATTGAAGACTAAAAAAATTAAAAAAATTAAAAAAAAGATCCAAAATATGTTGAAAACGCAACTCGAACTTCAAACGACCATAACTTTTGATCCGGGTGATCGTTTGAGTTCTACCACATATCAAATCGAAGCCTGCGACGAGCTCTACATTACTATGATCGGGTGACCTTGGTCAAGGTTTTTTCAAGGCCAAAAAAGGCCCAGAAGGCCTCCAAAACTGAGTTTTTAGTCGGGATACCCCGATTTTTTAACATTTTGTGGATTTTCAGCCTTGTTTAAGGGGGTATTATTGGCTTTTCTGGTGGGGACTGAATTTATTCTAAGGTATTACATTCATATTGATATTATGTCTTTAAAATTTTATCGTTTTTTATAATGCACTGCTATTTATAATCAAATATATAACTATATGTGCATATTTTTTATATATTCACACCTAAAATTTTAATTTTTTAAATAAATAATTAAACATATTTACATATAAAATATATTAGCTTTATTTAAATAATAACTAATATCCATTTTATTTAAAATACCAATATATGAATATTTATATACCTATATATTAATATAACTATATATATATTAATATAACTATATATATATTAACATAACTATATATATATTAATATAACTATAAATATATATATTAATATAACTATAAATATATATATTAATATAAATATATATTACTATATGAATAAATATATCTAAATATATATATAAATAAATAGATATATCATAAATAAGAGAACAAATCAATATAGGGGAGTGGTAAAGGCTTTAGGTGCGCAGGGGGGAGGTCTCGAGATCAAATCTGGGTGGAGGCAGAGGCGCGCGTGCAAGGGTGATTTAGAGGGCTAGCGCTGATAAAGGGTGTAGGCGGTGCGTGCGGGCACTGGAGGAGCAGCAAAGCGCTGATAAAGGGGGGCTCAAGCGCTGTAAAAAAACCCCTGAGATTGGTAGTATTTTTTTAATTTTTTTTAATTTTTTTTAATTTTTTTTAATTTTTTTAATTTTTTTTAATTTTTTTTAATTTTTTTAATTTTTTTAATTTTTTTTAATTTTTTTTAATTTTTTTAATTTTTTTAATTTTTTTTAATTTTTTTTAATTTTTTTTAGTTTTATCAGCGCTTCATTTTAGCGCTGATAAAAACCCCTTTTATCAGCGCTTTTTTTTAGCGCTAATAAAAGAGGTCTTTATCAGCGCTTTTTGGAGCGCTGATAAAGGAGACCCGCCCCCCCTTTATCTTCGCCGGCATTAACAGCGTTTTTCTAGCGCTGTTAAAAGCCATTCTTAGCGCTGATAAAATCTGTATTTGTAGTAGTGTATAATGAATAAAAAAAGGTTCACATGTATGATATTTATTATAAATTAAATTTAAATTGATGTGAAAATTTTATAAAATCCAAAAAAACAATTAAAAAATTGAGTCCTGATCATCGATCATATTATTTATTATGTCATCACATACAAGTATAAAATCAAGGTATTTAATATTTAGCTTCTCATTAAACACGTTATTAAACAAAAATCCATTTATGATAATATCATTAAATTTTAAAATCACAATCAACTAATGAACAACCCCTAGCGATCATCATGCCAAAACACTGTTAAATATAAATTCAATTTCAAGATATAATCACAAAATTTACATAAAAATATTTAAAATGAATAATAATTAATTTATCTTGAGCCAACAAATAAAGAAGCCCGCATTTTTTCTCATAGTGGATGGATTTTTATGCTACCTTCACTAATATAATCATCAAAGATAAACTAAGCTTAGAAAAATTACCCTCATTACAAATGATATATTAAACCCCAAACTAAAAAAACACAAATATTTATTGAACCACTATCTTACCATGTAGAAAACAATAAAAATAAAGAATGAGTAACCAGAAGAAAAATAAATTCTCCTACAATATAAGTTTGGACAACCTTTGTTTAAACACCCACAAGAAAATTTAAACATATCCAAAGAAATTAAATGCAGACAAAAAATAAATTTATCTTGGTGTTTTAGACCTAGAATAAATATAAAATTTATGGTAGATAGATTACCTAAATTCTTTTGAAGTCACTCATTTAATAATAAGGGAGAATGGATTTAAAACAAGAAGAGAGGAGGGATCGGTGCTTGTGGGGAATAAACCTGGATGCCAAATTCTTGGGCTCTGTGGATATGGATTGAAATTTGAGGGGTGAGGGGGTCGTGTGGGCTATTTTTAGGACTATACCAGTGTTTTGTTAAAACCATTGGTGTAGCACCTCTATACCAGTGTTTTTAAAAAACTATAGGTATACAGTAATCTATGAAAACAATTTTTAAAGGTGTTGGGATATTATTGATCTAAAAAACCTATTCCAATGCTTTTTTGAACTATTGGGATATGAAAACCTATATGATCTATTTTTTAAAATAGATGGTATAGGTCCATTGGTATAGAATTCATTTCTAGTACTGTGATATTTTATGACATTTTTGTATTTTGGGTTGATAAACATATTCTGTGTGAAATGATGTATTAATGTTATGATTGTTTTTACTATACTTAATAATCTTTAATTATTTAAAATTTCTTTATTTTAATTATTTTTAGAGTTTTTTTTAAATATATGTAATTGTGATGAATTTCTATATCTATCTCAAATCGCTATTTGTGATGGACCCATTGAAATTTATTATTTAACAAACTTGAGAGTATTATTTGTGAGGGATTAATTTACCATAAAAATATTAATTATTTTTGATAGGCCATCACAACATCATAATCCTTTATTTTTATAAAAAAGAGGTTACATCCATCGTAAAAGGGAAAAATAAACAAAAACTATGGGGGTTTGAAATAATTAAAACCGAGAGTCTCCAATAACAATGTTCATACCTTCTTGCGGAAATGATCCCATGATATTGAAGCAAGTGAAAGATCGTCCAATGGAGCTTTAGTTGCTAAAAAATTAGCTTCCATATTTCTCTCGTGCTAAGTTTGATTAATCTCAATGCTACCACTAGTTAGCTTCCTATTGTTTCGAATTTGATATGAAATTGACTAGGGGTGGAACCAATACCAAGGAGCCACTTTTGGACAATTTGATAATCTGTTTGCACTACCGCTAGAGAAATGTTCCTTCTATTACATAACTCAAGACCAGTTAATAATGCATTCGCTTCTACCTGAAGAGAGATCCCATACAAAATGAAGGCTGTAAAAGCAATGATAACCAAGCCTCCTGTATCACAAACTATGATGTCACCCTGCATTATCCCCGAGCCGCACGAACCATCCATATTTAGTTTCAACCCACTGATGTGAGGATACCATCTGATCCATCGGCTGTGTGAAAATGAGTTTTCAAATATTAAAATATTGTTTTCGGTTTTGCCATGCAAAATTGTTTTTGTTTTCACTTTATTATTATTATGCATGCTGGGCATGTTCGCTGGGTTGATCCTGTGTTGTGGCCCACTTGTTGTTCAGCCTCTCTTCCACCGTGGCGAACTTGTTTTCTTTCGCCCCTTTTTCTGACCATCGATGCATGTCGATCCAACAGCTCTGGTTCTACTGTTTGTGTTTCTTTGGCGATCTTATCTGCGCCGCCCGCTTGATCGTTGTCGTCCACATGTGCTGGTTGTTCGGGATTTGTTGAGTCGCCACATGCTTCGAGATCCTTCCGCTCGTCCGTTGCCCGCTGCGTGGCCCTCGTCTGTTGCGCCTGTTAGTGGCGTCACTTCTTTCTTTCTGCCTCCATTATTAGGGCGCGTTGGTTTTCTTCGATGTGGGTTCGTCGTCGTCTTCAGTTTTCCGCTCCCGAGAGCTCCGAGAGAAGCAAAGCCTTCGATGGTTCGGTGACCCGCCACTTGTACGTCGTCGCCTCGACGACTGTTCTGGTGCCCTTCCGGTGGAGACTTCTATGGAAATCATCAATGCAACCATGGCAGAGATCTGTGCTTCTTGGCGCTTTTGTTTGTGAGCCCATTCTTTTTCTTTCTTGTCTGATCTTTGCATTGTATGTTCCTGGTTTCTTTTTCTGGTCTGCTTGTAGTCGGGGTTGCGTGCGTGAGTCCGTCCAGTTCAGAAGAATACTCCGCTAACTTCGAGCCAGGGTTCATCACTGGCTCTTGGGGCGGAGAGATCTTCGTTCTTGGATAGCTTCTGTGGTCCGCGTGCGTGGTCTGTATTAGCTGCTTCTCTGTTTGTATTTTCTCTGTTTTCATTTGCATAATAATAATCGGTGGTGGTGTTCTTGTCGTGGAGTAGGACCATAAGGTCCGAACCACGTAAATTCTGTTGTTCCTTTTTACTTTCCTGCAAGTTTCATTTTCTGTTTTTCGGACTTTGTTGATAACACATTTTATACTCGGTTGTGTTTACGTTGTGTTTATCTCTGCAAACTGTATCATTTCCGCAACAAGTGGTATCAGAGCCTGATTACTCGTCTTATTTACAATGTCTGTCAAGTTTGAAATTGATAAATTTGACGGAGAAAATGATTTTAATTTGTGGAGAGTTAAAATGCGTGCTTTACTTGTTCATAATGGTCTTGCTGATGCTTTGCACGGTAGTAATAAACCTGTTGTGACTGTCACTGTCGACGATCAGTCCACCACTACTTTTGTCGATGTTGATCCTGGTATATTGGAAAAGGCACACTGCACTCTACTATTAACTTTGGGTGATAAGGTGTTGCGTGAAGTAGCACATGAAACTACTTGTAGCGACTCGGGTTTTTGGCCCTGTCAGACTTTGGAATATTTCTACGAATAATTCCAGAGCTAGGCGCGAAGACGGCGTGTGATTCCGAGGCCCGGTGTGCCCGGAATTAATTTTATAAAAATATTAAGTATTTTTATACTATGCACGTGGCGGGGGTGTGATATCTCCTAAACGGTAGCTCAGAACGGGAATGTGAGGGCACGGTTGCGTCCGGAACGTGCCGTTTACCCTAGGCAGGGTGTAATCTTTGCGGGCGCGGGCCTGCGGTGAGAAACGCCACCAGGGGCGTTTCCGTAAATAAGTGGCAAGTTTGTGTGCGAGCATCGGCTCAAATAACTTCTGAACGGAGTCTCGGATGAAAAATCTGAGACCGCCGTTACGTTCAGAACGGCGCGTTTACCCTAGGGGTGACCTTACTTTTGTTCGCATCGGGCGTCGGGTCCGAGGCTGGTTTGGCGCCGGTGGGCGGCTGATATAAATATCAGCGCCCCCCCCCCCCCCTTTTATCGTTCTTCGCTGTTCTTCGTCGTTCTTCGCCGCCACTCTGCCGAATCGAGCAAACGGAGCGCCCACGAGCTCAGAATTCGACGGCGGACGTTCTAGGAGCGCGCAGCGGAAGCTCGGGAGCGCGGATCTGAGGCAGAACGTCGGCGTTTCGCCCGCGAGGTAGGCGATTTGAGTTTTACAATCCCGGATCCCGTTTTTGTGTTGTTTTTCTTCAAATTTTCCTATGGGTTGTATAGTTCGGGTCCCGAGCTTTCCAAAACATGTTTCGGATCTGAATTTGGAGCACCGGGGTGCTCTCGGTGGCTCCCGGAAGTTTTCCGGCGAAAAACCCGGTTTTCCGGCGGCGGCCATGGCGGAATCCGGCGACGGCGCGGCGGCGCGGCGGCGGTTTCCGGTGGCGGCGGCGGCGGCGCGGCGGAGTCCGGCGGCGGCGCGGCGGAATCCGGCGGCGGCGCGGTGGTTTCCGGCGAGCCTGGCGGTGGTCCGGCCAGAAATTTCCGGGGGTTCTTTAAACCCCCGTAACTCGCAAACCGTAACTCCGATTTGCGCGCCGTTTGCGGCGACGTGACCCTGACGACGAGGCGAACCCTCCGGTGTGGGTTCGAGGGTTTAAAGGTTCGGGATCGTGGCCCGGGAGCGAGAAACGTCGTATAAAATAATATTATTTTATTATTTTACGACTTCGGGCCGTTGTAACTTCTACCCGGAGCGTCCGATTGACGTGCCGTCAGTGGCGTTGAGACCCTGATGGTACGACGGACTTTTTGAGATGGTTTCCGGGTGTTGGGTTTGCGAACGGGGTGCGGGCCCCACGAGGCCGTGTTTTGGCGTTTGCGGAGAAACGCAGCTTTTGCACCAGGAGTCCGATTTTGGCGGATGAATAGTCGATCCTGTGTGTTTTTCCGAGAGGATCGCAATGGCGCGATCCGTTCGACGAGTTTCGGAATCCAGGCGTGGGCCCCACCCGAGCCGGCCTTCGGTGAATAGTACCTTTTTCACCGGGTGTCCGTTTTGGGCGAGCGAGTAGTCGATTCCGCCTGTTTTTCCGAGGGGATCATCGTGGTATGGTCCGCTCGATGGGTTTCGGGATCGTTGTGTGAGCCCCGCACGAGCTAGCTACGGTGAATAGTGCCTTTTTCACCGGTGCTCCGTTTCGGGCGAGTAAGCAGCCTATCCTGCGAGTTTTTCCGCGTGGAACGCGATGGTGGCTTCGGTTTTGGCCTAGGAGGTGCGCAGTGTGGCGTTGTGGCGGGTCGCTCGGGTTAGCGACGTTTGGACCAGCAGTGGTTGAGGGTTCTCCCTTGGTTCGTTCCCACGAGGGTTCGTGTGGCATCACAACCTTCGTGTGGGTTTGTGATCCTCTCGTTGGGATGTTTAAACTGTTAGAGTTGTGGTATCCCTCCGGTGGGCCCGAAGTGGATCCTCTAGCTTCTTTACCCTAGATCGGGTTCTTGGTATCGCTGTGACCACCTATTTCACGGGCAGCGATCCCCTATCTAGCAGGTTAATCCCGTAGGGTTTGTGGCATCATCGGAAATATGATCCCCTACGTGGTGGGTCGTGCACAGTAGGGTTGTGGCATCGTTGGTTATACGATCCCCTACTCAGCGCTTGATGTCGGTAGGGTTGCGGTATCGTTGGTTATGCGATCCCCTACTCAGCGCGTGGTTTCGGTAGGGTTGCGGCATCGTTGGTTCGATCCCCTACATCGCGAGTTATACCAGATAGGGTTCCGGTATCATCGTGACCATCTTTATATGGACGATGATCCTCTATCTGAGTGTGGAGCTTCTGTCGAGCGACAGATCGGGTTGTGGCATCCCCCAGCGGATCCTGGGTGTGATCCCCTATCTGTGATAACTACGTATGCCAGATCGGGTCGTGGTATCCCCCAGCGGACCCTGGGAGTGATTCCCTATCTGTGAGCTACGTATACCGGAGTGGGTCTTGGTATCCCCTAGCGGACCCTAGCGGCGATCCCCTATCCGAGGAGTTTGGTGGTTATGTTGTTTCAGCGATGTTTCCTCAGTGATGCTATCCGATGAGCGTGGTCTCACGGGTGAGCGTCTGAGATGTTTGCGAGTATCCCGATGGAGTGTATCTCTCGGATGAGTGTCATCTGGTATGACAGTGTACGTGGTGTACTCTCCTGGTTGTGGACAGTTGCTGGTGATGAGGTCGGTACCTCTTGTGGCTTTGTGGCGTGAGCTGTGTATATCTGGATTGTTCAAGGTGTATGTATGGGCATACACCTGAGCTGAGCTGAGCTGACTAGTTGTGTTTAGCCGAGGATGGTCACGGGATGGAGTTTCTCTCTCGTCTGGGTTCCCTCTGGCTGGGTTGAGCGGACTGTTGCCTTCAGTTTCTCCCTTGGGTTTTGGGTTTTTGGGGTGCCTACTGAGTATGTTTATACTCACCCCTGCACGGGCTTTGCCCGCACATGTTTGTGTCTTGTGCAGACCACAGGCCTTTTGACGGAGTCCCAGGAGGACCCGGAGCAGGCGGAGCTTTGTGAGCGAGTTGACCGGGGTGTTTACCGGAGCTGTGCCGAGCGAGATTTCCGGCGGGTGTTTGTGGCAGCGTTCCCCTTCTTCAGAGCAGGTTGGACGCGCTTTGTAGTTTCCTTTTGGTGGGCCCTGTTTTGCCCTTGTACTTTTGTTGTTGCACTCTGGTTTGGGATAGATTGTATGCATGCATTTACTTTTCAGTTTCTATATCTCTGCACTGTTGCATGGAGGTGTTTGTGGGTGCGTGTGTACAGGTACCTTAGGCTAATGCCTCCCATGTGTGTGATAGCCTACTCGGCGCTAGTCGCCAGCCCCTGGCCTATTGGAGGCGGGCTTGGGGAGTCGCGGCTCGAGCCCCGTTGGGTCGGGTCGTGACAGAGTGGTATCAGAGGAGGTTCCACCTTTGGGATCTCAGAGCGTAGCTGGTCTAGCTGTGAGTTGGTTTGGGTTGCATAGCGGCAGTGTTAGGGTGTTTCGAGTTCGGCTTTCAGGCCAGGGACTCCAGTGTTGGTGCGGCGGCCGACGTATCCATACACCAGGACTCTGATAACCTGCCTTTCGACTCGGGACATTCGTACACTGGTCGCGGGGACATCATGGTACATGCATCATATAGGACTGGGTTTTTGGTTTTTCCTTGTCCTTCTTGAGTCAGCTCTCCAGATATACTCTTTGACTGTGGTGTGTCTTGAATGTATTTCAGGATGCCTCCACGACGACAGCCAGTGAGGGTTCCGCAGCAGGATTGTGCTGATGACCCGCCCCGTGTAGTGGCTGTGGAGCAGGGCGCAGGTTCTGAGGTTGCACCTCCTGGTGGTCTGCCAGTTGAGCCACCACCTGTCGAGCAGCTGGTTGTGCCGGCGGTGCAGGACGAGGTTGCACGCAGGCTGAGTGCGTTGCACGAGTTCCAGAGGCAGCGACCTCTGAGGTTTCGGGGTGATCCAGACCCCCAGGCAGCTGATGACTGGCTTGAGGCAGTCACCCGAGTTTTCCGCCTAGTGAGGACACCTCCAGATCAGATGGTGGTCCTAGCGGCGAGCCTTCTGCATGGTTCGGCCGGGCGATGGTGGAGTTTGGTGACGCAGTCCCATGACGAGGAGACGCTCACGTGGGCAGAGTTTGAGCGGCTCTTCAGGGAGGAGTTCTATCCGGTGACGCTGAGGTCAGTGCGGATCCAGGAGCTTCTGCAGCTTCGACAGGAGATCCTGACTGTGTCGGAGTACTCAGCGAGGTTTACAGACCTGTCGCGCTACTCCCTGGATATGGTTCGAGACCCGTTCTTTAGGGCTCGGACCTTTGAGCAGGGCCTACGCAGGGACATCCGAGCAGGTGTGGTTTCCTTGTGCCTGCCCACCTATGCTGGAGTGCTGGAGCGAGCGCTGGTGGTGGAGAGCTTTCTGGCTGAGCAGATCTCTCCTGTTGGTGCTGGTTGAGAGCTGAGACTTCGTCGGTCGGATCGGCATCTGGTAGCCGACGACAGACACAGTGGTCTGGACGTGGCCGACGTTTCAGGAGGCGACCCCAGGATGGAGGATCTGAGCCTCAGGGCTCACAGGGCTCACAGGGCTCGCAGGCCAGTTTTGGTCAGCCGCAGGAGAGGCGGTGTTACGCTTGCGATGGTCGGGGATATCTTGCTAGAGATTGTCCGACCCGACGTGCTGCTGAGAGGGAGCCGGTCGATGGACCGCCTTGGCAGAGGCAGCGTCTCGAGCAAGGAGGTCCGCAGGGCGTCGGACGTGGCGTCGGAGCTGGTGCAGCGGGAGGCGGTGGTAGACAGTACCAGTTGCCACCACCCCCACCCCCAGGTGGTCCACGCCTAGCTCAGGGAGCTGGTGGTCGAGGGCGAGGACAGCTGCATGCCCTGGAGGCTGTTGACCCAGAGGCACCGCGGATGGATAGAGGTACGCCTTGTGTCTTTCTACTTACTACAGTAGTTTGATAGACACTGTTTAGTGGTACTCTTTCCTTTTGTTGCTTGCTCGAGTTTTGTTCAGGGCGTTGGTAAGACCCTGAGTGGTTGTTGCTAGTGGGATCGCTGGTATGTGAGACCCAGTTGAGAGTTCAGTCGCTTTCCTTGTGCTTGGGGCTTTTCGGGGACGAAAAGTTCTAAGGGGGGGAGGATGTAGCGACTCGGGTTTTTGGCCCTGTCAGACTTTGGAATATTTCTACGAATAATTCCAGAGCTAGGCGCGAAGACGGCGTGTGATTCCGAGGCCCGGTGTGCCCGGAATTAATTTTATAAAAATATTAAGTATTTTTATACTATGCACGTGGCGGGGGTGTGATATCTCCTAAACGGTAGCTCAGAACGGGAATGTGAGGGCACGGTTGCGTCCGGAACGTGCCGTTTACCCTAGGCAGGGTGTAATCTTTGCGGGCGCGGGCCTGCGGTGAGAAACGCCACCAGGGGCGTTTCCGTAAATAAGTGGCAAGTTTGTGTGCGAGCATCGGCTCAAATAACTTCTGAACGGAGTCTCGGATGAAAAATCTGAGACCGCCGTTACGTTCAGAACGGCGCGTTTACCCTAGGGGTGACCTTACTTTTGTTCGCATCGGGCGTCGGGTCCGAGGCTGGTTTGGCGCCGGTGGGCGGCTGATATAAATATCAGCGCCCCCCCCCCCCCCCCTTTTATCGTTCTTCGCTGTTCTTCGTCGTTCTTCGCCGCCACTCTGCCGAATCGAGCAAACGGAGCGCCCACGAGCTCAGAATTCGACGGCGGACGTTCTAGGAGCGCGCAGCGGAAGCTCGGGAGCGCGGATCTGAGGCAGAACGTCGGCGTTTCGCCCGCGAGGTAGGCGATTTGAGTTTTACAATCCCGGATCCCGTTTTTGTGTTGTTTTTCTTCAAATTTTCCTATGGGTTGTATAGTTCGGGTCCCGAGCTTTCCAAAACATGTTTCGGATCTGAATTTGGAGCACCGGGGTGCTCTCGGTGGCTCCCGGAAGTTTTCCGGCGAAAAACCCGGTTTTCCGGCGGCGGCCATGGCGGAATCCGGCGACGGCGCGGCGGCGCGGCGGCGGTTTCCGGTGGCGGCGGCGGCGGCGCGGCGGAGTCCGGCGGCGGCGCGGCGGAATCCGGCGGCGGCGCGGTGGTTTCCGGCGAGCCTGGCGGTGGTCCGGCCAGAAATTTCCGGGGGTTCTTTAAACCCCCGTAACTCGCAAACCGTAACTCCGATTTGCGCGCCGTTTGCGGCGACGTGACCCTGACGACGAGGCGAACCCTCCGGTGTGGGTTCGAGGGTTTAAAGGTTCGGGATCGTGGCCCGGGAGCGAGAAACGTCGTATAAAATAATATTATTTTATTATTTTACGACTTCGGGCCGTTGTAACTTCTACCCGGAGCGTCCGATTGACGTGCCGTCAGTGGCGTTGAGACCCTGATGGTACGACGGACTTTTTGAGATGGTTTCCGGGTGTTGGGTTTGCGAACGGGGTGCGGGCCCCACGAGGCCGTGTTTTGGCGTTTGCGGAGAAACGCAGCTTTTGCACCAGGAGTCCGATTTTGGCGGATGAATAGTCGATCCTGTGTGTTTTTCCGAGAGGATCGCAATGGCGCGATCCGTTCGACGAGTTTCGGAATCCAGGCGTGGGCCCCACCCGAGCCGGCCTTCGGTGAATAGTACCTTTTTCACCGGGTGTCCGTTTTGGGCGAGCGAGTAGTCGATTCCGCCTGTTTTTCCGAGGGGATCATCGTGGTATGGTCCGCTCGATGGGTTTCGGGATCGTTGTGTGAGCCCCGCACGAGCTAGCTACGGTGAATAGTGCCTTTTTCACCGGTGCTCCGTTTCGGGCGAGTAAGCAGCCTATCCTGCGAGTTTTTCCGCGTGGAACGCGATGGTGGCTTCGGTTTTGGCCTAGGAGGTGCGCAGTGTGGCGTTGTGGCGGGTCGCTCGGGTTAGCGACGTTTGGACCAGCAGTGGTTGAGGGTTCTCCCTTGGTTCGTTCCCACGAGGGTTCGTGTGGCATCACAACCTTCGTGTGGGTTTGTGATCCTCTCGTTGGGATGTTTAAACTGTTAGAGTTGTGGTATCCCTCCGGTGGGCCCGAAGTGGATCCTCTAGCTTCTTTACCCTAGATCGGGTTCTTGGTATCGCTGTGACCACCTATTTCACGGGCAGCGATCCCCTATCTAGCAGGTTAATCCCGTAGGGTTTGTGGCATCATCGGAAATATGATCCCCTACGTGGTGGGTCGTGCACAGTAGGGTTGTGGCATCGTTGGTTATACGATCCCCTACTCAGCGCTTGATGTCGGTAGGGTTGCGGTATCGTTGGTTATGCGATCCCCTACTCAGCGCGTGGTTTCGGTAGGGTTGCGGCATCGTTGGTTCGATCCCCTACATCGCGAGTTATACCAGATAGGGTTCCGGTATCATCGTGACCATCTTTATATGGACGATGATCCTCTATCTGAGTGTGGAGCTTCTGTCGAGCGACAGATCGGGTTGTGGCATCCCCCAGCGGATCCTGGGTGTGATCCCCTATCTGTGATAACTACGTATGCCAGATCGGGTCGTGGTATCCCCCAGCGGACCCTGGGAGTGATTCCCTATCTGTGAGCTACGTATACCGGAGTGGGTCTTGGTATCCCCTAGCGGACCCTAGCGGCGATCCCCTATCCGAGGAGTTTGGTGGTTATGTTGTTTCAGCGATGTTTCCTCAGTGATGCTATCCGATGAGCGTGGTCTCACGGGTGAGCGTCTGAGATGTTTGCGAGTATCCCGATGGAGTGTATCTCTCGGATGAGTGTCATCTGGTATGACAGTGTACGTGGTGTACTCTCCTGGTTGTGGACAGTTGCTGGTGATGAGGTCGGTACCTCTTGTGGCTTTGTGGCGTGAGCTGTGTATATCTGGATTGTTCAAGGTGTATGTATGGGCATACACCTGAGCTGAGCTGAGCTGACTAGTTGTGTTTAGCCGAGGATGGTCACGGGATGGAGTTTCTCTCTCGTCTGGGTTCCCTCTGGCTGGGTTGAGCGGACTGTTGCCTTCAGTTTCTCCCTTGGGTTTTGGGTTTTTGGGGTGCCTACTGAGTATGTTTATACTCACCCCTGCACGGGCTTTGCCCGCACATGTTTGTGTCTTGTGCAGACCACAGGCCTTTTGACGGAGTCCCAGGAGGACCCGGAGCAGGCGGAGCTTTGTGAGCGAGTTGACCGGGGTGTTTACCGGAGCTGTGCCGAGCGAGATTTCCGGCGGGTGTTTGTGGCAGCGTTCCCCTTCTTCAGAGCAGGTTGGACGCGCTTTGTAGTTTCCTTTTGGTGGGCCCTGTTTTGCCCTTGTACTTTTGTTGTTGCACTCTGGTTTGGGATAGATTGTATGCATGCATTTACTTTTCAGTTTCTATATCTCTGCACTGTTGCATGGAGGTGTTTGTGGGTGCGTGTGTACAGGTACCTTAGGCTAATGCCTCCCATGTGTGTGATAGCCTACTCGGCGCTAGTCGCCAGCCCCTGGCCTATTGGAGGCGGGCTTGGGGAGTCGCGGCTCGAGCCCCGTTGGGTCGGGTCGTGACACTACTGCTAAATTGATTTGGGCTAAACTCGAGCATTTGTATATGACTAAATCTTTGCTTGGGCGTCTGTATAAAAAAATGCGTTTATACAATTTTAAAATGTGGCCTGGTTCTTCTATGCATGTTCATATAGACGAGTTTAATAAAATTTTGTTAGATTTATCAAACATAGACATTGAAGTTAAGGATGATGACCAAGCTTTAATTCTGTTAACCTCTCTTGATGATTCTTTTAATTCATTGAGAGATTCCATGATGTATGGTCGGGATTCCATTACATTGGAAGAGGTTAAGTCTGTTGTCCTGTCTCGTGATCTTCAAACGCATAGTTTGAAGGAAGAGTTGAGTTCTGTTAAAAGTGAGCCTCAAATGTTATATGCCAAGGCACCTATGCAAAATAGTGGTAGGAAAGAAAAGAGCCGGTTTAAAGGATTTCGATGTTTTGAGTGTGGAAATATCGGCCACATTAAACGTTACTGTCCTAATCTGAAAGGAAAAGATAGTATGGCCCAGAAAAATGCGGTATGTCCCGATTATGAGTCGGCAGAAGTCCTTTAGTTCTTTTTAACAGCCCCTTCGTTAGAACTAGACACAGGTTCTTTGTAGTTTTTTTCTTGTGTTCCTAGGACTGGCTCCACTTGTCTTTGTGGAGGAATCGCGGTTAAGAAAAAAGGTTTTTTTGTGGGCTGGTCTAAGCTGTTCGGGATTAGGTGGAGAGGATGTTCTCCTGTCAGTTTTCTATTCTATGATTACTATGTTTAGTTTTCTACTATTTTGATTAATGATGCATTGTTTTTTTAAGCTTTGATTCGATTTCATGTTTTTCCATTGTATTTTACCCCCGGGAAAGGCTATTTGGATTTCAGGTTGTTGGTGCATATCAGATCAATTGTTCTGGGTTGAATCAATGGTAAATGCTGGGTAAGCTTGTTGAATTTTGGTTGCTTAGTTTAAAATTCTGAGCATGTTTAATCTGTTTAATATTAGAAAAGTAGTGTGGGTAGCACATGTGTCACTACCGGCACATGCTAGATGTTGTTCTACTGGGAGAACATTTGTAGACTTAGGTTTTCCTGATTATAGAAAATCTGCCCACACTAGTGATAGGTTGTATCGGTAGTTAGATGTTTTGCAAGAACACCATCAGTTTTTTGTTTTAATTTTGAAAAGGTGGAGATTTGTGAAAATGAGTTTTCAAATATTAAAATATTGTTTTCGGTTTTGCCATGCAAAATTGTTTTTGTTTTCGCTTTATTATTATTATGCATGTTGGGCCTGTTCGCTGGGTTGATCCTGTGTTGTGGCCCGCTTGTTGTTCGGGCTCTCTTCCACCGTGGCGATCTTGTTTTCTTTCGCCCCTTTTTCTGATCGCCGATGCATGTCGATCCAACGGCTCTGGTTCTGTTGTTTGTGTTTCTTCGGTAATCCTATCTGCGCCGCCCGCTTGATCGTTGTCGTCCACGTGTGCTGGTTGTTCGGGATTTGTTGAGCCACCACAAGCTTTGGAATCCTTCCGCCCGTCCGTTGCCCGCCGCGTGACCCTCGTCTGTTGCGCCTGCCAGTGGCGTCGCTTCATTCTTTTCGCCTCCATTATTAGGGCGCGTTGGTTTTCTTCGGTGCGGGTTCATCGTCGTCTTCAGTTTTCCGCTCCCGAGAGCTCCGAGAGAAGCAGAGCTTTCAATGGTTCGGTGACCCGCCGCTTGTATGTCGTCGCCTCGACGACTGTTCTGGTGCCCTTCCGGTGGAGACTTCTATGGAAATCATCAATGCAACCATGACAGATATCTGTGCTTCTTGGCGCTTTTGTTTGTGAGCCCGTTCTTTTTCTTTCTTGTCTGATCTTTGCGTTGTATGTTCCTGGTTTCTTTTTCTGGTCTGCTTGTAGTCGGGGTTGCATGCGTGAGTCCGTCCAGTTCAGAAGAATACTCTGCTAACTCTGAGCCAAGGTTCATCACTGGCTCTTGGGGCGGAGAGATCTTCGTTCTCAGATAGCTTCTGTGGTCCGCATGCGTGGTCTGTCTTTGCTGCTTCTCGGTTTGTATTTGCTCTGTTTTCATTTGCATAATAATAAAGAATCGGTGGTGGTGTTCTTGCCGTGGAGTAGGACCATACGGTCCGAACCACGTAAATCATGTTGTTCCTTTTTAATTTCCTGCAAGTTTCATTTTCTGTTTTTCGGACTTTGTTGATAACACGTTTTATACTCGACTGTGTTTACGTTGTGTTTATCTCTGCAAACTGTATCATTTCCGCAACAGGCTGTAAGGAGGCTTGGGCGATTATGGGAGGTCCTGCCTGGATCACGTGATAGCTCTAATGGAGGGGTAATCATGTTAGTTCTTTACGAGACGGGCAAAATCAATCATAAAGTTTCTGGTTCTGGTTCTGATAACAATAGTTGCCTTGGAGCTGGTGATTCCTTCAAAACGGGCTTTCTTTCATTCTTTCCAGATGCACCAACTCCTTTTCTTGTGGAATGAAAAAATAGGAGAAACTGAACCCCTAAGGTGTCCTTTCTAAAGGAGCTCTTGGGGTTCTTTTATAACAAATACTAAAGACCACACCGGACCTCAAATCCGATGTGGGATGCAGACTCCAACAACTCTCATGGCTATCACTTATGCTCCATTTTTCTATACACTCTGAAACCAAAGCTCAATAAAATCTGGACCCGAGAAATCTTAAAGAGGAATCCCAGTGAAACTACAAAAAGAAAGCCACGCGTGCTTTGCCCATTGTCCCTCGAAGAAGATGTGGTGAGTTGATTCTTCCCTATGATCTTCGCAGCACATGCAACGGGAAGCCAGCTGAATTCCCACGCGTTGTATGTTCAGATCAGTGGAAATCGCATTATTTCTAACCTGCCACACCAGGAAATTGAGCTTGGCTGGGATATCTTTGCACCATAACGTCTCACACCATTCATCTTGGACAACCGTCACACTCTTCGCCCTTCGAAAATCCATCATGGAGAAGGACCCCAACATCGAACGCATGAAAACATACAAATCTGGAATTTCAGACAGTTCAATCATATCAT
Organism: Viscum album; assembly: GCA_963277665.1. Classification (NCBI taxonomy): domain Eukaryota; kingdom Viridiplantae; phylum Streptophyta; class Magnoliopsida; order Santalales; family Viscaceae; genus Viscum; species Viscum album. The sequence continues at coordinate 1,950,120,118 of OY728161.1, read as the reverse complement.
AAATCACCATTGATTCGGGTTCAGAATAGCCTAGACGAATGACGGATGTATGCTCGCTTGACGGAAGGATATGTCTGGGGTGGGGCAACCCGGAAATCCTGGTTTCTCACCAACCCAGTTTTGGTTCCAAAAATTAATGTTCCCTTTTCCAACAATCCAACATGTATGACTGTCCAGTAGGGATATGAATGGATGCATCATACGCCATATGGAGGATGATCTACCTTTCGAGATATCATAGATGTATCTGTATTTTTTATGATGAAGCGGCCCCAAAGAGATCTTCCTTCCAGCACTTCCCATGCGAGCTTCACGTTTAGGCCTTCCATAGTCCCTGAAATTCTCCTAACCTCTATTCCACCTTCCCTCGCTGGTCTGGCCATTTTTTCCCAAGACACCCAATGGTGCCTCCCCTCTTTTTGAGCATCCCATATAAAACCCGACCATGTTTTCTCTAGCCGCGATATAATGGATCTGGGTGCTTTAGTTGATGATAAAACATGCATCCAAATTGTAGACAACACACTTTTTACAAGAGTAACTCTTCCACCGAATGAAAAAAAAAAGTCTCTCTTCCAGTTGTTAATCCTATTTGTAACTCTTTCAATCAGACTGTCAATGTGCTGCACTCAGAGACAACTAGTTGAAATAGGAGCTCCGAGATAATCCAAGGGAAATCCCCTCTTGTTAAAGCCTAAACTTCATTCCATGGTTCTAGCTCTTCTTTCCAAGCACCTTTCTGATATATATATACTGATTTTTTCACTGTTCACCACCTGTCTGCTCCTATAGCAATATTCTTCAATAATTCCTTTAATCCCACGAATAGATCATCTGCAACCATTGACAAATATAATAGTGTCATCAGCAAACATGAAGTGAGAAATGCCCTTCATATGATGCTGACATCGGAATGGGAGGATATTTTCATCCTGTAGTCCCTTGTTAATAGCTCTACTCATAACATCCTGCATCATAATGAGAAGGCTGGGAGAAAGTGGTTCGCCCTATCGTAGGCCCCTAACTGACTTAAAGAAGCTGCAAGTCTTCCCCAAAAAAGAGACAGACATCCATGGCAAGCTGAATCATCTAAAACATGTGTTTGTGAAGCAGTCTAAAAAACCCATACAAGTAAGAGCCTTGTTAAAGAAGCACCATTTAATCCAATCGAATACTTTATCCATATCCATCTTAATGACAATATTAGCTCCGATCATTTTTTTGTTGAGATTGCTTATAATCTCTTGAGCTACGAAATTGCACGTTAAATCGATCTTCCCTTCACAAAACCATGTTGGTCATCAAATATCCAATTGTGCAAGTGCGGGAAAGACGTTTTCTAATCACAGTAGCAAGCATTTTGTAAGGGAAATTGCATAAGATTATTGGCTTGTAATTTTTGAGAAAGGATCCTTTATTTTGGGAATGAGGACCAGTGATGTTGCACAAGCCACACGGGGAAGACTACCTCCTTTGAAGAAATCCTGCACCGCTGACAACCATATCATCTTTAACCAAATCCCAGAAGGCAACATAGAAACAGCCTGGAAACTCAGCCGGTCCATGTGCGCTGTCTGAATTGAGAGCAAGAACAGCCTCTTGAATATCATGTTCTTCAGGGATAGATTGAATATTAGAGTTAACATTGTCCGTCACCACCCTGGGAATAGAATCAAAAGGAGCTACATGTCCCATCGAGTATCCTTCTTCCATACGAGGATTTGAACCTGCAAGCAGATTTTTGAAGAAAAAAGCGCCATACCTCCCACCGCGTCCCTGTCATCTGAGAAGCACACATCGTCCAGGAATATGTTGGGACAAACAACCCGTCGTTTTTCTTTTATGTAGGCTTGAAAATATGTAGTATTTCTGTCTCTTTAATCTGTTTAAACCTTGACTGCTCACGAGCCAAGCGTTATTGTTCCAGGAGGTTCTTCGCCAGGTCACTCTTTTTATGAACAAAAGCCTGAAAAATATCCTCTTCCAATCCCTCTTCGAGCCTAGCCTCCATCTGTTCAACTTCATCAATGAGGTTATCCATGTATTTAAAGCGGAAAGGATGGTTACAGATTAAGGATTGGAGGTCCCCTTTGAGACGTCTTAACCTGTTGTGCAAGCCTGTCCACATGGTGCCTCTAGAGGGTTTCGACCATGAGGATGCCACAACCTGTTGGAACCCAGTAATAGAAGACCAGTCCTTATGGAAGAAGAACCAACCGCCACTAACAAACATGGGGAGAAGGTTCACACAGATTGGAGTATGGTTAGATAATTCCCTAAAAGGATGAGTAACTTTTGCATCTGTCGAGCCTGCACCAAGTACGATTTCTGCCCTTTTGATTATTACACCATGTAAAATGGTCTCCCATGAAGCCCAAGTCGAGTAGCCCCTTCCGGGCAATAAACGAGGAGAACGCACCACTATCCTTCCTCAGGAAGGCCCCCCTCCCTTCTTCTCGGTGGGATCAAAAATAGCATTAAAGTCTACTCCTACTAACCATGACAAGCCACCTGGATCAAAAGATTGAAGATCCCGCCACAACACCTCTTTAGCTTGCATTTCACACTTAGCATAGACAAATGCAACCAGAAAGCGATGATTCCCTGAGGTGATCTCAATAGTGAAGAATTGGTACGAATCTCCACCTTGAGAAAGAGACACTGATGGTTTCCATAAAATCAATATTTGATGATTGGGGTATTCCTACATGGAATTACGCACCTGGAGTCTCTGAGCAAAGGCTGCAATTTTGAACGGAAGTTGTTTAGGCTCTAAAACTGCAACAATATAAACATTAATATGTTTAAGTTCGTGGGATAAGAAGTAAGTCTTTGCCCGAGCCCCCAATCCACAGGCGTTCCATGTTTGAAAAGACGTCATTTATAATAACGAGTTGAGAAATTGACTGCTGCCACTTAGGATACACCAGATAAGTCTCTCTTGGAATGCAGGCACCTGGATTGGGATCTTGTGAGCCTCCCACTTGGAGGAGAAGTTGGAAAGAAAGATGGAGGCAACTCCATATCTGAATCTCGAAGCATGCATGCTAGGGGGGGACAAGATGGAGAAACCATTGGATAAGGGAATGGGCGATGGACTCGAAGGCTGGGAGTTGACTGGCGAGAGGGGGGTGGGGGGACGACGAAATAACCACTGCTTTACCTTTCTCTGAAGCTAGTTTGGAATAAGAGGGGTATGAAGCATCCATCTCATCGCTAGGGGACTTGTACACCACCATGGCCTTACATGTCCGACTCTTTAGGGAAAAAGGAGATTGCAATGCTACTGGTGTTGGGCGTCTTCCTGGTTGGCGCACTGGGCAACCCCTCCTCAAATGGTGCTCATGCGGTATCTGTTTTAATGTGGTGTTTTAATGCGGGTCAAGACCGCGTGAATTAATTCACGCGGTGACACTCTTTTGACGCGACAACATTATTTTGACGCTGATTCTTTTCCTATATAAGGAGGCAGAGGCAAGGCATTTCAACATCACCGGCAGCAACAACACCGAGAGCAAATCTCATTTGGTGATCGTCTTTCTTTGACGATCATCTTTCTTGCTCTCCACCTTTTGATCCATACTTTTATTCTTGAGTATTACTTTTGAGATCCCTTCCATTTTTGGGAGTCTCTACCGTGTACTTCTTGATTTTAGTGGATCCCTCTTTCTGGACTAGGTCCCGTGGTTTTTCCCTTTCGGGTTTTCCACGTAAAAATTTCCGGTGTCAAATTTATTTTTCTGCACATTTAATTTTGTCGTTGCACATCCGCTTCTATTTGGGGGGAAAGATTCAATTTCCGCTGCACGTTCGCTTTTTATTTTGTTTGCGCGTTCGTCGCTTTCTCGTCTTTCCCAACATCTGGTATTAGAGGCAAGTTTGATCTTTTTTCTTTTCATATTTATTATGGATGCCAACTACAGTCGGATGATTTTGTTAAATGGTACCAACTACCATATGTGACGACTTAAAATGAAGGATCTGCTTTTTGTCAAGCGAACGCATCTTCCAGTGTTTAGTACCCAGAAGCCAGAGAGAATGTCAGACGAAGAATGGGCGTTCGAGCATGAGATGGTTTGCGGCTTCATTCGTCAATGGGTCGAAGACAACGTGATGAACCACATTGTCAACATCTCTCACGCCAGAACTTTGTGGGAGAAGCTTGAGACGACCTACGCTTCGAAGACGGGAAACAATAAACTGTTTCTTCTCAAGCAAATGATGAACTTGAGGTACAGAGAAGGTACGTCTATTTCTGATTATTTAAGTGAATATCAAGGATGTTTTGATCAGTTGTCTGGCATGGGTATCAATTTTGAAGATAAGGTTTTAGCTCTTTTGCTGCTTAACACTTTACCCGATTCATGGGAAAATTTACGTGTTACTCTAACCGGTTCTGCTCCTAATGGTGCTGTGACATTTAGTTTTGTCAAGTCTGCTATTTTAAATGAAGAGGTCAGGAGACGTACTCAGGAGAAATCTTCTTCCGAGCTTTTGGTCACAGAGAACAGGGGGAGAAGCCAGGACCGGGGGCAGAGCAGTCGAGATAAGAGCAGAGGTAGAAGCAAATCCATACTGAAGCAGAGAGATTTGAATGTCATCATTGTGGTAAGAAGGGGCATGTTAAGAAGTTTTGTTATCAGCTGAAAAGAGAGAACAGATTGAAGGAAAATCAACAGAAGAAAAATGGCGATGGAGATGAGCATGTGGCCACAGCTACAGGGGGTGATCTTGTTATTGTTTATGATTCCATTAACATTGCTTCTGATGATTCTTGCTGGGTTGTTGACAGTGGTGCTTGTTTTCACGTGACATCGAAGAAGGAGTTCTTTACATCTTACAGCCCAGGTAATTTTGGGATTTTGAAGATGGGAAACGATGGACATGCTGACGTTGTAGGCATCGGGACTGTTTGTTTAAAGACCAGTACAGGAAGTAAGCTGATTTTGAAGAATGTCCGACATGCACCCGAGGTTCGTTTGAATCTTATATCTACCAGCGTTCTTGATGATGAAGGGTTTATCAGCACTTTTGGTGACTGCCAATGGAAGCTTTCCAAGGGCTCTTTGATTGTGGCTCGAGGGAAGAAGCAATCAGGTTTGTACTGGACTAGAGCTTCTATTTCTTGTGATACTGCTTGCGTTGTTGAGTGTAGTGTTTCATCCAAGTTGTGGCATAAGAGGCTCAGTCACATCAGTGAGAAAGGTCTCGGTTGTTTGGCCAAGAGAAATCTTCTTCCAGATTTGAAGAGTGTCAAGTTGGACACATGTGATCATTGCATGGCTGGAAAACAGAGCAGAGTGAGTTTCAGCAGTCATCCTCCACACAGGAAGTCACAGGTACTTGAATTGGTACATTATGACGTTTGTGGTCCTTTGAAATCGAAAACCTTTAGTGGCGGTCTTTATTTTGTTACATTTATTGATGACTACTCACGAAAGCTCTGGGTTTATGTCTTGAAAGCAAAAAGTCAGGTGCTCAGTGTTTTTAAGCAATTTCATGTTTCTGCTGAGAGAGAATCAGGAAAGAAATTAAAATGTATTCGCACTGATAATGGAGGAGAGTATTGTGGTCCGTTTGATCAGTATTGCAGGCATGAAGGTATTCGACATCAGAAGACGCCGCCCAAGACACCTCAGCTGAATGGTGTAGCTGAGCGGATGAACAGAACTTTGCTGGAAAGAGTTCGTTGTTTGCTTTCAGAAGCAAAGTTGCCTGGACATTTTTGGGGTGAGGCTTTACTTACTGCTGCTTATATTATCAATTTGTCACTTGCGGTTGCTTTGCAGACAGACACTCCCGACAAATTTTGGTATGGCAAAGAGATCAGGTACGATCACTTGCGCATCTTTGGTTGCAAGGCTTTTGTTCATGTGCCTAGAGATGAGAGATCCAAGCTGGATTGTAAGACACGCCAGTGTATTTTTATTGGCTATGGACACGATGAGTTTGGGTACAGGTTCTATGATCCTGTTTTGAAGAAACTTGTCAGAAGCCGCGATGCAGTGTTTAAGGAGGATCAGACTATTGCAGACATTGATAAGGGAGAAAAAGATGTTTCTCCAACTTCTGATGGTTTTGTCAGTCTTGAGGCAGGTTCTAATTCACATTTACCTCATGTTGTTGATTCTGATGATCATGTTGATGTACAGAATGATGCTCAAGGTGAACAGGTTGGAGTTAAAGTTTCCGATGCACCTTTTGTTTCTGATTATCCGGTTCCAGGGGTTATTAATGAACCCGCAGTTCCACTCCGGAGGTCATCTCGGCATCGCACCGTTTCTACTCGATATTCACCTGATGAGTATGTGCTCCTCGCTGAAGGGGGAGAACCAGAATCGTTTGATGAGGCAATGGAGAGTGAACAGAAGGACAGATGGGTTGCGGCAATGGATGACGAGATGAAATCATTGCACGACAACCACACTTTTGAGCTGGTGAAGTTACCGACAGGGAAGAGAGCTTTGCAAAATCGGTGGATTTATCGGATTAAGAATGAAGAATCTAGTTCTGTTCCACGATACAAGGCAAGGTTAGTTGTCAGAGGCTTCCGTCAGAAGAAAGGTATTGATTTTGATGAGATTTTCTCACCTGTTGTCAAAATGTCTTCCATTCGGGTTGTTCTTGGTTTGGCTGCCAGTTTAGATCTGCAGATTGATCAGATGGATGTGAAGACAGCTTTCCTCCATGGAGATTTAGAGGAGGAGATTTATATGGAGCAACCAGAGGGTTTTGTTGAAACAGGTAAAGAAAATCATGTCTGCAAGTTGAAGAAGAGCTTGTATGGTTTGAAGCAAGCTCCGAGGCAGTGGTATAAAAAGTTTGAATCTGTCATTTCTCATCAGGGTTTCAGGAAGACATCTTCTGATCATTGTGTTTTTGTTCAGAGATTTACTGATGATGATTTTATTATACTGTTGCTTTATGTTGATGATATGCTCATTGTTGGCCATGATACTTCTAGAATTGACAGATTGAAGAAGGATCTTTGTCAGTCTTTTGCGATGAAAGACTTGGGGCCAGCACGACAGATTCTTGGCATGACGATCTCCCGTGACAGGAAGGCCAAGAAGTTGTGGTTATCTCAGGAGAAATACATTGAGAAGGTTCTTCAGAGATTTTCTATGGATAGAGCGAAAGTGGTTAGTACTCCTCTTGCTTTACATTTTAAGCTCAGTACCAGTCAGTCACCTTCTACTGATGAAGAGAGAGAGGAGATGCAACACATACCTTATTCATCTGCTGTTGGATGTTTGATGTATGCAATGGTATGTACTAGACCTGATATAGCTCATGCAGTTGGTGTGGTCAGTCGTTTTCTATCAAATCCAGGTAGAGAGCATTGGAGAGCATTGAAGTACATTTTTCGTTATCTTCGTGGTACTTCTGATCTGAGATTGTGTTTTGGCAAAGGGGAACCTATGCTTTTTGGATTTACAGATTCAGATATGGCAGGAGATATCGATTCGAGGAAGTCTACTTCAGGCTATTTGATCACTTTTGCAGGGGGAGCTGTATCTTGGCAGTCTAGATTGCAGAGATGTGTTGCTTTATCTACCACAGAGTCAGAGTTTATTGCAGCTACTGAGGCGTGCAAAGAATTGTTGTGGATGAAAACGTTTATTCGAGAGCACAATTTAAATCAGGATAGGTATGTTTTATTTTGTGAAGTCAGAGTGCTATTTGTTTGGGAAAGAATTCTACTTTTCATGGCAGGTCGAAACATATCGATATTCGATATCATTAGATTCGCAACGTCCTTGATTCAAGACAGTTAGAGTTTGAGAAGATCCACACTGATGACAACGGGTCAGACATGTTGACCAAGAGTTTACCCAGAGGAAAATTTGAGACATGCCGACAGATTGCAGGGTTGGCGGTGATCCCCACTTGAGTCGGAGGGGGAGATTGTTGGGCGCCTTCCTGGTTGGCGAACTGGGCAACGCCTCCTCAAATGGTGCTCATGCGGTATCTGTTTTAATGTGGTGTTTTAATGCGGGCCAAGAACGCGTGAATTAATTCACGCGGTGACACTCTTTTGACGCGGCGACATTATTTTGACGCTGATTCTTTTCCTATATAAGGAGGCAGAGGCAAGGCATTTCAACATCACCGGCAACAACAACACCGAGAGCAAATCCCATTTGGTGATCGCCTTTCTTTGACGATCATCTTTCTTGCTCTCCACCTTTTGATCCATACTTTTATTCTTGAGTATTACTTTTGAGATCCCTTCCATTTTGGGGAGTCTCTACCGTGTACTTCTTGATTTTAGTGGATCCCTCTTTCTGGACTAGGTCCCGTGGTTTTTCCCTTTCGGGTTTTCCACGTAAAAATTTCCGGTGTCAAATTTATTTTTCTGCACATTTAATTTTGTCGTTGCACATCCGCTTCTATTTGGAGGGAAAGATTCAATTTCCGCTGCACGTTCGTTTTTTATTTTGTTTGCGCGTTCGTCGCTTTCCCGTCTTTCCCAACAACTGGATGGTTGGGTAATGAGGGACAAAAGACAAGCAGGAAGGGGTTGGGTATCAGGCCAAGCAGGGACACAATGAAGATCTGGGGAGGCAAAGGCAAAGAGGGAGGAGGAGGAAATAATCCAGAGGAGAAGAAGGCAGAGGGAGGCTTCTGAACATCTCTGAGGACATTCGCCATGGCCCAAAAGAGCGACGGCCAGAAACAGCACCACCATTCCATGGAGCCTGGGAATCAAAACCATACCTTCTGCATGCTAAGAGGAGCTCCTTTGCAAGAGGCGATGAGAGAAAAAGTGGGCCGAGGACATGGGGATGATCTTCTGCCACCAGGAAAAGGCTGAACCTCTTTTGAGAAGAAGCTGATCTGGAAGAGGAGCAGATAGGTCCACTTCCACACAAATCCTGGCCACACGCGTCAAGCATCTTTGAGGTACACTCATCCGCGCAGAGGAACGAACCCAGCACATCACCAATTGAGTGGAGAAAGGAAAAATTGTTGAAGGGTAGAGGGAGGCCCGGTAGTTTAAACCGTACAGCCACCTGCGGGGAGTCGGGGCCAGCGTGAACCGCAAGGGACCATCTGAACGAATGAAAACGACAATTGCCACACAATCTCGAATGATACGACCATGCCTTCGCAAAATCCACATCAGACGCCAAGACCACGCAGGACTTCCGATTCAAGACGGAGACCCTAGCAGGAGTTCAAAGACCCCAAGAATCCACAACATTGTGAAAATAAGGGAGCGGAGGGAGGTCGTGGCCGAATCTCACCACCAAGGACCATTTGAGAAGATGAGACGCCACATATAGAGCATCAGTCGGAATGTCATGAACTGGAGAGCCATCTTCCCATCCAGTTCGAGTCTGACCCAAGGAGATCTCAAGAAACGGAGAAAAGCCACCTGAAAAGGATGGAGCCGGCCGAAGAAGAATACCCTTCAAGGAGGGAACAGCTGGATCGACACCGGAACTCCTAGGAGGAGGCGCACCAATAGCAGCCTCCGGCGGACGAAGAAACGATGACAAGGGGGAACTAAGACCATCTTCAATCCACGCTAAAAACATTAACCCTGTGTTTGGTATGATTTTAGTTAAAAAAAAAGAAATGATTTGATAGTGTATAAGGAAAATAAATGATTGTGATTTCTATTCTCGTGTTTCGATCAATAATTTAGTAAAAGAAATGAAATGATTTAGATTTCTCTCCATCTTGTTTGGTGAATCTTTTTAAAATAAAATAAAAAAAATATTTTGGAAATATGATAAAAATAACCATTATTAAAAAATATAGTTTTCCGATACTCGATTATTCCAAATAAAAAATATTATAATTCCAAATTGTATCTTCAATTTTTAAATATATATATATTACAAATAAATATATATTTTTATAAAATATTTATATAATTATAAATATATATATATTTATAAATATATATATATTTATAAATATATTTATTTATATATAATTATATAAATACGCGTTCATAAATATATATATTTATAAAATAAATTTATTATTATATAAATATATATATTTAAAAATATATTTATATATAAATATTTAATTATAAATACATATATATTTTTAAAAATATATATATATATTTATAAATATATATTTATAAATATATTTATATAATCGTATATAAAAATATATCTATAAATATATATATATATATATATATATATTTAAATTAAATTTGAAATTATTACCAGATTATTAATCCAAGCGAGCTCAAATAATATTTTTAAAAAATACTGTTTTCCAGTACTCAATTATTCCAACTAAAAAAATTATAATTTAAAATTGTATCTTTGATTTTTATATCATGTCAATTATATAGACATTTAATTTTGAAAAATATATTAGCAATGATATTTTTTTATTTTTATATCATGTAAATTATATAAACAATAATTTTGATTTTAATCAATCATTATCTTTCATGTTACCAAAATTAAGTAAACATTAAACTACGAAAAATATATTAATAAAATTTTTATTTTTTAAAAAAAAAAATGTTTAAACAAAATTGATTTCATATATTCACCAGAATCATTTGCACAATCCATATATTTATTTAGTTGTATAATTATTTATAAATTACATTGAATAAAATATTTATATTCAGTTAATCAAAATTATTTATATGCACATAATTATTTAAAATCAAAATTATTTATACACACATAATCAAAATTATTAATTCAAGGAAATCAAAATTATTTATATAATTTATTAATTCAAGATAATCAAAAATATTAAGTCAAAATAATTATTAATTCAAAATTATTTATAAAGTATGTTTATAAATTATATATATAAACTACTAATTCAAGATAATCAAAATTATTTATAATTGTTTTATTATTATTAATTATAAATATTGTTGAAGTTATAAAAATAATTATTTACAAATTACATTTAACAAAATATATATATTCACATGAAAATACTAATTTTTATTATTAATAATCACAAAACTTATCATTTATGTAAATATTAATTCATGAAAATATTGAATAAGATATAATATTCACATGAGATAATATAAGCAATTTTTTTAAAAATAGCACACAGGTCTGTTTCTTTCCAAATCACCCCAAAATCGGGGTGATTTGAAACTGGCCACGGGAGAGAAATATTTCCCTCCCTTTCTGCTCCTTATCTCTCCCGATGGCTTACCAAACAGTGAAAAACAGTTTCTCTCCGTTCAAATCACTTCTTTTCCGTCGGTTTCTTCCCTGCCAAACGAGCCCTAAAATGAAGTAGCAAAGTACCTCCAACCCAGCGCTAAATCCAGCCCTAAAATGGACGCTGCACTGTTGCAGCTCTATCCAGTGTTTGATTTTTTTCTGTCTATATAAATTTCAATTTTCATTTATTTTCATAATATAAATATGATAGCGTAAGTTGGAGATGGTCTAAAGTTTACTTCATTTTGAAGTATCAATAGGAAAATTCACTCGAACTCACTTCATTTTCTACTCTAAAAAGAATATTCCTTAAATATACCTGATTTTTATATATAAAAAAGAAATATAAACCATTTTAATAATGATGAAATGAATATAAGAAAAAAAACAGGGATAGAGACGTTACAGTGCAGCGCCAAATATGGCGTTGCGCTGTACCATTTCACCATTATAGTGCAGGAAATAGCAATCGGTTGGAGGACATTTTTACTTCAAAATGGCGTTTTTGCCGTTGGGTTGGAGATGGTCTAAGGGCTGCCGAAAAACACGACGCCATCATCTCCAAGCCGAGCAGGGAGGGGGGAACGATCGAAAAATTTGAAATCTCAGAGGCACGTGGAGCGTGTTCTTTGACAACCATCAAAATCACACTGTAATATGTGATAGGGCATCCCAAAAAATGTAATTGCGGTGTAATTTTATACGAAGACTCATTAGTGATGGAGTAAAATCACATTTTTTGCATTGGTAGTATTTATCTAATGAGACCTGGAAAATACATAAAACTCTAGTAGTGTTATACGATGGGTGATAACCATTATAACTCTTAAATGCATTGGGTGATGTTATTTGTCTTCAATGTCAATAAAGATGGAGTTAACCAAAGAGGTTTCTCAAAATGGATTCAACTGGTATCCATTTATTTATGACATAGGATATGAATACAACACTCTCATTCACCTAAAAAGTGCTTCAAACTTATTTCTATGAGTTTTAAAAGTTTTATTGGAGATTTTTTTGTATTTTTCATGTTGATATTATTCATTTCACACGTTCATGGAAATTTTGATAATGGTATACTTTTTATGGGTTTTCATGTTTTTCACTCGACTATCAAATTTCCTTCTTTTATTTCTCTTACTGATCTTTTTATTCTCATATCACGTTTTCAAATGTTTTTTATAGGGTTCAGAGGATGAGTAGGGGAAAGGATAAAGTCCTGATGAAAGTTTAAAATACATGTCATGAAAAAAATGTTTTTCTTTTTAAATGTTTTATGTTGCAGACAAAATAGATACTGATTGGAAGTGTCAACTTTGAAATGTATGGGTTTTTCATGTAATTATAATGGCCTAATTATCCAAAAATATAAACTACAATGATCCTTGAAAAGTAAGAAATTTAATCTAGACTAATGCTGAAGATTATATAATGTTTTATGGTTGGGTCCTTACATCAGGATTTCTCTCAATACTCTTACTTATACAGTGCATAACAGACAACACTAGGTCTCCTTCTACTTCTTCAACATTTTAGGATGTATTTAAATTATAAGAGTCTGGACTCTGTTTTCTTATTTGATCAGAGAAAATATTCCCTTGAGAATCTTTATTGAATTATCAAATTCTTCACACAATGTCTGTTGTCAAAAACCTGCAATATATATGTAAATGATAATAATAATAACTACATCATTTTCTAAAACTTCACATGATCTCATATTCTATATTTTCCTCCACAATTTCTTCTTCATAGCTTCATTTATCTAAAGGGTATTACTCTATTATTTAATATGGTCAAAATGATACATAAATTATATTCTTATAAATTGAGGATAATAGTTATGGTGTAATATCCCAGAATTATTTTTCATCAACGTTTCATGAATAAAAATTTAGATCTCATGATTATATTCATTGAAATGTTGGATTAATTTCATCATCCTAGTTATCTTCCATAACTCTTCATTTAAATACCCTAATCACTTGGGTATTCTTCCTCTTTATTCTCATGGTTTGAAGTAACCATGAAAGTATCTCACTTAACATCGTCATTTATTTTCATGTGGAATTACGTATGTTAGATCCTTCTTTGTGTTCATGAAATAACATATGCATTGATACCCCATGAAAGGCATGCACATTCTATGTTGGCAAAGAAAAGAAATCAAATGTCACTCCCTTTATTTATCTCATTCATTTTTATGCATGCATGTAACACTACATGCATGATATATTATTTGAATCACACCCCATGCATAAAAGAATCTCAATTACCATCCATGTTACTGATCAATAAAATGTGGATATAGAATGATGAGCTTATGTAAATCTCATATTCTTGGAAGCTTCTCATGCCTTGTGAAGCCTCTTCTACCATGAAAGTGTCCTGATAGCACCGTCTACCATTGGATATCATGGAAACACCTCATATAACCAATGTTGATGGTAGAAACTTCTAAAACCACTACTAACAGTAACATATTCTAGAAAATGGTAATATCTTCTACCGCTAAGGACTGATGGTAGAATCTCCTACCTATTGGTAGCATGCCCAACTAGAGATAACATATCTAACTGGCAGTTTGAAAATATCTATTCTAATGATTTCATCATGATATATTATTTTGTGTCATAGAATGTTACCCTTATGTTAGTATTTTTAAACTTACACAGGTCATATACCTTGCGAGATACCTTACAAAATCTACCTATAACCTTACGCCAGTGTGTCTTCAACCCTTACGTGAGGGGATGCCTTTACGTAAGCTTGTCTACCCTTACACAAGCATGTCATTTACATTATGATGGATTCAACTACCCTTACACATTCTTCCATATTTATTTCCTAACATTACATAGCCTGACCTCTAACATTATGCAAGTACTAGTAACCCATACATAAACTTCAGTTACCTTTATAAATGGGCATGTACCATTACACATAACATAAGAACATAGAGCTTCCCTTACACAAGTCATTGGTAAATTTTACTCATGTTGTTTCATCCTTACTCAAGGAACTAGTTACCCTTAAACAATCTTATTATACCCTTACATAGAGCTTAAGTTACCTTTATCCATTCCAGTATACCCTTATACTGGCTTCATATACATTTATATAATCTTCTATATTCTTTTGACATTAACTCCTAAAACATTTGTCATGCCAAACAACCAATAAATTTCCATGATAGATAGTATCATTTTCTACACCAAATATTATTAATCATCCATGTGAATGTTTATGCATCCTAAAACATCATGGATATAATTACAATAGACATAATATTCCAAGAGTATTTCATTGGATTGAAACAACTTCTTTTGATATCTTCATCTTCAACAGGATTCTAGTTCACTTAGAATTTACATCCTTCTAAAAAAATACAACATCCATAAAGTGGACTCATTAGATATTGTACTCTAACAAGTAGTAATTAGAAAACAATAAATTTTTTTTATAGATTAACTAAATCATGGTATGAAGTGTTTATAAAGTTATTATTATAAAATATTTTATTATTTCATTTTTTCCCATAATTACAATGAATTTATAATAAACAACTGTGCATTGTGTTGTAGGTCTGGTTTTTTAGTGATTAAATCCAATAAGGAATATGTTCTATAATTACATTCATATTTTTCTTGGATTTTGTTATAATGGATATGAGACTTGAAAACATGATTTTGGGTATATTAAATTACCAAGACAAGAAAATAAAAATGTCTGGATTAAAATTTTAAATAATTTTTGGTGGTGCTTCATCTTCTAATACTATAAGTAAAATTATGACACTCTTTCAATTAATTAAAAATTATTCTCATGTAGATGTACTGGCAGTGTAATAGTAAGGAATGTATTGTCTTAGTGGAAATCCAAATCTATGTCATTATTATAACGACACCTGATATTGCATAAGCAGTAAATTTTTTCAGTCAATAAATAGTATATTAAAGTCATAACTAATGGAATGGAAATAAAAATATAGAAATAATTTTTAGATACATGTTTGATGTTCAGTCGTAATGTTATGTGGTATATTCTAGAATTTTTGTTCAAAGGATAAAATTAATACTATAGTGTAATATTTAATAGGATTTTATTACTCTGAATATGGAAATTGATGTGAAACCTCATCCAATTATATATATATCCTCAATGGTGAATTATCCAAAAATGTAGGCAAGTTAATCATGTCTAATAATAGGTAACATTAATGGTATCATGATGGAAAATAAATAGGTCTTGAACATAGAACGTTCTATAATGAGAGACTGTCAACAAAACCTAACCTAAGTGTTGAAATCTATTGAATAAGTTTTTTTAGGATTTCATTATCCAATTATTCATGTGAGATGTTTCATAGGTTTTTTATATGGTTTTACCCTTATAATATAGATAAATATTGTGTAATATATATTTTCTCATAGTGGAATTATTCATTCATACCCATTTTTATCATATCTAGAGGTTCTCAATGATAAATTTTCTTTTCCACAACATCAATTTTTTTATTTAAATTATTATGTTGTGGGAATTTTATTTCTATTTATCAAAATGTTGGTTATCCTAAGGGAGATCTAAAAAACATTACGATGGTATTTTATGTCTCAAATATTTCATTGTCCCTTTTTGGGTTCATATTCTTTAAGAACACTAATCGTGATAATAATTCTCTTGGTACAAAATGTCTAGGTTTTATCACCATCTAGGAACCATCATTAATGTAAGGATGTTGATGTGAGGTTAATATGAATAGATCTAATATATTTTAGAAAATACAAAGTGATCACATGGGATACAAGTGATACTTATTAAATCTGATATATATCGAGTTTGGAAATAAATAATGGCACAGTACCACCTGTCCCATTACTTTTTGTAATTTAGATTTTAGAGGAATCAGGAATATATTGTAGGAAGGGTAGTGTAATTGAAATTATAGGTTTTTCAATAAGATTTTTCTCAGAACATGGAAATTAGTGTTAGGTCGTGGGATGTTGGTTTGAAATATGTGTAATCATACAATATAAAGCCACAATTTTTGTGTGTGAGCTACAAGAGTGAAGGATTTATCAATTTCACTCATGTATGTGTTGTAGAAATGGGTAATTAATGGTCGTACAGTGATAATAATTCTCTTGGTACAAAAATATCACTTTTTGAAATAAACGTGTCAATATTAGTGTAAGGTAAAATTTTACTATTTTTCTAAAAAAAGTCATTTTTCATTGAATAGTTAAATATATATATATATATATATTTTTAAGAAATTATCATTTATAAACAACTAAATGTACTATTGTATTTTTTATTTGATTATAAGGTAACCTCATACTCTTTTAATTATAAAAAATATAATTAATTACATAGGAATCATCATTATACTTGGTTTTGGTATCAGTCAATTTTTGGCTTTAAAAAAACATTTTTATAAAAAACATAATTTATTTAGGAATTTTTTTTATAAAAAAATAAATTTTATCTATATTGACAATTTTTTAATGAAATTTATATATTATATATTAAATAAAATATTTTAAAATTGATTTAATTTTTTTACAAGGAAAGTAAAGCAAGTAAATTTAGTATGACACTTACAATTAATTTTTTGAAAGAAGGTTTTGATTATAGTTTTCATGGATTATTATAAAAAATAATTCCATATGTAGAAATTGAAGAAAGTAAAATGGATAAAATATTTTTTATCCTCATAATTAATAAAATTTAATTGTTACAAATTAATATTTTTCATATAGAATAGAAAAAATAGTAAAATTTTGTTATCACAATTAATGTTAATTAGGTTTACCAGGGGTTAAACTGTTGGAACCATGGTTGTCTTTGCATGAATTGGAGTATGTTTTGTGTTTATTGTCAATCCTCAGTGGATGTTCAGAATATGATCTAGAAAAGTGATCTTACAGTTCAAGCAGATAACAGTATTGAAGGTGGCACTGTTTTCCAGTATTTGCCAAATTTCTGGACCTCAAAATTGATAAATGGAGAAAAGTGTTTTTGGAAAAGGGAATTGCGCGCAGATTACATGGAGGATTGGAAACTTGCATGCCATATGTTTTTCAAGATCAGAACATCAAAATATGGAAAAGGAAGAAGGGGCGCCCAAGTTTTGAGTTTGGTCGCGCAAGTGACTAGCGCGGCAGAGACTAGGGCGGCTAGACTTACGCGCCGAGAGGAGACTTGTGCGTCATCGCGCAAGGTGTCTAGAATGCCTATAAATAGAGGACCAACCCTTCTCTTTGAGTGAGAAGTTCGAGACTTAGAGAAATTCAGAGCTCCCGTCGCGTAGGTGTAGTGGTCGCGCAAGTGGCTGTGTGGTCGCACAAGTAGAAGTTGCATGACAATTGTTTGCTGCGCGTCCAAGGTGGTTTGGGTGAGAAAGGGTGTGGGTCATCCAAGTTTGGAGTTAGTGAAGGAGGTGTCGCACAGGTGGTTTGGTGATACTTGCGCACAAGAATTTGAAGTAGTGCGACAGTTGACAGTTGCGCACCAAAACTAGTTTGGGTGGAAAAGAGTATGAGTCACACAAGTTTGAGGTTGAAAAATCAAGTGTCGTGCAAGTGGTAGAGGTGAACTTGCACGCCATCTTAAAACTTGCACGCTGGCTTGGAGAAGCGCGCCAGGTGTGGTTGAAGCACGCCAGTCTTTTTGGGGCTGCGCGAAAGCTGGAAGTTTTCCCGATACCTTTGGTGCAAAGTGAGATTTGTCTACGGGTGGAAGTTGGACTTCAACAGAGCATCTACATACAACAGAGGATGTATTCATTAGCGATGATGAAGAGACCTTCACGTCTATAAACTGAGTGAGACTTCACCAAATACAGTGAGCCAGGGGGAGTCAACGTGAGTGACCTGAGGGACGTAGTGAGCTATCCCTGAACTTTTGTAAAGGCAGTGTTCCTGGGACAGAGTGAATGTACCTGAACATTGTAATCCGCAGCTAGTGAAGTTTAGTGGAATTAGGTACGACCGAAAACCTGTCAGCGTATGCTCCTTGGACGTAGCCCTTTGTGGTAAACCAAGTAAAAGTGTTGTGTCAACTTCCCACTTCCATTTGTTTGAAAGGTTTAACAATTTCCTACCAACATGGGAACAAGATCCACAATTTTAAAAAGAAAAAGTTAACACCCTGATTCACCCCTCCCCTCTCAGGGTGTTTCGGGGTCCTTCATAAACAATGAGATAAGTATAGGTTTGTGACCCAAACCTATAAAAAAAATTTTAGTTGAAATAATTTCAAGCTTAAATTATCCTTACTTCTAATACATGGCCATTTGGATCCATGTTTCCATGAAAGTGACATTAAATCATTGAAATCATTTAAGAAATTTCATGTGTGTACATCCCCTAACTTATAAAAGGGAACCTCCCCTCCTCCATTATTCACACCATTTGAGCCTTCATGATATTCTAATACCTACTCAAAATTCATCCTAGAATCCTTACCTTTAACCTAAATGTTCTTTTATTCTCAAGAGACTAATTCTTCTATTCTTAACTAGCAAGTCAAAGGAAGCCTCTCAAAGAAGAGGTATATATCTTATCCATGTTCTTTCAATTTTTATTCTTCTTGTACTTCCTATAAGTTTTTTGTAACCATAAAAATTTGATGATTAAAATATTCTAAATATAATGATATGTTATTATGATGATGGAACTATTATTTACAACCAATTATCTATCCAATGGGATATGAAAGTATCGCTCATGCATACATGTGGACTACCACCTCCATATAGAGATACGAAACATTCTCCACCACCATCATTCATGGTTGGTTTTTATGATAAATTTTATGTTTATATATTATATTTATTTTTAAATAATGATTTTGGAAATTTTAATTAATAATTACCTTACTTTCATTCCATCCATCAAAAAATGAAGACATCACTCTTGCATACGTATGAACTGCTATCTCCTTGTAGTGATGTGATTCATTTTTCATCATCTCTTTATATGCATGGTTATAAATATGTTTATAATAAATATTGATGATATTTTTATCCCAATTAAAATTAAAATTATGAATTATCCATGTTCAAAGTTTAAGGACCATTACCATTGAACCCAAAACATATATGAAAAACAAAGTAGTTGACACTTTAAATGATGATGATAATGAAAGATTATTAATAAATGGGTGATAAGAAGTTATTAATAAAACATATATGGTATTATATATATTATTCTTGTTATTTTTTAGAATTTTAATAAATTTATATTTTTTATACATGATGTCAGAGTGCTTATGAAAGAATATGGACTCGAGGTTAGGTTTTTATGTTACAATCTCATTTTTACTATGATTGTTTATCCTTAAATTTTATAATGATGATATTATATGATATATCTCTCCCAAACCATATTTATTTTCTTCCTCTTTGGTGATTTTTTATATATTTAATTTTTTTCTTTCATTTTCTATCTTTAAGTAATGAAAATATTTTGAATGAATGTTTGTATGGAAAACAGACCATGTTTTTTCCTCCAGTTGGGAATCTTTTCTTCCATGTCTATATTTTTTGTTTAATTATTATAAAACAGATTTTAATATTCTAACAAGATTATTTAATATCATTTTTTACTATATTATAACTTTCCTACCATGGTTCAAAAGGAAAATTCTTATAATTTTCCAAACATGGTACTTTTTAATTTTTATCAAAAATGCGAAAGTAATTTTGGTTTCATCATACACCACAAGAAAAGACTCCCCCACCACCATGAATAATATTTTCTTTAAAATTCCTTTACAAATTCCATTAGATATTTGAAAATAAAATGTTTTCTAAGCTATTTTAGAATGGTATAGATTCTTAGTGATTTATTTCAATTAAAAAGTGTATTTTCTCCATGAAATATTTTAGATATATTTTAAAGTTATTTTTATCTAAAACAACATCCTTTGAATTTTATTTTGATTTAAAGGGGGGATGATCAAATTTTAGAATCATTATTCTTTTTATAGAATTTTTATGATTATAATGATTAAATTTTTATGAAACTCATATTTTTCCATAGGTTATGGTATGATGATATGATGAATGTTTTATGATATGGTGGAACACATACCTATAGTTTTCATTATGTGATGGGTGAGCCCAAAATTATACAACACTCCATTATATATAGTAAATATTAATATCTCATGAGACAAAAAGGAATTTAATAGGGTGCGAACAGAGTTCAATAATGGAATTTTTCCAATAAGACTCTCTTGGGATTGAACCCTGACTAATGAAATGATGTAATATAGAGTGAACCTAATCCACTATGATAGTATTGTTAGTGATCCTTAACTAAGGATATGATTTTCTATAATAATGTGTGTGAAAAAAATTCATATGATATATTTTCATGGCTCATGATTTATTATTGATAATTCTATACTCTTATGTCTTATGTCTTTAAATTGATAAAACAATATTCCATGTTTCATGATTATGATATATGGGTTGATGTGTCACGACCCATCCCCTGGGTCCTGTGTTGTGACTACCCCAAACCCACCTTCCATAGGCCAGAGGCTGGTGACTAGCACCGAAAAGTCATATCCCAAAAAGGGAAGGCATTGCCTTTAAACTTGTACGCACAGAGACAGGGCATACTGCACAAAGAAAACCACAAAGAAAATAAAAATAGAAACACCACCACAAAGTACCACCGCCGAGATTAAAAGGGTGTAAACTAAAAGTAAAGGGGTCCAGAATACAATCTCAAATGAAAAGAAATTACAAAAAAAGAAATACAAGCTCTGGAGGTCATCCTCCAAGGATCCTACCTAAAGGGTAGGTACAGATCACTGTCAGATGTCATTGTAGCACACCACGTCTATCGATCCACCTTTGAGCACCGTCTACCCCTGGCTCCCCAAAGTCCAAGACAAATATGTCTGTCATCTGCACAAGACAAAACAGGTGCGGGCGAAAACCGTGCAGGGGTGAGTATAACAATACTTAGTAGGGACCCCGATACCCCCGAAGGTATCTCAGAAATCCAAAAAGGAAATACCACAAAGCAAGATCTCAACGTAAATCACAAAGAAAAAGACACAACTCACACCAGGTATAACTTAAGTAAATAAGTAATGATGATTATTCATAAAGATAGATCATCTTATTCTATTCAGAGGCTCTACTGTTGATCCACACAGGGTCTCTAGGTGGTGATCCACATAGGGTTGCTAGGTGCTGATCCACATAGGATCGCTTGGAGCTGATCCACACAGGGTCGCTTGGAGCTAATCCACACAGGGTCACTAGGTGATGATCCACACAGGGTCGCTAGTATGGGGATCTATATAGGGTCGCTAGGTGCTGATCCACATAGGGTCACTAGTATGATGATCCACACAGGGTTTCTAGGTGCTGATCCACATAAGGTCATTATTCATTCTTCACATCACAGTAAGACACTAGATTCCGACACTTATCATGCTTGATTATAAGAGGATATGTTCCTAAATCCTTGTTCATACCTCAACCACCAAAAATACCCCCATTGAGTAACTCAAAGGACCGTCTTGTTGTAAGGGTCCCAACGCAATAGACGGCGCATCGAACAGACGCCTTATCTGTAAGATATGGGCATTTGTGTAAAAAGGTCCTGGTTGGATTCAAGTCCGATCCAACCCAGACATACACCAACCTCTACCAAAACTCACTTATAGTATCTCAAAAGGACCAACTCATTTCTAGAGTCCCAAATCCACTAAAAGTGATTCAATCAGATGCCCGATTTGAGAGATACAGGCGTTTTAGTGAAACAGACCAGCCTGGATGGAGCGGCCCAATTCGGTCGGAATAACCTGACCCGAATCCGAATCGGCCTGGGCCCATCCCATTAAGCTGTGGGTCTGGCCCGATGGTTTGGCTTGGCCCACCTTATCGGGCCAGCTCCTCTATTTGGATGATACACAGTCGCGTCCGGTCTTCATCACACATTGTCGGTGAAACCGACCACGCTCTCCACGTCACCCGCGGACCGAGTCCACAGGTTGACCAGGTCAACATGGTGCTAGCATGGTACTGTAGGGGTCGTGACTGTGAGGGGGGGGGGGGCTGCCCGGACACGGGCCGCCACCTCCACGTGGCACCGGCACCAGTGGTTTCTTCTGTGGGCCATTGGAGTTGCTCCAGTGGTCCATTTCTTGATCCTTCTACGTCTAAGGGATCGTAATGTTTCCACCTTCATTGCGACATCCTCGAACTCACCTTACCGCAAATTTGAGAATTCATCCATGAAGAACACACATATGGGGGGGGGGGCTTGTTCATGTCAACCCACACCCTCCGCGTTAGATGTTTAAAAACATGGGGAGGTTTGGGGATTGTAGTTCAATATGTACAAGTGATAATTTAATCATGGATAGAGGAATCCCAAAATAAGTCACCCTCCTGCAAGGACGCAAGATCCACGGATGAACCTATTCGTGGGTTGATCTGTGTTCATTGTTTTCAGAAAAAATAGGGAAACATTAAATAGTTTAAACCCCTACATTGTTTGATGTTTGTTCCCATAGCATTCCATCCTTGAGGATTCAATAGGTCAACGTCGTTCGTCACTTCCCAGCTGTGTTCTTCAAGGCACGTCAAAGTTGATGACGTTCTACCAGCATTCGTCATTCTTTGTTGGAGAGGAAACTCGCTGGAGGTTCATTAGGGAATTTCCCATGATTTAATTCCCAACGCATTAGCTACTTAAAAAGGTAACACATCACAATGTTTTTGTTACACTGAGGCGTTGTGTCGTTACACTGTTTCATTTATGAAATAGTGTAGCTGTTATGCTGCGACTTAACAAGTCATTAAGGGGTTTCCTTTAATTCACCTCATCATCGCCTCATCACCGCACCACAGCGCCGACTTCCGCCTCTCAACGGTGTGAAAGAAAATAAAATAACCTTTTATAAGTTATTTTATTATTTTCTAAAAATTCCAGAAAATAAATTTTTCATCTGAACCTTTCCAGTTGAAGTTAAGTTTTTTCTAGGAGAATCCCGATGTTTTGAGTTCAACAGTGCCCTCATATTTTTGATCCGATCACTAGTTCAAAAATTAGAAAAACCCACTCACATGTTTATTGAATGTAGATTAAAATAAGTTCAAAATTAAATTTTGGCCACTCCGGGCATCAGAATCACGTACCGCCAAAGCTTGTGGTCTCAAAATAATTCCATATAATTTAAAAAAAATTACAAGGAAATTACGAAAAATTACATTCTCCCCACCTTAGGGTTTAACATCCCCAAAAGCCAAAACAAGGGCTACTCAAACAAATGGGGTTACTGAGTATGAATCTGAGCCTCCCACTCCCATGTGCTCTCTTACAGATTCTAGTGCTGCCACCGACAAGAGGAATCGACCGTTGACGAAGGACCTACTCCTGTCAATCTTTTATCACCACCGAGAACTCTGTAAATGTCTCCCCATAGTTAATGTCCATATTTCCCCAGTCGATGATGTGCGATGGATCATGCACGTCCCTCCTCAGTTGCGACACATGAAAAACATCGTGCACCCGTTGCATCTGTGGGGGAAGAGCTAGGAGGTATGCCACCTTCCCAATGCTACTAAGAATTTGGAAAAGTCCCATGAACCTCAGAGATAACTTACTGCCCTGGCCAAATCTCTACAATCCTCATCAGGGTGAGACTCGAAGAAAAAAATGGTCTCTCTCCTCAAACTCCAAGGGTATCCACCTCCAATCATCATACAATTTTTGCCTATTCTATATAGTCCTCATCTGCTCCTGGATGATCTATAAATTCTCAGTGATATCCCATACCAACTCTAGACCCATGAGTGCTAACTCCCCTGGGGATGTCCAGCATAGAGGTGATCTGCATTGCCACTTGTACAAGGCCTCAAATGGTGCCATGCTAATGGTGGAGTGATATCTGTTGTTGTATAAAAAATACACCAGTGGTAGGTGGTCCTCCCAACTACAACCAAAACCAGGAACGCAAGCATGAAGCATGTCCTCCAGGGTCTATATGATCTACTCCGTTTGACCATCCGTTTGGGGGTGAAAAGTTGTGCTCAAGAAGAGATGAGTCCCGAATGACTCCTACAACCCCTTCCATAACCAGGATGTAAATCATGCATCATGCTATGAGAAGGTCATCAAATGCAACCCGTGAATCCATACTATCTCTTGGACATAGAGGCACCCCATGCCCTCTACCAATCCCTGCTCCCAAATGGGTAAGAAGTGATCTAACTTGGTGAGTTGGTCAACGATCACCCAGATAGAGTCGTGGCCCCTGTACATGTGTGGTAACCCCATCACAAAGTCCATGAAGATATCATCCCACTTCCACTCTGGTACCTCAAGTGGTTGTATCAATTCTGCTGGGGCCTAATGCTTGGCCTTCAACTGCTGACAAGCGAGGCATCATGAAATAAACTCTGCCACTTCTTTCTTCATCCCTGGCCCCCAGTACTGATGTCAGAGGTCCTAGTACATCTTCACCACACCAGGATGTACTGCCGAAGGGGAAATATGGAACTCCCCCAAAACCTCTTCTTGTAACGTCATTGGTACTAATGTGTGTCCTCTGAAAAGGATAATGTGCTCCCCACCTATCGAGAATCCATCGAGAGCCTGTCCTGAGGACAACTAAGCACGTCGAGCCTCGCAATAAACATCCACAAGTTGTGCCTACCTAAATCGCTATAAGAGTGGAGGAGTGATAGTCATCGACTGAAGGTAGACTGCTTTATCACTATCCATTAAGGATATCTACATCACGGCTAGCTGCTTCATCACCTCACTCAGCATCTGTAAACCAGACCTCCTTCTGAGTATGTCTTCCACCACGTTCCCCTTCCCAGGAGTATAAACTATATCAAATTCATATTCCTGGAGGAACTATAACCATATTTGTTTTCTCAAGTTCATGTCCTTCTATGAGAATATATACCTGAGACTCTTGTGGTCAGAGTAGATGGTAAACTGTTCACCCATCAAGTAGCACTGCCACATATTCAAAGAAAAATCCACTACTGCTAACTCCATGTCATGGGTTGCGTAGTTATGCTCATGCTACCTCAACTACCATGAGATGTAGAAGATCAATACTCACTCCAACATCAGTACACAACCCAGTATAGTCCTTGATACATCATAGTATACCACGTAGTCTATGCCCTCCTCCGGAAACTTCAATATGGGAGTGTTGGTCAGTATCCACCTCAGCTCCAGGAAACTCTATTTCCACCTCTTAGTCCACACAAAGGGTTGTCCCTTCTTTTTCAAATTTGAAAAGGTGCTGCTACTCTAGAAAATTTGGGCACAAACTCCCACTAGTATCTGACCAACCCCAATAAAATCTACACCCCAATCATGCTTCTGGGTGGCTCCCAAGCAAGCACTACCTCTATCTTTGCCGGATCCACGACAACTCCAGCCTCCGAGATGACGTGTCCTAGAAAGTGGACCTTCTAAATCCAGAACTTTCACTTAGAGAGCATATTGTAAAGATGATTCTCTCTGAGTGTATCCTGAACTATCTGTAGGTGTGTAGAATTCTCCTCCTCCGACGCTGAGTACACCAAGATTTCATCAATGAAGACCACCAAGAAACGATCGAGGTAAGGCTGGAAGATCCTGTTCATGAGTCCCATGAACAATATAGGGGGATTGGTCATACTAAAGGGAATCACCAATAACTTTTAGTGGCTATACTGATATCTAAAGGCTACACTACCACAAAACATGGTTTCTGCAGCGTCACCCTTTAACAACGCTAAAAAAAAGCACTGATAAAGGGGCACTTTTAACAACGCTAAAAAAACGCTGTTAAAAGTAACCGTTTATCAGCGCTTTTTTTTAGCGCTGATAAAGGCCCCCCTTTATCATCGCTTTTTTTTAACACTGATAAAGGGGACCCCTTTATCAGCATTTTTTAGTAGTGCTGATAAAGGGGAGATTTATCAGAACTTTTTCCTAGCACTGATAAATTTATATTTCAAAAAAAATCATGAAAAATAATATATTGTTATATAAGTATATTTATATTGATATAAATATAATATATATATTTTAAATATGTTTTAGAAAAGTATAAATAGACTACTACATTTAATATATAAGAAATTTAGTGAAAATGACTTTAATTTTTTTTAAAAAATATTATTAATTAATAATTTACTAATTACCATCGATTAATAATAATTTAATAACAATTTGAAGACACAAAAAATCAAAAAAATCAATAAAAGATCTAAAATACGTTGAAAATGTAACTCAAACTTCAAACGGCCATAACTTTTGATATGGGTGTCCGTTTAAGCTCTACAACATATCAAATTGAAGCCTGTGATGAGCTCTATGCACTAGTGACCCAAGAAAAGCCTATATCAAAATTTTTAAGGCCAAAAAAGGCCCAGAAGGCCTCCAAAACGGAGTTTTTAGTCAGCATACCCCGATTTGTTAACATTCAAATAGGTATAACTTCTGATCCGGATGTTCGTTAGCCCTGTACCACATATCATATTGAATATTGTTTCATTTTCTTCAATTTTACTGGTTTTAGAGTTGAAACGAGATTCTGGATTATAAGTTATGGTCATTTTAACATTCTATGGCTTTTCAAATACATATATATATATGTGTATTTATTCGTAAATATGTGTGTGTGTGTTGTATATATGTATGTATGTATTTATTTATTTATTTATAAACACACATAAAAAACTTTTATAAATTTATTTAAAACTAATATTATAAATATATATTAATATACAAATAAATATACGGATAAAAAATTGTAACTACAAATATATATATAAATAGATATAAATATATATTAATATATGAATGAATGTATATATATATATTAATATGTGAATAAAAATATATGTATTAATATAAATAAATATATTTATATTAATATGAATCTATATTAATATACGAATAAATATAACTATATATATATAAATAAATATAAATATATATTAATTTAAGAATAAATAAATAAATATATATTACTATATGAATAAATATATATGTATTAATATAACTAAATATATTTATATTAATATGAATCTATATTAATATACAAATAAATATAACTATATATATATATATAAATAAATAGATGTATCATTAAATAGATAAAAAAATGAAATGACAAAGTGGTAAAGGTGCAGGCGCGCAAGGGGGAGGTCGCGGGTTTGAATCTGGGTGGAAGCAAGGAGGGGTGCACGGGCAAGTGCAGGATGCGCAGGCAAGGGTAGTGCACGGGAATGGGAGGGGGCCGCCTAGCGCTGATAACGGGGGGGGGGGGGGGGTCAAGTGCTGTTAAAATCTCCCCCCTGAATATAATTTTTTTTGAGTTTTTTCAGCGCTTTTTTTAGCGTTGATAAAAGGGGTCTTTATCAATACTTTTTCGAGCACTGATAAAAGGGACCACCCTTTATCTTCGCCTCGATTAACAATGCTTTTTTTAGCATTATTAATGCGCTTTTCTAGCACTGATAAAAGCCATGTTTGTAGTAGTGCTATCTTCAGCACATCTTCATATCGTACTTGAAGCTGATGATATCCTGATCTGAGGTTGATCTTCAAGAACCACCTCACTCCCTTCAGCTGATCAAAGATGTCATCAATCCTCAGTAGTGAATACTTGTTCTTCACAGTCACTTAGTTTAGGTACCATAAGTCCATGCCTAGCCTCAAGATCCCGTCTTCCTTCTTGGAAAACAACACTGGGATTGTCCATGGAGAAACACTGCATCTTACGAACCCCTTCCTCTGCAAGTCCTCCACCTATACCCTCAATTCATGAAGCTCTATGGGAGCCATATGATATGATGGTGTGGATATCAGTGTCGTCCTTGGGTACAATTCAATTCATAAGTCTACCACTCTGCGAGGAGGTAGTCCTAAGACATATTCTGGAAAGACATCCTCATACTCGTCTACCACTAAAGGAAGGCTCAGACTCCTCTCATCCATCACGCCGAGGGTGAGGCTATCCAACTAGTGAGTGATCAGCTGCACCCTCCTCCAAGAAAGTACATCTTGTGATGCGAAGTTTACCTTCTTGCCAGTGAAGTAAAACCTAGTCCCATTATCACAGACACATCGCACTTTGCACCTAAAATAACCGATCTTAGCATGGACTGTAGATAACCAGTCCATACCCAAGATGACATCATAAGGCCTCGATGCTACTACTAGAAGATCCTAGATTAATATCTCACCTCCTAGAGTAATCTCACACTGTTAGCACTAGTGTGTAATCATCAAATCCCCTCTCTTAGGATTCTATAATCATAAGGATTGAGCCAATGACTCCACCATAATATCTGAGCCTCGAACGAGGTCCATGGCAAGGAAATAGAGACTGATACCTGTGTCTATGAGAAATTTATCTAAGGTGGATAAGACACATATCATACTTCTAATCATTTCTAGATCACCGTGGTCATAGGCCTCCATCGCCTGAAGATGGCCTCGCCCCAATCCACAAGCTCCCATAGCCAATAGTGGACCACTTGGGGGTGGTGGTGGTAGTCCCTCGAACCATCTTCCACTGCCTTCCACTTTCCCTGCTCCCCTTCCATGTTTGCCACCCTATGGACCTCCTCATTCGAATCATTGTCTCTGGCTCGTCAGTCCCTCAACTGCCTGCTGGTATTCCATGTGGGGATTCAGACAGACACGAGCCATGTGCCCCTATCCACCATAGGAGTAACAAACTCTAAACCTCAGATGACCTCATCTTCCTTGCGAGCTTCGCACCTCAGACCCTACGTCTTGGGGTCATCCTATGGAAGCTCTGGCCTTCTTGGGACTCTGTGTCGTCTTCCTACCGCTTTCTATAGATGACTCGGCCACCTGTCGTCTGATGGTGTCTCTCACCATCAGTGCCTGCTCAGCTTGAAAGCTCTCCACTAGCAGAGATCGCTCTAGTACTCCATCCTACATCGAGATTCTAAGAGAAACCATTGATTCCATGATATCCATTTGGATTCCCTGATCAAAGGTCCATGACCTGAAGAAAGTGTAACGTACCATGTCATTGGAGTAGCAAGAGAGGTCGGTAAACCTCACCGAGTACCGAGCCACAATCAGGCTGCCCTACTGTAGGTGCAGTAGCTCATAAATATGCACTGAGCGTAGTGTCGCTGGTAAGAACTCCACCCTGAAGAGGCTCTTGAAGTCAAAATAGACAAGGTTTACCTCCTCATGTGTCTGGAGCATCAAGATACACCATATCTCTGTCATTCCCTAAAAAGGGCTAGAGGATAGGACCACTATCTGGTCTGTAGGTATCTCTATCAGGGGAAAAACCCATGTAACTGCCTCCGGCCAATCCTCAACTGCCTGAGGATATGTCTCACCTAGAAAATTTGGAGGCCTCTATCTTTGGAACTCATGCAGTGTGCTAAGTCAACATACACATTCCTTTAGTGGGGATAGTAGCAACTGCTACTCTCCGGGTGGTGGTGCTGCTGGTACACCACCAGAAGGTGCTATCGTTGTAAGTGACCCCTGCACCGATGCCTCATTGCTCAGTGGGCCATCATCGTGATCCCTCACTGGAATCCTAGTTGGCTATCTTCACGGAGGCATCCTGTAGAGAAATAGATTCCCACGGTCAATAAGTTATACCTAGTGAGCTGAATCTAAAGAGATCAAGAGAAAAAAATTTCCAAAACACATGCAATTAGTGTTTTCATATACCAAGTCGAAAAATAGAATTTAGGGTACGGGTGTATGAATACATCGGCCGCCACACTAAAACTGGACTCTTTGGACTAAAAGTCAAACTCAAGACACTTAACACTATTTCCCCCATTGAAAATACAGACTCTTAGTTATTCTAGTAGAACCGACCACCCTATGATACCACTTTGTCAGCACCCGTCCCCCCAAGGCTCGTGCCGTGACTACCTCCAACCTGCCTTCCATTGGCTAGGAGCTAGTGACCAGCACCGGAAAGACATATCCCAAAAAGGAAGGAATTTCCTTTAAACCTGTGCATACACAGATAGGGCATACTGCAAAAACCAAACCATAAAGAAAGAAAAAAAATAGTACAACCACCACAAAGTACCACCACTAAGAGTAAAAGGGTGTAAACTGAAAGTAAAGGGGGCCAGAATACAAGCCCAACTAAAAGGAAATTACAGTAAAATAAGTACAATCTTCGGAGGTCACCCAACTAGGATCCTACTATAAGGGTAGTTATAGCTCATTTTCAGATGTAACTGTAACACACCATGTCTATTGATCCACCTCTGAGCACCGTCTAACCCTGGATCTCCAAAGTCCCAATCAAAGTTGTCCATCGTCGGCACAAGACTCAACAGGTGCGGGTGAAGCCCATGAAAGGTTGAGTATAACAATACTCAGTAGGGACCCCGAGACCCCTGAAGGTCTCTCAGAAATCCATAACAGAAATACTAAAAAGTAATATATCAACGTAAAGTACAAAGAATAAGACAAATCTCACACCAGGTATAAATTAAGTACAGAAGTAAAGATGATTAGTCAAAAATCTAGATCATCTTATTCTGTTGAGAGGATCTATTTCTGATCCACACAAGGTATCTAGTTGCTGATCCACATAGTTTCTCTAGGTCTTGATCTACACAAGGTATTTAGGATCATATCCACACAAGGTTTCTAGGTTCTGATTCACACAAGGTCACTAGGTGCTGATCCACACATGGTTGCTAGGTGCTGATCCATAGAGGGTCACTATGAGCTGATCCACATAGGGTCTCTAGGTGCTGATCCACACAAGGTCGCTAGTATGATAATCCAAATAGGATCTTTAGGTTCTGATCCACACAGGGTTTCTATTATACTGATCCACATAGGGTCGCTAGGTGTTGATCCACATAGGGTTGCTATTCATTCTTCACGTCACAACCAGCCACTGGATTCCCGCACTTAGCACGCTTGATTCTAGAAGGATCTGATCCTCAAGACATAATTCATACCTCAAACACCATGAAGTATCACATAGAGTAACCCAAAGTACCATCTCAGTGTAAGGGTCCCAATGCAATAGATGACACGTCGAATGAAAGCCCGGTCTGTAAGATATGAACATTTTTATAATAAGGCCCCAGTTGGATTTGATTCTGATCCAACCCAATCATATTCCAAACTCTTCTAAAACTCATGTAGAGTATCTTAGAAGTAACTCCTAGTCACAAGGGTCCCAATGCCACTTACATCACATCAATCAGACTCCTGGTTTGAGAGATACAGGTGTTTTAATGGAATAGGGGCCAGTTGGGTCCAGGTCGACCCAACCCAACCCAGATCTGGACCGGACTGGGTCTGGCCCACTAGTATGGATCCGGCCCACCGGTGTGGGTTTGGCCCGCCATAGCAGGCTGGACCGCCGGTGTGGGTCCGACCTACCATAGCAGGCCGAATCCTCCATCCAAACGCAGTGCAGCCGTGTCTCGTCTTCAGCACACGTGGCCGGTGAAACCAGCCACACCCTCCACATCACCTGCAGACCAAGTTTGAGGGTTGACCGTGTCAACACAATGACAATGGGGTGCCACAAGTCTTCAGTGTAGCCGCGTCCTTCGTCACTCACCCGAGCGGCCTGGACGCGGGCCACCACCTCCACATGGTGCTAGTCGGTGCCACACCTCCACGCCACCATGGCCCTCTGGCGTCACGACATGCCAAAAGACGTGCTGCCTACCTCTGCCCGTGGCTACCGCCGATACCAACGCACCGGTGGTTTCTTCTGTGGGCCATCGGAGTTGCTCCGGTGGTCCATTTCTCGATTCGTTTGCGTCTACAGGATCGTAAGGCTTCCACCTTCACTAGGGCGACCTCAAACTCACATTTCTACCATTTTGAGAATTCATCCACAAAGAACGCACATGCGAGGGTGGGGGTGGGGGGGCTCGGGCCTTGTTCATATTGTCCCGTGCCCTCCGTGTTAGAATTTTAAAAACATGGGGAGGTTCAGGGATTGTAGTTCAATCAATACAAGTGATAATTTAATCCTGGATAGAGGAATCCCAAAAGAAGTCACCCTCTCACAAGAACGAATGATCCACATATCAACCTGTTCGTGGGTTAATATATGTTTTTCATTTTCAGAAAAGAACAGGGAAACTTTAAATAGTTCAAACCCCTACCTCGTTTGACATTTTTTGTCATAGCGTTCCGTCCCTGAGGGTTCAAGAGGTCTACGTCTTTCGTTGCTTCCTTGATTCGTTCTTCAAGGCACATCGAAGTCGATGACATTCCACCGGCGTTCATAATTCTTCATTGGAGGGGAAACTCACCATAGGTTCATCAAGATATTTCCCATGATTTAATTTACAACTCTATAATGTGTTATTTAATTAAAAAGGGAACACATCTCAGCATTTCTGTTATGCTGTGATGTTGCATTGTTATGCTGTTTCATTTATGAAATAACATAGTTGTTATGCTGCGACTTAACGGGTCATTAAGGGGCTTCCTTTAATGTGTCTCGTTGTCACCTCATCGCTACACCACAACGCCTCTGTCCGCCACTCAACGGTGCGAAAGAAAATAAAAAATCTTTTTCTAAGTTATTTTATTATTTTCCAAAAAGTATGAAAATAACTTTTTCATCTGCTCCTTATCGGTCGAAGTTAATTATTTTCTAAGAGAATCCCGGTATTCTGAGTTCAATGGTGCCCTCATATTTTCGATCTGACCAACGGTTCAAAAGTTAGAAAAACCCATTCTCAGGTTTACTAAACGTACTTTAAAATAAGTTTAAAATTACATTCCAGGCACTCCGGGCCTCAGAATCACTTGTCGTCAAAGCTTTCGGTCTTGAAATAATTCCATATAATTTAAAAAAATCCACAGAAATTATAAGACATTACATGATGGGTGTTATTTCAAAATGTTTAGATCATATTATCATACCCTTATTCTTATTTTATGCTCACTTATGACATTTTTTTATATCTATTATATTTTCCTTTATTAATCATCTAAACTATAAATTTCTTATATATTTCTTTCTCATGTTCTGGGGAATGATTTTAAGTATGTTATGACTAAGAAGGGTTCCAACAATGAAAACATAAATGGGAAAATATGTAGATATTTTATATATAAGTTTTTTATATATCTATGTTTTGAAATAAAAAACCCCTAGGGTCCTCATAAATAAATTATTTTAAATTTTTTTGAATATTATTAAAAAATAATGTAATATTTATATATGAAAAATTATGGAACACTATATTTTTTATCTTAAGAAAGATTTAGTGTCTTTTTGAAACTATGAAGAGGAAACATTTATGAGAATCCTTAGGATAATTCTATATATAGGAAAACTATATATGTTATTGTAAATAAAGGAGTATGACCTCCCTAAAAAAAATATACTTTTCTAGATACTATAAGTGGACATCATTTTGACATAGATGGATATAGGGGTTTTAAACCTACAAATAGTTGTTTCAGTATATCTCAACCATCCTTCTTGTACATTATGAATGGGCCCTTACTATTCACATAGTATGATGGTTCATTATGATATTTTTAGTATAATTCACATTTTAATTAATACCCACATTGGAGGATTTTAATATATAATGATCATTGATATCCTAGGATAAACCTTAGGTTAAATAGACTGAAAAGAAGGTGTCATGATTTAGACATCCAATAAATGATTTTCATAATTATACGATTTTCTACTTTGATTATTGTTTCTTATACTATGATTTTTAGTTTTTGTCAATGGTAAGAACTAGATTAAGTATGTTAACCCTGAATGTAATGGAGAATAAAATGATTTCCACTTATGTAACTGAATGTTATTTAAGGAGGTAGGAAAAATATTATTTCTACGATTATGAAAATATCTTAAGACATTAATCAGATTGAGCTTCCAAGTGGAAAAAATAAAGGAACAATATATTTTTGCATCTTTCATGAGATAATTTCCACCTTCTTTTAGGGGTTTCATTGATCCACTAATTGATAAGAAATTGATCAGTATCATTGAAAAAAAAATCTATTCTCCAAAGACAGTAACATGAAAAGTTTATCTTAGTGGTTTTTCATATGGAAGGTAAAGTGGTTTAATTGTGGACTCTTATCAATAATATGAGGAAACATGAAAAAAATCTCAATGGTGTGGGATGATTTTACAAGATTATCATTCCATAATTTCATTTTCAGTATTCTTTTCATGATGATGGGGAAGTAAATTCTTAAGATTATAAAGATGGATTATGAATCTCTAGGTTTATATGAGGAATTTTTTATATGGATTACAATGTAGGATTATGGTATTATTATTGAAAAATAATTTATTAATGATCAATTTTTAATAACTTAAAACCAAGTAACTAAAGGGGGTTGACCATAAGATACTTTAATATCTATGAAAAAATAATTTGATGTGATGTCAACATGGAAATGGATATTGGATTCATGCATCAATCTCATGTTTTTATAGGAAAATAAAGAAGTAATTGAATTGGAATTGTAATATTAATAACCATAGAGGGAAGAATATGAGTTTTATTTTATTCCATAAGTGTGTAAATAAGAATTGATGAAATTATATTATAGTGTATTTTAAATGTTTTAAGTATAGAAAATAAGGTTATCAAGAAATCAAATGATAATGTAATGGGATGGAGTTAGGAAATGATTAAAATGGAGAGGAATCTCCACATAATGCACCACCAACACTCTAGTGAAATAATTTATGGTGTATTGAAATTATAGTAACCATTTATCAAATATGATAGTTAATGATGATGATTGACATTAAATTTCTCTTAAGTCTATAGATAAAGTCAAGTATCATGTGAACACTATTAATGATGTGGGGTGTGATACCAAACTAATTAAAGGTAAACTTATGATACAATATAGAACCACTAATGTATTATTTGAATCCATATATACCCACTCCATTATATCTTGAAATATTTCTAAGGGTGTTATATTACCACCTCAATGACTAGATATTTAAATTTAAGTAAAAACACCTAATGGTATGATGATCATGCCTAAAGTCTATGAATCGTCCCCAATTTAATTTTATAGAAATTTTCTACCTAAAAATATTTGTATTCTTACTCTAGTTAAATTTTATGAGATTCTGGGCATGGATATTATTTATTTATATACTTCACATACCAATTTTCTAGGAAGGGAAGTGAGCTTTGATATTATGAACTAACCTATTATTTTCTATTGGTTTGAATATAAATATGAACTTCCAAAGGAAATTATATCCCCTTCATGGTTATTTATTCCGATTAAATGTTTATACTTGTCTCAAATAGTTATTAGGAAACTCAAAATCAATGATATGACTATTGAATGGGATTTTATTGATGTATCTATAGAATATTTTTTTGGTCTTCATACAAATCATGATTTTTATATTTCAATAAAATTTATACCTAGTGCTACACCTATTTCAAATAATCCATATAGAATAGCCTTGACTGTGTTTTAGGAATTGAAGAAGGAACTCTAGGAAAATCATGTTAAATGATACATTCAACTAATAGAATCACTATGGGGAACACCTCTACTTTTTTTTGGAAAATGATGAATCAATGTGACTTTGTATTTATTATCTTGAATTTAACAAGATCACATTCACGAATAAGTATCCTTTATCCTATATTGATTATTTTTTGATATATTATGATGTGATCATTTTTTTCCAATGATTTTTCATTGATATGGATACTTTTAATTGAGGGTAAAAAGTGAATATATACCCAAGACAAATTTTAATTCATGGTATGGACACAATGAATTTATAGTGATTCTATTTAGACTTATTAATTCCCCTACTATCTTCATTGATTTAATGATTAGAGTATTTAGAGACTAACTTGACTAGTATGTAGGGGTCTTTATAGAAGATATTCTTATGTATTCTAAGTGAAATGAAGTTAATTAAAAACACATAATTATTTTACTAAAGACACTAAGGAAATAGAATTTGTATGAAAAATTTAACAAGTTTGAATTTTTTAACATTATTTTTCAATTTTTGGTCATGTAATTTCAACCAAGGATATATTGGTGGATTCATCAAATATAGATGTTATTGAACAATCTCACAGACCATCTTCTATGAATGAAATCTATAGTTTTCATAATTTGGATGGATATTATCAATGCTTTGTGAATTATTTCTCATTATTATCTCATCCAATCACAATGTTATCTTAAAATGGATTTATCTTTCATTGGATTGAATAGTATGAAGAAAATTTCATGAAACTGAAAAGAAGGGTCATCATTGAAACTATGAACACACTAGCCCATAATAGAGAAGGGTTTGTGATTTATAGTGATACATCAAAGAAATGGCTAGGAACATTTCTTAAGAATAATGATATTGTGATATATTATGCCTCACACTAAATAAAGGTTCATGATAAAGCATATCTGAATAAGGATTTGGAGTTAGCGGTGGTAATATTTGAATTAATGATATAGAGGAATTATCATTATTGATAAAGGTGTGTAATATATAATTTTCATACAACATTAAAGTACATATTCACCCAAAAAGTGTTGAATATGTTCCAAAAAAAATGTTTGGAGATGATTAATGACTTTGGATGCTCAGGACACTCACACTTTGGGAAAGTGAATAAAGTGGATGATGCTTTGAGTTGAAAGGATCATACTAGTTTATCTATCACTAGTGTAACATCCCAAGTATTTATAGAATAAATTTTTTTTATATATATTAATATTTTTGAATTTAATATTAATTTTATGTAAAATGGGACACTTTTTCAGATAGCATACTCGATATGCAACAATGAGTTTCCCTGAAATCTTACATTGCACACAACATTGAGTTTTACCGAAAAATAATATAATAATATAATTATTTTAAATAGCAGTTAACGTCTAGCCATTGTATTTGTGGGAATGAATAGAGATAACTAAAATACAATTATACATGTTTGTTAACTTCTTTTACATTTATCCAATGAATTTTAGAGCCTTAAAATGAGAATGAATCCAATTTTAAGCATAAAATACTCTAATATTTTTAAAATGTCATTTCACCACCTTTTGACGGAGAACCATTTTTAAAAATATTTTTGTCACTTTTATATGTTATATTTGACAAAATAAAATTATTCTATAGAATAAAGACATAAATATTTACTTTGGATAAAGTTTTGGTAATTTTCTGATAAAGTTCATTTTTAATGAATAGTGAAAAATACTGCATTTTAATTCAAAACTACCTTTTCATATAATTTATTTATACAATTATATTGTAATTTTAATTGGTTTTAATGTGTAATTAGATTAAGTTTTTATCAATTAATCATATTATGATCATTGTAAGTAATTTCACTTTTAAATTTGACATAAACACATGTCAATCTTTTAATAGTTTTTCACTTCTTAAAAACTCGCCTTTTGGTTTTAACAACGGGAATTAATTTCTAAAAATTCTGTGTTTTTTATTTGGAAAAATAGATTCCATATTTGGAGTTACAAATTCTAAATTGTGTATATATAAGTACATTTTATTTTTGTACATTATGAATAGTAACTTCAGTAATTATTTTTATTTACCATGGTTAATGGGTAAATCAAGTAAATAAGAGTAAAAATAATATTATAATTATATAAAACTACCCTAAAACATGTCATAATCATATTAGATAATATATTTACAACCATGAAAATCCTTGGGTCGATTTTGAGGCCCTATGGATCCACTTGGGTGTGATAATGACATGTTATAAGAATTAATTTAAAGTAAAGAGAAATATAACATAAACATGTATCTTTTACTATTTTTTTAATATAGGGTTATATAACTAATCTATTTGACTATAAATATTCATTATAAATATAAAAATATTTCCTACATCATGTTATTTTATTTATAATTTTTAGACATCAAATAAATAAATTTAATTATGAAATAATGATGATGCAATGATTGTTTCATTAATAAAGGATTCAAATAAATGATATTATAAATATTAAAATAAATAATATTTGATATAATTTATTTCATACACAAATTTTATGTATTACTATGACATGTTAGGATTAATTCAATATTTTTTTTGAAGGAATCAGGTTGTTATGAATTTGTAAAATAGTCAAGTATGAATAGTGACCAAAATTGAAGTAATTCCTAACTTAAAATATAAAATAGTTTATTAAATGATATTAAATTCCTAAAAATATAATATTCTACCAAATGGTTAATATACGTCCAAATATTTCATAAATGTAATTTTTTTGTGACTTTGTACATGATATGATAATTACATTAACCCACAATGTGTAAATAACATGATATCACTATAAGATTAAAAAGAGTAAAATAAGGGTTAAACCAAAATGATAAGGATAAAAAAACATTCAAAACATGTCTAAAAATTATTAGATGATATGTATTCGAACAAAAATCATATTTTCTTCCAATTAAATGAGCTTTGGACCTTTTTTAATCAAAATTTAATTTATAATAAATTAATATTTCAAGACATTCTTAAAGTGCCCCTCCTCCTTCTTATAAAAGGCCACCACCTATACCCACATGATCAAACCTATAAAGACCATTTTATAGTCAAAATTATGCTCACATAATCTCCCAACATACCTCCCTTCCTCATAGAATCCTTACCTTGGGCATAAGGCAATTCAAGAAATCCTTTTGGATCAAATCAAAAGAAGTTACCTGATTTAGATGTAACATCTTCTCTCAAGTTACTTTCCTTTATTTTTTATTTATACACTCCCTATGATCTTCTTATTAATTAATTACATAAAAAAAAGTATCCTAAATATACTAGGATGTTTTTATGATAATTATTTGAACTACACTTACACACACCTCCATCTAATAGATACGAACATATTGTTTCTGTTTACGGTGAATTACTGCCTCACAAAACGATGATTGTTCAATTTTATCCTACCACCTATCATGGTGGACATTATTATGGAACTTTATTTATATATGATATATATTATATTTATATTTTCTCTATTCTTCTATAATTTTTATTTATAATATACCTTTATTCTTTCCATGATGTGTAAATACGATAATTTCATTTGAGTAAGTGTGGACTATCACCCTCTCAAAGTGATATGACTCATTAATGCTATACATGAAGTATATAATGGATGGTTTTACTAAATATATGATACATACATGAAATAAATATAATATTGGTATTATAATATACATTTTATATCACTTTATTATCATCATTTTAATATGAAAAATAAATGAAAGTAGCGTTCATGCGTATGTACGACCTACCGTCTCCATGAACGGTGCATTTCATTTATTATCTCCAAATGTTAAGTGATATTATAAATACATATATAATGGATATATATTATATTTAAATCATTAATACTATTCTGGAGATGATGGACTTATGACCACATGGAGTAGTGACGTCATACCATGTTCATTTTCGACTCAAGTACCGAATATCGACAAAACAAACAATATGAACTAAAATACTTATGTAATTTTTATAACATGGTAATAAGTGATATAAAAGGAATAATAAAATTTTAAAAAGGTTATCAAGAAAGTATAAATTAACCTATGTTTATTATTCAAGAATATAAAGAATGAAAGAGACAAGTTGGATTCAAGGTAAGGGAAATCTTAACACAATCTCAATTCATTGAGTTAAATATCCATGACATGGTTTTGTTTTTCAAATAATATTTATGAATGACCTATTATTGTTTTAAAATTAATATCCACTTATATTGTGTGTATTTATATTTTTCACACATAATTATGTCATTGATTTATCAATAATCTAAGGATACGATCTTTGCAAGGGACTTCGTCTCAATCTCATTTCATTGAGACATTTCTTGATGATATGTATCTTTATTTCTTTACAAAGTGTATATATAGCCTCTTATACATTAATTATACATATTAAATTTATTATACTGATATTTAATGTCTTGTAAAATGTTCTACCCTCATGTGGAATATAATTTAAATGTTCATAATTGTAAACTATTCTTTATCTAAAACATCATTTTAAATATTTTAAATATTTAATCTTATAAAACCTTATATTTCATATCCATGTTTTAAAAATGGTTTTAAGGATTTATTTATATGGTAATGAGTGTTTTAAAGTTTAAATTCCTTTAAAAGTTTTCAAAGTGGTATGGGACACTTTGATTCATAACTCTTCTTTTTGAATGTTTTAAACAAATTGATTATATCAATATCTTGAAATGATATCTTGTGATTGCAATATGGAAATATTATTTTTCCTTTATTCTTGTTCATATGTTATGATTATATTATAGTTGTAGGGAATTTATTAAGTATATGGGTGGTTCTATGATAAACTATGGGCAGGTGAGCCCGTGATAGCTCTCTGATGCATTTGGTAATGTGATAGAGGTAAATGTTAAGGTTTCTCCTAAGAGATATAGGGAATACACTGTGATAGATTTTTAAAATGTAACCATGAAGGTTACTCCCTTTGTATATGTGAAATCTAAAATATAAGTATGATATGGATGCCATAAGATACATTTTTGTTTTATGATTTATATGATGTCTTGTAGGAATCTTATGATTACATGACGTGAGATATGTAATTTATGTTCTGTAGGCGAAAAGTATGATTTTATGAAAATGTTTTCATGGGTTTTAAATATTCATGGACTAATGATTTTATTCCTTATTTTATATTCCTTACCGAGATTTTTATTATCATCCCATATTTTTGAATTTTTTTTCACAGGGTATAAGGAAGGATAAGAGAAAGGAAGAATTCAAGAATATTTTTATCAAGAAAATAATTCTTGTCTTATTTAAAGAGTTTTATTATGGTGAAAAAAATTAGATAGAGTATATGTGTCTATATTTTAATCTTTGAGATATAATGTAATAGTTATGTACTAATTCTCTAAAACTCTAAAATGTAAAAGATCCTCTATGTGAAGGAAAGTAAATTCCTGATCAAAACTCATGATTATGTAAGGTTTAAAGATGGGGCCTTATAGTTGTTATTAGAGGAAAGGATTAGACAACATTAGGGATTAGGAGTTTTGGATAACCACATGGTAATTCTCTATATCTATTAATTCAGTTAAATCAATGTTTTATAATTTTTTCAGATCAAGGAAAGTCACTTACAAATAGAAGGAGGAGGATCTCAAACAACATTAAAATCTATTCCTAATGACTTTCTTGGAATAATTATTGAAAAGTCTTGTCCAGAGAATTCTGAAACATTTTCTAACATACAACTCACTTTCAAGAAATTGTTTGAGATATCAAACACCTCCTCTATACCTCGATACCATCATAGATCATGGATTTTATTTAATCAAATCCTATTTTCATAATATTATCATATTTTCAAGAAAGGTAAATATTATCAAGGAATTTTAAAATAATTAACCTTATCACATGATTTTGAAGCATAATATGATTTTGAAAAAGGTGATTAAGAAGGAGAACCTTACGCAAACTATTTATATCTACTTTTAAAATATTTCCTTTCAGCACATACTTATAGTATTTTAAAAGTACCATTGATTGAAAGTTTCAAATCAAAATCAGTCAGACTGTTTTATAGAAATTACATTTTATCAGTTGTTTTGAAATTATATGTCATACATGATTATTTTCCAAAACTATTTTTCTATGAACACCCATATGGCCCAAGTTGGACATGGTGTATTTGGAAAAAGGAATAAAATGATTTTGAAGGATCTCTAGATCATTGTTTCAATATGTGGACCTTCAATCTACGTGAACAAGATGACGATGAAACCAGGTGGATGCCATGATCAAGGTATGCTGTTATTTATATTGGGAATAGTTTTATTTTATCATATGGAGGTGAAACAAATGTCAATAT
Source organism: Viscum album (assembly GCA_963277665.1). Classification (NCBI taxonomy): domain Eukaryota; kingdom Viridiplantae; phylum Streptophyta; class Magnoliopsida; order Santalales; family Viscaceae; genus Viscum; species Viscum album. The sequence continues at coordinate 1,950,078,025 of OY728161.1, read as the reverse complement.
ATATAATACTTCATGAATTGAGATGTTGGGGTCATTATGAGTTGGGATGAAAATGAGAGGTATACGACAAACATTGAAGTTAAAACATGTTAGGGTTATTTTTTAGTTTTATAAAAAGGGACAACCCACAAGATAGGTGACAACCCATGGAATCCAGAAAGTCCATGGGAATCAAACCCACAACCGAAGGGAGACAATGGTGAATCACCTACCACTGAACTACGTGAAGTTTCTATTTAGTATGATTTATTATCTTTAGTTAAATGATTTTATGGATTATGAATAAGTTGATTTTGAGAACTTATGTTTTATCAAATTGATATCCTTAGTATAGTAAAATTATTTTGTGATTAAGTTATAAGTGTTATTTTGGAAGACGTTCGCTATTTTGGGAACCCTATATACCTAAGGAACATAGAATAATATAGAATTTCATTTGAGGAGTAATGGTTGAATTTTATTTTGTAAGAATCTATGTTTTTATTGCGGAAAAATGGAGATTTAGGTTATTTATGGAAATAATTAACTTATCATGGATAATATGTGATTAGGTTAATTACTTTTTAGTATAAGACTTTAAGAGTAGTCAATGTTATTTGGAGATAAATGTTAAGATTTATCATGAAAGACCATGTGATCAAATCCTTATAAATTTTGGGTTTCTATCTTAGTTTGGATTATTTTGAAGAATTTTAAGGAAAATTGTCTATTGAATGATCTTTTTTGAACTTTGTGTATTATTTGTTGAATTTTGTAGATAATGAGAAGTATTTATTTTTATAAAGGATTATTCTTGTTTTGGGATTATCTGATCTTGTACTAACCATTTTGGTTTTGGTTAATGTCTAAAGACAAGGGAAATATATAGTTCTTATTTTTTGGATTATGTGATTTTCTAGAAGTTGATTCTAGTGCTTCAGGTGTGACCAAGTCATCTTGAATACTCATCGTTTGGAGAAAAGATGATTTAGTGGTAGATATTTATTAAAGGATGAAACTCTACTTGACAAGTAAGTATATTTCCTTATGTTCTTAGTCAATCTCATAAATAAATTACTCAACTTTATGAAAAGGAACTTAAACAAACATTTTCCATTTACTTTTTCCTACTAGGGAATCAATGACCATTTAACCCATCATAAGTTTATGGTTTTCTAGTTGTTAACTTTCTACTAGTCATGTTTTCTATCACTCTCCATCAGAACAAGATGGTTAATTATTCTTCCATATCCATGTTTTAATACGTATAATACTAGTATGTGTTATCTTAGGTGACCTTTGTAATTATCTTTCTATCTTTTAAAGTGATAGTTTTATTGAATCTTTTTTTGATGTGGGATTTTCAATGAATTTTCCGAGAACAATTTTAAAACTGCGAGGACACAATTTCCAAAAGGAGGGAATGATGTAACATCCCAAGTATTTATAGAATAATACATTTTCATATCTATTAATATTTTTTTAATTTAATATCAATTTTACATCAAAGGGGACACTTTTTTCAATATCGTACTTGATATGCAACAATTGGTTTCCCTTAAATCTTAAATTGTATGCAACATTGAGTTATTCTGAAAAACAATAATATTATTTTAAATGGTAGTTAACGCCTAACTTTTTTATTGGTAGGAATGAATAAAACTAACTAAAATATGATTATACATGTTTTTTAACTATTTTTATATTTATCCAATGAATTTTAAAGGCTTAAAATGAGAATGAATCAAATTTTAATCATAAAACACTCTAATATTTTTAAAAGGTAATTTTACCACATTTTGATGGAGAAACAATTTTAAAATAGATTTTTTCACTTTTATATGTTCTATTTGACAAAATAAACTTCTTATATATAAGTGTGACATCAAAGTTTACTTTGAATATTTTTTTGTAATTTTATGATAAAGTTCATTTTTTAATGAATAGTGAAAAATACTACATTTTAATTCAAAACTACCTTTTCATCTAATTTAGTTATACAGTTAGATTGTCATTTTAATTGGTTTTAAAGTTTAATTGGATTATGTTTTTATAAATTAATCCAATTATGGTCATTTTAATTAATTTCAATTTTAAATTGAACATAAACACATGTCAATCTTTTGATAATTTTTTACTTCTTAAAAACACACGTTTTGGTTTTGACAATGGGAATTAATTTTAAATTAATTTAAAAAAATTATATGTTTTGAATTTATGAAATGGATTCTATATTTGAAATAAAAAGACCCAAATTGTGTAAATAAGTAGCTTTTATTTTTAAAAATTATGAATAGAAACTTCGGTAATTATTTTTATTTACTATGGTTAATGGGTAAATCAGTTAAATAAGGGTAAAAAATAATATTATAATAATATAAAACTACCCTAAAACATGTCCTAATCACATTATATGAGATATTTACAACCATTAGAATCCTTGGGTTGATTTTTGGATCCCATGAAGCCACTTGGGTGTGATAATGACACGTTATAAGAATTAATTTAAAGTAAAGAGAAATTTATCGTAAGCATATATATTTTAATAAAAAAAATTAATATAGGGTTATATAAGTTATCTATTTGACTATAAATATTAATTATAAATATAAAAATATTTCCTACATCATGGTATATTAATTATAATTTTTAGACATCAAATTAATAAATTTAATTATGACACAATGATGATGTAGTGATTGCTTCATTAATAAAGGATTCAAATAAATGATATTATAAATATTAAAATAAATATTATTTGACATAATTTATGTAATCCATGAATTTATGTATTCATATGAGATTTTAGTATTGATTAAATGTTTTCTATCTAAGTAATCAGGTTGTTATGAATTTGTAAAAAAAGTCAAGTATGAATAGTGATCAAAATTGACATAATTCATAACTTAAAATATAAAATAGTTTATTAAATGATATTAAATTCATAAAAATATAATATTCGGCCAAATGGTAATGATAAGTCCAAATATGTCATAAGTTCCATTTTTTGTGGGACTTTGAACATGATATGGTAATTACATTAACCCACAATGTGTAAATAACATGATATCACTATAAGATTAAAAAGGGTAAAATAAGGGTTAAACCATAAAGATAAGGATAAAAAATATTCAAAACTTATATAAAAACTATTATATGATGGTTATTAGAACCAAAATCAATTATATTCTAATTAAATGAGTTTTGGAACTTTTTTAGTCTAAATGGAATTTATAATAAATTAATATTTCAAGACTTTCCTAAAGTGCCCCTCCTCCCTCTTATAAAGTGCCACCACCTCTACCCACTTACTCACACCTATAAAGACCCTTGGATCATCCAAATTATAATAAAATAAGATCAAAAAATCCCTCCCTTACTCATATAATCATTACCTTGGGTATAATGCAATTCAAGAAAACCTTTTGGCTCAAATCAAAAGAAGTTACCCGATTAGAGGTAACGTCTTCTCTCAAGTTCCTTACCTTTATTTTTCCTTCTCTACTCCCTATGATCTTATTATTCTTTTATTACATAAAAAACAATATAATTAATATACTAGTATGTTTTTATGAGAAGGATTCAGACTACACTTACACACACCTCCATTTAATGGATACGAACATACCGTTTCTGTGTACGACGAACTACTGACTCACGAAACGATGGTTTTTCAATTTTCTACAACCACCTATCATGGTGGAAATTATGATGGAAATATATTTATATATGATATATATTATATTTATATTTTCTATATTCTTCTTTAATTTTTATTTACAACATACCTTTATGCTTTCCATGATGTGTAAATACGATAATTTCATTTGAGGAAGTGTGGACTACCGCCCCCACAAAGTTATATGAATCGTTCATGATATACATGGAATGTATAAAGTATAGTTTTATTAAACATATAATACATACATCAAATAAATATAATATTGGTATTATAATATACATTTATTTCATTTGATTATTATTCTTTAAATATGACAAAGAAATGAAAGTAGCATTCATGCGTACGTACGACCTATAGTCTCCATAAACGGGGCATTTCATTTCTTATCTCAAAATGTTATGGACTATTATAAATACATATATAATTGATATATATGATATTTAAATAATGAATAATATTATTTAGATTATATACTTATGACCACATGGATTAGTGACATCATACCATGTTCATTTTCGACTCAAGTACCGAATATCGACAAAAAAACCAATATGAACTTAAATAATTATGTAATTTTTATAACATGGTAATAAGTGATATAAAAGGAAAAATAAACTTGAAATAGGTTCTCAAGATATTATAAATTATCCTAATATTATTATTCATGAATATAAATAACGAATGAGATAAGTCAGATTCGAGGTAAGGGAAATCTTAACTCAATCTCTATTCATTGAGTTAAATATCCATGACATGGTTTTTTTCAAAGAATATGTGTGAATGACCTATGATTGTTTTACACTAAATATCAACTTATATTGGGTTTATTTATATTTTTCACACATAATTATGTCATTGATTTATCCTTAATCTAAGGATGCGATCTTTGTAAGGGACTTCGTCTTAATCTCCTTTCATTGAGAAATTTCTTGATGATATGCACCTTTATTTCATTACCAAGTGTGTATATATCCCCTTCTACATTAATTATCCATATTATATCTATAATCATGATATTTAATGTCTTTTAAAATTTTCTACTTTCATGTGGGGTAAAATTTAAATGTTTAAAATTGTAAACTACTCTTTATCAAAAACATCATTTTATATGTTTTAAAAATTTAATCTGTCACGACCCGCCCTCGGGGCCCGTGCCGTGACTACCCCAAGCCCGCCTTCCATAGGCCAGGGGCTGGAGACTAGCACCAAGGCGTAATTCCCGGTAAAAAGGGAAGGCATTTCCTTTGAAAAGTAAACAAGCACCACAGAGTAAGCAAGCGGAGAAGTAAACACTAAGTAAAACTGTAACAAGCTGTGTTGGAAGTAAAAGAGGCCGGAAATACAAGCCCAACTGTAAAGTACAACCGAAAGGGAAAAACAACAACTGTAAAGAAAATACGTAGCGTCGAGCCGTCCTCTGAAGGTCCCACCTGAAGGGTGGGTACAGATAGCCTCCACAGCTCCTCGGTCCAGCCGTCCGCTCCGAGTACGTCCCGCCCAGTGGTCCACCTCCAGGTACCGTCCTGCTCCGCACGCCTCCACCACGGTCAATGCTGTCCGTCGTCTGCAACCAACACCACGAAGTGCGGGCATAGCCCGTGCAGGGGTGAGTATAAGCTACTCAGTAGGGACCCCGAGACCCCCGAAGGTCTCCCGAAATCCACGAAGGATAATCCAAAAAGGAAAGATACAATCACGAAGTAACATCTGACACGGCTTAGGTATATGCCCATACATATACCTAAGTCATCAATTCCCGTTCGGATCCAGCGTCCGAGCCCAAGCACAACCCAGTCCACACAGGAAAGCAAAACGTATACCCACACAGGATAGCACAACACAATCCACAAAGGAGAGTAAACTGTAAATCCACACAGGATATCTCAACACAATCCACAAAGGAGAGTAAACAGTAAATCCACACAGGATAGCTCAACACAATCCACAAAGGAGAGTAAACAGAAGATTCAGCTCACACAGGTATACATCATCGAAAAGGGTGAAAGAGATGATCAGACATAGATACTGAATCATCTAAGCTGGGACCCACATAAGATACAAGACCAGCCATCCTCATCGTTTCGTTTATGCTAGGACCCACATAGGATACAAGACCAGAACGACTGGGACCCACATAGGATAAAAGACCAGCACTGAGTCATCAAGGCTGGGACCCACATAGTATACAAGACCAACACTCTTCATTGATTCATCTATACTGGGACCCACATAGGATACAAGACCAGTATTGAATCATCTAAGCTGGGACCCACATAGGATACAAGACCATCACAACTAGGACCCACATAGGATACAAGACCAGCTGTCTTCATCGATTCAACTATACTGGGACCCACATAGGATACAAGACCAGTATTGAATCATCTAAGCTGGGACCCACATAGGATACAAGACCAGCTGTCTTCATCATCGCAGTCCACTGAGGATCTCTGCACCGTCATCGCCGCAGTCCACTGAGGATCTCTGCACGGTCGTCGCTGTCGAAGTAGCAGTCGCAGCCAGCACTAGGGTTCCCGCACACAGCAAGCTCGTTCGGGAGGGTCCGCTCCACGAGCCGAGAGGCCGATACATCAACTGTCACAAAGTCCGAATTTGATGTATCTAAAAGTTCTGTATTGTCAACAGGAACTCAACGTCGTAGACGGCGCGTCAATCGGACGCCCGGTCTGAGAGTTATTGGCTTTTTCGTCCCAGGGGCCCGGTTGGTTTTTAAGGAAAAACCAACCCAACCGTACTCCACCCGCATCCAAACCTCGGGCGGAGTATCCCAAATGATCTGTCTCACTAATAGGAACTCAACAAAGTTGGCGGCACGTCAATCGGACGTCCGTAGCTCAAGATATGAGTGTTTCCGCTCCGAGGGCCCGGTTGGTTTCGTGTACGAACCAACCTGGGCGAACTCAAAGTATTCCGAAACTTTGAGTGCGATATACCGAATCGACCGTCTCGATCTAAGGATCGCATCGCCGCTGACGGTTCGTCAATCGGAGGTCCGTAGCTCAAGTTATGGGCAAAAGACCGAAGTCGATTCGAAAACGGGGGGTCCGAGTCCGGGCCGACCCGGCCCGACCCCCCTGGGTCGGCCCGAACCGGGTCGACCCGACCCGGGTCCGACCCGGCCCGGCCGGCGGCGCGGTCCGGCGCGGCGGCGCGGCCGGTGCGCCACTCGGGTGCCACGCGCGGGGGGCAGAGCCCCCGCTTCTCTTGCCTGGCGGCGCGACAACCTGCCGCGCCCCATTTTAATAAACGGCCCCCCCTCACGTGGGGGGCCTGTTTTGAGGAAAACAGGGGGGTGTTGCCCCCCCTTTGTGTAACCGCGACCCCCCCATTATGGGGGTCCAGTTTTGGCTAGCCGGGGGAATTTATTCCCCCGGTCCTTCTCCCTTCCGGCCGGCCCAACATGGCCGACCGGTTCTTCCTCAACGGGACCGGCAAGGCCGGTCCCCCTTCCGGCTTCTGACACCAGCAGCCCAGATAGCCGCCGATCTTCACGTCCCGCCGCGGCCCGGAACCGGCCGCGGTCTTTGTCGTTCGGCGCGGTGCGATGGCACCGTGCCCCTCCGCCGCAGCCCCGCTCCGGCCGCGGCGCCTTCAACTTTCATCGACGCGGCGCGACAGCGTCGCGTCCTTGCATTATTTTACGACGCGGCGCGACGGCGCCGCGCGTTTCTTGTCGTATGATCCTGCGCGGTGCGACGGCACCGCGCCACACCCGTTTCAATCCACAACAAAAATCAATATGAAAAGGAGGAGGGTCGGCCGTGTTCGTACGGTCCGGCCCCCTCGCGTTAATTGCTAACAATTGGATAAATTTCACAAAGAAATATTCTCGGGTATAAATCATGAACAAAAGTAATAAATAAACCCCTACCTTGAATTCAAGTGCGGAGCACGTCAACAAACCGCGGAAGACAAGCGTCGCAGAGGTCGGGTGTCGCAGTGATCGTTCGTCGATTCCATTGACGAAGAGGTACGTCCGAAGAGGTACGTCGATGGTGAATCTTCGTAAGCCGACGAAGAAAAACCGAGGAGGAAGCGGCGTTCCCTTTCGTTGACATGGAAGGCGTCGTCGATCTTCGAAAACAAACCGGCTACGAAAAAGAGAGGAGCGGCGTTCTTCGTCGGAGCTTGAGTGTTCTTCGTGTTCTTCGTCAAAGTCTGAAGAAGAAGAAGAAGGAGCTCTCAAATCCTCTCAAGAACAAAGGAAACCAACCCAAAATAATAAAATAAGCTTAAGCTTATTTTATTACACAACCTTCCTCTTATAATTTCAAAGGTTTGAAATTCAAATCAACCCTCCTCAATTAATTAAACCAAGTTGTCAAACATTAATTGAAATGGGTTAAAGGGGAGTTTTTTAGAGAAGTTGAGGAGTTGGGGTTCGTGTGGGCCCCACCACACTTAATCCTCTCAAGGGAGGTTAAGTGGATGTGGGTCCCACCCCTAACTCCCTTTGGAAGAAGTTAACCAACAAAATAAAAATAAAAAGTGTTTCCACATTTTTATTTAACTTCTTATAATTTATTCCAAAACTAACTTTCAACCCGCAATAAACGCAACCTCGGAAAAGGTCTCCTTAAGCGATTATCAGCGCTGCGAGTTCATCGGTGCCCTCAGAATTTGATTCCGGGCACTAGTTCAAAAGTTAGAAATTCCCGCTCGTTCGTTCACTGAACGTACCCGAGCCAAACTTCGGAAATTGATTCCGGGCACTCCGGGCCTCGGAATCAGGTGCCGTCAGAAACCGCGCTCTTGTAAAATTCCAAAGAAAATTAAGAAAAAAATTTACCTTGAATTTTACGGGTCTTTACATTACTCCCACCTCAGGGATTTACGTCCCCGTAACGATACATCAAAACTAAGGAAACAAAAGAGGGTACTGAGCACGCATCTGAGCCTTCCGCTCCCATGTGCTCTCCTGGAAGTTTCCATGCTGCCATCTGATTCGCACAAGAGGAATCGATCGCCCACGTAGGACCCGCTCCCGTCGATCCTCTATCTCCACTGGGACCTACGTAAAAGTCACCCCATCGTCAATGTCAAGCTCCCCATGGTCAATGGTGTGCGACGGGTCGTGCATGTATCTCCTCAGCTGAGACACGTGGAAGACGTCATGCACCTGGTGCAACTAAGGTGGTAGAGCCAGGCGATAAGCCACCTCGCCAATCCTGCTGAGGACCTGGAAGGGTCCGATGAAGCGCGGAGATAACTTTCCGCCTTGGCCAAATCTCCGTATACCACGTCGAGGTGAGACCCGCAAGAAGACGTGGTCGCCATCCTCGAACTCTAGTGGTCTCCGCCTCCTGTCAGCATAAGACTTCTGCCGGCTCTGAGCTGTACTCATCCGCCCCAGGATGACCTGGACCATCTCAGGTCCCACAAGAGCTGCAAGATTTCTTCTTTGCCGATAAGAGAAAATCCGGTCCCATCCCCTGGATGAACCACATTCTTTGCCTAATACAGTCAATCCTGACATGGATGATACTAATCCATACCAAGGATGACGTCGTAAGGCCTCGACGCTACTACCAAGAGATCCAACCGTTACTCTCACCTCCAAGGGTTGAGTCACACCGTCGACATCAGTGTGTGGTAACTGGGTCTCCTCTAGTAGATGTCTCACAAGTGAGGGTCAAGTCAACAGTCAAAACTGGAACCTCTTAGTAACAACACAAAAGAGGACAGGAATGAAAACATCACAAAGGTATGCGTCTTTTATTATTGCAGCTCATAATTCAAAGACGCTACACAATAGCAACAAGGAACTAGAAGTACCAAAGACGTATCCACTAGTTCTGCTCCTGTCCATTTGCTCCCAGAGCTCCATGATCGAAGGCCTCAGCTGCCTGAAGCTGAGCTCTCCCATGTCCACCAACTCCCTGCGGTCGGGGTGGACCTCCTGGTGGTGGTGGTGGCAACACCTCGAAGTGTCTCCCACCATCTGCTGCTCGGCCGTCTCCTCTGCCTCGTCCGCCTGCACTCTGCGGACCTCCATGGCCTAACCTCTGTTTAGGAGGTCCCTCTACTACCTGCTGCTCATCTGTAGGACGAGTCGGGCAGTCTCGAGCCATGTGACCTTGCCTGCCGCATGCGTAGCAATGCCTGCCCCTCGTGTATCTGGCTCTCCTTCGTGTGCCCCGCACAACCGAATCTTCATCCAGTGTCTTCCCATCTGATGGTCTGGCCCGTTTGGACCTCTGCATCACCTGTCTACTTCCAACTGTAGAAGACCCTGCTACGGGCCGTCCTGCGGAGGGCCCTGTCACTGGAGCCTGGTCGGCGAGAAAACTTTCCACTAGAAGGGCTCTCTCCAATACTTCTGCCTGCGTCGGAATGTTGAGGGAGATCATCGAATCCATGATCTCATGCCTCAGTCCCTGCTCGAAGGTCCGGGCCCGGAAGAACGGGTCCCGTACCATATCTGTGGAGTAGCGCGAGAGATCAGTAAATCTCGCCGAGTACTGGGCCACTGTCAAGCTGCCCTGCCGCAGCTGAAGAAGCTCCTGAATGCGCACCGCACGGAGGGTGGCTGGGACGAACTACGAGCGGAATAGGCTCTCAAAGTCCATCCAAAGTATAGATGCCTCATCGTGCACCTGGAGCATCAAGCTCCACCATCGGCCCGCTGCTGCGTGCAGTAGGCTCGCAGTGAGGATCACCATGAGGTCTGCAGGTGTCCTCACTAGCCTAAAAACTCGTACCACTGCCTCTAGCCAGTCCTCTGCTGCCTGGGGGTCCATCTCCCCATGAAACCCAGGTGGTCACTGGCACTGAAACTCATGCAGTGCGCTGAGGCGACGTGCATCTTCAGCGGCTGGTGCTGGAAATATCGGTGGCTCGGTGGGTAGAGCTACCGCCGGTGCCACAGCTGACAAAGGGCCATGTACCGAGGCCTCGTTGCTCGGTGGGCTGTCATCACGCTCGACTCTCGGAACCCTAGATGACTGCCGTCGTGGGGCCATCCTGAAAAGGAATCAGGTACGCCACGGTCAAACAGTATACCTGGTGAGCTGACATAAAGTAATCACAAAGAAAACTTGAAACACACATGCAATCAATGTTTTCGTGCATTAAGTCGGAAATCAGAAGTTAGGGTCCTGGTGTACGGATACGTCGGCCGCCACACCAACACTGGACTCCCTGGACTGATAACCACACTCAATACGCTAAACACTATTGCTTCACATAGAAAAGATCAGAGTTCGCGGTAGAACCGAACTCCTCTGATACCAATTTGTCACGACCCGCCCTCGGGGCCCATGCCGTGACTACCCCAAGCCCGCCTTCCATAGGCCAGGGGCTGGCGACTAGCACCAAGGCGTAATTCCCGGTAAAAAGGGAAGGCATTGCCTTTGAAAAGTAAACAAGCACCATAGAGTAAGCAAGCGGAGAAGTAAACACTAAGTAAAACTGTAACAAGATGTGTTGGAAGTAAAAGGGGCCGGAAATACAAGCCCAACTGTAAAGTACAACTGAAAGGGAAAAACAACAACTGTAAAGAAAAGCCGCAGCGTCGAGCCGTCCTCTGAAGGTCCCACCTGAAGGGTGGGTACAGATAGCCTCCACAGATCCTCGGTCCAGCCGTCCGCTCCGAGTACGTCCCGCCCAGTGGTCCACCTCCAGGTACCGTCCTGCTCCGCACGCCTCCACCACGGTCAGTACTGTCCGTCGTCTGCAACCAACACCACGAAGTGCGGGCATAGCCCGTGCAGGGGTGAGTATAAGCTACTCAGTAGGGACCCCGAGACCCCCGAAGGTCTCCCGAAATCCACGAAGGATAATCCACAAAGGAAAGATACAATCACGAAGTAACATCTGACACGGCTTAGGTATATGCCCATACATATACCTAAGTCATCAATTCCCGTTCGTCTCCAGCGTCCGAGCCCAAGAACAACCCAGTCCACACAGGAAAGCAAAACGTATACCCACACAGGATAGCACAACACAATCCACAAAGGAGAGTAAACTGTAAATCCACACAGGATATCTCAACACAATCCACAAAGGAGAGTAAACAGTAAATCCACACAGGATAGCTCAACACAATCCACAAAGGAGAGTAAATAGAAGATTCAGCTCACACAGGTATACATTATCGAAAAGGGTGAAAGAGATGATCAGACATAGATACTGAATCATCTAAGTTGGGACCCACATAGGATACAAGACCAGCCGTCCTCATCGTTTCGTTTATGCTGGGACCCACATAGGATACAAGACCAGCACGGCTGGGACCCACATAGGATACAAGACCAGCATTGAGTCATCAAGGCTGGGACCCACATAGGATACAAGACCAACACTCTTCATTGATTCATCTATACTGGGACCCACATAGGATACAAGACCAGTATTGAATCATCTAAGCTGGGACCCACATAGGATACAAGACCAGCACAGCTAGGACCCACATAGGATACAAGACCAGCTGTCTTCATCGATTCAACTATACTGGGACCCACATAAGATACAAGACCAGTATTGAATCATCTAAGCTGGGACCCACATAGGATACAAGACCAGCACAGCTAGGACCCACATAGGATACAAGACCAGCTGTCTTCATCGATTCAACTATACTGGGACCCACATAGGATACAAGACCAGTATTGAATCATCTAAGCTGGGACCCACATAGGATACAAGACTAGCTGTCTTCATCATCGCAGTCCACTGAGGATCTCTGCACGGTCGTCGCTGTCGAAGTAGCAGTCGCAGCCAGCACTAGGGTTCCCGCACACAGCAAGCTCGTTCGGGAGGGTCCGCTCCATGAGCCGAGAGGATGATACATCAACTGTCACAAAGTCCGAAGTTGATGTATCTAAAAGTTCTGTATTGTCAACAGGAACTCAACGTCGTAGACGACGTGTCAATCGGACGCCCGGTCTGAGAGTTATTGGCTTTTTCGTCCTAGGGGCCCGGTTGGTTTTTAAGGCAAAACCAACCCGACCGTACTCCACCTGCGTCCAAACCTCGGGCGGAGTATCCCAAAAGATCCGTCTCACTAAGAGGAACTCAACAAAGCTGACGGCACATCAATCGGACGTTCGTAGCTCAAGATATGAGCGTTTCCGCTCCGAGGGCCCGGTTGGTTTCGTGTACGAACCAACCCGGCCGAACTCAAAGTATTCCGAAACTTTGAGTGCGATATACCGAATCGACCGTCTCGATCTAAGGATCTCATCGCCGCTGACGGTTCATCAATCGTAGGTCCGTAGCTCATGTTATGGGCAAAAGACCGAAGTCGATTCGAAAATGGGGGGTCCGGGTCCGGGCCGACCCGGCCCGACCCCCCCCTGGGTCGGCCCGAACCGGGTCGACCCGACCTGGGTCCGACCCGGACCGGCCGGCGGCGCGATCCGGCACGGCCCGGCCGGCGGCGCGGCGGCGCGGCCAGGCGCGGTGGCGCGGCCCGGCACGGCGGCGCGGTCCGGCGCGGCGGTGCGACCGGTGCGCCGCTCGGGTGCCACGCGTGGGGGGCAGAGCCCCCGCTTCTCTTGCCTGGCGGCGCGACAACCTGCCGCGCCCCATTTTAATAAACGGCCCCCCTCACGTGGGGGGCCTGCTTTGAGGAAAACGGGGGGGGGGGGGGTGCTTCCCCCCCTTGGTGTAACCGCGGCCCCCCCATTATGGGGGGCTGGTTTTGGCCAGCCGGGGGAATTTATTCCCCCGGTCCTTCTCCCTTCCGGCCGGCCCAACATGGCCAGCCGGTTCTTCCTCAACGGGACCAGCAAGCCCGGTCCCCCTTCCGGCTTCCGACACCGGCAGCCCGGATAGCCGCCGATCTTCACGTCCCGCCGCGGCCCGGAACCGGCCACGGTCTTCGTTGTTCGGCGCGGTGCGACGACACCGTGCCGCTCCGCCGCGGCCCCACTCCGGCAGCGGTGCCTTCAACTTTCATCGACGCGGCGCGACGGCGTCGCATCCTTGCATTATTTTACGACGTGGCGCGACGGCGCCGCGCGTTTCTTGTCGTATGATCCTGCGCGGTGCGACGGCACCGCGCCACACCCGTTTCAATCCACAACAAAAATCAATATGAAAAGGAGGAGGGTCGGCCGTGTTCGTACGGTCCGGCCCCCTCGCGTTAATTGCTAACAATTGGATAAATTTCACGAAGAAATATTCTCAGGTATAAATCATGAACAAAAGTAATAAATAAACCCCTACCTTGAATTCAAGTGCGGAGCACGTCAACAAACCGCGGAAGACAAGCGTCGCGGAGGTCGGGCGTTGCGGTAATCGTTCGTCGATTCCGCTGACGAAGAGGTACGTCCGAAGAGGTACGTCGATGGTGAATCTTCGTAAGCCGACGAAGAAAAACCAAGGAGGAAGCTGCGTTCCCTTTCGTTGACAAGGAAGGCGTCGTCGATCTTCGAAAACAAACCGGCTACGAAAAAGAGAGGAGCGGCGTTCTTCGTCGGAGCTTGAGTGTTCTTCGTGTTCTTCGTCAAAGTTTGAAGAAGAAGAAGAAGGAGCTCTCAAATCCTCTCAAGAGCAAAGGAAACCAACCCAAAATAATAAAATAAGCTTAAGATTATTTTATTACACAACCTTCCTCTTAGAATTTCAAAGGTTTGAAATTCAAATCAACCCTCCTCAATTAATTAAACCAAGTTGTCAAACATTAATTGAAATGGGTTAAAGGGGAGTTTTTGAGAGAAGTTGAGGAGTTGGGGTTCGTGTGGGCCCCACCACACTTAATCCTCTCAAGTGAGGTTAAGTAAATGTGGGTCCCACCCCTAACTCCCTTTGGAAGAAGTTAACCAACAAAATAAAAATAAAAAGTGTTTCCACATTTTTATTTAACTTCTTATAATTTCTTCCAAAACTAACTTTCAACCCGCAATAAACGCAACCTCGGAAAAGGTCTCCTTAAGCGATTATCGGCGCTGCGAGTTCATCGGTGCCCTCAGAATTTGATTCCGGGAACTGGTTCAAAAGTTAGAAATTCCCGCTCGTTCGTTCACTGAACGTACCCAAGCCAAACTTCGGAAATTGATTCCGGGCACTCCGGGTCTCGGAATCAGGTGCCGTCAGAAACCGCGCTCTTGTAAAATTCCAAATAAAATTAAGAAAAAAATTTCCCTTGAATTTTACGGGTCTTTACATAATCTTCTAAAACCTTATATTTCATGTCCATGTTTTCAAAATGGTTTTAAGGATTTATTTATATGTACATGAGTGTTTCAAAGTGTAAATTCCTTTAAAAAGTATTAAAGTGGTATGGGACCCTTTGATTCAAAACTCTTATTTTTTAATGTTTTAAATGAATTGAATATATCAATATATTGAAATGATATCTTGTGACTGAAATGTGGAAATGTTATTTTCCCTTTATTATTGTTCATATTTTATGATTATGTTATGGTTATTGAGCATTTCTTAAGTATACGGGTGGTTCCATGATAAACCATGGGCGGGTGAGCCTGTGATAACTCTCTAATGCATTGGGTAATGTGACAGAGGTAAATGTTAAGGTTTCTCCTAAGAGATTTAGGGAATATACTATGATGGTTATTCCAAACTTAACCATGAAGGTTAATCCCTATGTATTTTTTAAAGATAAAATGTAAGTATGATATGTATGCCACAAGTTACCTTTTTGTTTTATGATTTCTATGATGTTTTGTAGGAATGTTATGATTACATGATGTAAGATAAGTAATTTATGTTTTATGGGTGAAAAGTATGATTTTGTGAAATTGTTTTCATGTGTTTTAAAAATTCATAGATTAATGGTTTTATTCTTTATATTATATTCCTTACTAATATTTTTATTCTCATCCCATGTTTTTGAAATGTTTTTCACAGGGTATAAGGAAGGATAAGAGAAAGGAAGAATTCAAGATGATTTTTATCAAGAAAATAATTCATGATTTATTTAAGGAGTTTTATTATTGTGAAAAATATGGATAGAGTATAAGTGTATACTTTGTAATTTTTGAGATTTAATTTAATAGTTATGGAATAATTCTCTAAAATTCAAAATAAAAAAGATCATCAATGTGAAAGAAAGTAAATTCTTGATCAAAACTCAAGATTATGTAAGGTTTAAGGGTGGGGAATTATAATTAATATCATGAAAGATAAAATATTTATGGATTTTAGAAGGATGTTCCATGAAATCTTGAATGAAGAGGATAAATATTATCTTTCAAAAATTTGTGTTCGACCATCAATCTATGAAAATATTAATTTTTTTAAAAAGTAGGATTTCTATATATAAAAGAAGGTGATAAATGTTCTTATGTTAAACCTTGATTATAATGGAATGATAATGTTTAGGAACCAAGTATGTGTCCCATAAATACCATACTTGAAGAAGAAACTATTAGAATAATTTCATTGCTCATCATTATCTATTAATCATGGAAGTATGAAGATGTATAAATATATGAATGGGTATTTTTGGGTGGGAAAATGTTAAGAGATATGTTGTGGAGTATGTATTTTGGTGTTGGGTATGTCAAAAATTTAAATATAAGAGATATAAGTATATGGGGATGTTATAAGAATTACTCATACTAGAATGGGAATGGGAAAACATCACAAGGTATTTTTTTTGGGATCCCCAAAATATCTAAAGTTTGTAATGGCATTTGGATTTTTTCAATTGTCTTATGAAGTATTTTAACTTCATTTATATAAGATATTATTTGCCTCTTTATCAAATTTATAACATATATATTAATGAATTGTTAAGGTTAAATGAGGTTCCACACTCTATTGAATCTGATCGAATCAAACGTTTACCTCAATGTTCTAGAAAAAGTATTCCTCAATCTTTGGAAATAGAGTTATGATTTAGTACCATTTATCATCCTTAAATATACGGTTTTTCTAAGGGGAACATCAGAACTCTAGAAGATATGTTTATATCCAATTCATTATATTTCAATGGTTGTTGTTATCAACACCTTCCTCTAGTCAAGATTTCTTAAAAAAATTGATTTCACTCAAGCATTCATGTGGATACTTATGAATTAGTCTAGATAAAAAAGTGTAAAACTATAGAATAATATGATAAATTAGGAAAATAAATCTAATCATACACGATCTTACTGATAAAATGGAAGAGAAGGTTAGATCCAGTTAGTAGCATATCATGGAAGCTTAGATTCAATAAAAGAGTTATGTTAATAATTGTAGGTAAGATATAGAATTTGATGTGGGTGAGAAGGATTTATAGTGAATTTCTCCATAGAATAAGAATATGAGATTTGGAAATAAGGGAAGTGTGGGACCTAGTTATATTTTCTCTTTGACACTCTTGATTGAGTAGGGACTGTATCTTATTGATTGGTACTCCCTCCAACCTATCTCATGTTCATGATGTGTTCCATGTATCTCTCTCGAGGAAGTATATACTTGAACCTTCAGATGTACTAAACTAAGAGGTTGTACCAATGGAGAATGAATATTCCTATGAATATCAATTGGTATAAATCTCATATCATGGATATAATGTTTTATAGAATAATACTACAAGCTTAGTTAAAGTTACTTCAAGGAATCATAAATTTTAGGTAGTTACATGGGATCCTAAGGATTTGATAAAGAAAAAAACCCACTTCATTATAACATAGTGAAAAAATTTCATGGGGAAATTAATTTTAATTGGGATAGAGTTTAATACCTCGTTATTTTATATGCATTCCTTTTGAAATAAAACATTAAGTATTCAATAGCTTGCATTAAATGGAATCTCGTGTCTATATGAACATTGAAAGAGTAAACTATTATTACAAATATGTTAAATTGGAATGATTGAATAGTAAACACACTTTATAAAAACATCAGTATAATAGTTTTTATTAAGTAAAATTTATTTATTGATGTATATTAAATAAGTACTCAATTTTCATTAAAGTCACTGTACTCTTCAAAAATATCTTTTCTTCAAATTTTTTTTATCACATTATTTCATGTGAAAATTATAAATATTTTTCACAATTTTTCAAAAAAATATTGATTAATAAATTTTATTTTTAAAATAATCATTTCAATATAATCATAGTGTGAGTTTTTAGGATTTTCCTAAAAAGATTTATTTTTAATTGAATAGTAAAAAATACATATTTTTCTAAAAATCATATGTTATTTTCATGTAACCCTTAAATTATGTTTTTAATTAAATCATAAATTTACCTAAGAATCATTTAATTATAAATAATATAGTTAATTACATAGGAATCATCATTATTATTTATATTTGTATAAGTTAAATTCCAATCTTAAAACACATTTTTCTAAAAAAAAATTTATGCATGCAATTTTTTTATCTAAATAAATCATCTTAATCTATATTTATTAATTTTTTAATGAGATTTGATGATTATATATAAAAATTAAATATTTTTTAAATTAATTTAATGGCTTTTATTATCAAATTAATGAAATTTAATTATGTTTTACAATTAATTTTTTATTTTTCAAAAACTGATTTTTTATTACGGTTTGCACGCATATTTAAAATTAATTTTGGGAACTGATAGAAATTTAAATTAGAAAAATTGATTCCATATTATGAATATAAATTATTGATTTATTTTTAAAGTGAAAAAATAGTTTTTGGCCAAACTAAATAGTAAAAATAGTAAAATTTTATTACCATAGTTAAGGTTAAAATGGGTTTAATATGGGTTAAACAAAGAGATGAGTGTAGTATTTCCACTCAGAACTATAAAATTATTATTTAATGAAGATATTCAAACCATATATAATCCTAAAAAAATACCAATCCATTTGGATACACTTCCCCATAGAAGTGACCTTAGTTCATTGAAATATTTTTGGAAATTCCATATATGTCTCTCCCCTCACATATAAAAGGGAACATCTCGACCTACCTTATAACACCATTTTCCCTTCTAAATAATCCAATAACTTCTCAAAATATTTCATATAACCCTTATATTTATCCTATATAATTTTTTTTCTCTCATAATACCAATAATTTAATTCTTAAGAAATTAGAAAAAGGAGGCCTCTCAAAGAAGAGGTATAAATCTTAACCAATATCTTTCAATTTTGTTACAATTTATTTTTCTTATAAACTAATTATATCCATAAAAACATGATTAATATAGAATCATACATATTTTTTATGTTATTATAATGATTTCACAACCATTTACCACCTCTTCTCTATCTAATGGGAGCATTTCTTGTTTGTACGTGTGGATTGTCTCCTCTAGGAAGCTATACAACTCATTTTCCACCCACATTGTCATTTATAATTATTATGATATAATTAATATGCATATTTAATATTTATTTTATAATAATTATTATTAAAGGTAAAATATTATTTAACTTTATTTCATTCCATCCAACAAAAAATTGAAATGTCACTAGTGTGTACGTATATTATACCGTATACACATTGTCATGTGATTCATTTTTAATCCGTACATCATTTGAATGTTTATAAATATGAATTTAATTAATATATAAGTTTTTTATATAATTATTAACATTATATCATTGAATTAACCCTGATCAATGCTCAAGGACCATAACCTATGAGCCCAAACACACATGAAAAATGAAGCACCTAACACCAGAAATGATAATGATAATGAAAGAATTTTATTGAACATGTGATATGATGTTTTAAGAAAACCAAATATGGTATTATAGTTATGATTATGGTTCTAGTGTAGAGTTATAATAAATTAAAATTTATTATACATAAGGATGTGTCTCTTACAAAGAAATACAAACTTGATGTAAGGGTTTTATGTAACAATCTCATTTTTATAGGGATTATTTATGATTAAATTTTTTAATGAAAAAATTGTATGATTATTCAATCCAAAATATTTTGTATTTTCTTATCTTATTGTTATTTTTTTAGATATTTTATTTTTTTTATTTTTATTCCTCTCTTTAAGTACTCAAGTGACTAAAAGAATGTTTTTTAAGGAAAACTGACCTTGTTCTTCCCTTTAGTTGGGAATATTTACTTCCATGTACATATGTTTATTTAAAATGTTTTCAATAGTTTATTACAAGTTTAAAAATATTATTGAAATTATTTTCTACATTATTTTAACTTAATTACAATGTTTTTAATGGAGACTTCTAATTATTTTCCAAATTTTGTAATTTTGAAATTTTACCAAAAATGTGAATGAAATTTTTGTTTTAACATAAACCACATGAAAGGTTTACCCCACAACCATGAATAAAATTTTCATTATATATTCCATTTTATGTTTCTTTTATTATTTTAGAAGAAACTTTATTCCCATTTTTTTTAATTTTAATATTCTAAATAATATATTTCAATAAAATTGTATTTTCCTCATGAAATTTTATTTCTATCTTTTATTAATATTTTTATCTATAAAAAATCATATGATGATTCTCATTATTTACTAGGGGTATAATTCTATGTTACCATATTAATTATTTATTTGTATGGTTTATGATTTTTATGATGAAATTTTTATGATACACTTATCCTTTCCATGGGTTATGATTTGATTATATGATTAATGTGTTTTGATCTTGTGGCACACAAATATTTGGTTTTCATTATGGTATGGGTGGGATTAGA
Source organism: Viscum album (assembly GCA_963277665.1). Classification (NCBI taxonomy): domain Eukaryota; kingdom Viridiplantae; phylum Streptophyta; class Magnoliopsida; order Santalales; family Viscaceae; genus Viscum; species Viscum album. The sequence continues at coordinate 1,950,057,773 of OY728161.1, read as the reverse complement.
ATTATATATCACTTTAATGCAATAGGTAAATATGGATATATCGTGAGATAATAAGTATAATAATGGAAAGAGAACCCAACTTTGTAAGGTACTTTATCCAACAAGATAGTCCTAACAGTGAACCATTATTATAAAAATAATGGTATGGGGTGTGATTGAAATCCACTATAATAGTCCTGGTCATGAACCATGAATAAGAAAATTATTTTCTATTATTATGTACTTTCAGAAAACTTAGGTCTTATGATTATGATATATTTTTGTGTCTCATGATTCATAATTTATTATTCCACACTCTTATGTATTATGTATTTCAATTAACAAAACAATATGAAATGTTTCATGATTATGATATACGAATTGATGGGTATGATTTTATACAAATTTTCTCATGTTTTCATACACTTAGTATTATCTTGTTCTAATTTGTTATAATTTATTGATACCTATTATTTTTACCCTTATTGGACATATGAGCTCACCCTTTATCATGTTTCTCATACCCAGGTTAAGGAGATTGGTTTTAAATATGTTATATATAAGAAGGGTGATGATTATGAAAAAATAAATAGGAAATGATGTACATATTTTATTCTCATGTTGTTTATATATCAAATCTTATAAAGATAATAAACCTATATGGTTCTTAGGTGTGTATTATTGTGAAATGAATTGAATATTAATTTAGAATAATGTAATATATTTGTATGAAAACTATGGTTCACACTATTATTAGATCTTCCATTATTATTATTATATAGAGGCTACTAATGTTTTCATTGAATTATTTTTTCAAGAACTATCATTAAAAAAAATATTGACATTGTAAGATTTGGGTTTCTTTGGGTGGATGGTATGGATTGTCCTAATAATTATAATAAACCACACTAAATAAAATTCATGGGAATGAATGATCCAAATGAGTGAATTTGTTTCTAGGATTTTCTTTTATTATATTGGATACAAAATTATGTTGTTGAAAATAATTTACTACTGATATATTAATTTTTTGTTTGTTGTGATTTAAATAATGGTATTAGTTGTAGAAAAATGTTATCTACGTAAATATTGTAAATAAAAGGTTGTGTGAATTTTTTTTTGTGTTATCACCTATGAAATAGATATTAAAATAATGTAACAAAATGTTTTAGAAATGTATAATTGTGGAAGTAGTTATAATTGTAATTTGTTTGTTATGCACCAAAAATTCTTACTATATTGTTTTTGGTTTTTTTCATTTTGTGGGGGCTATTGTGTAGTAATTATTGTGAGTTTTTAGGCTTCTTACATGGAATAATTAGTTGGAATCTAACCATATTTGCATGGATAGAAAGAGGGAATGTGGTTAAAAATATAGGATGGTGGCATGTTTGGTTGTGTATAATAGTAATTGTTGTGTGTTTGTTGGGTTCATTGTGTGAATGAGATGCATAGAGGATTTATATCGGTGGTTGGTTAAAATAGGTATATATAGTAGTTCATTTATAATTATGGAAGGTGATTTATAATAGTGAATAAGGTAAATAGGCATGGATATAATTGAATAATAAAAGTCTGTAAATTGAATTTCTAATACTCCAAAAAAATAGGTGATGATTGGATTCAATGTGAATGATATATGGGAATGGTTTTTCATTAAATATGGAAATAGATGAATGGATGAATGGAATGAGTCTGGTAAAATAGTAAAAATTTAAATGGTTAAATTATTTTATTTATATGGGAATATATAAGAATTGTTGTGGATTTTTGTGTGTGGTAAAGCAGGATGATCGATTAGTTATTATTGGTAGCACTTGTTAGTATAAGGGTTTGATTATCTGGTGATGGTTATGGGTTGCTGAAATGGTATTTTTGTGAGAACAATTTTGGATTATCCTGTGTGTTCTTGTATTATACTTTTATTTCCTTGTGATTTTATACACACCCCACTTGAGTTTAGTGACCATATCAACATCCAATGTTTTTCGGTTACAAATGTCTTCCTTAAATATCTTCATTATAGAGTGAACATATAGATGAATACATAATAATATCTTCTCTATATTCCATATATGAAATAGTCTTTCTTGGATCCTATTTTACTGGTTATGTGGATGTAATTATGGTTTGTTCTTGGATTCATTCATGGTAAAATGAGTGCATCAGTGTGATGACCATCACAGTCGTGATTCTCATATGGAATGGATATGTGATGAGACTATTATGTTTGGTGGAGATATGGGCATGTGAGGTGGTTGGGGTAATGGTTATGGTATTGTGAAACTTGTTTCAGTGAGAAAATTATACCATGCACTGGTTGACAAGGTTGGTCTGTGGTCCGACCCACAATATGTGTGGCATCATTAACACAACTGTTTGGATATATAAGTGATATAATCCTAAGATGTTTGTAATTGTACAATCAGATTGATAAATTAGTGGAAAAGTGTTCTGGGTACATATTTTTATATATTCTTTCATCTTATATTATTAAAATTGGATGTGATATTTAATGTCTTGTCTTTGTTTAGGATAGGTGGTAGTTGACCTAATTGGTTCATTTTGTTCTCTTGTTTATTCACAAAATCATTTATATGCTCCTTCCATATTTTCAAGAGATGTAATGAGGAGGAACCTACTAAGTATCATGTATGCTAACCAATATATATATATATACATACCATTTTCAACTATCCTTGGTGAGTATTGAGATTTAGTTTGAACATACTTTCTCGGATCATAGAACCATGGTTCGGGCTACTAGATTTGGAATTTTATTTTTGAACTCAGTTTAAATAATTTTATTTATATGAAATTTTATCATTTATAGTTTATTGTGGGAACTTGGTTTTATTTTTTATTTGGTTATTAATTGGTTTATTTTATATAATGTTACAAGGATATTTAGGTTAATGAATCTCTATTACCTATTTTATACACTCAATGGTATTTTCCAACACCAATCCATTTGGAAGAAGCCCTTGGGGGTCTCTCTTTTATTCATTATAGGAATATGAGAGGTTCCCAATGAGGGTAGGTTGTGATAAATTGGTATCAATTCTAAGTATTTTATTTAATATGGAGACTAGATTTAGTCTTTAGAGAGAAATGGATAGGTCTTGTAGAAAAATAGTATTAGTCAAACATTGTCTGTAATGAAAAAAGTGAGAATGGATGTGACATAGATAATTTGGGCCCCATGTGATATAATGCAATCAATATAAAATTTTTGAGCACCCTAGGTGAGGTATTATATATTTTAGAGTAGATTCCTATGCATCATAATTTTTTTCACTAGTGGTTTAATCGGTTTTACTATGTGAGAAATTAAATAAATTGAATTAAATGAGTCTAATTAAATGAATTTTATATGACCAACCATTAAAGTTTGTTTTCTTAATTATAAATATACATAATTGTAATAATTTTCTTATGGTTCTATCTGTTGAGGTTTAGTAATATGATTTATTTGACCATCGATGGATTAACTTGGCTGAGGAGGATAAGGATTACTGTAATACATAGTACAACTTCCAATGTTAAGGGATGATGAAGTATGAGGAGTGTGTGTCTAATTTGGATATACAGTCTTGGATAGAGGAGATTGAAATAACCTTTAGTTTGATATATGAAAGGGAAGAGTATTTTGTTCCATTTTTAGTTAGTCATATTCAAGGATAATTATCCCAATATAGGATTTTTTATCCTAGGAAATAGAAGGAGGTATATGTATTATGGGATGATTTTCAAAGAAAATTCTTATTGAGTTTTTGTCATCGATTATGAGGGATGTGAAGATGTAATAGATTATTAATATTTTGAAAATAATCTTGGTCATGTGGGAGCTTGGGGTCAGATGTAAGGACCTCCTTAGCTTCACCCTCAATATTTTCCCAAATTAGGATTCTTGAGTACATTCCTTAGAGGAGGGGATACAACTGATTATTCAATGTATGATCACCCCATTAAATTACATATGTATTTGGAGGTGATGAGTAATTATGAGGTGATTAAGGGAGAATTTTTACATCTAGAATCATCTGAATATGGGATTCATTATATCTCAATAGGGAGTATGCCTACTAGTGGAGGTTCGCATGTGCCTGAACAGTTGTGGTTTTGACCAATGAGAAACCAAAATAAGAAGCTTTTATCTCATTTTCTATAGTTGTTAGTTATTATTAATTAGACTAAAGATATGTTATATTGGGGTTTGTATATAGAGGAAATGGAAATTGGTTACATCAATGAGCGATCATTATTGGTAATCAACATGTGAAGGTGGTCAGCATTAGTTCTAGCTTCAATGACCATTGCCTCAGAGGCTATACTAGTAGTATAGACAAAAGAATTATATTACACAAGATGAGAAGGAGCTATTATAGGATATCCTTATAATGTTTACCATCCCTAGGGATATTAGGGAGGGTTTTTCATACATATGGTCTCCAATAGTGGGGTAACAAAGTTAGACACGACAATTTTTATGTTATAGAGATATTAGTGAAAATGGTCCACATATAATATAATGTATTGTTTTTTTATAAATTTAAATAGCTTGAGATTTATTTAATTATTAAGTATTTATATACATTCTTACACTAAAATTGGTTAATGCCTTTGGACTCAAGGAGGAGAGGATTCCAGTACCCCTAGTTTTGACCACTCTAGTTGGATTTTAGATGAGTTTGTTTAATCTTTTTCAGGGTTTTAAGCTGATGATACATAATCATTAATCATCAATGGATTTATTTTTACTATAGAAATATTATAATATTTCATCCTTACTATGGATTTTTTTACTTAGTACATGAGATCATCAATTATTTTTAGATGATATTTTTTTCTATGATGGTGAGGGTCAGTGTTTGGTATTCTTTACAAAGTTGGATTATTGGATTGTTTGTGGGTGTTTACTTTTGTTATTGTCTCACCTAATAAATTTTTAATTTGAATCATTAAAGGGGTAGTTGGAATATTTTACTTGATTCCTTTAGGATTATAAGGATACATTCCTCAAAGAGATTTTAGATCTGCCCTATTGATGTGATATCATGTTTGGGATAGAATTTCATTATGGATCCTACCAGATATTAATAGATCCTTATTAGATAAACCCTTTAGATTGGAGTGATTTTATGATATAGATTGATGATTTTATATATAATGGATTCATATGGCCCAATGTATCACTATGGGATTCCCCAGAGTTATTCTCTAGGAAGGTGTATGGTTATGTGACATAGTGTATAAACTATCTAATGTTGAACCAGGTAATGGTCAAGAACCATTATCACCTTATTGGGATAGTAGACTTATTTGATCAGTTAAAGGGATCTAGTAGGTTTCCAAAGATATATCCATGGTTTGGATATCACCAGATAAGGGTGGTGGAGGATGATATTATAATTATTTACTTTTCAAGAGACCTTATAGGCATATTTATTTCATATATATATCATTCAAAGTCACGAATTCCCTATATATTTTCATGGGAATAGGGAACATCCTTTTCTATGAGTTTTGGGATCAATTCATGGTAGTATTCATCAATGACATACCCATAAAATAAATATAATATGAGTGTAATATTGATCATATTGGGGATATTTTATAGGTCCTCAAGCAACACTATCTATATCATAATTTATTCGATTGAAATATTTGGATTTATGAGTTAAATTTCCTTGGCAATGTGCTATCTTAACATTGGATGAAAGTCAATCATTCGAATATTGAGGTGATTATTTGTTGGATATATCCAAGAATGTTTCATAATTCCATAGTTTTATGGTACTTGTGGGATATTATCAGATATTTTTGTCCAATTTATCTTATATTATAGACCAATATAAAATTTTAAACAAATTGGGAATGCCATTCTATAGACTGATTATTTTAATGTATCTTTTCACTATCGAGAGGGCAAATTGATCATTTCTCCCATCCTTAACTTTACATGGGATGGAGAGATTCTATGATTCTTCTTTACTCAATTTGGGATTTATCCTAATGTAGAATTGGGTAATGATGTCATATTGGTCTAGGTCGTTACATCTCAACAAGTGTAACTATGCCACCAATGATCTCAATTTTGTGATAGTGGTGTATTATTTGAAGCTTTTGATACTTTGCCTCATTAGTGATTGCATTATGGTCCTTACAAGTCATAATATATGGTGGTATATTTTCTCTTATTAGGATCTTAACCTATGTTAATAGTGGTGCATGGAGTTATAACATGAATTTCATTTTGAGATCTCACACATATCAGGGAAGTGGAATGTGGTTTCTGATATGTCAATTAAAAATTATTGGGAAGATGTTGTTTGGGATTTGGGAGATACTTGGAGAGTGATGGAGTATCTTGTAGTGATGCATCTTGATGTGGGGGACACTAGTGGTAAAGCTTTCATGTACCAAATGATTGTGTAAATGTCTTCAATGTAGTTGGTGGAGGAGTCTCAATGGGGAGACTCAAAGGTAGACACTACTACAAAAATTACCTATATTAGCGCTAAAAAAGGGCTTTAACAGTGCTAAAAAAGTGTTGTAAAGCTCATCACTAATATAGGGGTGTCCCTTTTATCAGTGCTCCGAAAAGCACTGATAAAGGCCGCTTTTATCAGTGCTAAAAAAAGCACTGATAAAAGACCCCTTTATCAGCGCTTTTTTTTAGCACTGATAAAAACGGCTTTTATCAGCACTTTTCAGAGCACTGATAAAGGACAAAAAAATTAAAAAAAAATTAAAATAATTAAAAATAATACGGGGGAGTTCTTTTATCAGCGCTTCACACCCCCTTTATCAGCGCTAGGAGGTCTCCCGCGTGCTTCCCTTCCCACGCATCCTCATACGCGTTTACCCCCTTCGCTTCCACCCGAACTTGAACCCAGGACCTCCCCCTTTCACGGCTGCACCTTTACCACTATGCCATTTCATTTTGTTCTATATTTAATGATATATATATAGTTATATTTATTCATATATTGATATAGATTCATATTAATATAAATATATTTATTCATATATTAGTATATATATATATTAATTCGTATATTAATATATTTATATATATATTTTTAGTTATAATTTTTTATACATATATTTATTTTTATATTAATATATATATAAGATTAGTTTTAAATAATTTTATGAAAAAATATGTTTTTTATGTGTGTTTATAAATAAATAAATAAATACATACATAAATAGAAATATACAACACACATACATAGATATATACAACACATAGACACACACAGAGACACACACACACAAACACATTTATATTTACGAATAAATACATATATATGTGTAGATGAAAAGCCATAGAATGTACATATATGATTAGTTTTAAATAAATTTATGAAAAAATATGTTTTTGATGTGTGTTTATAAGTAAGTAAGTAAATAAATACATATATACGTATATACAACACACATACACACACATAGAAACCCACACACACACAGACACATATATATTTACGAATAAATACATATATATGTGTATTTAAAAATCCATAAAATGTTAAAATGACCATAAATTATAATCTAGAATTCTGTTTCAATGCCACAACTAGTCAAATTGAATAAAATGAAACAATCTTCGATATGATATGTGGTACAGGCCTAACGGATATCTGGATCAGAAGTTATACTTGTTTGAATGTTAAAAAATCGGGGTATCCCGACTAAAAACTCAGTTTTGGAGGCCTTTTGGGCCTTTTTGGGCTCCAAAAATGTGACCAAGGCTTTTCCTATGTCACGAGCGTGTAGAGCTCATCACAGGATTCAATTTGATATGCTGTAGAGCTCAAACAGACACCCGGATCAAAAGTTATGGCCGTTTGAAGTTTTAGTTACATTTTCAACATATTTTAGATCTTTTATTAATTGTTTTGATTTTTTGTGTCCTCAAATTGTTATTAAATTATTTTTAATCAATAATAATTATAAAATTATTAATTAATAATTTTTTTTAAAATATTTTGAATCCATTTTTACTAAATTTCTTATATATTAAATGTAATAGTCTATTTATACGTATCTAGAACATATTTAAAAAATATATATTGTATTTATATCAATATAAATATACTTATATAAGAATAATTTATTTTTCCAGATTTTTTTTTGATATATAAAATTTTTCAGCACTGATAAAGCCCTCCTTTATCAGCACTACTAAAAGAAGCGCTGATAAAGGGGTCCCCTTTATCAGTGCTCAAAAAAAGCGCTGATAAAGGCCACCCTTTATCAGTGCTTTTTTTGAGTGCTGATAAAAACCCCCTTTATGAGCACTTTTTTTGATCGCTGATAAAGGGGTAGCGCTTCCCTTGCCAATTTTTGGCGCAGTGAGAGGAAAAGTGATGCTTTTTCTTTCATGTTGATTCACTAGAGATATTGATCAAGGGTGATTAATATTTAATGATTTATTGACATATATTTTATGTTATATTATAAATGTGCAAGGGGGATATCTATGAGTTTAATAAATTAGATTTGGTGGTGAAACTAGGTATATATATGATTTATCATTCCATTATATATCAGGTTTGGGGTCCCTAGATGAAGCATTTAGTTTTAGAGATTATATCATGATGTTTTTTCTATATATAGGTGAAGGAAGATCATTGAGATCCTAGTTGTTTATTGAAACAATTGGATATTCCCAAGTAGAAGTGGGAGTATATATCAATGAATTTTTCACTAGTATACCATGGTCCTAGGGAGGATGTGACTCTTTTTTGGTGATTTTTTATCAGTTTATAAAGTTATCAAATTTCCTGATGATTAGGGATTTGGGTTTTATGAATTTTTTGATGAAGATCTATGTGGATGGGGTCACGAGGCTTAATGAGGGTTTGAGGACAATTATCTCATACTAGGATCCATGCTTTAATTTTCTAGTATAAATTGTTCTTCATAATGAATTCATCTATTAAATCTACTATATAACTTCTTTTTTATGCTCAAATAGATGGATATATGGAGTGGGCCATTAAAACATTGAAGGATACTTTTTGAGCATACGTCCTTGATTTCAACATATCATGGATGAATAATCTTACTTTGGTTGAGTTTTACTAAAATTAAATTTATCACTCTTCTATTTACATGGATATTTTTAAAGAATTTTATGGATAACCATTTCAATCGTCATTTTTATTTATTGAGGTTGGTGAGTTAGTTATTATTTCATCCAATGTGGTTCATATCATATCATAGAAGGTTTAGAAGATTTTGGAGCAGATGAAGGTGGAACATAACTATCATAAGTCTTATGTAGACCAGTGGGGGAATCCCCTAGAGTTGAAGGTTAGTGATCATGTGTTCTTAATATTTTACCCTCATTGTGGATAATGGATGTTTATCTATATGTATAAGCTATATCCTTGTTTCATCATCAGTTTTTATGTGTTTTAGCACATTAGTGATGTGGCATATTGATTGGAACATCCTATGCAGTTGGATCAGATCCACATCATCATCAATGTGTTAAATCTTATTTTATATCTCTATAATGACTCCCAAAAAATCTATTATGAAGATTTGGATATGGAGTATGATGTGATGTTTATGTATTATTTTGTAGATATCTATGATCATTGGGAGAATGTGATGTGTGTACGTGTTATCATATTTTTATAAATGTTATTGATGCTTGGAATCTTGGAGGAATATACATGGGAACATAAGTCAGAGATGAATGCTCATTATAATAATTTTTTTGTTCTTCATTTTTCTATAATTTTTAAGATTATTTTTATGTTGATTTAATAAGGTTATTTTTCTTCCTAAAATGCTTTATATCATTGAAACGCATGGCCGATTGTCGCCTATCGACCGGTCAAAATTCCGGTGCTCTGCTAATGTGTATAGCAGCACTCGGGTCGAATCCTCGGCGATGATACTTTGTAATAGTCGTTTGTTTTTAGTTGATTGTATTTTGATTAGGGGGGTTTGTTCGTAGAGATTAATTGAAATGATTTATGGATGATGTTTGATTTACAAAATTGATAAAGATTGGGGCGAGTTCATTATTGGGGAGTTAAGCATGTGATATCCTTGAGCCTTACTTTGTATTGCATTAAATTAATACCCACTTCACAAGTTGACGTCGATTAGAATTCCTAAGTGTTAAAGCTTTAATCCAAGACTTAACTTAACTAGGATTCTAAACTAAATCAGTACTTGTTTATGGTAGTGTATTTATGGTTCCAATAATCCATGGAAACCACTTGATAAACAAAATATGTCATTAATCCATGACATATTAAGTCCAACATACACAATGTTAAATTAACGAATACTCATCGAGCAAATACTCTCAATCACTTAACATCCCTAAATTATAACTCATCCCAATGATATATTTACTCATCCATTTTGGTGTTTAATATTCTGGTTATAAAAATTATGATGATAAATTAATAATAGAAGAAAAAGAAAGGGATTAGAAAAGAGTGGTACGTCGACACACACACACGAACAATGATGATAATTAAAAACAGATTTTCGATTGAATGAGGAAGCTAAAGAAGGGAAGAGGATTGAACTGAATTTAAACAATTTTAATAAAATTAATATTAAAATACATAAGGTGGATGAGAATAAGAGATATTTAAGAAGAAACTTGCATTAAAACAGAATTACAAAAGAAATGACTTACAAAATTACAAAAACGAAGAACATGAAAGTAAGTGAAAAAAAAGAGAGGAGGAAAGGTCTCTCAAGTGAAAACTTGAGTATGGAAGATCCTCCCAAGCCTTTTTCAAGGCCTTGGTCGTGCCAATATGTTCTCCTATCTTCTGAAATGCCAACCCCTCTCAAGGAGAGAAGGGGAGAGTATTTATAGCCCAAGGAGTGAACTGTTTGCATTCCCAATCTGTCCCTCCAATTGAATAGCCAATTTGGCTTTTCAGACAGCCGAATATTCAAATATCTCCTTCTTCAAAGTTGTATAAAATAATGTTGGACGACTACTCTCAAAATTTTGAGTCATTTGGACTTAATTATCAAAAGTTATGGCCGGTTGATTAAAAAAAGTTAAACTGTCCATTTCAATCCAGTATTTTTAAAGTCCATAATGTAAAAGGGTTTTTAAATATGAATATTCCTTCAAAGCCGAATTGTTTCTTCAACAAAGTCTGCCGCCTATATCTCCTCTTTCACACTGCAAAATCTTAGCTCTATTTGATTATTACATCATGAGATATGTCATGCATACTATACTGATTTTAATTCTCGTCCAGAATGGTGGGCTGGACTTCAAATATTTATTTGGCCCCCTTTTACTTGGATTTGGGCCTTGAAATTTTTATCCAAGATGAAATTTAGTGTCCCCCGAATTATGGTGGAGAGTTAATGTTTTTAGACTTCTGGATTGAGCCCAGTAAATCAATCTTCAAGGCTGGTCCAGTTTGTTCACAGATTCTTTGGTCTTGTTTGTGAGGATCATATGACCCTTCAAATGGTAGAATTGGCTCATGGTACCTTCTAATGAAATGTTTTATATTTAAAGGAGAATCCTAAAAAACAATAACCACACAATTTGGATCATTATAGTGACAGTTATTATTAAAAAATTAAACTGACTCAATTGGACTACTTCTAAAAATGCTCAAAAATTATACTTAATATTAAAACATTAATATTTCACAAAAATTATGCACATTTCATATAAAATAAGTAAATGGGGAATATAATAAGTCATGAAAATATTAATAACATCAACTCCCCCACACTTAGCTTTGTGCATGTCCTCATGTGCAACACATATAAAAACATGACAAAATCATTTTCACTCACCAACAAATATTAAAATTTTGTTTTCTCCAATCAGGGGAGGTTTAGACTATTTCACTCATCCATTTTGAAATCCACCACAAGTTGTTACAGAAACAATGTTCCAAAACTAATTCATTTTTCCATGCTCAAATTTAGAAATGGAGAATGTGGACACTCAAAACTCACACCTCTCAAGATGATAAAATTTATTTGTGGAGGTTCACTCTTTCACCAACCAAAAGTGAAAATCTTAGAGTTTGAAAAGAGCTCTCAGCTTCCAATCCCTATCCAAAGTGCACAAGAATCAAGAGGTCTTTTTAAGGGGGTTTTTCTGTGGCTATGGGACGGTAGGAATATAATGTCCAAGAGATAGAATAATAGGGTTAAAATACCAACATAGAAAAACAATGCACATTTTTTTGAAATAAAACATGGAAGGAAATGAAAACACATATTTACAAGGGAATGATTGTGTGATGAAAGACACAATAGAGGAAGAAAATATGAAGTGGATGAAAAGATGAAATATTTACAAACCACCAAACTTCTCCCAATGATATAAGAATATAATGCAAGTGTTCTTTTTTTTCCTTTTCTTTCTTTGTTTTTTTGAAAGTTGACCTTGAAAAAGATCTCACACTCATATCCCAACCCATGTTTGATCTCCTCACAAAACTAATTGTAATAGTTATAACAAGATCAGAGGTTGAGGAAGAGTGATTTTTGACCTACCCAAGACACAACCCATTTGTTTCTTTTTTTTGATTTTGATTTTTTTTTGATTTTTTTGAACACTTTTCAATATCATTTGTACAATACATTCACTGAATGACAACCTCCCCCCCACACTAAAATGGATGCTTGTCCTCAAGCATATGATAACACACCAGAAAGTAAGGAAATGATACCCAAAAATGAAATCCATTCCCCCCCACACTTAAATTTCAAAAACTTATGCAATGAAAATCCATGTTGATATTAGGTGGGATAAGGTATTGGGCTTGTAATGTGGATATCAAAGAAAAGGTTTTCATAGGCTTGAAGGGGCTTTCAAAAGGAGGATTAATGTAAGGGTTATGGGAGGCTATTTGCCTATTGTGATTCTCATGTGGTTCAGAAAATGCCTCTATCATATTAATGCACACTAAGGCAGGAAATTCAGCTCAAAGGTCCACAAACTCAAGAATCACAAATGGGGGTGAAAACACACATTTTGAAAAGATGGCCATAGGTGGCCTTGGCATGAAATCAATTGTTTGTTCTCATGGTTTGGGAAAAGAATTTTCCAAATCAAAAATTGAGCATTCAAAATTTGTTAATTTTGACACAAAATTCTTTATCCAAAGTCATGATGAAAATACAAAATTTTTGAGATGAAAATATGTCTGTTAACTCCCCAAAATGGTTGGACAAAATTTCAAAACTCGATGGTGAGTAAGCATGACTCTTTTTTTGTATTTTTTTAAGTAATTGTGTTTTTTTGGTTTTTTTTAGTTTTTAAGGTTTTTTTTAAATACACACCCACACAAGAAAAAGAAAAAGAAAGGGTTTGATGAATAAAGTGGTAAAAAAATGAAAGAGGGAAGAAGAAGAAGAAAGAGGTAGAGAGAGGAAGAGATAGAGAGAGAGTTAAAGGGAAAGAGGTGCCCCCTGGTTTGGATTTGGCGGGTCACCTTCTCCATCTAGTGGTAGGTCGGCTAGATAATTTGGGGATTCGGTGGAAGTCGAGGTTGATCCAAGATTGTGGGATGTTACCTGAAAAAGAAAAATCATTATTCATATAATGAAAAACTAAAAAGAAAATGAAATTTCACAAAAGTAAAAGAAAACATGGGTTGCCTCCCAAGTAGCGCTGCATTTATTTTTCTACAGCTGGACAATTGCAATGGACTACCCATAGTTTGACGGTGGCCATCGTATTTTCTCAAATCCAGTGTGCTTCCAGAAAACATTTTTCTTTGGAAGGCCTGATGATTCATTGGATAATTTCTTCCCATCCTTGTTGGTGTGCTTGAAATTAAATGGGGTTGGAAAGAGAATATTTATATCCTCACTTTGGTCTTCATCCTGAGGAATGATGTTATCCACAATGTGCTGGTTTTCTATGCATGGAAATTCAGGAAGATGGCTCAATTCTAATGGTTCATTTTTGTAAGGATCAGATAACACAATACCACAGTATGAGATCCCAATTGTTTTTGACTCATTTATTTCATCACTTACCGATGTAGAGTAATGAGGATCAGTGGAGTCATAATACTTAATAAAATTTTCAATATCCTTTATTTCAATATTGTTCGCCAAAGAATTGTCAATTTCAACCTCACCAGTGATCACTTTATTAATTAGGGAACAAATGTCACAAACATCACTACCATCAGGACAATATAAACACATTGGTTCAGGGTTCACTTCACATATAACAGAATTTTTAGAATCATGGATAGGAAAGGATGAATGTGGGATAATCATATTTGAATCAACAAATGAGAATTCTAGTTCATTTTCCTCATTACCATCCATGTTGGAGCATTGGAGGTCAGAGGTGAGATGAGATTCCAAAGAGTTTTCAAGATCCTTTAGATCAATGGAGTTTTTATTTGTAATGTCAACATCAATTTCACCATTAATCACTTGGTTAATGAGGATGGAATATTCACAAAATCCTCTATTAGTAGAACATAAAGAACATGATGGATTAGGATTCAACACACTCTCAGAGGGAGTTTCAGAAACATGGATAGAGAATACAGATTGATTCTCTAATGGGTATCGCATGGATTGAAAAATATTGAACCTGACCATTTGGTCGCCAAATTCCATGGATAAGATGCCATCGTGTACATCAATTTTGGTTTTAGATGTCATAAGGAATGGTCTTCCTAGAATCAGAGGAGATTTGCAATAAGTTGTCTCACCTTCCATGTCAAGGACATAGAAGTCAGCTGGGAAGATAAGATCATTTACTCGAACAAGGACATACTCAATTATTCCCTCAGGACTGGCTGTGCTTTGATTGGTTAACTGAATGACAACACCCATTGGGTTTAAGGGACCTAGACCAAGGTTGGAGAATATGGATTTGGGAATGACATTAATTGAGGATCCTAGGTCTATGAGTGTATCATCAAAGTTGGAACTTCCAATTTGGCATGGGACTGTAAAGGTACCTGTATCTTTGCACTTAATGGGTATGGACTGCTGGGTGGAAACATTTTCAAAGGTCCTAAGTTGCCTCTTGTGGGTACACAACTCCTTGAGAAACTTGGCATACTTAGGAATTTGTTTTATGGCATCTAAGAGGGTAATGTTGACTTCAACACGTCTAAACATGTTGAGAATTTCAGGATCAGGTTCAAAGGACTTCCTTGGTTTAGAGACAGCTTGTGGAAAAGGAATTGGGTTCCTAAGTGGAATGGAAGGAGGTGATGGAATGGATTCAGATTCCTTTTCAATTTTCTTTTTCTTTTCATTTTCTAGGTAAAAATTCAATGGAGGGTTTGAGGATTTATCTTGAGGAATAGCAAGTTGCTTTCCTGATCTAAGTGCAATTGCACTTACATTACCCTTGGGGTTGGGTAATGGTTGATCTGGGAGTTGGGAAGAATTTGATTGTTGTTGCTGGCTCAGG
Organism: Viscum album; assembly: GCA_963277665.1. Lineage (NCBI taxonomy): Eukaryota > Viridiplantae > Streptophyta > Magnoliopsida > Santalales > Viscaceae > Viscum > Viscum album. The sequence continues at coordinate 1,950,042,364 of OY728161.1, read as the reverse complement.
TGGGATGCAAGTTGACCTATTTGAGTTTCAATGTTTTTAAGGCTAGAACGGGTGAAGGAGGCAAGATCTTCCACTGCGCTTTCCCATGGTTGATTGGAAGAAGAGGGTTGTCCCGAATTGGGATTACCTTGATTTTGGTTCTTGGGAAAGCGATTGTATTGGGTTGGGAATTGGGAAGGCTCACTAGGATAATGGAATCCAGGAGGAGGAATAGGAGGATTGATCCTTTGAGGTTGCGGGACAAAAGGGTAAGGTTGTTGGAAGTTACCAACACCTTGACTGTATTGAAACTGGTTTGGGTTTTGAGGAGGGAATTGAGGGGGATGAGAAATGGGATTACCATACCTAAGGCCTTGGTTATAGGAAGAATATAAGGGCTCGGAGTGAGGTTGGTTGAAGTTTCTAACAAACTGACCTGATAGTTGAGGATTGGGGTTCCGCTGAGCATATGCTGCATTGAGCTCCATTGGTCCGGATGAATCAGATTGATCCTCTTGAAGTTGTGGACATGTGTCTATTGGATGAGTTGGGGAGCTACAGATTCCACAATTCTTGATAGGTCTAGGGAATAGTGACTGTGGAGAAGATGAGGTTGGGGCTTTGGTAGCCACCGCTAGTTGACGCACAAGACTTGTAAGTTCACTCATCCACTCAGTCATCTTGTTAGGCTCTATGGATTGATTATCTTGGGCTTGTTTGACTTGAGCATGTGCTCGAGTATGGAATTGTTGTGTGTTTTCAGCCATGTTACTTATGAGATCTCTTGCAGCTGCAGGAGTTTTATCAACAAGAGCACCGCCACTTGCGGCATCGATGAGGGTTCTCTCCATAGCCAAATAACCCCTCATAGAAGTATTGGATCAAGAGTTGGTCAGGGATTTGATGGTGTGGGCTTGTTGCAACAAGCTTTTTGAACCTCTCCCAGTACTCATGGAGTGATTCACTTGGGAATTGACGGATACCACTTATTTCCTTTCAGATGGAAGCGGTACGAGAAACAGGAAATAATTTTTCTAGAAAGAGACGCTTCATGTCATTCCATGTAGTTATGGAACCAGGAGGGAGGTAGTAGAGCCATGACTTGGCAGAGTCAGCTAGGGAGAAAAAGAATGCTCGGAGTTTGATTTGTTCTTCAGAAACCCCTTAGGCTTCATGGTAGAGCACACCACCTGGAACTCTTTAAGGTGAAGATGTGGATCCTCACCGGCTAGCCCGTGAAAATGAGGGAGAAGATGAATCAAACCTGATTTGAGTTCGAAGTCAGATTCTATGTTTGGATATTGAATACCAAGAGGTTGGTAATTCATATCAGGGGCAGCGAGTTCTTTCAATGTTTGTTCCCTAGGATTGGCCATATCGATTTCAACTGGTTGGATGAGGACTGGTTCTTGAATTATTTGAGTATCTCTTATGTTCCTCCTAAGTTGGCGAAGTGTTCACTCAATTTCAGGGTCAAAAAAATCCGAGGGATTGTTTGGAAGGCTACGGGGCATTCAGAGAGATTTTGGAAGAAAGTGGAAGATGGATTTTCTTTGTATATTTTCAGTTTATGATTTTTATGAGAAGACGAGTTTTTCTTTGTGATTTTTTTTTTCAATTTTTTTTAAAATTTTGTATTTTTTTGGGTTTTTTTTACAATAACCAGAAAAGAATGACTACTTAAAGCACCATCCCCAGCAACGGCTCCATTTGAAACGCACGACCGATTGTCGCCTATCGACCGGTCAAAATTCCGGTGCTCTGCTAATGTGTATAGCAGCACTCGGGTCGAATCCTCGGCGATGATACTTTGTAATAGTCGTTTGTTTTTAGTTGATTGTATTTTGATTAGGGGGGTTTGTTTGTAGAGATTAATTTAAATGGTTTATGGATGATGTTTGATTTACCAAATTGATAAAGATTGGGGTGAGTTCATTATTGGGGAGTTAAGCATGTGATATCCTTGAGCCTTACTTTGTATTGCATTAAATTAACACCCACTTCACAAGTTGACGTCGATTAGAATTCCTAAGTGTTAAAGATTTAATCCAAGCCTTAACTTAAATAGGATTCTAAACTCAATCAGTACTTGTTTATGGTAGTGTATTTATGGTTCCAATAATCCATGGAAACCACTTGCTAAACAAAATATGTCATTAATCCATGACATATTAAGTCCAACATACACAATGTTAAATTAACGAATACTCATCGAGAAAATACTCTCAATCAATTAACATCCCTAAATTATAACTCACCCCAATGAGATATTTACTCAGACATTTGGGTTTTTAATATTCTGGTTATAAAAATTATGATGATAAATTAAGAATAGAAGAAAAAGAAAGGGATTAGAAAAGAGTGGTACGTCGACACACACACACGAACAATGATGATAATTAAAAACGGATTTTCGATTGAATGAGGAAGCTAAAAAAGGGAAGATGATTGAACTGAATTTAAACTATTTTAAGAACATTAATATTAAAATACAGAAGGTGGATGAGAATAAGAGATATTTAATAAGAAACTTTCATTAAAACAGAATTACAAAAGAAATGACTTACAAAATTACAAAAACGAAGAACATGAAAGTAAGTGAAAACAAAGAGAGGAGGAAAGGTCTCTCAAGTAAAAACTTGAGTATGGAAGATCCTCCCAACCCTTTGGCAATGCCTTGGTCGTGCCAATATGTTCTCCTCTCTTCTTAAATGCCAACCCCTCTCAAGGAGATAAGGGGAGAGTATTTATAGCCCAAGGAGTGGACTGTTTGCATTCCCAATCTGTCCCCCCACTTGCATCGCCAATTTGTCTATTCAGAAATCCGAATCTTCAAATATCTCCTTCTCCAAAGTTGTGTAAAATAATGTTTTCCGACTAATCTCAAAATTTGGAGTCATTTGGACTTAAGGATCAAAAGTTATGTTCGATTGATTAAACAAAGTTAAAATGTCCATTTCAATCCAGTCTTTTTGAAGTCCATAATGTGAAAGGGTTTTTGAATATGAAGATGCCTTCAAAGACGAATGGTTTCTTAAACAAAGTCTGACTCCTATATCTCCTCTTTCACACTGAAAAATATCAGCTCTATTTTATGCTTACATCATGAGATATGTCATGCATACTATACTGATTTTAATTCTTGGCCAGAATGGTGGGCTGGACTTCAAATCTTTATTTGGGCCCCTTGTACTTGGATTTGGGCCTTGAAATTTTTATCCAAGATTAAATTTAGTGTCCCCCGAATTATGGTGGAGATTTAATGTTTTTGGACTTCTGGATTGAGCCCAGTAAATCAATCTTCACGGCTGGTCCAGTTTGTTCACAGATTCTTTGGTCTTGTTTGTGAGGACCATATGACCCTTCAAATGGTAGAATTGGCTCATGGTACCTTCTAATGAAATGTTTTATATTGAAAGGAGAATCCTAAAAAACAATAACCACACAATTTGGATCAGTATAGTGACAGTTATTATTAAAACATTAAACTGACTCAATTGGACTACTTCTAAAAATGCTCAAAAATTATACTTAATATTAAAACATTAATATTTCACACAAATTATGCACATTTCATATAAAATAAGTAAATGGGGAATATAATAAGTCATGAAAATATTAATAACATCAATCATATTGAATCTATTTATTTTGTTTGAGACGTTTCTATCAGGGGTGGGTCTCGGTTGGTAGTTGTTTTTTTCTTTACTGTGTTCGCTATGATTCTATGGGATTATCACTTTTTGAAATGTATTTAATACAGTTTCATAAAGCCTTATAGCTTATAAAATTACATAATTTTGTTAGTGAAGGTATGAATGAGAGATTGGAGGAAGGGTATTGTAATTGGAGTGGAATGTTCTTTTGGAAGTTTATAATCACGACATAGTGGTATGTGTTGCATTGTGAGAGGTTGTATGGAAATCTGAGACATGATATTACGTCCTTACATAGTATTGGTGTGTCAAACTTGCAAGTTGAATTTATCTCTATTAAGAATGAATGATCACAACTATCATTTTTCATTGATACTCACAACACGTAAATTTTTTAGAGGATATTAGTTATGTATATAACATTACATTCAACTAGTTGAACTTAGTAGAATATTATTTCTTGTGTGATCTTATTCATACCAATTTATTGGACATGAAATAATGTTTTGGTTTATGTTATAAAGTTTTTTTAGTAGTTACTGATATTTTTCATTAACAAGGCTTCATGGAATGACCATGACTATAATGATATGGGGAAATAAAGGGTGAATTTAGAGGTTTTTTTGTCATGACCTGACCCAACAAGGCTCGATCCACAACTACCCCAAGCCTTTCTCTATAGTCCATGTGGTGGAAAAAATCATTGAAATACATAACTAGTATGGGGGTACTTTTCCTAATGTACCTATATGCACACACACGACCATCATAATGAAGAACTGGAGATGAATATTAATAAAAAGATGAAATATCTGGAGAATAACTAGGAATGAATAAACCACTTTTTTGTACATGAGGACAGAGGTGTAAACTGAAAAGTAAAAGGTAAAAATACATTCCCAACTATAAATTTTTTCCAACATGACAAAAAATAGAAATTAACTACTGAGAGAGACTAGCTACAATTCCCTAATCTACAACAATCGTAAGTGTTCAAATGCATCAGGTATCCCTAAGCTCCTCTATAATCATGGTCAACCTATCTGTTGTCTATAAAAGACATGACATGTGCGGGAAAAGCCCATGATGAGTTGAGTATATACATAACAAGTAGGATGCCCCAAAAGATGAAGGGGGATAACTAAGAGACACAATATGAATTGGTAGTATATAGCTCAACCTAATGCAATATAGTAACTAAATACAATGACAAGGATACACACACACACACAGACATACATACACACACACACAGACATACATACATACATACATACATACATACATACATACATACATACATACATACATACATACATACATACATACATACATACATACATACATACATACATACATACATACATACATACATACATACATACATACACACAGACAGACAGACATACATACATACATACATACATACATACATACATACATACATACATACATACACACAGACAGACAGACATACATACATACATACATACATACATACATACATACATACATACATACATACATACATACATACATACATACATACATACATACATACATACATACATACATACATACATACATACATACATACATACATACATACATACATACATACATACATACATACATACATACATACATACATACATACATACATACATACATACATACATACATACATACATACATACATACATACATACATACATACATACATACATACATACATACATACATACATACATACATGCATACATACATGCATACATACATGCATACATACATACATACATACATACATACATACATACATACATACATACATACATACATACATACATACATACATACATACATACATACATACATACATACATACATACATACATACATACATACATACATACATACATACATACATACATACATACATACATACATACATACATACATACATACATACATACATACATACATACATACATACATACATACATACATACATACATACATACATACATACATACATACATACATACATACATACATACATACATACATACATACATACATACATACATACATACATACATACATACATACATACATACATACATACATACATACATACATACATACATACATACATACATACATACATACATACATACATACATACATACATACATACATACATACATACATACATACATACATACATACATACATACATACATACATACATACATACATACATACATACATACATACATACATACATACATACATACATACATACATACATACATACATACATACATACATACATACATACATACATACATACATACATACATACATACATACATACATACATACATACATACATACATACATACATACATACATACATACATACATACATACATACATACATACATACATACATACATACATACATACATACATACATACATACATACATACATACATACATACATACATACATACATACATACATACATACATACATACATACATACATACATACATACATACATACATACATACATACATACATACATACATACATACATACATACATACATACATACATACATACATACATACATATATATGCTCAAACCAAAGAAGACCAAACAATTATAATGGAGGTCTCTATCTCACAACCCAGCCTAGAAAAAGAGATCCATTAGTTCCATAAGTATATCATCGATGCTCAGCATCTCGCATGTCAGTCTAGAGAGGTAAACATGTGGAGGACCATGCCTCACCACTATGTCAGATAGTCGATGGGACACAATTTCCAAGAAGAGGACATGTGCTCTAGTGTATCAGGGGGTTCCACTTAGTGGATGAAGTATATGAACCATATCTGATAGGGGGTAGAACTTGGTAGATAGGGGACTCATGCCCTAATTCTATAGGGGGTACAACTTAGTAAATGGAGGACCCACACCCAAATTCCATAGGGGTTACCACTCCATAGATAGGGTACTTGATCCCTAATTACATGGGGGTGTACCACTCAGTAGATTTGGGAACCACACCTTAATTCCATAGGGGGGGGGACCAAAAATTAGATAGAGAACTATTCCCTAGTCCATTCTGGGGGTTGAACTAGGAAGATAGCTAGAGGATCCATGACCTAGTTCATCAATGGAGAACCACTCAGTAGATAGAGGATATGCGCCCTTGTCCGTCATGGATTACCACTCCAATGATCCTACCCGATCACTCCCATCATCGAGGGATTCCTAAATTATATTCACCCCTCTAACACATCGCATTGTATTTTAACATAAATGATATAGGAAACCATCTTGTTCAATGTGAAAAAAATACTCAGGATATGATACTCTCAGGCCGAAATATAAGTCCAGACGAAGGAGATATGAGAGATTGAAGGTTCATCAAAAAGAAGAAGGGGTACACAATGTGTAAGGGGTCCACATTATGTGTGGTCCCACTCCTCTTCCTGGCCATGTCCATACTAGTACATGTCTCAGAGATCGTGTAGCAATACATAGCCTATATAAGGACTACATGGAGTACCCCATCCACCTAGGGTCTTGTTCTGTCATGAACTATCACCAGGGCCCATGTTGTGACTACCCCAAGCCCACCTCCCATAGGCTAGGGGCTAGCGACTAGCATCGAGAAGGCATATCCCAAAAAAATGGGAGGCATTTTCCTAAGTACCTGTACACACATGCACAACTCAAAGACATAGATTCCAGAAGGTAAAAAAACTAATTAAAGTAACACAAGTACGATAGTAGAAAATATAAGGTAAACGGTGCCAAAATAAAAGCCTAACTGAAACAGAAAAGTAAAATTATAAGTCTTTGGAACTCCTCTGTAGAAAACCCTACCTGAAGGGTAGGTACGTAAATAGCTATCTGAAGCTGCAGAAGCACATCTCATCTGTTGAGTCACTCTAAGCACCACCTAGCCCTAGTACACCAAGGACACTATCAAAGTGTCGATCATTTTCACAAGACATGACACATATGGGAAAATCCCATGTAGGGGTGAGTAAAAAAATACACACTAGGGACCCCAAAACACAAGGGTAAAAAACAAAGCAATACACAAAGAAGACTACCAAATAGGTACACGAAGTGTATCCTCTAATAAGTAAAGTCAAGAGAGTCACTAGAGTCAACTAAAATAGGTATAAACTACAGTATGAAAATAAAAACTATCAGTCATAAACACCAAATACCTTTTAATTCTGAGGCGCTCATCCCTGATGAGTCACTTAGGCCCGCTAGGTCCCCTAGACTTCCTCATCACTTAGGCTTGTTAGGTCACCTAGATCCGCTCGTCACTTAGGTCTGCTGGGTCACCTAGACCCGCTCATCACTTAGTCTTTCTGGGTCATCTATACCCCCTCATCACTTAGACCTTCTGGGCCACCTAGACCTGCTCGTCATAGTCTTCTCATTATAGATAGCCACAGGATTCCTGCTCGTAGCGTGATTGATTCTGGGTGAATCTAATCGTTAAGACTTTGTTTATATCTCAAATTCCAAAAAAATCCACTTAGAGTATATCAAAAGGACCACCTCATTGTGAGGGTCCCCACATGGAAAATATATCATCAATTAGATGCACGATTTGGATTTTATGAGATTTTAGTGAAAGGTGTTGGTTGGGTCTGGGTCTGGTCCAACCCGACCCGACCCAGGGTCTGACGACCCGACCCGGAGCCACAGACCTAACTAGGGTCTGACCTAGCCCATTAGGCTCGACCCAGTATTTTGTGTCATCTTGGATTGGGACCGACCCACCTATCTAACCCGGCATGCTGGAGTGGGTGCCACAGGTCGCCTCCATGGTCCAACTGTACCACGACCTCTAACCGCGTGACGCATCTCGCTAGCTGTGTGTTGTGTCTTGCCTACCGCAGGCTTCCTCCACCACTACGGTGCACATACTGTTTTTTCCATGGGATACCAGACTCGTTTTAGTGGTCTATTTTCTAATCTAGGAGAACATTCATGATCCATATGTTGTCGTCTCCACTTTCGTGTCCTCTAAGCTATCTCACTATTGATCTGGGGGTCTGACCACATTCGGACCCCCCCATAATTAATCTGATGCAACCATGGGGGTCCGTCGGCTAAGAACATAGGGATAGAGAGAGGGATCACAAAGAACACACAAAACAACAAATTTCATCTTTTTTTGTTTGGACTTCATTAATTATGTTAGAAAAAGGAAGAAATTCAAACAATCACTAAGACATAATCCCCTTTCTTTAATCCCTGCATTAAAATTCCCATACCACATGAACGACCGATCCACAGGTCAACTTGTTAGTGAGTTGATACGCATTCTTAATTTAGAAAATAAGAACATGGGATTAAGGAAATCACACAGAAAGAATAAAACCCATACCTTGAGGACTAGATTAGTCATTAGTGAAGAATGGAGTTCCACCACCATTGTTCATCGATCCCTGATCCTTGGTCTTTGATCCGCAATTCGTGATCCGTGATCCATCAGCGTTCATCTACCCTTGTAATTCGTCACCGAGTGGCTTCACCAACGCCTTTTCTTTTACATAGCTTATAGGGAATTTATCTAGGACTTTCAATCTAATCATGTATCCCTGTCAAGCTATTAAAATAATAAATGTGTTTTAGTATCACCGTTTCACTATGTTTCAATGTCAACACACTATTTCATTTATGAAAGGAAATAACTATTTTTTTGTGGCATCGCATTGTCACTAAATCACTACGAAATGTTAAAAGAAATAAAATAAAAATTTTATGATGTTTATTTTATTATCTTTTAAAACTTCATAAATTAAAATTTACCCTCGACCTATGCTGATAAAGGTTAGGCCCCAACTAAGGAAAGAACACCCTCATGAGCTCAACGGTACTCTCAGATTTCTAATCTGAGTTACCAGTTATGAGTTATAAGATTTGGAAATAAAATAATTTTATTTAATAATTTTTTTTACAATCATGTACCAAAAACTAATTTCCATAGTTGACCAACACCGGCCAATGTTTGGATCCACATAAGGAAAAAAACCCCATTATGAACTCAACAGTGGTCTTAGATATTCAATTTGAGTCAGCGTTCATGATTTATATGGATTTGAAAATTAAAATAATTTACTTTAATTATTTTAGTAATAGTTATTCCATTTTCAGGTTTTCTCACTCGAAGCCCATGCCAACTAATGTTAAGTCATGCCTAGGGTAAACCTTCCATCCTAAAGACAATAGTTCCATAGGATTTCTTATTTGAACACTCTTTTAAGAGTTATTCCAATTTTTTAGGAACATCGCTCACACATGTTATTTAAAATCTTGACATTTTTTGATGGGGCATTCCAGGCACACCAGGCCTTAGAATCGCACGTCGTCTCAGCGCCTAGTCTCAGAATTTTCCCAAAATTTTTCTAAAAATAAAACTGAGAAAATACGAGTCATTAAATTCTCTCTAAATTTGTATTTATGTCCCTAAAATCCAAACCAAGGGATTCCCAAACTGATGAGGGTTCGAGCACAAACCTGATCATCCCACACCCACGTACTCTCTTGGTGATTCCAATGCTACCAATGAACATGAACTAGATGAATCGATTTTCTATGGAGGGTCCTATATTTTTGATCATCAATCTACACTAGAAACTCCCCAAAAATAACCTCTTTATCAATGTCAACCTCACCCTAGTCAATGACTTGTGATGGGTCGTGTATGCATCTCCTTAGCTGTGATACGTGGAAGACGTTGTGAACCCACTCTAACTGCAGAGGTAGAGCCAAGAGGTACGCCACATTTCCCACTCTACACAGTATTAAAAATGTTCTAATGATCCTCAGACATAACTTGTTTCCTCAACCAAATATATGTATCCCACGTCAAGGAGAGACCTGAAGGAACACATGGTCTACCTCCTCAAACTCCATGTGTCTCCATAGCCTATCAACATAAGACTTATGATGGATCTGTGAAGTCTTTATCTGCTCCTAAATGACCTACACCTTCTCTATAGTAGCCTACACCAAATCTGGGCCCATTAGCACTGACTCTCCAAGGTTATCCCAGCAAAGTGGCAACTTGTAGGGTTTCCCATACAAGGACTCAAACGGTTACATACTGATGGTAGAGTGGTATCTTTTTTTTGTATGAAAACTCAACCAAAGGTAAGTGATCTCCCCAACTACGGCCAAAATAGAGGATATAAGCACATATAATGTCCTATAAGACCTGAATGGTCTACTCTATCTGGTCGTCTATTTGTGGATGAAAAGCTGTGCTCAAGCACAACTGAGTCCCCAACACCCCCTACAATCCCTTCCACAACTTGAATGTAAAGCGTGCATCTCATTATGAGACTATCGTCAATGGGAATACATGGAATAGAACTATCTCATGCATGTAGAGGTGTCCCAATCTCTCTATGAGACTCTGTTCCTGAAATTATAAGAAGTGACTGACATGGTGAGTTAGTCAACGATCACACAGATGGTACCATGTCCCCTGGACGTACGTGATAAACATGTCACAAAGTCCATTGATATAATTTATCACTCCCTTATTGGAACACAAAGTAAGACAAGAGAAAACCCCTTCCAATCATAGGGGATCGAAACAATGTGTTGAAAAACCAAGAAACTGATTAAACAAGAGCTCAGCTTTTATATCAATAGGTAATCCAATCTTTAACCTATTCTTTCATCCCTGGTGTCTGCCTTAACACCCACAAGAATATCTTGATGCATCTTGTCACTCTAGGAATCCACTGATACTACTATGCATCCTCTGAAATGAATGATGTGCTCCCCACCTTTCAAATATCCATCAGGAGTATTCCCCATGGATAGCTGAGAACTTAAAGACTCACCACCGGTATCATCGAGTTGTGCCTCCCTAACTCACTTTAAGAGTTGAGGGGTGACAACCACCAATTGAAGGCAAGATGCATCATCCCTATCCATGAAGGATAACTGTAACGAGGCCAACTTCTCCTTTTCCTCATTCAGTAGTGGAGAACTGGATCTCTTACTGAGAGCATCCTCTAACACATTTCCCTCATAGGAGTATAGAATATTTCGAATTCATAGTCCTAGAGGAACTCCAACCATCGTCTCTGTCTCAAGTTAAAATCCCTTTGAGATAAGACATACTTGGGAATCTTGTGGTTAGAGAAGACAATAAACCATTCCCCCATAAGTTAGTATTGAGACATCTTCAATATGAAGACTACCGCTGCCAACTCAATGTCGTGGGTCGCATAGTTCGGCTCATGTGGTCTCAACTATTTATAACCATCTTTCTCCCTTTAGCTGATCAAAGAGATCATAGACCCTCGGTAGAAGATACATATTCTTCAAGTTCACCTGATTTAGGCATAAAAAGTCCACACATAACCTAAATATTCCATAATCCTTCTTGGAAAACAATATTGGGGATGCCCATGGTGAAACACTAGGTCTCACAAAGCCCTTCATTTGCAAGTCTTTCAACTATACCCTCAATTCATGATTCTCTGCAGGATCCATCTATAAGAACCTAATTCTTCCTTTTAGGTATGGATCATTCCTTTTGAGTTTATACTTATGAAAATTGGGGGAAATAGGTCAAGGGATAGATGTAGGCCTGTTACACGATGTGACTGGGGACTGCATGTCATGTAATTTTTTGTACACACCGTGTATGGAGGGCTACACACTATGTAATTCCAGTACACGACCATGTAATAGTCTGGTCAGGAATTTTATAGACAGGACATGTAGTCTAAAGTACATGTCGTGTACTTTTTTTTTATTAAGTCAGGCAGTAGCATCATTTTTCTAGACGGACATAAACAAACCCCCTTCGATGAGCAGTGCACCCAAGAAATCCAAATGGGAATTTGCCTCCCATTTTGTCATTAAATGCCCAATTCAAACACCATCAGATCTGTTGAAATACCCTTAGTGAGTGCTTGATTCCTTTTGATCCTTTCTTCCTGATTTTTTTCTCTACATTGATTTATCAAAGGTTGAACATTTTTTCTCATTTTGTATATCTACACTATTCTACATCGAATCAAAGCCTCACACTGGACAAGGTGAGTTGTACGAGTATGAGGTAGGTGGTATCGCGCCTTTCGCTAATTTTTAGGTTGATTATATGTTTTGGAGTATGGTGTTCCCATTTTTGGGTGTTACCTAAATTGAATATTGACCTATATTGTTACCTAATGTTGATTAGGTAATTGATTAAATGATTATAAGGAATGTTTGAGATTGTTAGTCTGGATTGAGGGCCACCCCATGGGCGCGTTTTCCCTTGGATGACCAACATTTAGCTATTTGGCCTAGTATGCCTATGGGAATGAATTTTATTCCCTTTTATGGTCTGTTTAAAATGGAATTGGTTAGTTTAATGGTTTTACCACGTGAGATAATAAATGTTTATGACTTTTGATAGTTTAATTCACATGTTAGGCTTGTGATCTGAGTTCCCCATGTGAGTTATTATGTTGTTAACCATGTAGTAGTGCATGGTACATGTGTTGTTTTCATACTAAAATTCTTATACACCAGGCTTGGCCCTAATATGTTCTGAAATGATTATATACTGGGTTTTGACCATGGAACATGCTAAAATTCTTATATACCAGGTTTCATCCCTGATTGACTGCTGAAATTCTTATATAGCTGGTTTTGATCTAGTTTGGGGTTATTTTATACCATGCTTATATGTTTTGGGTTAAACACATCCAAGGTGATACTTTAATTACACATTAGGATGTCAGGAATGGACTTAGTTTTAAATTGAATAATGAAATTAAATGACTAATGATACGTCTTCCAAGCCAAAGCAAAAGCTTGGATTCATTCTTCACCCATACTCATTTTCATTGTCTTCTAAGATATCTGTTGTGGTTACTTATGAGTACCTATTATTTACTGCTTTCACTATTGTACACTTCCTATTATATATATATTCACTTACAAATCGGCACAGATATTTGGTGGTTGCCTATTGGGATTTAGTATCACACCCTGTCTGGGTCATGATTTTGGGCCCAAATAGATTATATGATTATAGGTGTTGATTAGGGAAAACACCCTTATACTGGTACTTGATTTCTTGTTTAGGATCATGAGAGCATGGGACTGAGTCGAGGCATGTGATGCTTCTTCTATTCCTTTTTTCTTTTGTTCTTTTGGAATATATATTGTCTATTTATATAGTGTACCTTTTTTGGATGTTTTCTTAGAACATAACATGCTTCATCATCTTTTGTATGGAATGATGTTTGGTTTCTTATTAGTCTTCCACTGTTAATTTTAGTTTTATATTGTTTACTATTTCCACTATTGTATTTTTATTGATTCCGCTATGTTACACTCTTCCAATGAGGTAATAGTTTCCACACTATCACACCCTAGGCCCTTACTACTAGTCAGCAGCCTCTGGCATTTGAGTAAATGCGCTTGAGGCCATGTGGCTAACTAGGTATGGGGCACCAGTTGAGTGGAATCCAAATTTGGGATATTACCATGTGGTATCAGAGCCAAGTTTTTCTTTTTTGGTTTTCATTATTGTTTTTCGACGATAGATAGAGATGGAAATACATGATATTTGGTACTAAGCTATTCCCAAGAGTAGCTACCCCGTGTATAGGGTAAATCCAAATTACATCAAATGAAATTATAATTTTTGGATTTTGAGCTATTAAAGTTGATTTGATTTCACCATTGGGTTATGTAATTGTTTTATTATGTTATTATTGATACCATTGTGGTTCAATTTTGTTGCAACCTGATAATATGTGGGTATTCCATCTTATGCATCATATAGGAACTTGTTAGAAATCACATGCCATGTATTCTTGTCATGCCAATTAGAGATCATTACTGATTACATGTTGTTGTGAAAGATGTCATGCTAGATATGCATGATGTTATAATATGAACCATGATAGATATTCCTATTGTTGTGATAGGTGTATTGGTACATATTATGGTTGAATTGTATGGATGCCAAACTTTGGTCCCTGAGGAGTATGGGCCCTCTTGGATTGGAATTTGGTGGACAATGTTTCATCCATGGGATATAGATTGTGTAGTTATGTGCTATAGGTGATGGCAGAATTTGATTAACAACGAGTATGGGCCTCCACGGGTCGAAATTTGGCACGCCGTTGCTTTAATTTTCAAAAACAGGGGTTCTAGTGATGTTTCAGATGCTAACTATATGAAAACCCAGACAACACGACATGCAGGTTCATGAACACATGCCATGTGTTCTTCTGTTTGGGAGGAAATGAACTTTTTTTAAGTACATGGCGTGTAATCTGAGTACACACCATGTGGTAGAATACCATGTGTCTAACCATCTAAGAAAGAACATTGGATGTTGGGTTTTGAGTAGAACCCATCGTGTGCATTAGGTACACCCCGTGTAGTTTTACATAGGTATAATCCATGTGAGTCTAGGTGTGTAGAAGTACCTAGCCAAGAGGAGAAACTTGAGTATACTACATGTGTCAATCTGACACGTAGTGTACCTAGGACATTTACATGACCAAGGAAAGAAGACTTACATGCCCATGTGAGAGTTTAAGGGGACAAGTCGTGTTTAGGTTCTACATGTCCTGTACCCAAATTTTGTTAACTTTTGAGGATTTTATTCTCTTTTTTAGTTCTTGCGCTCTTGAACTACGTACCTTGATGACTAAGCCTATACTAAGGTGTATGTGATGGAATTCACAGATCAATTCCGCCACAAGGACCTCCAGTAGTACACTAGGAGGGTGGTTATGAGAATACCTTAGAGGTGGTAGGCCATAGGATATTATTGGATCCTCTATTCATGCCAGCTGAGGCACCAGTGGTTTCTCTGGACATAGTTATTGATGCACAGTTCTGCAGAAATTTCACACGCTTTATGCAGGATTTTCAAGGAGCGCCTTAACCTTCAACTTCCATGGTTGAGCTGACTAGAGTGTTCCATAAGCAACATCCTCCCACATTTTATGGGGATGGGAAACCGCAAGGTGTAGAGTCATAGATAGAGGCCATTTTATCTATTTTTTAGAATATAGAGATGCCTATTGAGGGGAGGGTCAAGCTCACAACTTATATGGTGCATGATTCCACTAAGAGATGGTGGGATGTGGTTACTCAAATGGAGAATCATCGAGATATGACTTGGGAAGTCATCCAGAGAGTCTTATATGAATAATTATATCCTTAGACAGTGAGGGATGAAAAATCCTAGGAGTTCATGCATATGGAGTAGGGATCTCTATCAGTTATAGATTACTCAACACGTTTTACTGATCTCTAGTACTTCGTACCTGTTCTGATGGGTGACGGTATTTCACAGGCTAGCCGATTCAAGGTTGGTCTCAGGTATGACATCTGATCATAGGTGAATATCTTTTTTCTAACTATTGTATATTGAATAGTGAACTAGGAACTGATTAACAAGTGGAATCATAGGGAATATGGAGGTGCGAGCTAGGGCAGTTCGACACCAAGATCGGTTACTATCTCAACTTGCAACATAAGGTGTTTTCTAAAGCTTGCTCATGGCGAATCTAGTAGTCAGAACATTTCTTCAGGTAGCCAGGTGAGGTGCTACTAGTTCGGAAAATTTGGTCACATGAAACCTTATTTCCCGATGGACCTAGTTGAATGTCGATCTTGTGTCAAGATGGTCCATCTACAGTGCTTCTACAAGACATTTCCACTAGCGGCTAGTGAGAGAGGATCTGTATATAATCCAAATTTTGGAGAAAGGCTAACAGCTTCTCACTAGTTGGGGAACTGGAATACGTTAGGCCAATCAGGCCAAGGTGGTGGTCATGGCTGAGGTAGCCAGACTCCAGGTTTTTTGAGATAGCAGAGTGGATTAGCTTTGGGCAGCCAGGCTGTGTCACAGGGCCATGGTACAGGACACAATTTTGTAGTGCAACATACCCAGAAAGAGTAGGACCCCAGACCTTATACTATTATCGGTACTATTCTAGTCACCTTTGTTTTAACTTCTCCAGTTTTTGATACAGGGGTTTCACATATTTTCATATCGGTTCCTATTGTGAAGAGCTTTGGGCTATGTGTTTTCACTTTTGATGATGTTATGAAACTAGAGAATCCGTTAGGGATTAGAATGACAAGTGTACGATAGTGCAAAGAGTGCCCCCTTGAGATTGGTGGGTGTCACTTCGTTTTGGATCTCTATGTCTTAGAGATGATATGATTTGATTTCATCCTCAGAAAGGATTGGCTAGTATCCTTTCAGGACTTTATTGATTTCTATCTCCATAGGGTGAGTTTTATGTCACCAAAGGGAAGATCATTTCTACACAAGGGTGAATGGGATGTCTAGGAAAGCCGAGATGGACTCGAGCTGTAAAGACCCGTAAAATTCAAGGGAAAATTTTTTTTTCTTAATTTTCTTTAGAATTTTACAAGAGCGCGGTTTCAGACGGCACCTGATTCCGAGGCCCGGAGTGCCCGGAATCAATTTCCGAAGTTTGGCTCGGGTACGTTCAGTGAACGAACGAGCGGGAATTCCTAACTTTTGATTCGGTGCTCGGAATTGAAATCCGAGGGCACCGTTGAACTCGCAACGCCGATATTTTCTTAAAGAGACCTTTTTGGGAGTTGTGTTTGTTTCGGGTTGAGAGTTAGTTTTTGGGAGATTAGAATAAGTTAAATAAAAATTGTGTTTACATATTTTTATTTAAACTTATTAGTTAACTTCTCTCAAAGGAAGTTAGGGGTGGGACCCACACCCACTTAACCTCCCTTGAGAGGATTAAGTGTGGTGGGGCCTACACGAACCCCTAACTTTACATCTTCCCTCAAACTTCCTTAACCCCTCATTAAATGACATGGGTTATTTAATTTTGGAGTTAATCGTTTTGAATTTCAAACCTTTGAAATTCTTGTGTTAAGTTTTTGATTAAATTAAGCTCTTCTCTCTTTTTTTTGGGTTAGAACTCTTAGCCAACTTGAGATCTTTTGAGAGCTTCTTCTTCTTCTTCTTCTTCAAGCTCTGATGAAGAACACGAAGAACGCTCAAGCTCCGACGAAGAACGCTCAAGCTCCGACGAAGAACGCCGCCTCTCTTCTTCGTCTTCCGTGTCAACGAGAGGGAACGCCGCTTCCTCCTCGGACCTTCTTCGTCGGCATACGAAGATTCGCCAACGACGTATCTCTTCGGGCGTATCTCTTCGTCAACGGATTTGACGAACGACGACCGCGACGCCCGACCTCCGCGACGTTGTCTTCCACAGACGTTGTCAAATATTCGAACCTATACCCGAGGTAGGGGTTGTTGATTAATGTTAATTTATTTTATTCTTGCTCGTGGTTCGCATGACTAACGTGAGGATTGAATATTTAAGTTGTGTTTTAACGTGAGGGGGCCGGACCGCATGAACACGGCCGAACCCCCTCCTCCGTTCTTGGTGTTTAAATTTGTGGATGAATCAAGGTGGCGTGGTGCCGTCGCACCACGCGGTTATTCGCCCAATCAAGAACGAGACGCCGTCGCGCGCGCACCATGGAAGAAACATCAAGAACGCGACGCCGTCGTGCCACGTTGAAAGAAATCGAGGTGCGCCGGAGGGGCGCGGTGCCATCGCACCATGCCGGATGACGAATACCGCGGCCGGTTCCGGGCCGCGGCGAATTGAGAAGACCGGTGACCGGGCCGCCGGCGTCGGAAGCCGAAGAGGGGACCAGATTTTTCCGGTCCCGTTGGAGAAAACCGGCCGGCCAGCTGGCCGGCCGGATGGAATTAAACCGGGGGAAATTAATCCCCCGGCCAGCGCACAAAACCCCCCTCTTTATGAGGGGGGCGGTTCCTTGAGGGGGGGCAGGCGGCTCCCCCCGGTTTTTCTTCAAGCCGGCCCCCACGTGGGGGCCGTTTTCTTGCAAAGGGCGCGGCACAAGGCCGCGCCGCCATCCAAATCAGCGGGGGGCTTCGCTCCCCCCGCGTGCTGCCTCCGTGCGGCGCCAGGCCGCCGCGCCACCGCCGGGCCGCCGCGCCACCGCCGGGCCGCCGCGCCACCGCCGCGCCGCCGCGCCGCCGGCCGGCCGGGCCGGGTCGGACCCGGGTCGGGTCGACCTGGTTCGGGTCGACCCGGTGCGGGCCGACCCAAGGGGGGGGGGGTCGGGCCGGGTCGACCCGGACCCGGACCCCCCGTTTCGAATCGTTTACGGTCTTTTGGCCATAACTTGAGCCACGGACCTCCGATCGACGAACCGTCTGCGGAAACGCGATCCTTGGATCGAGACGGTCGTTTCGGTATATTGCACTCAAGGTTTCGGATTACTTTGAGTTCGGCCGGGTTGGTTCGTTCACGAAACCAACCGGGCCTTCGGAGCGGAAACACTCATATCTTGAGCTACGAACGTCCGATTGACGTGCCGTCAGCTGTGTTGTGTTCCTCTTAGTGAGACGGATCTTTTGGAATACTCCGCCCGAGGTTTGGACGCAGGTGGAGTACGGTCGGGTTGGTTTTGCCTTAAAAACCAACCGGGCCCCGGGGACGAAAATGCCAATAACTCTCAGACCGGGCGTCCGATCGACGCGCCGTCTGTTGCGTTGAGTTCCTGTTGACGATACGGAACTTTTGGATACATCAACTCTAGACTTTGTGACAGTTGATGTATCAGCCTCTCGGCTCGTGGAGCGGACCCTCCGAACGAGCTTGCTGTGTGCGGGAACCCTAGTGCTGGCTACGACTGTTACTGCGACTGTTACTGTGACTACTACTGCTACTGTGACTGCGACGACGACAGTACAGAGATCCTGTGTGGATTCGACGACGAAGACTACAGCACTCAGCGATCCTACTTGGATCAGTGCTACAGGTCCTGTGTGGGCCCGATCCTGTGTGGGTCCGATCCTGTGTGGGTCTTTGCGCTCAGCGGTACTGTGTGAACCAGCGCCTACAGGTCCTGTGTGGGCCCGATCCTGTGTGGGTCTTGCGGAGATTATCTACAGGTCCTGTGTGGGCCCGATCCTGTGTGGGTCATTGCGGTACTTATCTACAGGTCCTACATGGGCCCGATCCTGTGTGGGTCTTTTGCGGGGGTTAGTTACCTATCGATCCTTCGTGGGTCCGACGACTTAGATGGATCAGAGATCATCTTTATTGTCCTTTGAAGAAGTATACCAGTGTGAGCTGAATCCTGTTGCTTTCCTGTGTGGATTGTGTTGTGCTATCCTGTGTGGATTACGTTTTGCTTTCCTGTGTGGAATACGTTTACTTTCCTGTGTGGACTGAGTTGTACTTGGGCTCGGAGGTTGGAGCGTATTTGAAATTGATGACTTAGGTATATGTATGGGCATATACCTAAGCAGTGTCGGTTGTTACTTCGTGATTGTACCTTTCTTTGTGGTTTATCCTTTGTGGATTTTGAGAGACCTTCAGGGGTCTCGGGGTCCCTACTGAGTAGCTTATACTCACCCCTGCACGGGCTTTGCCCGCACTACGTTGTGTTGGTTGCAGACGACGGACAACGTTGACCTTAGCTGAGGCTTACAGAGCGGGACGGTACCCGGAGGAGGACCACTGGGCGGGACGTGCTCGGAGCGGACGGCGGGATCCGTGGAGCAGTGGAGCTATCTGTACCCACCCTTCAGGTGGGATTTCCAGTGGACAACTCGGTGTAGCGGCTTTTACCTTTCAGTTGCTGTTTTCCCTTTTGAGTTGTACTTTACATTCAGTTTGGGTTTGTATACTGGCCCATTTACTCTTTCCGCACTTTCAGTTGTACTCTGCTTTTGCTTAGTGTTTACTTTCCGCTTGCTTACTCTGTGGTGTTTGTTTACTTTACAAAGGCAATGCCTTCCCTTTTTACCGGGATTTACGCCTTGGTGCTAGTCGCCAGCCCCTGGCCTATGGAAGGCGGGCTTGGGGTAGTCACGACACGGACCCCGAGGGAGGGTCGTGACAAATTGGTATCAGAGGAGTTCGGTTCTACCACGAACTCTGATCTTTTCTATGTGAAGCAATAATGTTTAGCGTATTGAGTGTGGTTATCAGTCCAGGGAGTCCAGTGTTGGTGCGGCGGCCGACGTATCCGTACACCAGGACCCTGACTTCTGATTTCCGACTTAATGCACGAAAACATTGATTGCGTGTGTGTTTCAAAGTTTTCTTTGTGATTTCTTTGTGTCAGC
The DNA here is from genome assembly GCA_963277665.1 of Viscum album. Lineage (NCBI taxonomy): Eukaryota > Viridiplantae > Streptophyta > Magnoliopsida > Santalales > Viscaceae > Viscum > Viscum album. Next base: position 1,950,021,527 of record OY728161.1, on the reverse strand, counting down.
TCACCAGGTATACTGTTTGACCATGGCTCACCTGTTTCCTATTCAGGATGGCCCCACGACGGCAGCCAGCTAGGGTTCCGAGAGTCGAGTGTGACGAAAGCCCACCGAGCGACGAGGCCTCGGTGCAGGGCCCTTTGTCAGCAGTGGCACCGGCGGTAGCACTACCCGCCAAGCCCCCGATGCTTCCAGCAGCAGCCGCTGATGATGCACGTCGCCTCAGTGCACTGCATGAGTTTCAGCGCCAGCAACCGCCCAGGTTTCGCGGGGAGACGGATCCCCAGGCAGCAGAGGACTGGCTGGAGGCGGTGGTACGAGTGTTTAGGCTAGTGATGACACCAGCAGACTTCATGGTGATCTTTGCTGCCAGCCTCCTTCAGGCAGCAGCAGGCAGGTGGTGGAGCCACTTGTTTCAGTTTTGCGACGGGATGACCTTCGCATGGGAAGACTTCGAGACCTTCTTCAGGGTGGAGTTTGTGCCAGTAGGTCTACACCCCGAGCGTGTACAGGAGCTTCTGTCTTTGCCGCGTGTTTTTCGATCAGTAGCCGAGTCATCTGTGGGTAGTAGACAGATGATGCAGAGGTCCAGAAGGACCATACTAGCAGTTGGAAGACCTCGGGTTTTGGGACCGGTGGTGCGGGGCACCCGAGGTGGGGTCAGAGCCAGGCGTGCCAGAAACGGACAATGTTACTCCTGCGGCGGGAAGGGTCACCTGGCACGTGACTGTCCGACTCCTCGTACGATTGATCAGCGGGTGTTAGAGGAGCCACAGAGGCAGAAGCAGCGGCGAGTGCTTGAGCAACAGCCGAGTAGTGGAAAAGGCAGTAGAGCTCTGAGAGCAGGTGGACAGGAGAGGAACTAGTGGATACGTCCCTTGTACTTCTAGTTCCATTTTGCTATTGTATTTGTGTCTTGTACTATGAGCTGTAATAATAAAAAGACACTTATCTTTGTTTGCTTTACTGTCCTTTTGTCTGATTGATACTGAGTGGTCCCGGTTAAACTGTTGACTTGACCCTCACTTTCGAGATTTCAACTGGAGGGGACCCAGTAACCTCACACTGATGCCGACAGTGTGACTCGACCCTTAGAGGCGAGAGTAACGGTTGGACCTCTTGGTAGCAGCGTCAAGGCCTTACGACGTCATCTTTGGTGTGGATTAGTATCATCCATGTTAGGATTGACTGTTTTAGGAAAAGAATGTGGTTCATCCAGGGGATGAGACCAGATTTCTCTTATCGGCAAAGAAGAAATCTTGCAGCTCTTGTGGGACCTGAGATGGTCCAGGTCATCCAGGGGCGGATGAGTGCAGCTCAGAGCCGGAAGAAGCCTTATGCTGACAGGAGGCGGAGGCCACTGGAGTTCGAGGGTGGTGACCACGTCTTCTTGCGGGTCTCACCTCGACGTGGTATTCGGAGATTTGGCCAAGGCGGCAAGTTATCTCCGTGCTTCATCGGACCCTTCCAGGTTCTCAGCAGGTTTGGTGAGGTGGCTTATCGCCTGGCTCTACCACCTCAGTTGCACCGGGTGCACGACGTCTTCCACGTGTCTCAGCTGAGGAGATACGTGCACGACCCGACACACATCATTGACCATGGGGAGCTTGACGTTGACGATGGGGCGACTTTTACGGAGGTCCCGGTGGAGATAGAGGATCGACAGGAGCGGGTCCTGCGTGGGTGATCGATTCCTCTTGTGCGCATCAGATGGCAGCACGGGAATCTCCAGGAGAGCACATGGGAGCGGGAGGCTCAGATGCATGCTCAGTACCCTCATTTGTTTTCCTAGTTTTTGATGTATCTTTACGAGGACGTAAAGCCCTAAGGTGGGAGTAATGTAAAGACCCGTAAAATTCAAGGGAATTTTTTTCCTTAATTTTCTTTAGAATTTTACAAGAGCGCGGTTTCAGACGACACCTGATTCCGAGGCCCGGAGTGCCCGGAATCAATTTCCGAAGTTTGGCTCGGGTACGTTCAGTGAACGAACGAGCGGGAATTCCTAACTTTTGATCCGGTGCTCGGAATTGAAATCCGAGGGCACCGTTGAACTCGCAGCGCCGATATTCGCTTAAAGAGACCTTTTCGGGAGTTGCGTTTGTTTCGGGTTGAGAGTTAGTTTTTGGGAGATTAGAATAAGTTAAATAAAAATTGTGTTTACATATTTTTATTTAAACTTATTAGTTAACTTCTCTCAAAGGAAGTTAGGGGTGGGACCCACACCCACTTAACCTCCCTTGAGAGGATTAAGTGTGGTGGGGCCCACACGAACCCCTAACTTTACATCTTCCCTCAAACTTCCTTAACCCCTCATTAAATGACATGGGTTATTTAATTTTGGAGTTAATCTTTTTGAATTTCAAACCTTTGAAATTATTGTGTTAAGTTTTTGATTAAATTAAGCTCTTCTCTCTTTTTGTTGGGTTAGAAATCTTAGCCAACTTGAGAGCTTTTGAGAGCTTCTTCTTCTTCTTCTTCTTCAAGCTCTGACGAAGAACACGAAGAACGCTCAAGCTCCGACGAAGAACGCTCAAGCTCCGACGAAGAACGCCGCCTCTCTTCTTCGTCTTCCGTGTCAACGAGAGGGAACGCCGCTTCCTCCTCGGACCTTCTTCGTCGGCATACGAAGATTTTCCAATGACGTATCTCTTCGGGCGTATCTCTTCGTGAACGGATTTGACGAACGACGCCCGCGACGCCCGACCTCCGCGACGTTGTCTTCCGCGGACGTTGTCAAATCTTCGAACCTATACCCGAGGTAGGGGTTGTTGATTAATGTTAATTTATTTTATTCTTGCTCGTGGTTCGCATGACTAACGTGAGGATTGAATATTTAAGTTGTGTTTTAACGTGAGGGGGCCGGACCGCATGAACACGGCCGAACCCCCTCCTCCGTTCTAGGTGTTTAAATTTGTGGATGAATCAAGGTGGCGTGGTGCCGTCGCACCACGCGGTTATTCGCCCAATCAAGAACGCGACGCCATTGCGCGCGCACCATGGAAGAAACATCAAGAACGCGACGCCGTCGCGCCGCGTTGAAAGAAATCGAGGTGCGGCGGAGGGGCGCGGTGCCGTCGCACCGTGCCGGATGACGAATACCGCGGCCGGTTCCGGGCCGCGGCGAATTGAGAAGACCGGCGGCCGGGCCGCCGGCGTCGGAAGCCGAAGAGGGGACCGGATTTTTCCGGTCCCGTTGGAGAAAACCGGCCGGCCAGCTGGCCGGCCGGATGGAATTAAACCGGGGGAAATTAATCCCCCGGCCAGCGCACAAAACCCCCCTCTTTATGAGGGGGGCGGTTCCTTGAGGGGGGGCAGGCGGCTCCCCCCGGTTTTTCTTCAAGCCGGCCCCCACGTGGGGGCCGTTTTCTTGCAAAGGGCGCGGCACAAGGCCGCGCCGCCATCCCAATCAGCGGGGGTCTTCGCTCCCCCCGTGTGCTGCCTCCGTGCGGCGCCAGGCCGCCGCGCCACCGCCGGGCCGCCGCGCCACCGCCGGCCGGCCGGGCCGGGTCGGACCCGGGTCGGGTCGACCCGGTTCGGGTCGACCCGGTTCAGGCCGACCCAAGGGGGGGGGGGGGGGGTCGGGCCGGGTCGACCCGGACCCGGACCCCCCGTTTCGAATCGTTTACGGTGTTTTGGCCATAAATTGAGTCACGGACCTCCGATCGACGAACCGTCTGCAGAAACGCGTTCCTTGGATCGAGACAGTCATTTCGGTATATCGCACTCAAGGTTTCGGATTACTTTGCGTTCAGCCGGGTCGGTTCTTTCACGAAACCAACCGGGCATTCGGAGCGGAAACGCTCATATCTTGAGCTACGAACGTCCGATTGACGTGCCGTCAGCTGTGTTATGTTCCTCTTAGTGAGACGGATCTTTTGGAATACTCCGCCCGAGGTTTGGACGCAAGTGGAGTACGGTCGGGTTGGTTTTGCCTTAAAAACCAACCGGGCCCCGGGGACGAAAATGCCAATAACTCTCAGACCGGGCGTCCGATCGACGCGCCGTCTGTTGCGTTGAGTTCCTGTTGACGATACGGAACTTTTGGATACATCAACTCTGGACTTTGTGACAGTTGATGTATCAGCCTCTCGGCTCGTGGAGCGGACCCTCCGAACGAGCTTGCTGTGTGCGGGAACCCTAGTGCTGGCTGCGACTGTTACTGCGACTGTTACTGTGACTACTACTGCTACTGTGACTGCGACGACGACAGTACAGAGATCCTGTGTGGATTCGACGACGACGACTACAACACTCAGCGATCCTACGTGGATCAGTGCTACAGGTCCTGTGTGGGCCCGATCCTGTGTGGGTCCGATCCTGTGTGGGTCTTTGCGCTCAGCGGTACTGTGTGAACCAGCGCCTACAGGTCCTGTGTGGGCCCGATCCTGTGTGGGTCTTGCGGAGATTATCTACAGGTCCTGTGTGGGCCCGATCCTGTGTGGGTCTTTGCGGTACTTATCTACAGGTCCTACGTGGGCCCGATCCTGTGTGGGTCTTTTGCGGGGGTTAGTTACCTATCGATCCTTCGTGGGTCCGACGACTTAGATGGATCAGAGATCATCTTTATTGTCCTTTGAAGAAGTATACCAGTGTGAGGTGAATCCTGTTGCTTTCCTGTGTGGATTGTGTTGTGCTATCCTGTGTGGATTACGTTTTGCTTTCCTGTGTGGAATACGTTTACTTTCCTGTGTGGACTGAGTTGTACTTGGGCTCGGAGGTTGGAGCGTATTTGAAATTGATAACTTAGGTATATGTATGGGCATATACCTAAGCAGTGTCGGTTGTTACTTCGTGATTGTACCTTTCTTTGTGGTTTATCTTTTGTGGATTTTGAGAGACCTTCAGGGGTCTCGGGGTCCCTACTGAGTAGCTTATACTCACCCCTGCACGGGCTTTGCCCGCACTACGTTGTGTTGGTTGCAGACGACGGACAACGTTGACCTTAGCTGAGGCTTACAGAGCGGGACGGTACCCGGAGGAGGACCACTGGGCGGGACGTTCTCGGAGCGGACGGCGGGATCCGTGGATCAGTGGAGCTATCTGTACCCACCCTTCAGGTGGGATTTCCAGTGGACAGCTCGGTGTAGCGGCTTTTACCTTTCAGTTGCTGTTTTCCCTTTCAAGTTGTACTTTACTTTCAGTTTGGGTTTGTATACTGGCCCATTTACTCTTTCCGCTCTTTCAGTTGTACTCTGCTTTTGCTTAGTGTTTACTTTCCGCTTGCTTACTCTGTGGTGTTTGTTTACTTTACAAAGGCAATGCCTTCCCTTTTTACCGGGATTTACGCCTTGGTGCTAGTCGCCAGCCCCTGGCCTATGGAAGGTGGGCTTGGGGTAGTCACGGCACGGACCCCGAGGGCGGGTCGTGACACGAGCATCGTGGGTTGAGTGGGATGACAGCACAGATTTCCAATTTATAGTTGGATGACTAGGGGACATGTCAGATGGATTTTTCTCCAGTGGTAGATCATTTCAGGAATGTCTTCTCGGATGAGTTTTCTGGTTTACCTCCAGTAATATAGGTATATTTCTCTATCAAGCTAGTACTAGGAGCTACACCAGTATCCATTCCTCCTTATAGGATGGCTACGTCAGATTTTTAAGAGTTCAAGAGGCATCTAGAAGATTTGGAGGCTAGGGGTTTCATCCGACCTAGTACTTCTCTTTAGGGTTCATCGGTCCTTTTTTGTAAAAAAGGTGGATGGTACCCTAAGGCTATTCATGGATTATTGTAAATTGAACTAGTTGATGATTAAGAATTGGTATCCTCTGCTGTGATTAAATGATATCTTCGATCATCTTTAAGGATCTTGGGTATTATCTAAGATTGATTTCAGACATGGTTATCACCAGTTGCGTGTTCGACCTGAAGACATACCTTATATAGCCTTTCATAGAAGGTATGGGATATATGAGTATCTGGTTAAGTCATTCGGTCTCACAAACGTGCCAACGATTTTCATGGAGTTGCTAAACCGAGTGTTCCATACTTACTTGAATTATTTTGTGGTGGTTTTCGTGGACAAAATCTTGGTGTATTCTCACAATCGACACGACCATGACAACCATCTTGAGATTTTTCTGAATACACTATGAGAGCATCAATTATATGCAAAGATCACAAAGTGAAACTTCTTGATAGATCAGATTCATTTCCTGGGCCACGTAATCTCGGAGATAAGAGTATCAGTGGATCTAGAGAAGGTGAGAGTAGTATTTAATTATGATAATCCCAAGAATGTCTTTTTTGGTGCGGAGTTTTCTAGGGTTGTCTAGTTACTACATGTGTTTCATATAATACTTCTCACATCTAGTAGCACCGATGATGGGCTTTACAAAGAAAGGTGTAAAGTATGTATGTTCAGATTCTTGAGAGATGGAATTTCAAGAGTTGAAGATGAGATTAACATCAGCACAAATACTGATTTTACCAGAGCTGAGAAGGAGTTACACTATGTAATACGACACATCAGGTATGAGTTGTGAGTAGTGCTTATACAGGGTGATTGAGTCGTTGTGTATGGGTCTCGATAGTTGAGGCCACATAAGAGGAACTACCTAATGCTTGATCTTGTGTAAGCCATGGTTTTTTGTACCTTAGTTTGTTGGTGACATTACTTATGGGGGGAGTGTTTTGTGGTGTACATGGAACAAAAAAGTATCAAGTAAATATTTACTTAGTGTGATCTAAATCTGAGGCAACAAAGGTAGGTGGAATACCTTCAAAACTTCAACTTTGAGCTTTCCTATATTCCTGGAAAAGGAAATGCAGTGGATAATGAACTGAGCATAAGGAATCAGATGTAGGTAGTGATGCAAGACAATAATGAGTAGAAGCTTATGACGTTTCTCTCGAAGATGAACTTGGAGGTGCATGACAGTTAGGGATATAATTTCCTTATATCTTTAGTAGTTACCTATACATTACTGGATAGAGTGAATATGAGGTAGCTATCAGATTCTGAAGGCCTAGTTCTATGGGAGAGTATGTCAGGTGAGGACCCTCCTCCTGGTTGGACCATAGGAAAGGATGAGGTTCTATGGTTACAAGGTCGTGTATGGGTTTCAGAAGACATGCGTGAGGAGATGATATAGGATTTTCATGCTTCAATTTGGGAAGTGCATCCTGGTGTCACCAATAGGTATTGGGATTTATATCGTTTGTATCAGTGTCTAGGTTTAAAGGAATACATAGATGGTTTTGTCATGATATGTTCCAACTGTCAGTAGATGAAGGCAGAACACTGAAGACCATCAAGAATTTTGCAGCAGCTACCCATTCCTAGGTGAAAATGGAATGACATTGCGAGGGATTTAATGATGGGTTTACCAAGGTCTCCTATAGGTAATGATTCATTATGGGTTGTGCTTGACAGGCTTATAAAGATTTTACATTTCTTTCCGATTAAGGAAACCTTCAATGTTGATGAGCTTGGGAGGTTGTACATCTGGGAGATTGTATGATTACACAGGGTTCCTCATTCTATCATTTCATATAGGGAAGCCATTTTTACTTCTAATTTCTAGAAATATCTATAGAGGGATTTGGTTACACAGGTGATTTTGAGCATCGCTTACCACCCCCCAATAGATGGAAAGTCGGAGTGCATGATTCAGGTGCTGGAGGACATGCTTTGCGCACGTATCTTGTATTTTGGGGGTTCCTAGGAGACACACATACCCCTTGTTGAGTTTGCCTAAAACAATAGCTTTTAGGATACTATTCATATGGCACCATATAAGGCTTTGTACGGTAGGCCATGCCGATCACTTTTGTGTTGGATGGAGTTAGGAGAGGCAGCGATGTTGGTACCTCGTCTTGTCTAGGAGACCACTAAATAGGTTCAGATGATTCAGAAGCGAATGCCCACTACATAGTCTCATCATAAATCCTATGCTGATCGCTATAGAAAACCTTTGGAGTTTGAGTTCGGGGATCGAGTTTTCCTACATGTTTTACCGAGGTTGGGACACAAAAGGATTATGAGACAAGGTAAGATTTCTCTGAGTTATATTGGTTTGTTTGAGATTTTGGAGAGGGTCGGGTTGGCTGCCTATAGATTGCAGTTACCTCATAGGTGCAGGGATATGCATGACGTCTTCCAAATTTCTTAGTTTCAACGTTACTTTTCGGACCCATCTCATACCTTTCAGCCTGAGGAAGTTGAGTTTCAAGAAGATGCATCCTTTGAGGAACATCCCATTTGTATTGTGGATCATAGCACGAAGGTTCTTCATGGCTGGTCTGTTCCTTTGGTATGGGTGCTATGGCAGCAGGGCCGAGTGTAGGATGATACTTGGGAGAGGGAGGCTGATGTATGATCACAGTGGCTAGAGTTTTTCTCATGTATTTCTTCATCACCCTTGAAAGGGAAATTCAGGGAATAATTTATTTAAGGGGGGAGTTTATAAGAACCAGGTTCTTCCTTTGAGATACAAACCCTTCCTTTTAATTTTAGACTTATGAAAATGGGAAAAAATAGGTTAAGGGTTGGTTGCATGCCTGTTACATGACATGACTAGGGACTACACACCATATGATTTTAGGTACATGTCGTGTATGGAGGGATACACGCTATGTAATCCTAATACACGACCGTGTAATGGTCTGGATAGGAATTGTATGGTCACAATGTGTACTTGCAAGTACACTCTGTGTACATTTTTTTTGATTAAGTCAGGAAGTAGCATCATTTTTTCAGATGGATAGAAATAAACCCCATTCGATGAGCAACACACCAAGGAAATCTGAATAGGAATTTACCTTCTGATTATTCATCTCACACCCGATTCGAACACCGTCAGATCTATTGAGATCCCCTCGGTGAGTGCTCAATTCATTTTGAGTCTTTCTTCCCGATTTATTCTCTCAATATAGTTATAAATTGTTGATCATTTTTTATCGTTTTATATATCTACTTCATTCTAGGTCGAATCATAGCCCAACTTTGGATGAGGAGAGTCGTACGAGTACGAGGTAGGTGGTCTCGTGTCTTTCTATAATTGTCAAGTTGATTATATGCACTAGAGTTATCTGCCCCCATTTTTAAGTGTCACAAAAATTTAATATTGACCTATTATTTTACCTAATATTGATTAGGTTATTGATTAAATTATTATAAGGCATTTTTGAGATTGTTAGTCTGGATCGAGGGACACTCTATGGGTGCGTTTCCCCTTGGATGACCAACATTTAGCCATTTAGCCTAGTATGCCTATGGGAATTCCTTTGAATCCATTTTATGGGTTGTTTAAAATGGAAATGGTTAATTTAATGGTTTTACAACATGAGATAATAAATGGTTATGCCTTGGGATAGTTTAATTCACATTTTAGGCTTGTGATATGAGTTACAAATGTGAGTTATTTTGTTGTTACCCATGTAATAGTGTAAGTTAAATGTGTTGTTTTCATGATGAAATGCTTATACACTTGGATTATCCCTAATACATGCTAAAATAATTATATACTAGGTTTTGAACCTAGAACATGCTAAAATACTTATATGCCACGTTTCAACCCTGATTGACTATTGAAATGCTTATATGGCCGATTTTGATCTAGTTTGGTGTTATGTTATACCATGGTTATATGGTTTGGGTTAAACATGCTAGGGGTGATACTCTAATTCCACTTTAGGATGTCAAGACCAGAATTAGATATAAATTGAATAATGAAATGAAATGTCTAATGACACATCTGCCAAGGAAAATCACAATCTTGGATTTGGTCTTCACCCATACTTGATTGCATTGTCTTCTGAGACATATGTTGTGGTTACTATTGAGTCCCTACTATTCAGTGCTTTCAATATTGTACACTGCCTATTATATATATATTCACTGAAATATCGTCAAAAATATTTGGTGGTTGCCTATTGGTATTTAGTCTCACACCCTGTACGGGTCATGCTTTTGGGCTAAAACATACTATACAATTACAAGTCTTGATCAGGGCAAGAGCCTTTCTACTAGTACTTGATTTGCTATTTAGGAGAAGGAGTGCATGGGACCAAGCCGAGGCTTGTGATGATTCTTAGATTCATTTGTTCTTTTGTTATTTTGGATCATTTATTGGGGATTTCTGTAGTGTACATGTTTTGGCTATTTTCTTAGAACATAACATGTTTCATCATCTATTGTATAGAATGATGTTTGGTTTCATATCAGTCTTCCACTTTTAATTTTAATTGTATATTTTTTATTGTTTTCACTATTATATTATTATTTATTTCGATGTGTTACAATATTCTAATGAGGGCATGTTTTCTCCACTATCACACCCTAGGCCCTCACTACTAGTCAATAACCTCTAGATTTTGGGAAAATATGATTGAGGCCATGTGGATAACTAGGTACGGGGCACCGGTTGAGTGGAATTTGGATCCGAGACATTACACCATCTGATATACCGGTGTAGATATTAGTGTCATCTTGGGGTATAGTTCAATGTAGAAGTCTACCTACCTATGAAAAGGTATTTCTGGAATATCTTCCAGAAATATATCCTCATACTCATCCACCATTGTAGGAAACCGAGGAATCGTCTCATACACTGCACCGAAGGTCATGATATCAAACTGAAGAGTGATTATGTTCACCCTCCTATGCATGATTCTTTCCTGTGCTGCATGGGATTCCTTTTTCTCTGACCAAGGAAAAGAAAAATCCATTGATGAGGACTTACCACACCTTTTTTCCTAAAATAGTCAACCTGAGCATGAACTGTTTATAACCAATCCATACCAATAATAACGTCGTAAGGCCTCAACACTACCACCAATAGGTTCCAACCAAAACTCTCACCTCAAGGGTCAGATCACACTATCATCATAAGTGTGATTATTGAGTCTCCTATCATAGGTATCTCAAGAAGTACGGGTCAAGTCAACGGTTTAACCAAAAAATTTAGTTATCGAACAAGATTTTTGATAAGGAAGAATGATTAGCACCTGTTTCTATTAATATGGCAGCTAAGAATATACATAGAACATACCTCAAACCATTCCTTGAGCCCTGGGGTTATATTCCTTGACTGCATGCAGCTTCCCATTCCGCTATCCTCCAGCTCTCTGAGCCTGGTGTGGAATACATGAGGTGGTGGTGGTAACATATTGAAATGTATTCCACCTCCTATAGCTCTCTCAACTACACTACCATTTCTTCTACCCTACATATTCAGCTGTTCCTATAATTGTCTCTACCTCGGTGGCCCATACACCGTTTTATTGTTATCATGACGGGCTGGACAATCTCCAGAGAGATATCACTTAATATATTTTGAAAAGAATTACCTCTTTATAGGATGACTGGACTCACCCTATGATCTATGAGCTATATATTTCCTATCTTGGGACCTCCTCTTGGAATGTATCACACATCCAAGTCCTGAAGACTGACGTTGTCTTACTACTCCCTAGGTCTCTTATCCTGCTTGCCCATTGCTGACAACCACTGACTATATCTGCTCAGTGAAAGGAAATTTAACCATAAAGGTTATCTCTAGAACCCAAGTATAATTAGGAATGCATAGAGGAATAGTGTTGGCTAGGATTACCCTAAACAGACCTTTCTCAAAGGTCTAATCCATGAAGCATTGGTCGTATCATATTCTTCAAATACCTGGAAATGTTTTTATGACTTGATGAATACTCAGCTACCGACATGTCATCTTTTCAAATCTATATAAGATCTTGGCCATGCATAGCCCTTAGATTTTATGGTGAGAGCCCCTTCTCTAAGAAAGGTTATCAAGATATATCCATGGAAGAGTAACCTCTTCGTAAAATAGGGTAATCAAAACTCCTCCATATCCCTACTGATCCATGTAGAAGTTTCACCTCTAGGACCACCATTTGATCTAATGGTGTCCTTATAGTACGGAAAAATTGGTCACCACCTCAAGCCAATTCTTAGATGCCTATGAGTTGGGTTTACCTCGGAACCTGAGGGGTCTTTGTCACTAAGTCTCGTGAAGTGTGCTCAACTCGCGAATCTCATCCACAAGTATTATGAGTACCATTTTCTAATCCACGGGTGGTGTTATAGCTGGTACACCACTCGGAGGTGCTATCTATGGTAAGGACCCTTGTACCCATCTCTTCACCCTGCAGATCATCCTTGTCATCACGCAGTGGAATCCTGACTAGCTGTCTAGATGGAAGTATCATGAAACAAAACAAGATATACCACGATCAATATAGTATACCTAGTGATTTGACTCAAGAAGGACATGGAAAACTCAACCTATTATTATACGATTCATGTACCATCGTTTTTTCCTGCAACTAATGTTTTCATGTACCGAATCAAAAAGTAGAATTTAGGGTCCTGGTGTATAGATACATTGGCCGCTGTACCAACACTAGATTTCCAGTCCTAAAAGCCGAACTCAAAACACTAAACACTTTCCCCCCAAACCAAACTCATAGACTCTAGGTTCTTAAGGTAGATCCAACCTACCTCTAATACTACTCTATCACGATCCATCCCCCAAGTCCCATGTCATGACTACCCCAATCCCGCCTCCCATAGGCTAGGTCTATCGACTAGCACCGAGTAGGCATATCCCAAACAAATGGAAGCCATTTTCCTAAGTACCTATACACGCGCACACAACTCCGAGACACATATGCCGGAAGCTAAAAACACCAAGTAAACAAACACAAGGTACAAAAGTTGAAAAATGAAGGTAAAAATGGATAAAATACAAGACCAACTGAAAAAAATGTAAAAGTACAAGTCTCTGGAAATCCTCCGTAGAAAACCCTACATGAAGGGTAGGTACAAGAATGGATGTCTGAAGCCGCATACACACATATCATATGTCAGGTAACTCTAAGCACCACCTGGCCCCAGTCCACCAAAGACACTATCAATGCATGTTTAGTAAAAGAACATGCAAGGGTTTGTAAAACAATACTCATTTGGGACTCCAAACCATAATGGTATACCACAAATCAATACACAAAGTAGATTACCAAATAGGTACATGAAGTGTAGCCTCTAAGAAGCACAATCAAGATAGTCACTAATTCAACTCACATAGGTGTAGAATAAAGTATGAAAATAAATTCTATCAGTCATAAACACTGAACACCTTGTACTGCTGAGGCACTCATCCTTGATGAGTCACTTCGCCCCACTGGGTTACCTAGACCAATTTATCACTTAGGCCTAATGGGCCACCTAGACCCACTCATCACTTAGTACTTCTGGGTCATTTGAATCGACTATTCACTTAGGAATGATGATTCACCTAGAAACAATCCTCAATTAGGCCTATTGGGTCACCTAGACCCACTCATTACAATATTTTTTTCATAGCTAGCCACAGGATTCCCGCTCATAACGCGCTTGATTATGGGGGAATCTACACCTCAAGCCATCAGAAATATATCAGCTTACATGAAAATCCACTAAGAATATATCAAAAGGATAACCTCACTGTGAGGGTCCCAACTCCACAAACTTCTTGTCAATCGGACGTACAATTTGGAAGTTATGATTCTTTTAGTGAAAATGGGTCAGTTGGATATGACCCGACCCGCCGGGTCAACCTGGACCGACCCGATGCATGGGGCCCAAACCAGGGCTGGGCCACCTATACAACCTATCCCACTAGATCAGGCTGGTTTTCTCCACCTGGGATGTGGTGGGTGCCGCAGGTCTCTTTTGCAGTCCCACTGGTCTGCGGCCTCCAGCCGCGTGACGCGACCTGCTGCATGATGCGACCCGCCACCGTGAAGACACAAGCCAATGCTACAACCCTACTCATGAATCCTATGGAAAGGAAGGAAAGGTTTGATCATCTCAAAACAGGGAATAATAAGTAAGAACAAGGTAGGGAGATATATCAACTCTGTAGAATATTTAACAGAGAAATGATTTAAGATACACTGGATTTTCCATAAAGATCGGATCTACCAAAGATCATGATTTTTGACTGAGTAAAGGCTTCCCGACTATTAGGAAAAATTAAGATAGGATTTATTGGATTTTAATTGGCCTTAAATCCCTTAAAATAAGGCCATGAATGAATTTTACATCAAAGGAAATGTCAAACGGGTGAAACATTAGGAAATATGGAAAAATATGGAAATTCGACAAAGGAAAAGACACAGTTCTCTAAACACTGTTCACATTACTAAAAAATTTGGTAATGTTTTGGAGATAAGTCATCTTGACATCTCCGAACACCTCCAACACTAGATTTTAGAAAAGTAATGGATCAAAAAGGTCCAAGAAATTTCATCAGATACCTCTCAAAACATTCTTGTCCCTGAGAATCCAAAACCAACCTAGTTAGGAAACATAAAAAGGGGTATGAGAAACCACTCTTTGAGATACATCTCAAGGATCTCACCATAAAAGAAGACAATATTCTTCAAAAAGGAACATTAAAAACCACACAACACCCATAACTAGCATCTAAACACTCTCTTGGGGGAGATACCTTTCAAACGAGAGAAATCCACACAAGAAACAAGAGAAAGAAATATCATAACCAAGAAAGGTATACAAACACAAACCAAACATCATTACAAAGAAAGAGTTAAACATCAAATAGATCATGGTACTAAGAACATATATATGATTAATGTTCCCAAGTACTATGCTCCACACCACTGTGCTACCAAAAGATACGAACCAAGGGAATAACACATCTGCACAACACCTTCTCCTTATAGTCATGGATATCTATAGGACTCTCCTCAATGGTCGCATCATCGTCAACATCGATCTCACCCCAATCGATGATGTGAGAGTCTTAATAAAGATAAAGATGGAGTTGTGACACATGAAAAACATCGTGTATCCAGATCATCTACAGGGGAAGGGCTACCCAATATGCCACATCTCTAACATGAGACAACACCTCAAAATTCCCAAAAAACTGGGGACAAATCTTACTCTCATGACCAAACCTTCACTACCCATGACGGGTAGCCCCTTAAGAAAAACATGATCCCCAATGTCAAAATCTAGAGGTCTCCTCCTATGATCAACATAAGATTTTTGATGATCTTGTGCTACCTTTATCTTCTCACGAATTAACTGACCCATCTCTGTCTTATTTTGTACTAGCTCCGACCCAAGAATCGCTGACTCTCCGACCCTAGTCCAAAACAACAGAGAATGTAAAGGTTAGCGCTAAAAGGTTTCAAACAATGCCATACCTATGGTGGAGTGGAAAATATTGTTGTAAGTGAACTCTACCAAGGGAAGGTGCCTAATCCAAGAACCTCCGAAAACAAGGACACAAGAGCGCAACATGTCTTCATGAGTCTAGATGGTCCACTCTGTCTGACCATCTATGTGTGGATTAAAAGCGGTGCTAAGGCATAGTTGATAATCGAAAGAATTATAGAGACCTCTCCATACCCTGGAGGTATAACAGGGGTATCGATCATAAATCATCATCCTTGGGACTCCCTGGAGTCTCAGCACCTCCTCTAGATATTGCCTTGAAAAAAACTCCACTAAGCTTCTCTTCTTGATCACTATGAAGGGGGTTGATTTCATCAAGAGATCCACTACCACCCATATAGTGTTATAGAATTCCTAAGGTCAAGGTAAAATGGTAACAAAGTCCATCAAGATGTCCTCCCACTTCCACTGAGGGACATCCAATGGTTGGAGAAAACCACTGGGAACATGGTGCTCGACCATCACTTTCTGGTAGACTAAACATCAAGACACAAACTATGCAACCATACGTTTCAACCCATGCCACCAAAACTGACTCCTCATGGAACTCTACATTTTTATTATTCTAGGATGTACTACTAAGGGTGAACCATGGAACTCCCTGAGAACCATCTCATATAATGCCAAAGGAATGAAAATCCTTTCCTGAAATACCACTCTATGTTTTTCATCCTCAGAAAAACCATCAGTGGCTTTAACAAAAACAACTCGGTCTCTCCATACCTCTACCTCAAGATCCCCCAACTGGGACTCTTCTACTTGCTGCACCAGAGATGACTACACCGTCATCTGGAAAAGTCAACCTCTACCCCCAACTTCTCCTATATTATGATGTAATGATGAAATCCATTACATCACTCTCTAGGAATCACCAGATTCACACACTACATCACTACGAAACTTACTTCTCAACGCATCAGCTACAACATTCCCTTTACTAGGTGTATACGAAATTTTGAAGTCGTAATCCTATAAGAACTCCATCCACTGACACTGTCACAAGTTCAAGCCATGCTGAGAGAAAACATACCTCAAGTCTTATGTTCAGTGAAAACCAAAAAGTGCTCACTAATGAGGTAATGTATCCACAATATTATAGATAACACCACTACTTCCATCTCGAGATCATGGGTGGAATAGTTACGTTCATTGGGACACAACTACCAAGACCCATAAAAACAATTGATCTCTGCTTCATCAGAACACAACCTAACCAAAGACATGAAAAATCGCATAAAATATAAAAATGAACACCCTCAGCTAAAAGATAAAGAACCGGAGCACTGACCAACTTCTCCTTCAAATAAATGAAATCTTATTAACATTGATCAGTCCACTTGAATGCCTAATACTTCCTATTCAACACAGTCAGAGGAGTTGCAACCTAATATAAATCAATCATGAACCTCTTATAATAGCCTGACAAACCAAGGAAACTTCTCACCTCATCCACTATCTTGGGGGATACCCAAGACACAACTACTTATATCTTTGATAGATCCACAACTACTCTGTGATGGGATACAACATTCCCTATGAAATAGATTTCTTGATCCCAAAACTCACACTTCCATGAATTCCCAAATAGCTGTTGTCAATAAAGAACTCCCATAATGGAATGTAGATGCTATACATGATGCTCATCAGACATGGAGTAAAAAAGGATTTCGTTGATGAAAACCACCATGAACATATCCAGGAACTCATGGAACACAACATTCATCAACCCCATGAACACAACTAGAGAATTTTTTACACATAACAATATCCCCAAGAACTCGTAATTCCCATGACGATAATAGAAATTGGTCTTTGGAATATCCTTATCCATCAATCACATATGATGATACCCATACCACAAATCGATCTTCGAGAACTAAGTTTTACCCTTCAGTTGATCGAATAAATCATCAATATGTGGAAGAGGATAACCATTCTTTACTGTCACTTTGTTCAAGCGATGATAATCAATACACAACTGCAAAATTCAGTCAACCTTATTCACGAAAAAATTGGTGCACCCCATGGTGACACACTTGGTTGAAAAAAACACACTGAAATAGAACATCAATCTATATACGCAGATCCCATAACTTAGAAGGGGATATCCTATACGGATACATAGATATAGGAGACACTCCTGGCTATAGATCGATCTCGAACTCGACCTCATCGAGGTGGTAATGCTACAACCTCTTCTGGAAAGACATCAGGGTACTCTTAAAAAACCCTAGGAAACAATGACTTTTGAACCTCCAATGAAGTCAACATCAGTTCAACCATAATGGATTACAAAGATGGAACATGCCTCTGACCTATTCAAGGGTCTTGTTCACCAACAAACACTACTGTCACTCTATCAGAATCAAAGAACACCACCTTCCTCTAGAAGCAATCCAAAATATCCTAAACTGAATAAAACCAATCCATGATGAGTATGAAATTGTATGGTTTTGTCCATAAACATTTAAATATCTCTAAGAGAAGAATTTACCTAGCACTAGGTCACAATCTCTACATACTTCAAACAAGTTAGCTCAACCTCCAACGAGTGTAGTCAATGCCAGGGGTACTAGAAGCCCCTCTATCTCAAGTCCCAAAGAATGGAAAAGGGATGGTGATATAAAGGAGTACGTGGATACTGAGTCAAAAAAGGCATAAACCCATGTATAAAATAAGAAAAGGGTACCTTGAACGACATCTGGATCACCTAGCGCGGGAAACACTAAGGCATGAAGCTGACCGCAACCTTCACCATGGCCTCTCTAACCTCGATGAACATAACCACCATAGTCTTTATCTACTCTCAGAGGAAGGGGAACGTCCTGAGGCCATCCTCTTACTACCCCATCTACACTCTATTGATCCAAATCAAGTGTAACCTGCTACTACTTCGTTGGCTGAAACTGCCTTAATGAAGGAACTTGGAGCAGAACACCTGGTGCACATTTACCACTCTAAAAGTTTTGGCACTCTCACTTCTGATGACCTTGGACACCATATAAAAAACAAGCTCCTGATACATTGGAATATTCTTGAGAACCTCAACCCCCATAGAAATGAGATACTTAGGGTTGAGTACTACCCCCAACCGAATGGAATCACTTCTTTCTTGAAAACTAGGAACCACAAACCACATCTCTACTTCATGAGGAATCCTAACGAATCCCCTCTCATGAAATCTGGTTATGGATAATGTTATCTTGATGACCTCTTCCCTCTCTATCACCTCAAGATATATCCTCAGCATAAACAGAGTGACTTAGCACTAAATATCTGGATGCAAATCATCCTCGAAATTCCATGCCCTAGCCTCCTCATCTGAAAAAAGGTATGAAGCATATTGTAAAAGGTTACTAAAATGGATTCCAAAATCTTGCACACTGGATCTCCCTAATAGAAGGACATACAAATCCTGGTGACTAGACTCTTTCATAGTCAAAGAAATAAACTTGACTCTAAACTTTTCTTAGAACTCCTCCCATGAGATCACCGAATCCTTGCAATCTTTAAGGAACAAGAACCACCGCTGCCGCACTTCCCCATGAAGCATCTTCACAACCAATGATACCCAGTGCTCCTTCTAAGCATGGATTTAATTGAAAGCTATCTGAACCTCCTACAACCTATCTTCTATGAATACATATAAAATAGAGCCATCATACTTATGTAGACTATGGTTCTGAAACTCTCAGAGTATCCTTCTTAAAGTGTTGTCGTCGTCGACCTCTACTCTGTGGTGATCTTCTAGCATAGCCTGCTGAACATATTCTGTATGAACCTGATGAGGCAGTCGACTTGGATCCATACCTACAAAATAAAAAATAGTTATAGCTCCTAAACCTAGAATATAAAAGACTCAACATTAATTAATTTTTTTATTTTATTCATTTTAGGTTAAACTATCCCATATTCTAACCATTCAAATACAGGAACAAATAAAAATTATGCATGATCCTTTCCTAAGTCTCTACCCCACAAAAAGTATCACCTTGTTTAGTAGCCATTGTAAACATAAAGGTCCATGCGTCAGACCACGGGGGGCCCTAAATACCTGTGTCTCATCCGGTATCCAGTGTTTATATCACTTTCTAAACTTGTCTGACACTATTTACCTACCAACCCATACAACATCACCTATTTCTAACTCTAAACTCCATCCTATCCCTCAAACAGACCTCAGATACCACTCTTTCATGACCCTCCCCACAAAGTGTACCCCTCCTCGGTCGACAATGTGATAAGGGAGATAGTGACACATGAGTCTCACCTCCAGTAGGCCCCAGGTTTGTGACTAGCACCGAGGGTATAATAAACACATAGATGGGAGGAATTACCCTCTAAGAGAACACAAGCGAATGATAGAAATAAGTTAGACACCAACCAACTTCAGATCATACTACAATATAAAAAGAAACCCTGTACACATATGTAATGTCATGAAAAGACTACTGCTATTGAAAATAGAAAACTAAAAGTACCAAAAGGAAGTAAAATAGCATCGACCATAAAGCCTAACTGCTCCTGTAACCCCAAGCTAGTAGTAACCATCCCAATATCCAACCTTCTCAAAGTGAACTAAAAAACAGTTATACATCCACAGGGTGAGTATAACAGTATATTCAGTAGTATCCTCCCCAGAGCCTCTTGTGAAAAAGTAACAAAATCATGCTAAAGCATAGTGAACAACAAGTGAAACTAACTCACCACCTAAACATGTATACTATATTCCCAGCCTCATCATGGCTACTCTCACCAATTATCACATACAAGAGTATATAATAAATATGGAATGTTAAGGGTTCCACACTAACACTTCCCCATTGGTTTTTCGATTTTCCCCAACATCACACTTCTTAAGAATCTATCTCTAAAAAGGCTTCCTGTAGAAACCTAAGCATAGAACCAAAACATGCACCTTGTGAAACTCCATCACTATACCCATGTAACCAAAGTAATCAAGTAGTTTCTGGGATCCACCATAGCTCGCATAACATGTATCATACATCGGGCATTATATCTCAATCTATTACAGCCCATATGTTGAGTAAGGATCCTTAAGACATCACATCCTATACACATTACATCTATAGTAGTCCATATAAAACTATATACATAATATATGTGTGTGAATAACCACAATCCGTTACATCCCTCTAAACACATATATGGGGAAAACTAACTGTTCTACCTACCATCACAAGTAACTACCAAGAGAAGAGAGCAGGGCCAAAGGGGGTAGTAATCCATCCATCCTACCACCAAAATGTTGTGGAGAACACCCCCTAGGGCTTAGAATCCCCAAGGTGTTAGTTTCCCTAATTGACAGGGTGGAGTAGCATATCGAAACAAAAAATATACAAACTATAATAAAGATCGAAACCACACTATGGTAAAAACTAGTCTTAGACTCAAATGAAACCAACATATATTGGAATCCCAGATGTCAAAATAGATTTATCATGTTTTAGACCACTGTATCACAATGGAATTGACATAATAAATAATTGAATCAGATAAATAAATTAGTATCGATCGTATGTTGTTGTCTCTTTTTTTGATAGATAGTGTGATATCTATTATTTATTTGTTTAGAATGTCCCTCTTGATGGAAATTGGTAAAGAAATTATAGCCAAGATTAATTATAAATTAATTGGATAAAGATAAAGGGGCATGTTTTTTAATCTAGTTGTTGCTATTGTAAACTATTGATAATCAAATGGATGCAATTTTGCATGTTTAAATGAGATGACTAATTCAATATGGATTAAATAACTAGTTGTTTAATAAATGATAATTACTGGAAGGGTTATAAGTTAACCTCTTTCTTATTAAGGCCAATAGCCTTATTCTTGAAGTTGTGAGTGCCCGTTGTGTGTGATGTATATATGCCTTACTTGGGGCAGAGAGACCAGTTTCTTATTGATTGTTTTCCTGCTGCATGTGTTATGGTGTGAGCCTAGGATGGCTAAGCCTGGGAGGATGTTGTGGTATGTGGGGAAGGGAGGCCTAGGGGTTGGGGAAGCATTTGACACCTATAGTGTCAAGATAAATTAGCTTATACATGTGGGTGTTGGGAAGAACACCTGAGAGAACAAAACGGGTCAGTTATAAATGGTGTATGCTTGATGAATCTTGTTGGTTGTTTATCATATATAATTTTCCTACTTATTAATGGAGTTTTCCTTTATTAACATTCTTATAAAAAAGGCGATGATGTGTGGGTTTTACTTCTTGTTGGTTGTTTAGGATGGATGGGTCTATGCTCCTACTATAGGTGGAAAAGGCTTGATGGGTAGTCCATCTACTCACCGTGTTGAGCCCCTTGTGTTTGGTATCCTATTTTTTCTTTTCTAGAATGCCTGGAATTATGGGAAACTAATAATTCTATTAATAAATGATTTAATAAATGATGTTAACCCATGGGGTTGGAGCTTTCTTGGATGAAATGATGCGGTAATATTTCTGAGAAGCTGTGGACTTGGTTTGGTTATGCCTAGAGGGCATGAAACATGGTGTGATACTAATGAAATGTAATGTGGAATTAATAATGATTAATTAATGGTTAAATAATTAATTATGTAAAGTGAAACTGATAAAAAAGGATAAGTAACTTAATATCACTCTTTAAATGGTTATATGCTTATAGGATATCTAGTTTTAGTAGTGGAAGTTGGGAGTCCAAGAGATATTTTCTATTATTAAGTCTAAGACAAGGTTTTTCCCATAGTGTGGTTGTGAGTTGTATTATATTCTATAATTTTGGTGTTTCTATATGCTAATATACCTTATCGGTTAGGGAAACTGACACCCAAGGGATTCTAAGCCCTGTGTGGGGGGGGGGGGGTGGTGTTTCCCCAATATTCTGGTGGGAGGATGAATGATTGACTACCCCCTTTGGACATGCTCTATTTTCTTGGTAGTTACTTGTGATGATAGGCATGATGGTTAGTTTTCCCTATATATGTGTGTAGAGGGATGTAATGGATTTCAGTTATTCACAGACATATATTCTGGATATAGTTTCCTATGGACTACTATAGGTGTAATGTGTATAGGCTGTGATGGTATGAGGATCCTTACTCGACGTATGGGCTATAATTGCTTGAGGTATAATGCCTGAAGTATGATACACATTATGTGTGGTGTGATGGCTCCTAGAAACTACCTGGTTACATTGGTTATGTGGAAATAGTGGTGGAGTTTCACATGGTTCATGTTGTGGTGCTACACCTAGGTGTATGTGAGAAAACCTTTTTGGAGAGATATGATTAAGACGTGTGACGTTGAAGCAAAGCGGAAAACCAATGGGGAAGTGGTAGTGGGGTACCCTTGATATTAATTATTATATTATATACTCTTGTATACAATACTTGGTGAGAGTATCCATGGTGAGTTTGTGAACATAGTATACTTGTTTAGGTGGTGAGTTAGTTTCACCTGTTGTTCACTGTGCTTTAGCATGCTTTTGTTACTTTTTTTCTGAGAGGATCCAGGGAGGATCCGAATAAGTATACTATTATACTAACCTTATGTATATACAACTATTTTATTTTTTAGGTCACTTGGAGTAGGTTGGACATTAGGATGATTACTACTAGCTTGGGGTTGTTGGAGATATTTCGGATTCATGGTCACTACTATTTTACTTCTTTTTGGTACTTGTAGTTTTTCCTTTTCAGTTTTAGTAGTCTTTGAATGACATTACATATGTGTACTTGCATTTCTTTTTATATTGTAGTATGATTTGGAGTTGGTTGGTGTATTTCATATCTCTCTCTTTCTCACATGTTATCTTAGAGGGTAATGCCTCCCATCTATGTGATTATTATACCCACAGCGCTAGTCTCCAACTCGGGACCTACTGGAGGTGGGACTCGGGTGTCCCTATCTCCCTTATCACATTAAAGGTCTAAGAGGGGTACACTTTTTGGGGAGGTGTTCATGACCATAGGATCGTGCCATTTTGATATGGTCATCCTCAGCTAGAAATGGGATATATTACCAATAATGGGCCTTTTTATTATGTCACTGGACTTCTTCAATTAGAATATGAGCATGTCCCGAGGCTTGTGAACCTCTCACATGCTGATCCCCAGCCAAAATGGGGATGTGAGCCTGATCCGATGCCTTTGGAATATGCTACCATAATTATTTGATAGATATGTTCCATTATCTCCACGCATGTTCCAATCTCACCTCATGGGCCTTAGTTGGAATGGGGATATGATCCAGATCCGATGCCTCACCCTTCATCAGAATATGCTGATAATCCTCCATAGCTGGAGAAAGATTGTGTGATTTATATGGTATAAACACTTATTCATGATGACCAGAGAGTTGATCTGTCCTAGTTGTAGGGATAAGAGTATACCCATGTCCCATAATCTGTAACACTTTTGTAATATTCCAACAAAGTTTTTTAACTATTTCTAAAATATATTTTAATTTTAGAAAAGTGTGTGTAGGGATATGAGCCTGCACATTTTTTATATCCATGATAAACTAGCAGATTTCTTCTATTGAAGTGATGATATGTGCTAACTTTTTTCCTCCTTATTTCACCAAAATATGTCAATGGGCTTCATGCGTGGGGGTAAGAGTATGAGCCTCCACCATGCCTGTGGCAGTGATATGCCCTCTGACCTATTTTGAATGAGTAGGGATATGTTCCTACTTACTGGTCCATTCTAGATTATGCCGATTGGAATCATTGGAAGGAACAGGAATATGAGCCCTCTCCTAGATATCCAACACCATCATCCTATAATGAGTCTTCCTTGTAGCCTATGCATGTGCATCATAGGTGGTTATGTGTTGGATAGAACTCTCATTAGGTGACTTATAGATACCAACGAGATGGTTTTGGCGATACTGATTGATAGGTACCCTCATTAGTGGAACCTGAACCAAAAGGGAGCCCTATTTGGACTCCTGGTCTGCCTTCATCAGATATGAAAGGTGGAAATTGTAATAATGTGGGGATATTCTTCTGTATAATTTGGTCATAGCAACAAATAATAATGGCTTAGAAACAACCTTTACTAGGCAATACAGACTCGCCACTCATCGTACTTGGAGAACATCATAAGAAGCTTACATGGTTGGGATTGTACTATGTCAGTGGTACTTCGAGAGAATCATATTTCCTACCTATCATTGGAATTATTGATAAGTTGAAATTATCTTACGACCCATAGAGGTCATAGTGACAGATGATTTTCTAGAGTGAATGATGGATGATGAAGACATTGTCTCAAATCAGGATGTTGTTAATATCTATAGTCATGCAGACAACAAGGAAACTGGTTACCAATTAGTGTAATATTAAAGGCATAATTTACTCAATGAAATATGTACAATTAACACAATTTTCCTATTATTCCTTGATTCATCCATTCTATACATTTGAACTTGTCAAAATGAGGATGGACTTATTTCATGAGAAACCTAGTTATAGAGGATAAGTTGTAATATTATATAGGTCTTACTGCTTTGTTTGAATAGGGTTTGAAAAATAAAGTGGTCTATCAAATTATAACCCAGTAGTTCTTTTATTATATAGATGCATGTCAGTTTTATCATTTGTTTTGCATGTAGGGAAAAAAAAATGACCCGACGGATAACAACCAGTTATTTTTTAATTGGAGTGATTCATGTCAGTTAACAATTTTTGTTTTCACATATGGGGAAACGAAATATACCAATGGATAATGACCAATCATTTTTTTATCAGAGACATTCACATTGGTTTCACCATTTTTTTTGCATATAGGAGAAACGAAATGGCCTAATTAATAATAATCAATCATTTTGTCATTAGAGAGATTCATGTCAAGTTCCCCATTTTTATTTTCATATAAAGGCAAACAGAATGGATTGACAGATGATAACCAATCATTTTTTCATTGAAGGTATTCATGTCGGATTCTACATTTCTGTTTCATTGGGTTTTCAAGGCTTGAAATAGGTTCTGCTCATCGGGCTACCATTTTCACTTTTCTTAGAAACTCCCAATGGTTCCCTAGTCTATATATGGGTATATACTTACTTTCCAAAGGCCGGTGGTCATTTGGGTTTTTAGGGATAGTGAATCTTGGGGACTCAAATTATTCAATAGAAAGGGAGGTCAGGCTCAACACACCCCTTTTGGGTAATTATTTCCTACCTTGAAACTCTTTTATATTTAAGATATGTTCATGTATCTCTTCCTAATCCTGATACATGACTGATTACACAGAAAAAATTATTCATTGGTTAATTCTCTCATTAAACCAAGAAAGGGAGTCTCATTGATGAATTAAGGGGAGTGCAGTCTCATTAGTGAATCCATATTTATGTATTCAAGGTTCTTAATATATCTCCTTGATGATTAATAAACACTTTATGTTCTGAAGTCATATGTCCAAATGCCTCGAAATGTTCTGCCACATGAGGAGTCAGTTAATATTCCGTGGAGTGGATTGAGCCTTTATGAGGCATCCTATGTATCTTTGTTATTTTAGGAATATAAAACCACATATTTCATTAATCCCATGAATTTTAGTTTCATGCGGAGAGGGTATATGTGTAGGTACTAAGGGAAAAAATGTTTAAGCTCAGGTCTCAAAGAGATGTCCTATATTTTCTGGTTATAGTAGGAATTAGAGTCATTGCAGTTAAATTACACCCTTAAGACTATCCCCAAGATATATTCCCCTATATGAGGGGTTTTCATACCATATCACTCATTGGGTATTACATACTGGGAATTTCCTAGTGAGTGTACATTCTATATGCCGAATGAGGTGTTCATGGCATCTTCCTATGCCCACGTGAGCTATGCCCGATGTGAGAAACATGGGGTAACAAATGATTAGTCTCATGGAATATATATATGGGACTTTTATACTAGGAAATTCCTTGGGTTATTTGGTATAGAACTCAAACCTTAAGAATATGTCCTACGTATCCTGAGTATGGTAGGAATTAGAGTAATCTTAGTTCGGTTCATGTCTCAGTCTGCTGATAGATTAGGTAGGGTAATAAACTCAAGGGAATGATCAGGTATTGATAGTTTCCATCTCATAGATATGATTATTATATTTAGGTTGATGTTTATTAGATCTTGAGCCATATAAAGGTGTCCTACATATCCCATTTGTGGTAAGAATCAATGTTCTTGTAGTTCATTTATCCCTTAACCTACTGACAGGGTTAAGTGGATGATCACACTTAGAAATATTATGATTATCCTTGAGGTTTCAAGGATTCTAAGAGATTATATAAAGATGGATTACCTATTGATTATGGACATAATATATGATGTTTTAAATTGGGGCTTATGCACTGAGGCTACCCTTGTAACCCTGAAGTTGATGGTGTAGATGACATGATATGTGTAACTCCCTAAGCCCATGTGATCCATTCTCGTTGTGAGAAATAAGGATAGAATGTGGTAAATTTCATTTATCTAAATAAGGTCTTTGATACTAAGATCACCCTTGATGATAAATTTGGATCTCAAAACATAAAGAGGTGGCCTATGTATCCTAAATATGTTAAGAATCAGAGTCATCATAGTTCCCCTGATCAGGGATTCACATTGAGGTTTACCTTGTATTTGGTTCTTTCACATTGAGGTTGGATATAGATATCGAATCATAGGATGCCCCTATGACCTGTCCTACTTGTCTAGAGGGTGTCACATGACCCATTTGACTTATCCAGGGGACACCACATGACCCGGTTGAATTTTCTGAGAAGACATTGCATGACCTGTCTGGACACATATTGGTGGTTTCATAAGAGTCAGTGTGACATGGTTCGATAGATGTTGCATTTAACGACTAAAATACCTAGAGGTCATCATGAGACCTGACCATCACGTCTAGAGGTAATTGAGGGTCTCAACTAGATTTACCGGAGGGTTCCATAAGATCTTGGTTATCATGACTAGATTCCACAATGAGACATGACTGATATGAGTTAATTCCGTTATATGAGTCATGTGACATATCTAAATGATGTCACAAGGCTTAGTGATATACCTAGAAAGTTTCGTGAGACCAAGGTTTTGTTCCTAGGGGGACTGTGTGACTTGTTTTGACATGTCTAGAGGAATTCAGGTGTCCCAAATAGCATGTTGAAGGAATGTTGTGAGATCTAGGTAACATGTCCCGACATGAGGGTCAGTGAGCATGTATATTTTTAAGTCTTCAACTTTTTATCTTGGTTCTAGCCATTGTATGGTGAATTCCTTAGGACTGTTCAGTACCGATTTATTTTGAGTCTCACATGATATATGAATGATCACATGGATTACCATATGTATGGAGCATGAGTGATCTATCTGTTTTCTGGTATATTACATGATGGAAGACATTCCAGTCATGTGATTAGTTGTTCTGAGAAGTCCTCTTTGTGGATTGGTCCTTTTAGGTCAAGTTTTTCCTTCATGTAGTAGTCGATTGAATTTTTA
The DNA here is from genome assembly GCA_963277665.1 of Viscum album. Classification (NCBI taxonomy): domain Eukaryota; kingdom Viridiplantae; phylum Streptophyta; class Magnoliopsida; order Santalales; family Viscaceae; genus Viscum; species Viscum album. The sequence continues at coordinate 1,949,993,864 of OY728161.1, read as the reverse complement.
TGATGGGGTGGAAAATTTATAGGCCTCACAACCTTGGATGCTCACTAGTTTGAATAGAATATCTGGAACAAATCTAGACTGGAGTTGGAAAAGTGGGATGGCGCCACGCGGTTTTGCGAGTCTCTATCGTGGGTCGTTCCAAGTGCATCACCTGATTTTTATTGGTCACAAGTCTCTTACATCAACACTTATTTTATTGGATTATTTTGGATTGGTGAATAATTTTTTGGTAATTCGAACATGTCAATGTACTTTTCATATTGTCTTATGGACACGCCCAAGGGCCTTTGAGAGAGATCGATGCCTTTCCTAGGGTATTTTGTGTGGTCTAGTCCACTTTTTAGGAGGTCTTGTGGGGATAAATTATGGATGTCTTGGGTGAATCACATGACTTTCAGTGACCGTGAGAGCTCTCTCCTACTTCCCTGTTTCCCCTTTGTTTTATTTTACAATGGTCTAGGATTATGTGAATTTATAGGAGTAACATCATTGTCATTTACTCTACTTTTTGATGATGCCTCTTGTGACCAACATGGGTCATATGGGGGTGTGTGAGCATGTTGTGGACAAATCTATCTGTTTTTCCTTACAACATAGAAGGGGATGTGCCAAGTTTTCTAAACATACCTAAGGACTTCCCTGTGGTGAGGATGACAAGTAAAAGGGACTTCATGAGATGAGGCAGGAATCTTTCCATGGACTCGTAGTGCCTTACGTATCAGTGGGGGTGCGTTTCATGTCCTTCAACAACCGTGGGCACCTATCACTTCCTCCCCTTTATCTCATTTGTTTCATTTTACATAGGTTTATGGGTATTATGATTTTACTTGGATATCATCAATGAAATTTATCCTTTGAATGATGTTATGGTGCATGAGCTTTACAACCAGCAGGAGTTTCTCAATTTGGATATCATTTCTCTTTATTTTTGGAGTATTTTTGGATGTTTTGTTAGGAAATTTCCCATGAAAAACCATGTGACCTGGGGGAATTCATTTTTCCATCACCATGTTTCCATTAGTTTTCTTGAGGGCCTTTGTAAGAGAAACAAGGTTAATTGAAGGGGGATCTGTTGGAATTATCATAGTTTATGTTTGGTGTGTGGAGTCTTCACATGACCTTTAAATTGTCACATGATCATGAGTCCCTTAAAGGCTCACACAATCCATAAGTCTCGACTCTTACACTTTTGTGGGGAAGGTAATACCAATATTCAAGAATTCATTCCCTTGTGGTTTTTCTTGATTATTATTTGGAGGGTGTCAAAAAAGTTATATATGTGGATCTATCATTGATGAAATATATTTAACATTGTCATTGATCAATCACGGTGATTGATTTCCATATATTTCTTAGTGTATCTAATTAGTATCAATGCATTGTAGAAACTTTCACGCCAATTTCTAATACACTAACCATGTTAGCTAATAAGGGATCTAAGAAAATTTTGAAACATTAATGTGACAAAAATTTCAAGGAATTAAAGATAATTTTTGGTATTTCACCTATTTTTACACTACCTAGAAGAGGAGAATGTTTTGGGATATTTAGGGATGCATCAAAGAAGGGACTATGAGGCATCCTTAGGTATAATGATATGTTTATAGCTTACATCTCAAGAAAATAGAAGTTTTAGGAGAAAAATTACCAAACTCATGATTTGGATTAAACTATGTCATATTTTCTATTAAAAATATGGATGAATTATCTTTAAGAACAAAGGAATGATCTATATAGTGATCATAACAGTTTGAAGTATATATTCACTCAAAAAGGGAGAAATATGATCCATAAAAAAGGTTGGAGCTGATTAAATATTTTGACCACTTAATAAATTACCACCCCAAAAAGGTAAAAAAGGTGACTAATGATTTTAGTCTAGAGAATCAACCTAGATTATCTATGATGAGGATAAAAAAAGATCCAATATTTCTATATTTTCAAAGAATGGTTTGGTAAAGTAAGGGGGAAAATATTATCTTTATCAAATGAGTGTTCAACCATATATCAAGATAAACATTAAAGAGGTGAAAAAAGAATATTTATAACTCAAAAATAAGGTGAGAAATTTTATAGAGTTTAACCTTTATTATGATTGAATAATAAGGTTAAAGAACAATATATGTGTATAATCAATACCAAACATGAAGGGGTTATTGGGTGATGTCTGTAGTTCATCATTATATATTCATCATGGGTGTATAGAGATGTATAGAGATCAAAAAGATTATTTATTACGGGAGAATTGGAATATGGATATTTCAGAATATGTATCTCAAAGATTGGTGTGTCCTCAAGTTAAGGATGAGAGATAAAAGTGTGTGAGGATATTATAAATGTTACCCAAACTAGAATAGAAATAGGAAAACAATATTAGGGATTTTTTCATTGGGCAGCCCAAAACAAAAAGGATATAATTCTATTTGGGTTTTAGTCAATCACTTTATGAATTTAGAACACATAATTTGTATTAGAGAGTTTTTATATCATGATTATATTTCCGGAATATAAATCAATGATGTGGTAAGGTTAGATGGAGTACCACATTCTATTGTATCTGATCAGGTTCTGAGGATTACCTTGAAGTATTGGTGAAGTATTTAAAAATATTTGGATATGGAGTTGAAGTTTAGTGTTTTTTATCATCCCAGGATGGACTGTGGGTATGAGATAACCATTCAAACCATATAGAATATGTTTAGGACCTGATTTATATATTTCTAATGTTGTTGGGATCAACACCTTCCTCTAGTCAAGTTTTCTTAAACAATACCTTTCACTGTAGTATTCATATGGCCCCATATGACAACCAATATTAAATGATGTTAGAACCCCCAATGTGTTGGAATGATATTGGGGAAGGAATAAAATTGGGACCTGAGATTACTGAAGAAATGGTAGATAAAGTAAGATCTATTCTGAAACACATTAAGGTAGCTATGATTTGGTATAAATGTTGTACCAACAATCCTTGATGAAAATTATAATTCAAGGTTAGTGAGAAAGTATTCATGTGAATTTCCTTAAGAAATAAGGTTATGAGATTCAAAAATAATAGAAAGTTAATACCTAGTTATATATTCCTATTTGAGTTATTGATCATGTTGGGCCAGTATCTTATCTCTTATATATTCCACCAAACATATCTTAATTTTTTGATGTGTTCCATGTATCATTCTTAAGGAAGTATATATATAATCCTTCACATGCACTAAACACAAAGGTTTTCCCACTAGAACATGCTTCTTCCATTAAAGAAAAATTGGTAAAAATCATGAATCATTGATATAAAGTGCTACATAACAAGACTACTCACTTGGTCAATTTTCTTTGGAGTAATATAAAATTTTATGAAGTTACATGAGAACCCAAGTATGTGATAAAATCGATATATCCACATTTGTTTTTATTGGAATGATGGAATTGTGAGTGAGGAATTCATTATATGATGGGTATAATATAACACCACATGATTTTATAATATATATCTCTTGAAATTAATTTTATTTCTTTGATACAATGTGTTACACCCAACACCAAGTTTAAATGAACTGCATTATACTGTTAAAATATTATTATTTAAACATGGTTGTTATAACCTATACACTAAAATTATTGGTAAGAATATGAATAACTACCTATTAAAAAAATATTTATACTTTTTAAATATAAATTATATATATTTATAATTATGCACTTAATTAATAATAAAGTCTGTATTTTCTTCAAAAATATATTTTTTCTCAAAAATGTTTTTCATTTATTTTTGTGAAAAATAAAATAATTAATTTATTCAAATTTTATAATATATATCTAGAAATAATTTTTGAAATCAAATTTTAATAATTATATTATAGTGAATTTATGATAAATTTATAAGAATATATATTTATTTTTTCAATAAATACAGAAAACTACTATTTTTTTTCAAAACACTCTTTTGGTTTAAAGCATTCTAAAAATACCATTTTAATTTTAAATGAATTAAAATTAAATTTAGTTCACTAATATTATTAATAATTTGATTAAGGTTAGGATAAAAAATTTTAATTTGGATTTTGGTATAAAAAATTTTATACTTAAGAAGACATTTTTTTTTCTGGAAAGTCGCTTTTTGTCGTGTTTTTTAGGTTTATTTTAAAATTAAATTATTCAATTCTTGGAATTGAATTTATAAAATGGATCCAAAATTTATAATACATGTAATTAATACAATTTAATTGGAGAAAATTAATTTTTATTCATTATTAATAGTAACTATAGAAAATATTTGTCACATCTATTAAAGATGTAAAATTTGGTTAAAACCTTAGGGTAAAACATTAAAATAACACTAACACTTTAATTTATCTTATTAAATGAGTTTACTTAGACCAAAGGTATCCCTAATGAGTTAAATGATTTATTCTAAATAATCATTTTGAATTTGGGAACACTATCTTTATTTTTTAAAGATATGCTATATTTTATTCAAATTTAAACCAATTTTTGGGTCATTGCATTTAATGGCATGGTTAAAAGATTCCATTTAGTATTTTCTTTATAAAAAAGTCTAAAAACGTTCCTTATTTAATTATTTAACCAAAAAAATTATGGAAATTAATTTATTTCCATATTTTAAGGTAAGATGATTTTTAACTCTAAAATTGGGTATTTTATTCAAAATTGTTTTCCATGCCCTTTATATTCTTATATCAAATTTAACTTCTACCACTAATAGAAATTAAATATGATAAAATGGATTCCAAATTTTATATCAACATTTCCAAATTTAGTTTTAAGTCACCTTTTATTTTTTGGTCATAAAATTATGTTTTCATGGTAAATTTTTTTGTTATCGTAGTTAAGGTTAAAATGGGTTTAAATTGGTTTAAATATAAGATGAGGCTTAAAATGTAATCAAAACTTTCCCAAATGTTATTCCTTGAGTTTATTTAAACCCATTCACATCTTATATTCTAATTTGGGTTTCCTTGGTGTAACACCTTTGATTTTTTTGAAATATTTTCTAAAATAAATTTAATCTTTTATATATTTTTCACTACACACATCACCGATATAAACGTATATTATATTCACAAATGATTTTATCTTGTGTTTTATGTAACATTAAATTTATTTTCTAACGTACACAATACCAGGTTTAATCGAAATGTGGAATAATATTAAAATATTACTATATAATAAAATTTTCATCACTTTTCCATTAGAATGGGTGGTTATAAATAGTAATAAAGAATTTATTAAAATTATAGTTATCTATATATTAGAAAAAAAAATAAGAATCATTTAAAAGAAAAAAAAATATTTTTTTAAAAATATTTTTTTACTTCTAAAGGATGGTTTAGTCTCACATTGTGCCAAAATTTAGATTTTTTTTAAAAAAATTCATGAAAATTTATTTGATAATATGAACTTAATTTTTGAAATAATCGTTTCAAAATTATCTTACTATGAAAATTTTGGATTTTTCTGAAATGTTTAATTTTTGATGAATAGTTAAAAATATTGAATTTTAATTGAAAAAAACATTTTTATTAAATTATTTATAACATAAAATTATATTTTAAATTTCATAGTTAAAATATATATCAATTAATCTAATTTAGATAATTGGAATAATTTTCATTTTTAATTTTGATATAAAATCTTTGTAAAATTTTGAACATTTTCTCCATGAAAACCACGTTTCACGTCGAGTCTAAGAGATTTAATTTAATTAAAATTTTATGGATAGAATTTTGAAATATGGATTCCATATTTTTAATCATCATAATTTATATTATCTAACAATTTTAACTTAATTTTTGACCAAAATGAATAGTTAAAATATAGAAAAAATTGGTTTAACGAAGAGATAAACTAAAAATATAATGTAAAAAATGACCAAGAACGTGTATAAATCCTATTTTATGGTCATATTTGTAACACCCCGAAATTTTATGAAAAATATTCTTTTTAATTTCATTAATGTATTGTGTTGTACGCTACACCAAAAGAAGCTTTCACAACACGCATCCTTGACTTGCCTTCCATTACACGCAATCACGACCTTCCTCGATAGCGTGTGTAGTACGCAATAACGAGTTTCACTAAACAACAATATGCTATTAAAATATTATTAAAACTAGCCGTTATGAATAGTAATAACCACCTTTTGAAATTTTGTATATTTTATTTTTCAAAATGGAATTCATTTTTGGATTCGTAATATCGAAATTAGCTTAGGATGAAATTTTGGTACTTTTCGGATAACTTTCATTTTCTGATGAATAGTGAAAATTACTAAATTTTAATTAAAAACAACTTTTTTAATCGAAATAATTAATAGTGATAAATAATTAATTTGAGTGGTTTTAAAGTATATCTAGAATATATTTTTACAATTCAATACAATGTTGGTCATTGGATGTAATTTCACATTTACACCAGACATAAACAAATGTTAATCTTTTGATAGTTATTATCTCTTAAAAACACGCTATTTGTTGTGACAGTGGAAATTAATTATAAAATTAATTAATGCAACTTATATTTTGGGAATTTTGTAAAATAGAAATCATTTTTGAACTTGGAATATCAATTATAGCTTAGGGTGAAATTTTGGCATTTTTCTGAAAAACTTCAATTTTTGATGAATAGTGAAACTACTAAGTGGTAGTTAAAAAAATTAATTTTTTCATAAATCTTAATTTTACCGCTTCTGTGAATGGAATTTCAAAAATCCGAGAGACACGGTTGATGTCAGTAAGTAAAATGTGGTTCAATGAGATGAAAATAATTTTTTTGAATAGTAACTTTTTACTTTTATTTACCACGGTTAAAGGTAAATAGGATAATTAAGGGTAAAAATGATATTAATATTACCCTAACACATGTACTAATCCTATTGGACAAGTGTATATCGACCAAAAACAACCTTAAGTGTAAAATATTATCATTTAGGCCCACTTGGATTAGATTAGGACAATTATTATTATTTAATTCAAAGAAGAGTTAAAAGAGTTAAAATCAAAGTTTATTTACTAAAACATTTTTAATATAGGGTTATACATAATATAATTTCGACTATAAATATTCATTAGAAAGATAAAACGCTTTCCTACATAATTATATTTTATTTTTAATTTTTATACTTTAAATAATTTAATTTATTTATGACACAACGATGATGCAGTAATTACCTTTTTAAGAAAATATTAACATAATTGATGTTATAAATGCCCAAATAAATGTAATTTGAGACTTTTTATGACTTAAACTAATTTTATAGGTTAATATGACATGTTTTTGTTGATTTAAGTAACTTGGTTTGAACTTATCATTCTGTTAGAAATTTCATAAAAATCATGTACCAAATAGTGTCAAAATTGACATAAATTAGTTTTTTTAAAAAATATTATATTATTAATTGTTATTTAATTCCTAAAAATCTAAGGTTCGGCCAAATGACTTAGATAAGGATAGATATATTAATAATAAACAACTTGGGGTTCGTTTGTCTTGATATAGTAAGTTTATTAACCATATAGTGTAAGAAAACAAAAAGACACGATAAAAGTTAAATTATTTAACTTAGAGTTAAATCTGATTGATAAGGTTAAAATAATAACCTAAACTTGTCTAAATCCTATTGTATGAGAGGATTGCGACCCCTACCCACTTTATCTTCTAAATAAGACCATTTGGAACCATTATAAACCGAATTTGACCTTAATATAAAATAATATTTTGAGATTTTCCTAAGATGCCCCTCTCCTCCCTTATAAAAGGGCACCTCCTCCCTCTCCTCCTCACACCAATTTGAGCATTCAAGCTCGGCCAAACCCTGACAAAATATCTTCTACACTTCCCTAGTATCATCCTAGAGGTCCTGGTCTTCTTCAAAGACCATCCTTAGTTCTTTAAGTGGAGGATAAGTGAAGGCGCGTTAAAAATAGGTAATATCCATTACCGATATTTTTCAATTTCTTTCTTCTTCAACTTCTTCTTCTTTAGTTGTTTCATGATAAAGTAATAAAATAAGTATTTATTATATACTGATATGTTATTATAAATATGAAACAACTCTAATTAACCTTCTAACCATCCTACGGAAAAAGGAAATCACCGCGCGTGCGTACGTATGGAATACCGTCTCCACGCCGTGGTGTAATCTATTTTCCGTCACCACCTTAATTGGATGGGTATAATGGTGTAATGAGTAACTATATATGATTATTATAAAGTGATATTGATACTGAAATAGTATACATACACTTCAACACAATTCCACGACCATGGGAACGATATCATCGCTCGTGCGTACGTACGGACTACCGTCTCCACGACGCAATGAGATTCATTCTCAATGATTAACCATTCATGAATGATTATAAAGTATATATAATAAGTACTAATGAAATATATGACCTAATAATGATAGTGGAATTATTTATATTTATATGTATGTCATCTACTTAATTCAATTCAATTCAATGAGGAAACGAAAACAGCGTTCATGCGTACGTACGGACTACCGTCTCCATGAACGGTGTATTTCTTTCCATTTATTGATTTATTATATATGTATGTTATGAATATATATATATATATATATATCATGTTTTATATTCTGGAATTAATTAATCATGATCTAAGTAATCATATGAATAATTACAAGTTAAAAACACGAACGACAAATGAGACGATTTTACCCAAAACGCTACTTTAACATGAATTTACAAAAGAAAGGGTAATATAAAGTCATAAGTGGACCATATATGATATAATAACAATGAATATGATTCTGGAATAAGTCAATAACATGATTTAAATCATTATACAGGAGGTTCAGACATTTACAAAGCAAGTCGGACCTAAGGTAAGGGAATATATCACAATCTCATTTTATCCGAGATTGTTTATAATTTGGTATTTAATGGGGTGCATTTTATCATCCACATCCATGTTTCCTCAATATGTAATATTATTTCCATCCACTTAAAATTGTTTAAATCCAATTTTACCCTTCGGTGAGTTTTTAGTAAAAGATATGAAAGGAATCTTTTGTCATTTTTCGTACGAGGTACTTTTTGACTTTTCTGACAAAAGTACGAAGAATGTTTTTTTTAACTTATACGACACGAATGGATTTTTACAGTTTTATAAAGCCTTATTTTCATGAAGCTTCCTCCAAAATATTTCATGACTATTTTTAATAAAATATCTTTCTTTTAAAATTGCATGAAGTTTTGTGAAAAGAAATTGATTTTGAAGAAGAAAGGATATTTTCCTCAAGAATTCATTTCAAGTGTTTTATCAAAATTATTTTCCATCTAAGATAATATTGGGTTCTGTTTCTATCCCTATTATTACATGGATTTGATTAGGTTGTGATTGAAATATTTTTATGAATCCCTTTATCTTATATGAATTGTTTTATGATGTCATGTTGTTTAAGATTCCCATTTTTATTACACGGGTTATGCAATGATGTATGATTTATGATTTTGTGGCACACATAAGAATGGTATCATTATGAGATGGGTGGGACCTATATATCCCTCCAATGCATTGGGTAAAGATTTTATATCTCATGAGATAGACATGACTGGAATGGTAGGTTATACCGGTTCAGTGAAACAGGACTGAAACGAGGGTGACTCGGTTCAGAAAGGGACTTTGTCCACTAAGATAGTCTTGGCAATGAGTCTTGACTAACAAGAAATTATTCTCTATGATTATGTGTGTATGCCACAAAGTTTCATGTTTTAAGTTATGATTATTGGGATTACATTTCACTTCTATGATTTATCCCATGTTATGATATTATGAGCTCTTTTGCAGGTTAAGGTTTCCAAAAGCTATATTCTTATGTATATGATGTGATTGATATTTCTTTTGTTTACCCTTACTGAGCATTTGAGCTCACCCTTTTATGTTTTCTTTTCCCCAGGATATAAAGAAAGGTTTTAGGAAAAAAGAAGAAGATCTTTATGGGAGATATTGAAGATCTTTCACCACGATTAGAAGATTTTATTCCGAGTTTCCAAAAACACTAAACTATTACGGTCCTTGTGTGTGTGTTTTGTTATGTACTAAGTATTCCGAAAAAGTAATGTAATATCTATGTACGTTAAGCTTCGGGTCTCTACAGTTGGTATCAGAGGAAAGGTTTAGTCAACCTTTGGAAACTAGGATGCGAAAACGTTAGTGAGATCTCTAGAGATATTTCTAAGGTATGTCTAGGGATGTCCCTAAGGTTAAGTATACATATAGGTTATAGTACTAGAACTATACTAACAATCATAGAATTAAACCTAAGATGTTAGATATTGAAGGTTCTCCCCCTCTATTATGTTGTTTTCCCTAGCATGATTTTTGCCTCTCACACTATTCTTTTTGGGTTTTAGACGATGGCTGGAACCCAAAAGAACCGTGTTGATCAATGCAATGGACAATGAAATGATTGTCCTCCTGAACAAACAAATGTTATGGGAGATGGAGTGAAAAATCTTATTGCTATCCTTACACAAGCTATGAATCATTCTGGACTTCCAAATGAGCAGAGAAGGGAACAATATTCTATTGAGTCCTTCATGAGGCAACGTCCACCTTCTTTCAGTGGGACATCTGATCCACTTGTTGCTGAACAATGGATCAGTACCACTGAAAATATATTTTCAGTTCTTCAATGTTCTGAACATGATAAAGTCATCTTAGCAGTATATCGTTTGGAAGGTGAAGCTGATCAATGGTGGAATCTTATCAAGAATACGAGGCCAAGAGATGAAATTGAGTCCATGGAATGGGACGAGTTCAAGAACTTGTTTTTCAGTAAGTACTTCCCTCGTATTCTTAGAACAAAGATGGAAAAGGAGTTTCTTGAGCTGAAGCAGAAGGATGATGAATCTGTTGGTATATACGAAGCAAATTTTACAAGACTTGCAAGGTATGCATCTGTCATTATCATCCAACCTGAAAGTAAAGTTGATCGATTTTTCAGTGGCTTAAAACCAAGTCTTCGAAGGGAATTAGCTATAAGAGACTTCAGTAGCTATGAAGAAATTGTGCGTTGTGCTATCAAGGTAGAAATGGAAGTTGGTGTTACATATCCATCTCATGGTTTTGACAAGAAACGAAAGATGGAGTTCAAGGAGAAATCTCAGAATAATGGTGAAAAGAAGATGAATGTTTCCTTATGCACAAATTGTGGAAAGAAGCATGGTGGAGATTATCTTAAAGGGACTAGAAAATGTTTTAAGTGTGGAAAAGAAGGTCATCGAGCAGCTGAGTTTTTAAGTAATGGAAAAAGGGATTCTAATGATGTGAATAAAGCAAACACTGCAGAGAACGCACAACCAACACTTCAATGCTTCAAGTGCAAGGAAATGGGGCATTATGCTAATAAATGCCCTAATCCAAGGGTTAGTGATGATCGACATGAGCAAACGCTTAAGGAAAAGGACAAAGGGAAGTCACATGCGATCACTATTGGTAATGTTGAATATAAAAACGATGTGGTGGAATGATTAAGTGTTTATGTAATGGGATTCCAAAATAATGTTGTATCATGGAGTATTGGAATATTTATGTATTGGTATTCAAAGTGATTGAGATATTATGCACATAATGAAGGGAAAACGAGAAAATGAAATGTTTAACAGTATTCATGAGCTCATGATTGATATAAGGACTAAGTGATATCATGGTTTGAGTATATAGAATTTTGAGGATTTTGATATGTGGAAAGTGTTAACTTTTAACTGAATTCATGTTTTCACTAAGTTTCAATGGGTATTCAAGAGAATACATGATTAAGGACTTCTAATGTTTGGAATGTGTCCAACAAAACATATCTTATGTTATATGGGGATCAATGATGGTATTAAATCTCTGGTAATCATTTTCACTATGTTATGAGAGTGGACTGCAGTATTATGGATAAGCCTAAAGATTGTAATGGATTATGTTGGACATAAGTTAGTATTGTTTAAGGATAGAAGTTTTTTCGATATTATTGATGGGATGTTATAGTAATATAGTTTTAGAAAAAGGACAACCTACAGGACGGGCGACAACCCATCGCGTCGGACAAGGCTGTGGGAATCGAACCCACAACCGAAGTGCGACTGGCCTTTATCGCCTACCACTGGCCTATAGGAAGTCCCTGTTTAGTAGAAACTAGTTTTATTATATTAAGCAGTATGATATATGAAGTATAAGTCCATTTTAGGAACCATATATGATTAATCTCACTATAGATCGACTTATGTATATAATTTTTGCTAACCATTTGTTTGAGACAGATGGAATGACCCGTCATTCTATCACATGATCTGCTAACACTTCATGAATAACAAATTCAACTTCATTTATTTATGAGATGAAGTGGAAATTGTTCAAGGCATGAACAACAGTGAGATTTTACCAAAATAAAGTAAGTATTTATTCTAATTCAAATTTTCAACTTTAGGGAAATGATCTTGAAAACCAAAAATGTTGTCCTATTGCCCTTATATCCAATGAATCAGATGGTACCCTAGATCATCACAAATTTATGGCTTTGTGATTGCTGGCTTTTCCATATCCATGTTCTCTACCACTCTCCATCAGAACATGATGATTAGATTTCTCTTCCATATCCATATTTTCACCTATGTGGAAACCCAGTGATTAGTTTATTTGGGTAACCGTTACGTTTCATACTTTTGTTTTTAAAGATTGGTTTTGGTATTCCTTTTTACGATGTGGGTTTCTATTAAAGAAACTTTCGAATAGTAAACCATTTATAACTCCGACGAATTTCGAGGGCGAAATTCATTTTAAGGGGGGTAGAATGTAACACCCCAAAATTTTATGAAAAATATTCTTTTTAATTTCATTAATGTCTTGTGTTGTACGCTACACCAAAAGAAGCTTTCACAACACGCATCCTTAACTTGCCTTCCATTACACGCAATCGCGACCTTCCTCGATAGCGTGTGTAGTACGCAATAACGAGTTTCACTAAACAACAATATGCTATTAAAATATTATTAAAACTAGCCGTTATGAATAGTAATAACCACTTTTTGAAATTTTGTATATTTTATTTTTCAAAATGGAATTCATTTTTGGATTCTTAATATCTGAATTAGATTAGGATGAAATTTTGGTACTTTTCGGATAACTTTCATTTTCTAATGAATAGTGAAAATTACTAAATTTTAATTAAAAACAACTTTTTTAATCGAAATAATTAATAGTGATAAATAATTAATTTGAGTGGTTTTAAAGTATATCTAGAATATATTTTTACAATTCAATACAATGTTGGTCATTGGATGTAATTTCACATTTACACCAGACATAAACAAATGTTAATCTTTTGATAGTTATTATCTTTTAAAAACACGCTATTTATTGTGACAGCGGAAATTAATTATAAAATTAATTAACGCAACTTATATTTTGGGAATTTTGTAAAATAGAAATCATTTTTGAACTTGGAATATCAATTATAGCTTAGGGTGAAATTTTGGCATTTTTCTGAAAAACTTCAATTTTTGATGAATAGTGAAACTACTAAGTGGTAGTTAAAAAAATTAATTTTTTCATAAATCTTAATTTTACCGCTTCTGTGAATGGAATTTTAAAAATCCGAGAGACACGGTTGATGTCAGTAAGTAAAATGTGGTTCAATGAGATGAAAATAATTTTTGGTGAATAGTAACTTTTTACTTTTATTTACCACGGTTAAAGGTAAATAGGATAATTAAGGGTAAAAATGATATTAATATTACCCTAACACATGTCCTAATACTATTGGACAAGTTTATCTCGACCAGAAACAACCTTAAGTGTAAAATATTATCATTTAGCCCCACTTGGATTAGATTAGGACAATTATTATTATTTAATTCAAAGAAGAGTTAAAAGAGTTAAAATCAAAGTTTATTTACTAAAACATTTTTAATATAGGGTTATACATAATATAATTTCGACTATAAATATTAATTAGAAAGATAAAACGATTTCATACATAATTCTATTTTATTTGTAATTTTTATACTTTAAATAATTTAATTTATTTATGACACAACGATGATGCAGTAATTACCTTTTTAAGAAAATATTAACATAATTGATGTTATAAATGCCCAAATAAATGTAATTTGAGACTTTTTATGACTTAAACTAATTTTATAGGTTAATATGACATGTTTTTTTTGATTTAAGTAACTTGGTTCGAACTTATCATTCTGTTAGAAATTTCATAAAAATCATGTACCAAATAGTGTCAAAATTGACATAAATTAGTTTTTAAAACAAATATTATATTATTAATTGTTATTTAATTCCTAAAAATCTAAGGTTCGTCCAAATGACTTAGATAAGGATAGATATATTGATAATAAACAACTTGGGGTTCGTTTGGCTTGATATAGTAAGTTTATTAACCATATAGTGTAAGAAAACAAAAAGACACGGTAAAAGTTAAATTATTTAACTTAGAGTTAAATCTGATTGATAAGGTTAAAATAATAACCTAAACTTGTCTAAATCCTATTGTATGAGAGGAGTTCGACCCATACCCACTTTATCTTCTAAATAAGACCATTTGGAACCATTATAAACCGAATTTGACCTTAATATAAAATAATATTTTGAGATTTTCCTAAGATGCCCCTCTCCTCCCTTATAAAAGGGCACCTCCTCCCTCTCCTCCTCACACCAATTTGAGCATTCAAGCTCGGCCAACCCCTGCCAAAATCTCTTCTCCACTTCCCTAGTATCATCCTAGAGGTCCTGGTCTTCTTCAAAGACCATCCTCAGTTCTTTAAGTGGAGGATAAGTGAATACGCGTCAAAAAGAGGTAATATCCATTACCGATCTTTTTCAATTTCTTTCTTCTTCAACTTCTTCTTATTTAGTTGTTTCATGATAAAGTAATAACATCAGTATTTCTTATATACTTATATGTTATTATAAATATGAAACAACTCTAATTAACCTTCTAACCATCCTACGGAAAAAGGAAATCACCGCGCGTGCGTACGTACGGAATACCGTCTCCACACCGTGGTGTAATCTATTTTCCGTCACCACCTTAATTGGATGGGTATAATGGTGTAATGAGTAACTATATATGATTATTATAAAGTTATATTGATACTGAAATAGTATACATACACTTAAACACAATTCCACGACCATGGGAACGATATCATCGCTCGTGCGTACGTACGGACTACCGTCTCCACGACGCGATGAGATTCATTCTCAATGATTAACCATTCATGAATGATTATAAAGTATATATAATAAGTAATAATGAAATATATGACCTAATAATGATACTGGAATTATTTATATTTATATGTATGTCATCTACTTAATTCCATTCAATTCAATGAGGAAACGAAAACAACGTTCATGCGTACGTACGGACTACCGTCTCCATGAACGGTGTATTTCTTTCCATTTACTGATTTATTATATATGTATATTCTGAATATATATATATATATAATGTTTTATATTCTTGAATTAAGTAATCATGATCTAAGTAATCATATGAATAATTACAAGTAAAAAACACGAACGACAAATGAGACGATTTTACCCAAAATGCTACTTTAACATGAATTTACAAAAGAACAGGTAATATAAAGTCATAAGTGGACCATATATGATATAATAACAATGAATATGATTCTGTAATAAGTCAATAACATGATTTAAATCATTATACAGGAGGTTTGGACATTTACAAAGCAAGTCGGACCTAAGGTAAGGGAATATATCACAATCTCATTTTATCTGAGATTGTTTATACTTTGGTATTTAATGGGGTGTATTTTATCATCCACATCCATGTTTCCTCAATATGTAATATTATTTACATCCACGTACAATTGTTTAAATCTAATTTTACCCTTCGGTGAGTTTTTAGTAAAAGATATGAAAGGAATCTTTTGTCATTTTTCGTACGAGGTACTTTTTGACTTTTCCGACAAAAGTATGAAGAATGTTTTTTTAACTTATACGGCACGAATGGATTTTTACGGTTTTATAAAGCCTTATTTTCATGAAGCTTCCTCCAAAAGATTTCATGACTATTTTCAATAAAATATATTTCTTTTAAAATTGCATGACGTTTTGTGAAAAGAAATTGATTTTGAAGAAGAAAGGATATTTTCCTCAAGAATTCATTTCAAGTGTTCTATCAAAATTATTTTCCATCTAAGATAATATTGGGTTCTGTTTCTATCCCTATTATTACATGGATTTGATTAGTTTGTGATGGAAATATTTTTATGAATCCCTTTATCTTATATGAATTGTTTTATGATGTCATGTTGTTTAAGATTCCCATTTTTATTACATGGGTTATGCAATGATGTATGATTTATGATTTTGTGGCACACATAAGAATGGTATCATTATGAGATGGGTGGGACCTATATCTCCCTCCAATGCATTGGGTAAAGATTTTATATCTCATGAGATAGACATGACTGGAATGGTAGGTTATACCGGTTCAGTGAAACAGGACTGAAACGAGGGTGACTCAGTTCAAAAAGGGACTTTGTCCACTAAGATAGTCTTGGAAATGAGTCTTGACTAACAAGAAATGATTCTCTATGATTATGTGTGTATGGCAAAAAGTTTCATGTTTTAAGTTATGATTATTGGGATTACATTTCACTTCTATGATTTATCCCATGTTATGATATTATGAGCTCTTTTGCAGGTTAAGGTATCCAAAAGCTATATTCTTATGTATATGATGTGATTGATATTTCTTTTGTTTACCCTTACTGAGCATTTGAGCTCACCCTTTTATGTTTTCTTTTCCCCAGGATATAAAGAAAGGTTTTAATAAAAAAAAGAAGATCTTTATGGGAGATATTGAATATCTTTCACCATGATTAGAAGATTTTATTCTGAGTTTCCAAAGACACTAAACTATTACGGTCCTTGTGTGTGTGTTTTGTTATGTACTAAGTATTCCGCAAAAGTAATGTAATAGCTATGTACGTTAAGCTTAGGGTCTCTACAATATTGACATCTTATACTTCAAAATTTTGAATCTAGTTTCATTGTGAAGATTTTTTTATTTGTAATGACTATTATTTTGGACTCTTTTGGGAAATTTCTAGGTAGTTTACAAGTGTGTTCCTATCCCCAATTTATAAAAGTCCACCACCACCTTTCACCTTTTTACACCTTTAAACACTTTTTTTGTCCAATAACATCCAAAAAAACTTATATATTTTCCTCCTCTAATCCTAGAAACCATAATTTCTATATAAATCAAATATAGCAAGTCTTTTTGGTGTAAACCAAAGCAGAATACCCTAAGAAGAGGCAACATTCATCAATGAGCATTTTTTTTATTTCTTCCTCCACCTCCTTAAATTCATATTATAACTTTATGATACGATAAAATCAATATATTCCATATTATTAGATGTTTTAACATTGTGTTAATGACCTACGACCATCTCCACATCCATAAAATTGGTTATGAAATCATGGTTTGTGTGTACGGTGGACTACCACCTCGCGAACTGATGTCCTTCATTTTTTTACTTCAACACCTATAACAGATGGTAATAATTATGGATTTATTATTTATGTATTATATTTATTATATTATTATATATATTCAATTTTTATGTCACACAAACCTTCATACTCTCCTTTTTTTAGGAATACAATAATGTCTTTCATGTGTACAACGACCTACCCCCACACGAAGCGATGTGATTCATTCACACTTTACATGGAAAGTAACATGGATTATTTTAATATATATTAAAACATTTTTTGGAATGATAATATCTCATTTAAATTTTTTTATTTCAATTTTAAAAGATGATGGAAACAATGTTCATTCATACCTATGACCTACCGTCTCCTTGAACGGTGTATTTCATTTTCTATCACAAAATTTTATGGATTACTATCAATAAATATATAATAAATATAAAAAGTATTAATATAATATTAAACATTATTTATATTTGAAAATCATGTTCAATTTAAGAGGATAAAAATATTAAATAAAAACTTATATGAAGAACAAAGCAGTTTTGACACTAAATGTGACTTTACCATGGAATTATTAATAAATGGGTAATAAAAGGTCATAAATAAATCATATATGGTATGATATATATATATATATATATATATTAATAGATATATAATATATTTATGACAAATTTATATTTCTTATACATGATGTTTGAACGTGTATAGAGGAATTCAAGACTTAAGGTATGAGATTTCTCTCTAAATTCTTATCTCTATGTGACACATGACATATTCACCAGTAATTTAATTTATGAAATGAATATAATTCACATTAATTTATTTTATGATTATTCTATATAAAATTATTGGTATATACATATCTATTTTATGATCTATCTTTCATGGGCTTTACATTTCAAAATTTACCAAATCGGTAAGGGATTTTTTTCTCGATTTCCTCCTTTGAGATATATGTTTATGGTATACACCTATATTCTTGTAAGAGGTTTATATACAACCCATTTTAAATTTAAAATAACTATTTTATTCATCATAATGATATTTTATGTTTTATTTTACTCTATTTTCCCATGGTTCTTATGTTTCAAATTTACAAAAGTGGTAAAGATTTTATGTTACAATCTAATTGTTTATCGAGATTATTTATGATTATTTTTATAATGATAAAATATTATAATATATCTCTCAAGAAACTCATTATTTTTATTATACTATTTTTATTCTATGATAATATATTATTTCTCTTCATTTTCAACTTTTTATGTAAGATCTTGAGTTTTTATACGAGATAAAGATCTTTTTTTTGTTTAAAAGCTTGTTTACAACTAAATGTGAATACCCTTTCAGGTAATGGGGGTAACTAGGTTGTTCAAGGAATGTTTAGAACCTAAAACCAATCATTATTGAAAAAATTAGTCATGCCACATGGTAGGTAGAAATAGTGAAGGGCATGTATCATGACCTGATGAACTATGCGAGACCTGGGCAGAGGGAAATAAGATCCTGCATGGTTTGAGGAAACTATGCGGATTGAGGTGCATGCCCATGCGATGAACTTGTAGTTTTTAATAGAGTTGTTTTGAAAAAATTTCATATAGTTAGTCAAACCATGTGTATTGACCTTTAAGGTTACCCTTTATCATAGAAGAGGGTGCACGGTTGGAACATAGTTTTTGCTGACCATGGAGCTAAACCATACGGCCCAATAACTCTTGAAAAAATAAAATTTCCCCCCTTAAAAACCTATGAATCCTAATTTTTTTCCTATTCTCCTATATTGGAAGAAATTGAGGATTCTAAATCCTCCTTGACCCTAATCTTAAGCTTTTCCACCATTCATTCAAGAAAACTCAGATACATGCTTAATCGTCTCGTTGGATTTGTGTCGGTTAGTACTCAATTCCTTTTATGATGTTAATCATTTTTAATGGTATCAAAAGAGTTATCTTGGTGAAATATAATATTCCCTATTTCTTTATTCTTCATATATTCTTCATTTTTACTCTAATCTGGACTAAATTAGAAGCTGATACTAGATAATCACACTACTACAGACCTATGGTAGGTGTTTTGTATTTTTTAATTGTGGTTTGGAACTTTATAGAGATATTTGTCATTGTTCCTCCCACCATACATTCCAGTGGTTCCCCTAAACTAAATATAATAATTTAATTAAATGAAATGGAACATGTTATGGATTCCCTTTAGTTCCTTTGAGATGTGATGGAGGTTGTTTCCCCAAACAAGGGAAACTATGGGGTGTTCCATGTGATTGCCCTTGGCTTTGCCTAATGACGAACCACCCATGGGGCGCGTGTTAGTGATTTTCGAGTTAGAAAAATCCTATTAATAAATTAATTGAATTCAAATGGGATTTTATGATATGGTTTAAATCATTTTCATGTTGTCTCTTGATAAAATGGTTTATGTGAAATTGTTACATGAGTTGAAATAACTCATGATCTGAATTGTTATATGATTCGTTAATCTCATAGATTATAAATAGTTTTAAATTGATGAATGAAATTTTATTTATTTAATGTTAGTGGGTGACTTGGGTTATACACATTGGATCTTGATTCAATTAGACACCATAAATATTTATCCTATGGGTCTTGAATGCAGTAGTAGATGTTATAAATAGAGATTTCTCCACGAGTCAGGATTCCATGGGATGCATTAGACATTGCTACCCATTAGATCCGGCTTACTTGGATTCTTATAGGACATGTTTGGTTGATGTACTCCTAAGAATCCATTATTTTTCTAGTCGAGTTTCCATCAGGATTCTCCAGGGACTCGATGAGGATAACTTGGTATTCTATACCTTTGATTCAAGCCTTCATGGCCTAAAACATCTGATTATATGGCATAACTATGGTAAATATGATATGATTGGTTGTACATTGAATATGTGGTTGTTATGCC
This sequence comes from Viscum album, assembly GCA_963277665.1. Taxonomy (NCBI): domain Eukaryota; kingdom Viridiplantae; phylum Streptophyta; class Magnoliopsida; order Santalales; family Viscaceae; genus Viscum; species Viscum album. The sequence continues at coordinate 1,949,973,407 of OY728161.1, read as the reverse complement.
ACTTCTGGTTATACGAAAGGGCTTTGATTTTTTGATACACATGATAAACAACATGGCCATGGTTGGTATGATACGCTTGTAGATACAGTGAGGTCATGATAGTTAGTTATGCTTTGTTTATAGATTCCTTATTATAGGAGTTCAACCCATGTTTTACAGGGAGAATTTTTAAGCTTCATAGTATCACATTCCTTGTAGTATATATGACATTGGAAGATTACATTTTTTTACTTCTTACCTATAATATATATTTCAATCTACTTTATCTTGTATTTCATAGAAAGGATTTTCTATAGAAAAATTGGGTGGTAGCTTAATTAGATTGCATCTCACACCCTATTAGGGCCCCCATTGGGTAGATGGACAGATTATATAGATAAAGGTATGGACAAGGGAAAATGAACACAATTTGATGGTTGCATTTCTTCCATGTTTAGGAGTAGGGTAACATGAGACTGTGTTGAGGTTCTTGATTAAAGTTGGTATGGTTCTTTTGATCATTTTGGTATTTTGATAAATGTATTGTAATGACTTATGTATAACTATTTCAGATTATTTTTAGACACAAGAAATATATCACCATAATTTTATATAAGATTCAGTTTCCATATTTTGAGTACTATATCAATTCTATGAGTAGTTATCCATTGCAATACTGCACCCACTATAGTGAGTTACTGGTCATGTGTTTAGTTTATATTCTTGTTTTTTATACATAGTTTTAATTACTTTATATATTTAATTTTACTATATCCCCATTATTTTACACTTTGGTAATAAGGGAATAGTCTTCCATGGACACACCTGAGGCCCTCACTTCTAGTTGGAAGCCTCTTCCATTCCGGAAGATGCGCTTGAGGCCATGTAACCCACCTTCTTAGAGCATGAGATAGTGGCACCAATTAGGGATGTTACAAAGTGGTATCTGAGTGGTTCCTTTACTAGATTTATTATTTTTAGAAAATGGAATGTGGATTAGGAAGGATTTGGAGTTTTTAATAATCTCTTCTTGTGCGTATCTAAAAAATGTATAGAAAAAATCTAGATTTCTTGGAATGAAAATTATTATTTTCTAGATTTTGATTATTACAGTTGATTTGATTCCACCATTGGGTGATGCACTAAATTGTGATATTATCATGGACATGATTGTGTGTTTTATTTTGGTTTGACCTAATGAGATGAGGGTATTCCATCTCATGCATCATTTTAGGCACCCACTAGAATTCAAATTTCCTGCATTATGCCATGCCAAGTAGGGTTCATTTCTTGATTGTATTATACTTTTATTAGGTTACATGAATTATGTATCTATTTTTCTGATAGATATTTTTTAGGGAATTGCAAAACATGGTTGGTACTTAGTGTGTCTTCCATAACCTAAATAGTGATTACCAATTAGGCTATAACATAAACCCTAAGCATCCAATTATGGAAAGTTGAGTCATTCACTATGAGTCACATGAACTAGAATGTGTTATGGTGAGAATTAGGTAGATTCCATATTTTGATTCATAAAGAGTATGGGACCTTATGAATTATAAATGATCAACCATTTAGTTCAACAAATTAAAATGGAATGGGGAATGAATATTAAATTAAAATGGAAAATTGAATTATAATACATAGAACTTGACCTAAAACATTCTTTTAAGTGGGAAAGAGGTAGTTTATCTAGTGCCTTTTATGGATATTTAACATGGATTGGAGAAAGTTGTTTGGTATGACTTATTATAGGAAGGATTTGACCTTTTCTATGCTTTTAAGCTGTGAACTTTGATATATATATTTTATAAGGTGCATGTTTGGAATTTTTTAGACATTCCACCCTGAAAAATTCTAGTTGAATGCTAGTTGGGTGGAAACGACCATGATCTGGAGGCGGTAGGATAAGGGATACCGATAGATCCTCCAATAGTTCGAACTGTGGAACTAGTATTAATACCAAACATATGTTTTGAGGAAAAATTCCATGAGGGGTTTGTCTCTTATATGAAGACCATTCAGGGAGCACTACATCACACCTCATATATGGATGATCTGACACATGTGTTTCAGAAATAGAATCCTCCCACATTTTTAGGGGATGGAAGTCCACATGATACAGAGCTATGTCTTGAGATGACTATGTCAATATCCAAGAATCTTGAGACACCTAATACGAAGAGAGGTTAGCATGGAAAATATATTCTATGTGGAGTAGTGAAGAACTGGTGGGATGGTTTGAAAAAAGCCGACCGACTATGAGATATGGTTGGGATGATTTAAAAACCAAATTCAATGATTTCTTCTACACAAAGACTCTAAGAGAAGAGTGGGACAATGATTTAATACATTTGGATTAGGGTGCCATGATGGTTTTGGAGTATTTAGAATACTTTATAGAGATGCATCATTTTTCACCAACATACCTTGGTAATGATTTATCGAGGGAGAGATGATTCGAGTAAGGTTTATGACTTTTTGTTTGATCTGAGGTAAATTTCTTCAAGTTGAAATTGACTAATTAGATAGTTAATCTAGTACCAATTATATAGTGGGACCTGAGGGAATCTAGAGGTGAAGAGCATAAAATTATAGTCTCTTGAGCCATTAGTTCAATATCTAGTGGTATGAAGAAACGTTTTGACGCTTCCCATGAGATGAGTACAATCCAAGATATGAATACTGGTATCTCAATGTTTTTTCATCTATGTGGAAAATGGGTAAACATGAGGAATTAGTGTGACCATGACCCAATAGAGTGTTGAACCTGAGAAAAGATGGTCCATGTACAATATTTTTGAAGGAATTTCCCTCTAGCAGTTAGTGGAAGGGGTCATCTTTGACACTATTTTTGGGAGTGGGTTTCATTTCTTTGTATTATGATGGGAGTTGGAGTTATACCAATCATTTTGTACAAGATGGTTGTGGTCATGGATGAGGTATAAATGCACCAGTAGTACCTAGAAAGCATTGTTAGTGAGGAAGGATGACATCCTAGTTTGCTAGTTTGTACCTGGATGATCAAGGTATGTTTCAGGAAGATTTCCCTCTATTGTTAGATTATTTCAGGAACATTTTCCCAGATGAATTTTCTGGTTTACCTCCTAAGAGACAGGTGGATTATTTTATCAAGCTAGTTCTAAGAATAGAATTGGTATCCATTCCACCTTACGGGATGACTACGATGGAGTTGCAAGAGCTCATGAGGCATCTAGAGGACATGAAGACAAATTAGTTTATTCAAACCAATACTTATCTATTTGGTTCTATGGTTCTTTTATAATAAAAATATTGATTTTAATCTTAGGATATGTGTGTATTATTATAAATTGAACCAATTTATGGTTAGTAACCGGTATCTGTTGTCGCAGATAGATGAAATTTTTTATCAACATTGTGGAGCTTGAGTATTCATGAAAATTGATTTGAGATCTAGATATCATTAGGTGCATGTTCGACCTAGAAATTTACCTCATAAAATCTTTTGTAGAAATTATAGTATTTATGAGTATCTGGTTATGCCATTAATTCTGTCAAATATGCCATCAGTTTTTATGGAACTAAAGAGTCGAGTTTTCCATCATTATTTGGATCTTTTTATGGTGGTTTTTTGTGGATGATATCTCGGTGTATTCTCACAATAGAAACAACCATTACAAACATCTTGAGATCATTTTGGATACACTAAGATAGCATCAGTTATATGATAAGCTCACAAATATCCACTTCTCAATAGATGAGATTCACTTCCTGAGTCATATTACTTAGAGATAAGAGTATCCGTTGAACCAGAGAAGGTGATAGGTTTAGTTTTATGGTACCATACCAAGAATTTCATTGATATATAGAGTTTTTTGGGGATATATAGACATTATAGGAATTTCATATAGGGAATATTACGCATATAAGTGCCATTTAAGGGCTTCACTAAGAAGGGTGTGAATTTCTTATGGTCAAATACCAGTGAGATAGACTTTTAGGAACTGAATGAAAGATTAAAAACATCATTGGTCCTAATTCTAGCAGAGATAGGCATGAGATAATATGTGTATTGTGACACCTCAGGTATTGGGATAGGATCTGTACTGATGTAGGGAGATAGAGTCATGACATATAGGTCTTAATAGTTGAGGCCACAAAAGAGGTCAATGAACTAAGAAGGAGGACTTAGATACATGGAGTTTAGTAGGAAAATAGAGAGTGCAATTTTATGTATTTGTTCTCTGAGATTCACTTAAAGGTGTAGGAAAATAAGGGACATAATTTTATTTCATCCTTATCTGCAACTTCTACCCTATTGGGTAAAGTGGGGATGAGGCAACTAATATATGTAGAGGTCCTAGTCCTATGGTATAATGTGGAAGGTGAGATCTCACCTCCTGGTTACACCATATCTTATGGATGAAATTCTATGTATCCATGATTTTTTTGGGTTCTAGTGGGAATATGCAAGGAGATGATGCATGATTTTCATGCTTCAGTTTGTGTAGTGCATCCCAGAATCACCAAGATATATCATGACTTATGCTATATGTACCTCTGGAAAGGTATAAAATGATAGGTAACTGGATTTTTCATGAGGTGTTCCATGTGTCAACAAATGAAGGCAGAACACCAGCAACCATATGGAATTTTATAGGTTCTACCCATTCCTATGTGGAATCGAGATGATGTCATGGTGGATTTTGTGACCACTTTTCCATTTTTTCCTCAAGGTATTGATGTTGTGTGTAATGTTTTTGACAGACTCATGATGGTTTCTAATTTAATACTGACCAGTGAGACCTTTAGAGTTGATGAGATTGGGAGTTTGTATATCCATGAGATAGTAAAAATTCAAAGGGTCCCACATTTTATCATTTAAAATAGGGAATCCTAGTTTAGGTATCATTTTTGGTTGAGATTGTAGGGGGTATTGGGTAAATAGGTTCTCCTGAGCATGACATACTACCCTCAGACTGATGGATAGTCAGATCATATGATATAAGTGCTTGAGGAAATTTTATGAGAATGTGTCCAAGATTTTGAGGGATCTTGGGAGAGACATATTCCCTTATTTGAGTTCTCCCACAATAACATCTATTAGGAGACTATATAGTTGAAACCTTATGAGGATTTGTATGTTATGCCATAACAATTTCTCCTATGTTGGTTAGAGGGAGCTAGGGATGCTTTACAGGCACCGTACCTTCTAAAGGAGTCTTCTTAGTAGGTCCAGTTGATCAGAAATAGGATGAATACTATAAAGACATGATATAAATCTTATGCCAACCACTTCTGATGACTTATAGAGTTTGAGGTTAGGGTTCAAGTCTTTTTATGTGAATCCCCAAGGCCATGACACAAACAGATCAAGAGACAGGGTACACATTCACTGTAATATGTTTGGCCATTTGAAATTCTAGAGATAATCAGGCTGGTAGCATATCAGTTATAGTTACATTAGAGGTACCATTCCATGAATGATGTCTTCCATATCTCTCACCTACACCGTTATCATTTAGACCCATCTCATTCTTTTCATCTCAAGGAGGTTGAGTTATAGGTAGGTACATCATTTGTGGAAAATATGATTCATATTGTTGACAGGAGAATGATGGTTCTATGAGGTGGGTCAGTTCCTCTATTATGGGTTCTATGAAAGCATGAATATTTACTAGATGAGGCCTAGGAATGTGAGGTTGATGTATGTGCTCAGTGGATGGAGTTACCCTCATCCAATTCTTGACCACTATTGAGAGGTAAATCCAGTGATGAATTACAATAAGGTGGGATGATAGTAAGATATTGTCTTTTTATACATGGTATATATCTTTTTGTTTCTATTTTAAATTATTTTTTATAGAATAATATGCATAACCTTTTATTTCATGGGTAACAGGGTTGTCCATTTCTTATTCAGAGCCCAAAACTAATATTTTTGGGATAAACAGAAAGGAAATGTGGTCAGAAATGACTATATGGGGAAGGCTGCTTGGTCTAAATAACCATGTGGGAAATAGGAATAGGGAAAGAGGAGCACCAAAATTTTGAAGAAACTGTGCAGATGGAGGTGCATGCCTATGTGAGGAATATTTAATTTTTAATAGAGGAGTTCTGCATGGTTATACAAATCGTGTACAATGACTGTGCGGGTGCCCCCTTATCACAACAGAGGGTGCACATTTGGCACATGGTTTGGACAATTGTGAAGCATAATAAACCTTGAATAAAATAACTTTTTACTATAACAACATATAAATCGTAAACCAATTTTACTATTCTTCTCTGATGGAAGCATTGGGCATTTGAGCTCCTCCTTGAGAAAAATCATTGGAGTTTACACCATTCTTACATCTGAAATCAGACTCGAGCGCCAATCTTCTTGTTGGATTTTCTCTAGTGAGTAAAAAATTCCATTTTTTCCATTCTTATTTTTTTTGTGGTATCAATATCTTTATCTAGGTGCCTACTAATATAAACTATTTCTTGGTCCTTCATCCATTCTTCACATTTAATCTGATCTGGACCAAATAAAAAGTTGATACTAGATGAGAACTATACTACATACCTATAATAGGTTTTCTATACCTTTCCCTTGTGGTTTGGAACTTTATATACCTAGTAGTTATTGTCCCACCAGCCAGACATTCTAGTGGTTCCCTTAAACTAAATCGTATAATTGAATTAAATGAAATAGGACATGTTTGGGATTCCTTTTAGTTCCTTTGAGATTTTTTAGAGGTTTTTTCCCAACCAAGGCCACCCATGGGGTGTTCTATGTGACTACCATTGTCTTTTCCAAATGTTTAACCACCCAAGGGGTGAGTTTTAGTGCTTTCCTAGTTAAATGAAGCTCATAAATAAATTAATTGAATTGAAATGAGATGTTATGATATAGTTTAACTCTATTTCATTTTTTTGATTGATCAAATGGTTTATCTAAAATTATTATATGAGTTGGAAGAAATGATGATCTGAATTGTTATATGAGTGGGTAAAATCATGGATTTAAAATTATTGTTAATTTATGAATGAAATTTGATGAATTGATTGGTAGTTGATTCCTTGGTTGGTATACATCAGATCTTGATTATGTTAGATGACATGGATGTTTATATTATGGTTCTTCAATGTGGTAGTGGACATATAGGATATATATTTCTCATAGGGTATTGATTCCATGGGATGCCTTGGGGTTTTCTACACCTAGGATACAAATTTCTTGGACTCATGTATGACATGTTCGGTTGACATGTTCCTAGGGATCCCTTATAATTCTAAATGATATTCCATCATGATTCTCCTAGGACTCAACAAGGATACATTGGTCTTACTTAACTTTGGTTAAGCCCTTCATTGTCTAACAATTCTGATTATATGACACAAACATGGTAAATGTAATATGCTTGGATGTATGGAATGACCATGGTTGATATGATACTTCTTGTTATACAGTAAGGCCGTGAATGTTTGATACATAGATCATACAAAATGGATGTGATTGGTATGATATCTTTGGATGTATGGTGAGGTTATGATAGCTATTTCTTGATTATTTATAGCTTCCTCGTTATAGGATCTTGACCCATGTTTTTAAAGGAGGAATATTTTTCTATAGAATATCACTTACCTTTTAGTATATATAACATAGAAAATTTACATTTATTACTTCTTACCTGTGATATATATTTCACTCTACATTATCCTAAATTTTATAGCTCATATTTTCTATAGACACCTTGGGTGGTGACCTACTAGGATTGCATTTCACACCCTATTTTTGTCATCTTTGGGTACTCAGACAGATTTTATGGATGTGGGTAGGGACCGGGGAAAGCTCCTATAGTTTAATGCTTGTATTTGTGCTGAGATTAGGATCAAGGGATCACATGACCGAGCTGAGGCTCAAGATGCTATAAGGGATAGTTATTTTTTGTATTTTTGGTAATTTGATACATGTATTATACTGATTTTTGTATACCTATTTTGGATTATTTGTAGACACATGACATGTATCATGATCATTTTGTATATGTTTTAGTTTATGGCTTTTGAGTATTATATCAGTTGTTTGAGTTATCCATTTCTATATTTATTCATCCATGGAATTTTATTGGTCTGGTGTTTAGTGTTTATTCTTACTTCTTATACATAGTTGTTATTAATTCTTCTATTGACTGATACTATATACTCATTATGCTACCCACTATTAGTGAGGGAATATTCTCCCCACAAACAAACCCCAGGCCCTCACTTCAAGTTGGAAACCTTCGACATTCAGGGATATGTGATTAAGGCCATGTGACTGACTGAATCAAAGCACTAGATAGTGGCATCCAAGATGGGAATTTACATTTTAAGTACTCAAGAGTTCAAAATAATATTTTTGATAAAAAGCATATTTATTTATCTCTTTAGTCAAAATCCCTTTTTCTTCCAAAACTTTGTTTTCTAAAAATATTTTCAAAAATGATTTTAAATTTTATTAATTTTATTTATTGAAGAAATTTTACCCATTTTAAAATTTTTAAAAAATATTTTAAATGGAATCTTGATGTCATTTTCAAAAAAAATTCACATTTTTATTTTTCCAAAAATGTGAAAGGAATATTTGGTGTAACATGTATACAATGAAGTAAATATCTTATATTATTCTACTTACTTTATTTTAAGCTTCCTTTATAAGATTTCATGGTAATTTTCAATGAAAAATATATTCAAAATGTTATATGATTTAAAAAGTGTATCTCAATGTGGAAATGATATTTTCATTAAAAAATGTTTTAAAATACTTTTCAAAATAATTTTCCATCAAAGATGAAATAATTTGATGTTAACTATACCATACTAAGGATATTATCCCAGGATACCATTCATATTATTTCTATGAAAGGTTTTTATTTAAGATGGTAGGATTTTTATAAATCCCATTTCTCATTCATGGGTTATACCATGAAAAAATTCTTATGAAACTCAATTCTTTTTTCATGTGTTATGCTACTATGAAGTGTTGAAATGATTATAAAACCTATCTCTTTTATACAAGTCATGATATGATTAAATGTTTATGAAATCCATTTAATTTAGTGGGTTATGATAATAAGAATGTTTTATGATCATGTGGCACACATATGTATGATTTTAATTATGTGAAGGGTGGGACCTATATTCCCCTATAATTAATTGGGTAATGATAAATGTTTCACCATATTAGATGGTAAATGGGTGGATATCCCATGCCAAAAAATAGTGTGCATAGGTTGTTAGACGATGCCTGAAATATAAGGTACAATGGTGGTTATCCCACGCTCAAATCAGGTACATGGGTGGGTAGCCCAAGCCTAACATGTTTTGAATTCTTTAGTGGGTATCCAAGACATTAGATTTTATATGATTATTTATATTCCATTATTCTGTGTATTATTCCAATTATATTCTCTCATGGACCATATTATTTGAATTCCTTCTGATTCATGTTTTATGAACTACTAATAATTATTACATGACTCAAGATTATGATAATTGATGTGCATAGTATGGTTTTCAAATGATATTCCCATGTTCTCATACCCTTATGCTCAAATTATTCTTATGTATCTCCCTTATTTACTAATATTTAGCATCTCAGATCACCCTTTTTTATTTTTTTACTTTCCCCAGGTTATGATGAATATATTTTATGTAGGTTTAATATAGGTTAAGATATTTATAAAAGACATTGAAGGTATTTCATGAATTAAGAAGATCATATTAAAAAAGAATCCAAAGGAACTAAACAATTACAGTCCTCAGGATTGTTTCTATATAATGTTATAAATATTAACCTAAAGAGAAAAAATATCCATGTATGGGAATCACATGTCACTATAATTGGTATCAATGGAACAATTTAGATAAAATTTGTAAACTTGGATGAGAAAACTTTACTAATATCCATAGGGATATTTCTAAGGATATTTCTAGGGATGTATTAAGAATAAGTATAAGGACGAATAATAGATTAAGAAAATGTATTGGAATTTTGGTAAAGTATAGAGTATGTGGCTTCCAAGAAATTACATCCTTGTATTGATATTTTATGTAGATGTGTCTTTGGATCAAACGTATATAAGGGTAACAAATCTGATAAGGGTGCATTAAGATGGACTCGATTGTCACCTGGTGTATGATAAAAATCCTTGATTCACACCTTGTTTGATACTCCCAAGGGATATGATTTGAGAATCCACAAACTCTTTATGAACCATCATGATGAATTTAAAATGATTATGATCATGGATAACCTAGGTTAAGCCTAAGGTGTAAGATATTTAAAGGAATGTTTCATGATTTAGACATCCTATAAGTGAATATTCATGATGATGTTATTTTTGATAGTGAATAGTGTTTCTTAAACTATTTTTTTGGTTTATTCAATGGATAGAACCCAAAAAAAACATGTTAATGCTGAGTGTGAAGTACAATGATAGTATTTTATTCCTTAGAATCCAAACGTTATAGAAGGAGGAATAAAAAATATTTTTACTATTCTCACTAAACTTTCTCAAGATATGAATCATGCTAGACATCCAGAAAAACAAATGAGGGGACAACATTATGTCGAGTCCTTCACGAATAAATGTCGACCTTATTTATGTGGGTCTTCTGATCTAGTAGTTTTTGAAAAATGGATGATCACAACTAAAAGGATATTTTCCATTCTCCAATGTTTGAAATATGAAAAAGTCATTTTGGTTGTATATCATTTGGAATGTGAAGAAGATCAATATTAGACTCTCATCCTGAATGTGAGGCCACATGATAAAATTTACTACGTTGATTGGGATGAGTTCAAGAAAATATTTTTCAATAATTACATTCATAATATTCTTTGTATGATGATGGATACTGAATTACTTAAGTTAATAAAATAATGACAATGAATATATTGGTACTAATGAGTAAAATTTTCCAAGGATTGTAAGTTATATTTCTTGTATTATCATAAAACCTGAAAGTAAGGTGGATCATTTCTTCAGTGACTTAAAACCAAGTATTCTAAGGGAATTAAACATAGTACAATTCATTAGATACGAAGATATTTTTCAATGTGCTGTCAAGGTAGAGATAGAGGTTGGATTTTTTTATCAATATTTGGGTTTTAATAAGAAGGGAAAATAGAATTCAAAGGGAAATATAAGAATCATGGAGTGAAGATGATGAGATTTCCTTTATACTCAAAGTGTGGGAGAATCATGGTGGATATCTAATTATGGGGACTACTAAATGTTATAATTCTATAAAGTATGGCCATCAAGAAAATAAATGGAAAAGTTATGGGGCGATGTTAGCTAATGATAAAAAGGCACCACATAATTCAACTCGCACACTTCAGTGTCTCAATTTCAAGGAGTTTTGGAATTATGCTATCAAGTACCAAAATACACAGGTTAATAATGAAGATCAGTGCCAATAACTTCTACAGATAATGGAAAAAGGTAAAACTTATGTGATCATGATCATTGAATTGAATCATGAAACTTTTGGTACACTAATCCTCACCTCCTTAGTTAGGAATCTCATGTTTGATTTTATATGAATTATCCCTATTAAACTATTATTTTTTATACTTTAATGAAATTTCATGTGATTCTCTCCCTCAACATGAATTCTAGAATAATGAAATCAATTTTGATATTCTATCATTGCAATACTGAACCCAATCTTCTAATAGTAGTGTTTTTGTGTAATATTATAGCTTTTTTATTGAATAAAGGGTGATTTATATTTTGGAATCATATATATCTTCACGAATGATTACAAGGGGATATCGGGATACCATCATGGGTTTATGAGTTTAATATTGAATATAAGTTCAATGTCATTAACATCCCTTTTTGAGTCATAAGTTTTAATTTTTAAATTTCCATTAATTTTGTGATGGAAATTAGAAAAGAATTATTAAAAACATGTTTTACTACCTTTTTAGGAACAAAGTTTTTTAGAATGTTTTTGTATAAAACATTATATTTTACCTTACTTAGAATAAGTTCTAAAGTATTATAGATATAAACTACTCATTTTTCATTATGATTATCATAATGAGTATGCATCTGATAAACATTGTACTCACCCTTATCATATTAGGTGTTAGAATTTATTTATTTTTTAATGTAATAACATTGTCTTAAACAATTGTACTAATAATGATATCGATAAACATCAGATTGATACTCATAAAGGTTTATTTATTGACAATTTTAAGAACGTCCATCAAACAGATATAAAGATATTTTGGGTTTGTTTAGTTTAATTATTTCCATATAAGTTTTTTAAATAAAATTCACCCCACTTATATGTATATTCTTTGATCAGATCTTATGATCTAGAAATTGGTACCAGAGCGGGTTTCTAACTACTCAAATTCATGTTGAGATTTTGTTTCTCTATTTTTTGAAGTCTTTTTTTTTAAAAAACTTTTTTTATAAAACTTTGCTACACTAACATGTTTAGATTTATTTTTATTAAAATGTTAGTATTAAATGTTGGTTCAATTCACAACATGAATCCTAATAGTATACCTATCTTAGATGGTGTTGTCTATGAGTATTAGAGAGATATGATGAATACTTTTTTTATTAACACTAGGGTTGATAATTTTTTCATGTTGACTAGAGATTATAATATTCCTAAAAAGGAAGTTACAACTTTTATTTGTCAAGAATATCAATAAAATAAACTTAATTAAATTGTGTAAAATATTTTGTTTTGTTTAATGAAAAGAAGAATATATAGTCATATTTATTCTTGTGAATATTCTAACGTTTCTGGAAAAAACTTGAAGTTACAGAATTTTGTAATTCCAAAGTTGTTGAAACTAGGAGAGATATTTTTAGAGAAGATTACCAATATTTTCATTTTCTTCATAGTGAATATGTTCCAACGATGCATCATATATTTATGAGAATTGTTGATAGTCTAAAATTTATTGGTGAGACAGGTTTAGATTAAGAAATTTTTGTGGAGAAGATAATTGATATCCTTACCAATGAGTGGGAGTCTAAGAAAACTATTTTTGATGAGAATATAATGTTAAATAATATTAACTTGGATGATCTCATTGGAACACTTATGAAATATGAGTGTATAATGAAAAGATATATTGAGAAAGACAAAAAGAAAAATGATGGTTTTGACTTTGATAAAACATATACTTTACTTCATAATGTTCAATCTATAAAGAATGTTTTCATATATTCAAGAAAGAAAAATGTAGTTGTTTAATTCGATTCAAATACTACTAAACATTCTGAGAATGATCTAGAAAACATGTCTAAAATGATGAACAAGATAATTGATAAGAAAATTTTTTAGTACTGATATAGAAAAGGTCATAAATATAGAATTGATAAGAAACATGAAGTTAGTTTTTGTGAATCTAAGAAAAGAGGACACGTCAGACCATATTGTCTAAAGATAAAGAGGAAAGACAGTAAAGAAAATAATTAATAAATGAATTACAAGAGATATTTTAAATATAAAGGCAATTTGTTTTTAATGGTTGATGACACTTGGACTGCTATTGGAGGCGAATCTTCATAAATTTCTTCTGAGAATTAAGGTTCCCTAGATAGGAGCACATGTCTTTATACAAATGTACCCATTGTAAATCATTGTTTGATAACTAAGGTGTGAATTTATAATAACCTCCCTAACATGTATTTAACTAAAAATTATCCTTATGAGAATCATTCGACATATTCTAATGAAGAATATTCCATAGCGAGTGATGATAAAGCTCTTCCATCTTATAATGAAGTATATTGTTTTTCTAAATTTCTTAAGCATTAAATTTGAAAATTTGTAAAAATGTGATATATTTAAAAAAACTTGTTAAGGATCAATCAATAATATATGTTTTGAAAAAGTAAATATCAGATCTTTCTAAATATTTTAATGAGACTATTTATAAGAAAGAAACAATTTCTAATGATTTGGAAAAAAATAGGAGAAAAATGTTTTAGAAAAAAACTCAATTCTAAGACTAATAATAGCGAGGAAAATAATATAGTTATAAAACTAAAATCCAAAATTTCTTATTTAAGGAAGTTTTTTTTTACAAAATATAACTCAAGTAAAGAAAACATTGATAAATGTACAAATAAATTTTTCCTCATGGTACTTGTTCTGGAATAATATTTTCTTATAAAAACCCTATTTTTTGTAATAATTTATTTGTTCCGAAAATTTCACCTTTTTGCACAAAATTCCATAGTGGTGGCCATTGAATATAAATTTATTTAAATAAATTTTAATATTTAGGTTTTCACAAACCCTATTAATCTAAAAAAATAGAGATTCCTAATGTTTTTTTCTAACATTATCAAACTCAAGAATGATTAGGTTTCAAAAGAATAATTGTTTTGTTTTTAAAAAAATAAATAAAGTACCAGCCACAAAAATATCTATTAAATTGATAGTGTATGTTCTAGGCACTTGGATTGTAACAAAAAAAATTTCAAAAATATTATGATGATGAAAGGTGGAAAAGTTAAATTCAGATATATTTCACAAGGAGATATTATTAGAATGGCTAACATTATTATTCTTTGTGAAGCCTTAATTTCATATGTTTAGTTTTTTAAAGGTCTCAATCATAATATTATTACTATAAGTCAATTATGTGCTGAAGGTTACCTTGTGCACATTATGAAATAAATTTTTCTAGTACATAGTTCCAAGTATGAATTCATTCTTTCTTCCAACGACATGATAATATTTATACTCTTAATATAGAAAGACTTAGGAGCCAAGACATAGCTTTCTTAAGTGTAATAGAAGTTCAATATTGGTTATAGCTTAGAAGGTTAGGACAATGTAACCATAGAAAATCATCTAAGTTGACTAATAAAGGACTTGTTAAGGATCTATTAGAACATGTGTTTGATACTTAAAAAGTCCATGAATCTTATCGATACAGTAAAAAACATAAGTCATGTTTTAAATATATAAGTTAACTCTCAACTTTTGATGCTTTACAATTAGTGCACATGGACTTTTTTATCCCTACACAAACTGGGAGTATGAGGGAAAATACTATATATACGTCTTAGTTAATGATTATACTAGATGTACTTGGGTTTATATTATAAAAAATAATTTTGTAACTTTTTTTTAATTTAAAAAATTTGTATCCAAATTTAAAAATGAGAAAAACCTTCCCTTGATTACTATTCATAGTAATCCTGGTGGATAATTTGTCTGATTTTGAAATTTTCATAGTAAGAATGGTATTGAGCATAAATTTACAACACCTAAAACCCCTCAGATAATGGTTTAGTTTAAAGAAGAAATATAATTCTTCAATAAATAACTAGAACCATGTTGGGAGAATAATCAATTGCTAAATATTTTTTACTTGAAGAGATTAGTAATACCATCTATACTATAAACCAAGTATTTATAAGACATTTTCTTAATAAAACTCTATATGAGATGTGGATGAATATAATTACAAAAGTTATTTAATTTAGAGTTTTTTGTTGAAAATTATTCATCCTAAATATGTAAGATAACATAAATATATTTTCACTAAAATATGATGAAGGAAAATTTTTATGTTACTCCACTACTTATAAGGCTTATAGAGTTTTTAATAGAAATTATTGTATTGTTGAGGAAACAGTACATGTTAAGTTTTATGAAATAGACCCTTTTATTTTCAAACAACCCCATCCTATATCCTCCTTAAATGGTATTTCTAAAAATGATTTTCAACATTTTTTATAAAATACTTCTCATAAGGAAACAACTAAAGAAATAGTTTCTAAAGTATTTCCTTTGTAATGTTTTCTACCTATTGTTGAAGAACATGTTTTTCAAAACTAAAAAATTTAGGTGTTTCTTATGAATCATCCTAGTGATAGCATCATTGGTGATATTGATCAACCATTTAGGAAAATAAGTTAATTTATTCCAATTTTAACCAAATAACCCCAATAAGTCTTTAGGTGATGAGGGTTAAATTAAAGAAATTAAATATTAACTCAATGATTTTGAGAGGAATAAAGTCCGGACTTTAGTTGAATGACCCAAATAAACTTCTATCATTTGTGTAAAATGGGTTTTTAGAAACAAATGTGATGAAAATGGCATAACTGTCATAAAAAATCTAGACTTTTTTCTAAGGTATATAATCATCAAGAAGGTATAGACTATGAGGAAACATATACTCTGATTTCTGGACACGAATATATTCATATTCTTAGAGCCTTTATTTAATTTCATATTTATTTTCAATGGATGTGAAGTTTGATTTTCTTAATAGATATGTTGAGGAGGAAGTTTATATTGAACAAACCCTAGTTTAGAAAATAAAAAACATCTTGAATACATTCATAATCTTAAAAATGCTATATATGGACTTAAAAAATCCCCTAGATCTTGGTGTGGAACGTTAATAAGATTTTTGTTACAAAATAATTTTGTTAAGGGAGATACAGATCCAACAATTTTTATAAAACATGTCAACAAAAATATAATGATTATTTAAATCTACGTAGATGACATTATATTTGGATCAACTCAGCAATATTTAACATATTCCTTTTCAGATCTTATGAAATATGAGTTTTAGATGAGTATGATGGTTGATTTAACAATTTTTTTTGGGTTTAAAATTTCACAAAAACCATAAGGAACTTTTATATCTCAACATAAGTATATAAAATATATGTTAATAAATTTGGATTTGAAAATACTAAAAGTATCAGTACTCCCATCTGTACCTCAAATACTTTAGATCTTGATGACATCAGGCAATCGGTTGATCAAAATATTTTTAGAGTTATGATAAGAACCATATATTACGTAACTCATAGTCATCCAGATTTAATGTTTTCTATATAATTGTGTGTAGAATATAATTAAAATCCAAAATAATCCAATTTAAAATATGTAAAAATAATTTTTCATTATCTAAAGGGAACTATCGATTTAGGACTTTTATATTCTTCCTGAAATGTTTTTGAAATAAAATGTTTTCTGGATAATAACTTTGGTGGTTATATAATTCATAGGAAAAACACATATGAAACATTTTATTTCTCAAGATATTATTTATTTTCTATTTCATGTAATAAAAAACACTCAATATTAATTTCCACTGCTAATGATGAATATGTGCTAGCTAGAAGTTTTTGTGCTCAGGTGTTGCAGATGCAACACAGACTCATAGACCATGGGATGAGTTTCACCAAAATTGAAATACATTGTGATAAAACAAGTTCTATTTAATTATGTAAAAAACCATAACATCAATCATGTGATAAGAACATAGATATAAGACATCTTTTCCTTAGGGATCACACACTAAATGGATATATCATTTTACAATTCATCAGAACATAATATAAACATGATTAAATTTTTATAAAAACCTCTCTCTTTTGATAGGTTTGAATATATTAAACAAAATCTATTAATGATAAAAGTAAAGTAATAATTTTTATATACTTATTTTTTACCCATATCTATACATTAAGTTACTCCTTTTCAAATTATGAGAACATATATTTATTGTTTTTCAAAAAAGTTTTTATTTATCAATTTTTTTTAGTTTTCCTAAAAAAATTATTATAATGAGTTTTATAGACTCATATTTTCTTATAAAATTTTAGAGTCATAATTCACAAAAGGTTCTTCGGACTCACAAAATGTTATACAATTTATGTAATCAAATTTCCTTAAAAACATTTTTAATTCAAAAATGTTTTTGTAAAAAATATTTTAAAAAAATTAGTTTATTTTGTTTTATTATTTAGACTATCATAATAAGATTCATGATAAAAGCTATCATAATAAGTTATTATACTAAAAATATCATATTCAGTTTTTAAAACTATTGAAATCTATTAGTTTAAAAAAATCATGAATAAAAAGTTATTCATTCCAATGAAATTTATCCACTCTGAATGGTTATCTTCTATTATTTTTAAATTATTCCCTATTTCTTTGTGATTGATTATCATTATTGTTTTAATAATCTTAGATTCATAAGTTTTTTCTTTTTTTCCTAGTTTTTTTAAACAAAAATCTTCTCTAAATTGGATTTAACATCAATCCAATATTTTTTTTAAAAAAACCTCAAGAGTTAAAAATTTATTAAGTAGTTATTTGGATAAATATAAACTGTCAGAACATATGTTTTTACTCTCAACTATTGAATTTATTTTTGAAGTTAAACTAACACCCCAAGATCCTTTATAGGTAGGGACCCCCCTTGTGCTCCATAATGGTTCTCTAGTTTTTTCTACTCCTGATTTACAACTACCTCAAATATTTCCATTATGAAAAATCATATTTTGGTATGATTCACTGGATTTAGCCTCAATATGATGGCCTATACTAATAATTATAAGAAATGTTATGTTATCAAGGAATTTTTTTATAGATCTTTTTATGATAAATTTTATTCTAATTTGAGTAATATTATTGATTTTTAAGGTTGGGAATCAGTTTGTGTGGAAAAACATCACAAAGATCTTAATATTTTCTACCCAGATCTTGTTTATGTTTTTTTATTCCTTTGTTAATGTTTTAATGGATTAATGAATAAAGAAACAATACTTTTCAATTAATGAGAAATTTTACAAGTTATCTTATAATAATTATCTATGTTTGGTAGTAGTGTTCTCAGAAGGGGAAGCTCATTATTCTTCACAAAAGTTACTATTTGATATTAGTTCATTTAATAGGAATAATTTTGAATAATAATATTTTGATCATTATGAAAAAAATCAAGAATCATTCCCATCTAACACCAAAAAATTGTGTAATTTCTTTATGGATTCAATGGTATCTTATACTGAGAAAAGGAGACTGTAATACACTCAAAATTTAGGATGTTTTGTTTTAGATTTTCTCATAAACATGAGGAAGATATAACTTTACATAATCATATTTCTTACCATCAACAATATCAAGACTAATTCTATCAAATTTAATATCATCATGTTTTGGACCTTCATTAGAAAATTGGTGGTTGCGTGCATGAATTTTTTCAATACTACAAATAAATCGGTTCCAATGAGGGAAAATATCTCATTAATTGGTAAGGATAAAATAAACCATATTATATTTTCCTTTGATGGAAAGGAAATATGTTTTCTTAAAAACTTGATGGTGCCACATTAGAGGATGATCCATAATAAAAACTAGATAAATATTATAAGGAAAATAAGAAAATAAATTTTGAGAAATCCCCACAAAAGAAGCATAAGAAAAAAAATATAGTTCATGATGAAATTTATGGGGACTGGATGAAAAAATATCAAAAAATAAACTTAGAGATCCACAATCTTGACTTGACCTTGTTGAGGACAATGCTTTGAGGATGCATGCTACTGAAATGTTAGAAAAAGAATCCAAGAATAAGAAACAAAAAATATTACAACATGCTCAAGATTATCAAAATATGTTGAAAGGTGTTGAGGTAGTCTCTGAGAATATTGTTCTTCCAACACCCCACACTGATTAGGTTAATTATGATACTGGATTAGTTTTTGAAGAAACCACTATTGTTCATACCTAAATTACTTAGATGACTAATAAAGTAAAAGGAATGTTTCTTAAATAAATTTTTTATCCCATATTTAAGAAAAATAATTGGAACTAGAAACAACAAGAAAATGAGATTTAATAATGGTTAGAAAGCTTAAGGGAGAGATAAATAAATCAGTTGATGAAGGGGTTTATGGGAAAGCTAAAGAATGAAAAGTAGGAGAAGAAAAATAATACACTAAAATTGAAGAAGATATTGAAGAATAGGAAGATGAAGAAAATGAATAGGATGATGCAGATGATAAATAAAGATCTCAATATGATAATTCTTTATCGACATAATCATCAAAAATACCCTCTAAGGATGATAAATAAGAGAATTCAGGAAGTTATAAATAATAATACTCATCAGAAGAAGTATCAGGGTCATCATTTACGAAATATGTAGAAGATCATAATTCAAAGACAAATATTTATGATAATTCTGACACTGATATAGATATATTATAAATATTTGATGACAACATAGTTTCTAAGAAAGCTAATAATGTTATTTCAAAGTTATAAAATAAGAAATACATGCAATAATAAGATATAACTACATGAATAAAACCTCCCTAGGTTCATTAAGATTAATCAAATTCAATTGAAACAATATATGTGCAATAAATTATTTATATTGTTCATGATCTAAAAATGTCAAAAGGTATTATTTCTTACTTCATGAACTTGGAACCTCGATGCCATATTATTCAAGAATGTTGTAATGACAAACCAGAATCGATAATAATTTTAATATAGAATGTTATTCAGCTTGAATCCCAATTCAAAGTTTCCTTAAAAAGTTCTCAATCTCACAAAAATTCATGTAATTAGATGGTGAAATGGCATCCCAAAGTTGCTACTGATATCAAATTACATGATAAGAATTTTGATGATGTGAAAATTATTAATAATGAATCATCCAATTATTTAAATCAATTATCAAAATACATGGTTGATAGATTAATTTTTGTGGAAGACTTCTGGGATACAACTAATAATCATACTGATGAAGTAAATTATATAATAGAAAATTACAATATATTCAGTTGTAGTTGACTAGACACAAATATTTTGCAGAGTAAATAAAAATATTTAGAGATCAAAAAAATGAATTTTATAAGAATTTTGATATTCAATAATAGAATGTTGAAAATCTAGAGAAGGAACAACATGAGTTTAAGAAGTTCAAAGTATTTTTTAATACCCTATTAAATAAATATTATTTTTTTCATTGAAAAAATTTGTATACTTGTTTTATAAAACATTTTGAATAGTTGTACATGAATGATTTAATTATTAATAAAATTATGATTTTTTTATGAATGTTTTCCAATTCTAATTGGCTTAATATTATTTCATATTTCTTTTATGGATGATGTATTAGTTCAAAATATTATTTCATATGTTTTTTCTCTAACTATTTTAAGAAACATATGATCCCCATTCCTTTTTTGAAAATCAAAATGGGGGAAAGTGGTGCGGGTATATATTTTTATATAATCTTTCATCATATATTAATAAAATTGGATGTGATATTTAATGTATTGGCATTATTTAGGATAGGTGGTAGTTGACCTTATTGGTTCATTTTGTTATGTTTATTATTCAAAAAATCATTTATATGCTTCTTCCGCATTTTCAAGAGATGTAATGGGGATGAACCTACTAAGTATCATGTATGCTAACCAATATATATATATATATATATATATATATATATATATACCATTTTCAATTATCCTTTGTGAGTATTGATATTTAGTTTGACCCTACATTCTTAGATCATAAAACCATGGTTGGGACCACTAGCTTAGGAATTTTATTTTTTAACTCAGTTTAGATAATTTTATTTATATGAAATTTCATGATTTATAGTTCATTGTGGGTCCTTACTTTTATTTTTGATTTGGGTATTCATTGGTGTATTTTATATTATGTTACAATGGTATATGAGGTTAATGACTCCCATTTACCTATTTTATACACTAAATGGTATTTTCCAACCCCAAGCCATTTGGAAGAATCCATTGGGGGTCTTTCTTGTCTTCATTATAGGCATATTAGAGGTTACCAATGGGGGTAGGTTGTGATAAAGTGGTATCAATGATAAGTATTGGATTTAATATGGATAGTGGAGTTAGTCATTAGAGAGGAATGAATAGGTCTTGTTGGAAAATAGTATTAGTCAAACATTATCTGTAATGTAGAAGGTGAGAATGGCTGTGACACAGATAATCTGGGCCCCCAGTGATATAATTCAATCAACATAAATTTTTGAGAAACCTAGGTGAGGTATTATATATTTTAGAGTAGATTATTATGAAGGGTACATGCATCATAATTTTCTTCACCAGTGGTTCAATCAGGTTTACTATGTGAGAAATTAAATAAATTTAATTAAATGAGTCTAATTAAATGACTTACATATGACCAACCATTAGAGTTTGTTTACATACATATAAATATAAATAATTTTATAATTTCTTTGTGGTTATATCTGTTGAGGTTTATAAATATGATCTTTTTGACCATCGACAGATTGACCTGGTTGAGGAGGATGAGGATTTCTGTAAGACATAGTACAAATTCTAGTGTTAAGGGTTGATGAAGTATGAGGTTTGTGTGTCTAATTTTTATATAAAGTCTTGGATAGAGGAGATTTAAATCAGATTTAGTTTGATATATGAAAGGGAAGAGTATTGCGTTCCATTTTTAGTTATACATATTCAAGGATAATTATTCCAATATAGGATTTTTTATCCTAGGCGGTAGAAGGAGGTATATGTATTATGGGATGATTTTAAAAGGAAATTATTGTTGAGTTTTTTTCATCGATGATGAGGGATGTGAAAATATAATATATTATTAATATTATGCAAAGAATCTTTGTCATGCGGGTGTTTGGGGTCAGATGTAAAAAAATACTTAGCTTCACCCTCAATCTTTACCCAAGTTTGGACTCTTGAGTACATTCCTTAGAGGAGGGGATACAACTAATTATTCAATGTATGATCACCCCATTAAATTAAATATGTATTTAGAGGTTATGATTACTGCTGAGGTGATTAATGGAGTATTTGTACATCTAGGATCATTTGAAGAGTGGATTCATCAGAGCTCCATAAGAAGTATGCCTACTAGTGGAGGTTTTCATGTGCTCAGATAGTTGTGGTTTTGACCAATGGGAAACCAGACATAGCAGCTTTCATCTCCTTTTCTATAGTTGTTAGTTCTTCTACATTAGCCTAAAGATATGTGATATTGTGGTTTTTATAGAGGAAATGGGGATTTGTTACAAAAATGAGTGATCATTATTGGTAATCAGTGTAGTGAAGGTGGTCAGTATTAGTTCTAGCTTCAATGACCATTGCCTCAGAGGCCATACTAGCAGTATAGAAAAAAGAATTATATTACACGAGATGAGAAGGAGATATTATAGGGATATCTCTATAATGTTTCTCATCCCAAGGGATATCAGGGAGAGTGTGTTCATACATATGGTCTCCAATAGCGGGGTAACAGAGTTGGACATGGCAATTTACATGTTATAGAGATAATAGTGAAAAATGATCCACATATCATCTAATGTATTGTTTTTTATCAATTTATGTAGATTGAGATTTATTTAATTATTAATTATTGAAATAAATTATTACACTAACATTGGTTAATGCCTTGGGACTCAAGGTGGAGAGGATTCCAGTACCCCTTGTGTTGACCATTCTAGTTGGATTTCAGATGAGTTTGTTTGATATTTTTAGGGTTTTGAGATGTTGATACATAATCATTAGTAATCAGCAGATTTATTTTTTTATTATAGAAATATTATAAGATGTCATCCTTACCGTGGATTTTTTGTACATATTACATGAGATCATCAATTAGTTTTAGATGATATTTTTGTTCTATGATGGTGAGGAGCAGTGTTTGGTATTCTTTACAAAGTTGGATTATTGGATTGTTTATGGTTGTTTACTTTAATTATTGTCTCACCTAATATATTTTTCATTTGAATCATTGGAGGGTTAGTTTTAATATTTTACTAGATTCCTTTAAGATTATAATTATATATTCCTCAAAGAGATTTTTGATCTATCCTATTGATGTGATATCATTTTTGGGATAGAATTTCATTATGGTGCCTCCTAGATATTGATGGCTCTTTATTAGATAGACCCTTCAGATTGGAGGGATTTGTTGATCTAGATTGATGATTTTATATATAATTGCTTCATCTAGCCTAGTGTATCACTGTGGGATTCCCTAGAGTTATTATCTAGGAATTTGGATAGTTATGTGACATAGTGTATAAACTATCTAAAGTTGAACCAGGTAATGGTCAAGAACCATTATCACCTTCTTGGGATAGTAGATTTATTGGATCAGTTAAAGGGATCTAGTAGGTTTCCAAAGATATATCTATGGTCTGGATATCACCAGATAATGGTGGTAGAGGAAGATATTAAAAATATTTCTTTTTCAAGAGACCTTATAGGAATATTTATTTCATATATATATTTTTCACTGTCACTAATTTTTTATATATTTTCATAGAAATAAGGAACATAATTTTCTGTGAGTTTTGGGATCAATTCATGGTTGTATTCATCAATGAAATACCCATAAAATCAATTTCATATGATGGGAATATTGAGCATATTGGAGATATTTTATAGGTCCTACAACAACATTATCTACATAATTATTTATTCGATTAAAATATTTGGATTCATGAGGTACATTTCCTTGGGAATTTGCTAACATAACATTGGTTGAAAGTCAATCATTTGAATATCGAGGTTATTATTTGTTGGATATATCAAATAATATTTCATAAGTCCATAGTTTTATAGGTCTTGTGGGATATTATCAAAGATTTGTGTGCAATTTATCTTATATTATAGAACAATTTAAAAATTTAAACAA
This sequence comes from Viscum album, assembly GCA_963277665.1. Lineage (NCBI taxonomy): Eukaryota > Viridiplantae > Streptophyta > Magnoliopsida > Santalales > Viscaceae > Viscum > Viscum album. Next base: position 1,949,948,930 of record OY728161.1, on the reverse strand, counting down.
ATTGGGAATTCCATTCTATAGACTGATTAGTGTAATGTATATTTTCACTATCTAGAGGGGAAATTGATCATTTATCCCATCCTTAACTTTAAATGGGATGGATAGATTCTATGATTCTTCTTTAATCAATTTGAGATTCATCCTAATGTATAATTGGGTAATGATGCCATATTTTTTTAGGCAATTACATCCCAAAAAGTGTAACTATACCACTAATGACCTCAATTTTGTGATAGTGTTGTATTATTTGAAGTTGTAAAGACTTAACCTCATTAGAGATTTCATTATGGTCCTTAAAAATCATAAGATATAGTGGTATATTTTCTCTTATTGGAATCCTAACCTATGTTAACAGTGGTGCATGGAGTTATTTCATGAATGTCATTTTGAGATCTCACACATATCAGGAAAGTGGAATGTGGTTTTTGATACGTTGATTAAAAATTCTTATGAAGACATGGGTTGGGATTTGGGAGATACTTGGAGAGTTATGGAGTATCTTGTAGTGATGCATCTTGATGTGGGAAAACTGGTGGTAAAACTTTCATGTAAAAAATGATTGTGTAGATGTCTTCAATGTAATTAGAGGAAAATTCTCAATGGGGAGACTCAAAGGTAGAGTAAAATTGATACCTTTTCTTTCATGGTGATTCTCTAGAGATATTGATCGAGGGTGATTTATATTTAATGATGTATAGACAGATATTTTATTTTCTATTATAAATGTGAAAGGGGGATATCTATGAGTTTCATAAATTATATTTTGTGGTAAAAATTGTTATATATATGATGTATCATTCCATTATATACCAGTTTTGGGGTCCCTGAATGAAGCAGTTAGTTTTAGAGTTTGTATCATGATGTTTTTTCTACATATAGGTGAAGGAAGATCATTGATATCCTAGTTTTTTATTGAAACAATTGGATATTCTCATTTAGAAGTGGGAGTATATATCGATGGATTTTTCACTAGTATACCATGGTCCTGGGGAGGGTGTGATTATTTTGGTGATTTATTATTGGTTTATAAAGTTATAACATATCCTGATGATTAGGGATTTCAGTTTTAAGGATTTTGTGATGAATGTCTATGTGGATAGGGTCATGAGGATTAATGAGATTTTTGAGGTCAATTATCTCATATTAGAACCCTGATTTACTTTTCTAGCATACAATTTTCTTCATAATGTGTTCATCTCTTATCTCTACTACATAACTTCTTTCTATGCTCAAATAGATGGATATATGGAGTGGGACATTGAAACATAGAAGGATATTTTTTTGAGCATAAGTCCTTGATTTCAAGGGACCATGGATGAAGAATATTACTTTTGTTGAGTTTTCCTAAAATTAAATTTACCACTCTTCCATTTACATGGATATGTTTAAATAATTTTATGGATAACCATTTAAATCTTTATTTTCATCAATTGAGGTTGGGGAGTCAGTTATTCTTTCATCCGATGTGGTTCATACCATATCATATATGGTTTAGAAGATTTAGGATAAGATAAAGGTGGCACATGACTATCATAAGTCTTATGTAGACTATTAGAGGAATCCCCTAGAGTTGAAGGTTAGTGATCATGTGTTCTTAATATTTTCCCATTATTGTGGATAGTAGAGGTTTAGCCATAGGTATAATCTATATCCTTGGTTCATCATCCCTTTTTATGTGTTGTAGCACATTAGTGATGTGGAATATCAATTGGAACATCCTCTATAGTTGGATCAAATCCACATCATCATCAATGTGTTGAATTTTATTTTATATCTCTACAATGACTCCCAAAAAACCAATTAGGGAGATTTGAATGTAGATGATGATGTGATGTTAATGTATTGTTTGGTAGATATCTATGATCGTTGGGAGAAGGTGATGTGTGTATGCGTAATCATATTGTTATAAATGTTATTGATTCTTGGAATCTTGGAGGAATATACATGGGAATATAAGTCATAGATGAATTCTCATTATAATAAATATTTTGTTCTTTATTTTTCTGTAATTTTTAAGATTAATTTTTATATTGATTTATTGAGGTTATTTTACTTCCTACACTGCTTTATATCCTATTAAATCTATTTCTTTTGTTTGAGACGTTTCTACTAGGGGTGGGTCTTGGTTGGTAGTTGTTTGTTTCTTTATTATGTTTGCTTTGATTCTATGGGATTAAAACTTTTTGAAATGTATTTAATATAGTTTCTTAAAGCCTTCTAGCTTGTAATATTACATTATTTTGTTAGCGGAGGTATGAATGAGATTTTGGAGGAAGGGTACTGGAATTGGAGTTGAATGTTCTTTTGGAAGTTGATAATCATGAAATAGTGGTATGTGTTGCATTGTGAGAGGTTGTATGGAAAAGAGAGACATGTTATTAAGTAATTACATAGTATTGGTGTGTCAACCTTGCGAGTTGAGGTTATATCTTTTAATAATGATTGAGTACAACTATCATTTTTCATTGATACTCACAACTCGTAAATTTTTTAGAGGATATAAGTTATGTATATAACATTACATTCAACTAATTGAACCTAGTAGAATATTATTTCTTGTGTGATCTTATTCATACCAATTTATTGGATATGAAATAATGTTTTGGTTTATGTTATGAAGTACCTTTAGTAGTAAGTGATATTTTTCATGAATAAGGATTCATGGAATGACCATGAATATCATGATATGGATAAATGGAGGATGAATTTAGAGGTTTTTTTGTCATGGACTGACCCAATAGGGATCGACCCCCAACTACCCCAAGCCTTTCTCTATAGGCCATGTGGTGGTAAAAATCAATGAAATACATAACTAATATGGGGGGAATTTTCCTAAAGTACCTGTATGCACACACATGACTATCATAATGAAGAACTGGAGAGGAATATTAATAAAAAGATGAAATATATGGATAATAACCATGAATGAAAAAACCTCTTGTTTGTACATGAGTACGAAGGTGTAAACTGAAAAGCAAAGGAGAAAAATACATTCCCAACTAGAAAATTTTCCTAACATGACAAAAACTAGAAAGTAACTACTGAGAGAGCCTAGATTTAAATCCCTAATCTCCATCCTTCGTAAGTGGTCAAATACACCAGGTATCTCTAAGATTCTATATAATCATGGCTGACCTATCCATTGTTTTTAAAAGACATGACATGTGTGGGAAAATCCCATGTTGGGTTGAGTATATACATAACAAGTAGGATGCCCAAAAAGGTGAATGGGAAGAAGTAAGAGACACAATATGAATTGGTAGTATATAGATCAACCTAATGAAAGATAGTAACTAAATACAATGACAAGGATATATATGCTCAGACCAAATAAAACCAAACAATTGATAATGGGGATATCCATCTCACAACCCAGACTAGGAAAATAGATCCATTAGTTCCAGAAGTATATCATCTATGATCAGAACCTCGCATGTTAGTCTGAAGAAGTAACCATGTGGAAGACCATGTCTCACTACTGTGTCAAACAGTCAATGAGACACAATTTCCAAGAAGAGGATATGTGGCCTTGTGTATCAGGGGGTTCCACTGAGCGGATGAAGGACACACACCATATCTGATTGGGGGTAGAACTTGGTAGATAGAGGACTCATGACCTAATTTTATAGGGGGTACCACTTAGTAAATAGAGGACCCATACCCTAATTCCATAGGGATTACCACTCCATAGATAGAGGACATGAACCCTAATTCCATAGGGGTGTACCACTATGTAGATTAGGGAACCACACCTTAATTCCATAGAGGAGACCACACATTAGATATAGTACTATTACCTAGTCCATTCAGGGGGTTTAACTAGGAAGATAGCTAGAGGATCCATGACCTAGTCCATCAATGGGGAACCACTCAGTAGATAGAGGATATGTGCCCTTGTCCGTCAGGGAGTACCACTCTAATGATCATGCCCGATCACTCCCATCATCAAGGGATTCCTAAATTATATTCACCCCTCTAACATCTCGCATTGTATCTAAACATAAATGATTTAGGAAACTATCATGTTCAATGTGAAAAAATACTCAGGATACGATACTCTTGGGCCAAAATACAAGTCCAGATGAAGAATATATGAGAGATTAAAGGTTCATAAAAGATAAGAAGGGGTAAAAAATCTATAAGGGGCCCACATGATGTGTGGTCCCACTCCTCTACCTAGCCATGTACCTATTGGTAATTGTCTCACAGATCGTGTAGCAGTACATGACCTGTAGAGGGACTACACGGAGTAACCCATCCACATAGGGTATTGTTCTATCATGAACCATCCCTCAGGGCCATGCCATAACTACCCAAGCCCAAATACCATAGGCTATGGGATAGAAACTAGTGATGAGTAGGCATATCCCACATAAATGGGAGGAATTTTCCTAAATACCTGTACACACGTGCACAACTCAAAGCCAGATATGTCAAAAGGTGAAACAACTAACTAAACAAACACAAGATACGATAATAGAAAACTGAAGGTAAAGAGTGCCAAAATGCAAGACTAACTATAGTGGAAAATTAAAGTAAAATTCTCTAGAACTCCTCCATAGAAAACCATACCTAAAGTGTAGGTACATAAACTGCTATCTGAAGCCGTATAAGCACATCTCGTCTGTCGGGTCACTCTAATCACCACCTGGCCCCAGTCCACCAAGGACACCATCAAAGAATTAATCATTTTCACAAGACACAAAATATGTGGGAAAAGTACATGTAGGGGTAAGTAAAATAATACACACTAGGGACCACAAAAAACAAGGGTATACAACAAAGAAATACACAAATCAGACCACCAAAGAGGTACATGAAGTGTAGCCTCTAAGAAGTACATTTAAGAGAGTCACTAGATTCAAATAACATAGGTATAAACTAAAGTATTAAATGAAAAACTATCAGTCATAAAAACCTAAATCCTTTTACTTATGAGGTGATCATCCCTAATGAGTCACTAAGGTCCACTAGGTCACCTAGACCCCCACATCACTTAGGCCTATTGAGTCACCTAGATCTGCTCATCACTTAGGCCTGCTGAGTCACCTAGACCCACTCCTCACTTAGGCCTGCTGAGTCACCTAGACCCACTCTTCACTTAGACCTACTAGGTCACCTAGACCCTCTCTTCATAGTCTTCTCGTCACATCCAACTGAAATATTCTTGCTCATAGTGCACTTTATTCTAGGTGAATCTAATCCTAAATCCTTTGGTTGTCTCTCAAATTCCATGAAAACCCACTTAGAGTATATCAAAAGGACAACCTCATCACGAGGGTCCCCACAATACAAAAAAAAATCAATTAGACGTACAATTTATATGTTATGAGACTTTTAGTGAAAGACACCAGTTGGGTCTGGGTTTGGTTTGACCTAACCCGTGGATACAGACCCAACCTGGGTCCAACCCAACCCATTGGGCCTGGTTTGGTCTGATGTGTCATCCCAGCCCAGGGCCGACCCGCCTGTTGAACCCGGCCTGCTGGAGCGTTATGGTCTGCTCCACCCGAGACATAGTGGGTGTCGCAGGTCACCTCCACAGTAGAACTGTACCACGAACTCCAACCATGTGACACAAATAGCTAGTCGCATGACGTAGCTCACCTACTATGAGCCTCCTCCTCCACCGCGGTGCGTATGCAGTTTCTTCCACGGGATATCAAACTCACTTCAGTGGTATGTTTATTGATCTGGGAGAACCATTGTGATCCCTTTGTCATCGTCTCTACTATTGTGCACTCCAAGCTGTCTTGATATTGATCTTGGGGTTTAACCACGTTTGGAACCCACCATAAAAAATCTAACGCTACCACAAGGGTCCTTCGATGAAGAATGTAGGGAGAGAGAGAGAGAGGGATCACAAAGAATACCCAAAACAATGAATGCCAACCTTTTTCATTTGGCTTTTGTTCATCTCATTAGAAAAAAGAATACATTTAAACAATCATTAAGACATAATCCCCTTTATTTAATCCCTGCATGAAAATTCCCATCCTGCACGAATGACCAATCCACGGGTCAACTTGTTAGTGAGTTGATCCATATTTGTTGTTTAGGAAATAAGAAAAGGGGATTAATTCAATCATACAAAAATAATAAAACCCTTACCATGAGGACTAAATCAGTCGTTGGTGAAGAACAGAGTTCCACCACCTTCGTTTGTTGATCCTCAATCCTCAGTCATTGATCTATGATTCGTGATCCTTGATTTGTCTGCGTTCATCACCCCTTTTCATTTGTCACTAAGAGGCTTCACCAATGCATTTTATTTTCCATAGCTTCTAGTGAATTTCTCCAGGATTTTAAATCTGATCCCATATCCCTGTTAAGCTGTTAAATGAAGAAATAAGATTTAGTGTCACTATTTCACTGTGTTTCAGTGTCAACACACTGTTTCATTTATGAAATCAAACAACTACTTTTTCACACCAAAGCCTATGATAAAGTGGAATGGAAGTTCCTTAGAGCTGTGATGCTGAGAATGGGCTTCTGCACTAAATGGATAGAAATTGTCATGCACTACATCTCGACCATCTCTTTCAGAATCAAGGTCAATGGGGAGCTCACCAGAAGATTCACCCCAACCCGAGGCCTGTTCCAGGGAGACCCTCTCTCCCCTTTTCTCTTCATTTTGGTGGCTGATGTTTTCTCTAAACTTATTTCTAGGGATACATCCTCTAAGTCTATTCATGGTGAAAAGGTATTCTGTGAGATCCCACAAGTGTCACATCTCTTCTTCGCTGACGACTACCTCCTTTTCTCCAAATCCACTGTTAATGAATGCCGGGTGATCAGCCAATCGATCCAGCAATATGAGCGAGCATCTAGACAGTCTGTTAACCATGGAAAATCAGAAATATCATTCAGCGCAGGGGTGCCCTCTTCCAAGAGAGCTGAGATTTGTGCATCTGCAGGCATCCATTTCTTTGATAAACACCAGAAGTATCTCAGACTCCCTACAGTGATTGTCCGGTCCAAAAAAGAAATCTTTGCAGCTCTGGCGGACATGATTGAGAAAAAAATTCAAGACTGGACCTCAAAAAGAATCTCCAAAGCTGGAAAAGGAACCCTCATTAAAGCTGTCATTCAGTCTATCCCCAACTACTTTATGTTGATGTTTAAGCTCCCGGCGGCCATCATCAACTTGATCCATTCACTTACTGCCAACTTCTGGTGGGGGAAAAATGATGGCAGGAATCGACCCTACTGGTTGGCATGGGAGAAACTCTACAAACCCAAGTCAGAGGGAGGGATGGGATTCTAGAATCTTCTTCTATTCAATGATGAACTGTTGGACAAGCAAGGATGGCGCCTTCTTAACCGTCCATCATCTTTATGTGCGCAGGTACTCCGTGCCAAGTAATTTCCCCACACGGACTTCCGAGGCTCCTTTCTTGGCCCCCGCCCTAGCTTCCTCTGGAGAAGTATTTGGGGGGCCCAAAATCTCATGGAAAAAGGACTGGGCTAGAGGATTGGAAATGGATCATCCGTCAACATCTGGACCAATACCTGGATTTTCGATAAGGATGGTGTGCGGGCCACATCCCCCCGCTCAACCAGGTCTTGAAGTCACCACTGTCAACTGCCTCTTTTCAGAACAGGGCCCGGGATGGTGTGTTGAAAAGATATAGGAATGGTTTAATGAAAGAGACCAAAGAATTATTCTGAGCATCCCCTGGGTCCCCGATGCTGGAACCGACCATCTTTTTTGGACCAATGATTCTTCAGGCGAGTTCACGGTGAGATCTGGGTACAGACTAGCTCTTGGAATTCACTCTCATAACTGAGATGAGGGACCATGTAAAGTGCTTTGGAAGCTCAACATCCCCCCAAAAATTTACTAGTTTTGGTGGCAGGTGTGCACAGGCACCCTCCCTACCATGAGCCTCCTTGTTTACCGACATATGGACAGTGCTTAATCCTGCCCTTTTTGCCCGAATATTCCTGAAACCCCTTGACACGCCATCTTTCACTGCCCGGGAGCCAAGGAAATTTGGAATAAATGGGACTCAGCTTCAGATGCTTCACTGGACATTGCCTTTGACCTCCCTGATCTTCTAATGCGTTGGGGTTCTTCTCTTTCATCATCTGATTCAAGCTCCCATTGCACCTTGGCCTGGATCATTTGGGTTCGGTGTAACGATTCGGTTTTCCAACATGTTCATCAGCATCCCGATTTCTGGATTGAACGAGCCACTTCATGGATTGAGGGATGGAAGGACCGTAAAGGACACTTTATTCCAGGAATTTCCCCCTCCTTTTCCCCTCACTGGACCCCCCAAAGGAAGGGAGTCTTAAGATTAAAGTGTACGCTTCTCTCCCCAAGTATGGGCCTATTTCTCTCAGCCTCCTGGATCGAAATCATCGGGGGCAGATCATTGCACCAAAATATGAACCACATCATGCATTCTGGGAACTTGCAGTTGCTAAGGCCTATGCCATTCTGGCAGGAATGATGCTCACTGTGGAACGTGGATGGGTTGATATCATCATCGAGTCTGACTACCTTTCAGTTATTAATTCTATTAACCACGATGACGCCGGACTCCAAGCCTTTGGATTTATCGTCATAAGAATCCTCTCGCTGCACCAAGGCTTCTCTTGCTGCACCTTCTCCTTTACCAAAAGGGAAGGAAACAATGTGGCCCATCAGCTGGCGGCCTCAGGCCCCTTCGATGTCAACCAACTATGGCTGGACAATTTCCCTTCTTGGCTCTGCTTATGTATGACTGCTGGTATTCTCCATTAATATAGTCATTCTTTCCTAAAAAAACTACTTTTTCATGGTATCTCAGTCTCACTGCTTTGCTGCAAAACTTTAATAGAAATAAAATAAAAATTTTCCAATGTTTATTTTATTATCTTTTAAAACATCATAAATTAACTTTTACCCTCGACCTTCACTAGTCGAGGTTAGGCCATGCCTAAGGAAATAAACCCCTCACGAGATCAATGGTACTATCGGATTTCCAATTCGAGTTACCATTTATGAGTTATAGGACTTGAACATAAAATAATTTTATTTAATCATTCTATTTATAGTCACGTCCCAAAAATTACTTTCCACAGTTGACCCACACTGACCAATGTTTGGCTCTTCCTAAAGAAGGAACCCCATTATAAACTCAACGATGGTCTTATATATTCAATCTGAGTCACCATTCATGAGTTATAAGGATTTGAAAAATAAAATAATTTTCTTTAATTATTTTATTTACGATTATTCCATTTTTAGGTTTTCTTACTGGAAGCCCGCGCCGACTAATGTTAAGTCATGCCTAGGGTAAAACCACCATCCTAAAGACAATGGTTACCTAGGATTCCTAATCTGAGAATGCATTTTAGAGTTATTCCACTTTTTTAGTAATACCACTCATGCATGCAATTTATAATCTTAAATTTTTTTGATGGGAAATTCTAGGAACACCGGGTCTCATAATTGCACGCCGTCTCAGTGCCTGGTCTCAGAAATTTTCCAAAAATTTTCTAAAAACAAAATAGGGAAAATATGAGTCATTAAATTCTACCCACATTATTGATTTATGTCCCCAATATACAAATCAATGGATTCCCAAACTGATGAGGGTACGATCATGAACCTAAGAATCCCACTCCCACATTCCCTCCTAGTGATTCATGTGCCACCACTTAACATTCACTATAAGAATCAATTGCCCATGGAGGTTAATCTCCTGTTGATCGTCGATCTCCACAAGAAACTCTACAAAAATAGCCTCATCGTCAATATCCATCTCACCCCAATCAATGATGTGTGATGGGTCATGTACATATATACTCAAATGGAATACGTGGAAGTTGTTGTGTACCCAATCTAACTGCGGAGGTAGAGCTAAGAGGTATGGCACCTTGACCACTCTATAAAGTATAAAAAAAGGTCTGATGATCCGTGGAGATAACTTGTCACCCTAGCAAAATCTCTGTATCCCACATTGAGGAGAGGACCAAAGGAACACATGGTCTTCCTTTTCTAACTCCACAAGTCTCTGTCGCCTATAAAAATAAGACTTATGATGGCTCTGTGAAGTCTTCATCTACTCCTGGATCACCTACACCATCTCTGTAGTATCCTATGTCAACTCCGAGACCATGAGCGCTGACTCTATGAGACTATCGTCGATAAAAATCCATGTAATCGAACTATCTTCTGCACGTAGAGGTGTACCAAGATCTCTATGGGACATTATTCCCAAAAAAATAACAAGTGAATGACATGGTGAGTTGGTCAAAGATCACCGATATGGTACCATTCCCCCTGGATGTACGTGATAAACCCATCACAATGTCCATTTATATACTTTATCTCTCCCTTCTTAGCACCCTAAGGAAGAAAAGAGAAACCCCCTTCCAAGAACAGGGTCTCGCCACGGTGTGTTGACAAACCAGGAAACTGATTAAACAAGAGCTCAACTTTTATATCCATAGTTAAGCCCAAATTCAACCTATTTTGTCATCACTAGTGTCTTCCTTAACTCCCAAAAGAATATCCCGATGCATCTCGTCACTCTAAGCATCCACTGATACTACTGTGCATCCTCTGAAAGGAACGATGTTCCCCCCACCTATCGAATATCCATCAGAAGTATTCCCTGTGGAAAATTGAGAACTTAAAAACTCACAGTCAGTATCATTGAGTTGTGCCTCCCTGACTCACTTTAAGATTTTAGGGGTGACAACCACTGATTGGAGGCAAGCTGGATGATCTATATCCAGGAAGGATAGCTGTAACGAGTCCAAATTCTCCTTTTCCTCATTCGGTAGTGACAGACTAAATATCCTACTAATAGCATCTACTACCACATTAACCTTACTAGGAGTATAGAATATTGAGAATTCATAGTCCTCAAAGAACTCCAACCATCGTCTTGGTCTCAAGTTCAAATCCTTCTAAGAGAAGATATACTTGGTACTATTGTGGATAGAGTAGACAATAAACCATTCAACCAAAAGTTTTTGTTTACACATCTTCAATACAAAGACTACCTCTTCCAACTTAAGGTCATGGGTTGCATAGTTCTGCTCATGTGGTCTCAACTATTGAGAACCATCTCACTCCCTTTAGCTGATCAAATTGATCATAGATCCTTAGTAGAAGATACATATTATTTATGGTCACCTGATTCAGGTGCCAAAAGTCCACACATAACCTAAAGATTCCATCATCCATATTGGAAAATAATACTGAGGATTCCCATGGTGAAACACTAGGTCCCAAGAAGCCATTCCATTGCAAGTCCTCCAACAGTACCCTCAATTCATGGAGCTCTACATGATCCATCTGTAAGAACCCTATTCTTCCTTTGAGGTAGGGATATTTCCTTTTTAGTTTTTACTTATTAAAATGGGGGAAAATAGGTCAAGGGGTCAATGAAGGCCTGTTAGATGACATGACTGGGGACTACACGTCATGTACTTTTATGTACACACCATGTATGGAGGGATACATGCCATGTAATCCCAGTACACATATGTGTAGTGGTATGGCCATGAATTTTATAGACACAACATGTAGTCTCAAGTGAAATCCATGTATTTTTTTTATTAAGTCGGGCAGTAGCATCATTTTTCCAGACAGACAGAAATTAACCCCCCTTCGATGAGCAGCATGCCTAGGAAATCCAAATGAAAATTTGCCTCCCGTTTCATCATTCGATGCCTGATTCGAACACTGTTGGATCTTTTGAAATCCCCTTGGTGAGTGTTCGATTCCTTTTGAGCCTTTATTCATGATTTTATCTCTATATTGAGTTATCAAAGGTTGAGAATTTTTTCTTTTTTTGTAGATCTACTCAGTTCTACATCAAATCAAAGCCTGGAATTGGAGAAAGAGAGTCATACCACTACGAGGTAGGTGGTATCATGCCTTTTGCTAGTTTTCCAGTTGATTATATGTGCTGGAGTGCCACATGGCCATTTTTGGGCATCACCTAAATTAAATATTGACTTATTTTGTTACCTAATGTTGATTAGGTAATTGATTAAATGATTATAAGGCATGTTTGAGATTGTTAGTCTAGATTGAGGGCCACCTTGTGGGTACATTTTCCCTTGGATGACCAATGTTTAGCCATTTAGACTAGGATGCCTATGGGCATGCCTTTGATTCCCCTTTATGGGCTGTTTAAAATGGAATTGGTTCATTGAATGTTTTTCCCACGCGAGATAGTAAATGGTTATTCCTTGTGATAGTTTAATTAACATGTTAGGCTTGTGATCTGAGTTACACATGTGAGTTATTATGTTGTTAACCATGTAATAGTGTATGGTAAATGTGTTGTTATCATAATAAAATTATTATACATCGGGCTTGGCCCTAGTACATGCTAAAATTCTTATATACCGAGTTTTGACCCTAGCACATGCTGAAATGATTATATACTGGGTGTCAACCCTGATTGACTGCTAAAATGCTTATATAGCTGGTTTTGATCCAGTTTGGTGTTATGTTATACCATGGTTATACGGTTTGGGTTAAACACACAAAGGGTGATAATTGAATTCCACTTTATGATGTTAGGACTAGACTCAATTGTAAATTGTAAATTGAATAATGAAATGAAATGACTAATGATTTTTCTTCCAAGAAACAGCACAAGCTAGGATTTGTTCTTCACACATACTTGATTGCATTGTCTTATGAGACATATTTTGTGGTTACTTTTGAGTATCTACTATTTAATACTTTTACTATTGTACACTTCCTGTTATATATATATATATATATTTACTGATAGATAAAAATAGATCTTTGGTGGTTTCCTACTTGGATTTAGTCTCACACCTTATTTGGTTCATTATTTTGGGCCCAAACAAATTATATGATTATAGGTGTTGATTAGGGAAAGCACCCTTCTACTAGTAATTGATTTTCTATTTAAGAGTAGGAGAGCATGGGGCTGAGCCAAGGATTGCAATGATTCTTATTTTCATTTATTCTTTTGTGTTTTTGGAACATATATTGTCAATTTCTATAGCATACCATTTTTTGGCTGTTTTCTTAGAATATAACATGCTGCATAATCATTTGTGTGGAATGATGTTTGGTTTCTTATCAGTATTCCACTGTTAATTTTAGTTGAATGTTGTTTACTGCTTCCACTATTTTATTATTATTTATTCCTCTATGTTACACTCTTCCAATGAGGGAATAGTTTCCCCACTATCACACCCTAGGCCCTCACTGCTAGTCGGCAGCCACTGAAATTTGGGGAAATGCGCTTGAGACCATGTGTCTAACCTGGTACAAAGCACCAGTTGAGTGGCATCCAGATCCAAGATGTTACAATTTGGTATCAGAGTTGAGTTTTTATTTTTTGGTTTTCATTATTGTTTTTTGACAATAAAAAAATATGGAAATTCAAGGTATTTGGTACTAAGATGTTCTCGGGAGTAGCTACACCGTGTACAGGGTAAATCCAAATTACCTCAAATTAAATTGTAATTTTTGGATTTTGAGATATTATAGTTTATTTTATTTCACCATTGGGTGACATAATTATTTTGTGCTATTATTATTGATGTCATTATGGTTCAATTTTGTTGCAATCTGATGAGATGAGGGTATTACATACCATAAATCATATAGGCACTTGTTAGAAGTCACATGACATGCATTATTTTCATGCCATTTAAAGAGAATTACTGATTACAATTGTTGTGATAGATGTTGTTCGAGATATCCATGATGTTGTGATAGGTACCATGATAGATATGACTATTGTTGTGATAGGTGTATTGGTACATACTATGGTTGAATTGGATGGACGCCAAACATTGGTCCCTAAGGTGTATGGGACCTCTTGGATCAGAATATGGTGGACAATGTTTCAGCCATGGGATATAGATTGTGTAGTTATGTGCTATATGTGATGCCAAAATTTGATTCGTGGGGAGTATGGGCCTAAATGAGTCAAAATTTGGCACACATTTGCTTTAATTTTCAAAAATAGGGGTTCTGTGGATGTTTTAGAGGCTAACTGTATGAAAACCCAGACAACACAACATGCAGGTTCATGAACACACACCATGTGTTCTTCTGTTCGGGGGGAAATGAACTTTGTTAAGTACATGGAATGTACTCTATGTACACATCATGTGGTAGAATCCTATGTGTCCAACCATCTGAGAAAGAACACTAGATGTTGGGTTTTGAGCAAAACACATCGTGTACATTGGGTACACCCCGTGTAGTTTTACGTAGGCATAACCCATGTGAGTCTGGTTGTGTAGAAGTACCTAGATAGAAGGGGAATTTTGAGTATATTCCATGTGTCAATCTAACATGCCGTGTACCCATGGTCCTATTTTTTCTTATAAATAGACCCTTGGGGCCTTTATTTGTGTGGACGAATTTCCTGAAAGCCTAATTACTGCTCTGGTCACCCTAGTGCTTTTCCCAAGTCTTCCAAAACCTTAAAGGTAGTTGTTTTTCACCTAGAGTAGGGGAATTAAAGGAGTATCATAGTAATTAATTCCCTTTAGTGTTTGAAATCCATAACACTTGTGCACCTAAAGCACCCAACCCCCCTGAATCAGAAACACTTGCACTCCACCCATTCCACTCAAAGGAATTTGAGTGCCCCACTTCCGGGAATACCTGTGAATACTCTTGAAGGCTTGAGTCCAGTCTTTCCCAAGTATTAACATCTAGGTTGTTCATCACTTAAGTGAACATCAGGTCACCCAATCCTACTTGTGTGCCCATACCTACATGCCAAATACTTACTTGGGCTCCCTTCTTTGATTCATATAATCCCTTCAGTCTATAATAATTTCATCAAGCCTTCTTCAAAAACATTCATGGAAAGTATTCTTCTCCATTGGCTCCCTTTTCTGAAAGGGATGATGTTGAAATCTCCACAAAAACCTCCTGAATTATCAAACCTTTGTAAAAGTCACATTAGTGTGTCTCCTATTTGGGTTTCTATATTAGTAGTCAGAGGTTTCACACACATGTTTTTCAATGGGGTTAGGATTCATGGAGTGTCTGTCGGTTTGTATATCCATAGTCACATGGAAATTTATCCTAGTAATAGTGTTGGGAAGTTCCTGGTTTGAAGGATTAGGGTTTGGGTTCTATCCTCACCTTCTTATCTCTAAAACTCAGAACCCTGAGTCTCTGGTAGGGAAGGTATGGTTCACAATTTCTTTTCCATTCAAGCAAATGAGAATTCTCACTCACCTACCAGGACCAATTTTAGGGCATCCATCCTGATGTAAGCCCCTAACCTTTCAAGTAGAAGGTTTCAGTCTTTATCCTCTATACTTCCTTCACCTTCACTCCTTACTTACATTGGACCCTTGTACAATGTAAAGAGAATAGAGGGAAGGCTCGTCACCTCGCCCTCTTCCCCAATCACCTTAGCCTCATCCACCCTCACCACCGTAGGTGCATCCTCTTACACCATTATAGGAGGAAAAGTTTGGGTGCCTTTATTTAATCTTTCACATCCTCTTGTTTCTCACACTGAACATGACACACGTGGGCTTAGAGATTTGTGATGATCACAACATCCGCACAACCGAAACATATCATGAACTATGAGAACTTTGATTCTTACCATATTTGGGATATGTAATAAGCCTTCATCCGGACCCGAGCTCACTGGATATCCTCTTTAAGAATCCAAACTCAATTCCCTTAATCTGGGCATCCTACTTAGGATTAAATCCTGAATTAATCCCCCAAATCACCATGGCATCCTTTTTAGGAAGTAATCCCAAAATCATCTCTCTAAAAGGACTATAATTTCCAATGAGACTCCTTGAACTATGAGAACTTTTATTCCCACCATAATTAGGATATGTTGGAAGCCTTCATCAGGGCCTAAGCTCACTAGATATCCTCTTCAGAAATATAACCTCAATTCCCTTAATTCAAGCATCCTTCTTAGGAGTAAGCCCCAAATTAAGACCCCAAATCACCAAGGCATCATTTTCAGAAAGTAAGCCCAAACTCATCTCTCTAAAAGGACTATACTCTCCTATGAGACTCATAAAACTATGCGGTCTTTGATTCCAATCCAAATGGGATATGTAGGAAGCCTCTTTAAGATTCAAACCCAACACTTCAAATCAACCTTGTTCTTCCTGGGCCATATTACTAACAGGGTATAATCTTACTTATAAACCCATATTCTTTCCAAGTTTCTTGGGCTTCTTAGCCATAAGTCCCACACCAAATCTTGAATAAGAATATTTTTCTTATATGTACTTACCACATGAAATTAAACTATACATCTAAGTCCTTATCACATGAAATTAAAATGTATGAAGTGTTCCATTAAGTGTCATCAAACTACAAGGGTTATGATTCCTTTCAAAAGGATACATATGTAGCCCATTTATGGGTACGATCCCAACATCCAAACAAACCTTCATCTACTTAGATGATAATAAATTATAGAGTACCCCATAGAGTGTCTTAAAAAATAGTATCATCATAACAATGGTTAAAAGAATCTCTAAATATTATATGAGAGGATACCATTGATGGAGAACCTCAAATACATATGGATGTCTCCAGTAATGAAGAACCTAAAATACATATGAATGATTATAAAATTCACACATTATAATAATTGATTTCTAATTCAAAGAGAAACCTTTATTATACTTGGTGAATTAATAAGTATTCATGAAAATATCTCACATTTATAAGAGAGTTCTAGAATAGACAATAATTCCCCCCAAAAGGGTGTGATGAGTCCAAACTCCCATCCTCTTGACCAATGCATGCTATTAAGTATCATAAGTTCAAACTCAATGAATGCATGCCTTTGGAAAGAAGGTCACTTTTGGATAAATAAATACTAGATGTTTTCAATTCCATAAATAAATCCAATGGAATCCTCCTGGAATCAGTGATTCTTAACCAGAACACATATTCCAAGGAACTACGAAACAAGGTTCTACATGTCATGTACCCAACTTTTGTGAACTTTTGAGGCTTTTATTCTCTTTTTTAGTTCTTGTGCTCTTGAACTATGTACCTTGAAGACTAAGATTATACTGAGGTGTATGTGTTGGACTTTACATATTAATTCCACCATGATGACCTCCAGTAGTTTTCCATGAGTGTGATGATGAGAATACCCTAGAGGTGGTAGGACATGGGTTACCAGTGGATATGGCAACCCTGCTCTTTATTACACACTTAAACATGATTTATTATAAAAACAATTCACTAGATACAACATGGAAGATCAAGAGGTCTAGTGTCTTTGGGGCTTAGGAACATTACATAACAACTTAAAACATAAAACACAACATCTTTATTGAAAACTTTCTTTACATGACCACTACATTCCCTCGTACTTAGCATTGCATGGGATAACCCGTGGATATGCATAAAAAAAGGGTGATCTATAAAGACCATTAAGGTAATAAACATGGAATAACATTAGGAATACAATACATGTTAGAAAATAGGAATATAAATGGAGCACAAGTGAAACATGAACATAAAGGCATGATAAAGCATGATAATCATAACATGGAAATGTGGCAACAACACTTAACATGGAATTAGCATGAGCCAAGGCTCTTTGCATATGGAGAATGAGTAAACCCTCATTGCACATGAAGCACGAGTAAAACCTCATTTCACTTTAATTATCATGAGTCAACGCCCATTTCACATGACGTATCATGATACTATACTTTACCCAATGCATTAAAGTGCTATCAGGGTGCACCCTTCTGAAACATTTCATTTCATGCATAAGTGTGCCACATAGAACATAGAATCAATCAAAAATCATAAGTTATTCCATGATTAAGTAATGTAGAATGAAAGTACCATTTAATATGTATATGTGCATAAAGGTGAATACCCTTGATAGATACATGGGTATGGTATTCACTACACAATGATCTTGGCTTGGAAAAACGTGGTGCAATTTCAGCAGCATAACAACGTGACATAAGAATTCATAAAAATGGTTGATGAGAGATAAAGGGGTGTATCATCATATTTAAATGAAATGGATAGTAAGGGTTTCATATAGATACATTTACCAATTTTTTTAATGAAATTTAGATTTATGATACAAAAGAATTACTTGAGTGTAAATTAGAAGAGAGAAATTCCTTACGAAATTTCGGCATGGTAATGGGTATACGCGGAAGGAATCGATGAGAGAGAAAGGGGTATCTCATAATTAAAACATAAAAAGGACAGTATAGGTGAGGTGAAAAATCCTAACCCAACATTTATAATTGAAAATTAAAGGGCATAACAATATTAAGAAACTTGGATAAAAAGAGAAAGGAAGGAATCTCTTACTTGGAAGTACGATCCCAAAAGCTTGGGAGAGGCTTGAGAGAGGCTTCTTGGGAGCTTGGGGTACCTTGGGAGGATTCTATAGAGATGAGGGCAGGGTTTGGTAGATCTAAAAAGGCTTTGAGTGAATAGGAAATGGGAGATTGGGTGGGTTTATATAGGAAAGTAGAGGGAATTTTTTATTATTTAGGTTTGAGACACCTCACATTAAACTAATAAAAAACACATACTAGACCATGGTTTTTGACCACATTTTTTGAAAAAGGGGAGTGGAAAACAATATTTTATAAGGCTAGTGGCTGAAAGTCTTAAAATAATAGGGTTTATTATGTGAAGGTGAGTCACACTCTCAAGGAAAACAATTTAAAAAGACAAAATGTTTTGTAAGTCTTGGAGGGTACACTAAAGCTTTGTAAAATAAATAAAACAAACCAAAAATCACATTATTTTAATGTTAAAACATATATTATCCGAAAATAATGTTTATAGTATTTTATTACATCATTATTGGGTCATTATGATGTCATAAAACACATTATATATTTAAGTGGTATTTAATTTTTACCCAAAAATTCATCTGTCTCAGAAAATTATGAAAAATTCAGCGTTGGATAATTTCGACGTCTTGATTCAAAAAATAATATTAATTTTATCTAAATAAATTTATAAATATGTGAATTTTTACTTTTAAAATAAAAACCGACATTTATCGAAAATTCATGGGTTTTGAAAAAAACATCTTTCATAACTTAATAAAAATTACAATTGCATTCATAAAATTATATTATAATTTATATTTAATAAACAGTAATTTAGTAATAATAATAATATTTTATTAACATATTATTTAATTCAAGTATCAATTAATTCATCAAAATATATTTCTTAGTTGAATATTAACTAAAACACTATTTGTGCTTTCAAAACTATTTACAAAGTAACAATAATAAAAAGAATATATATTCTCTATACAAGAATAATGTACATAATCGTAGTACTAGGGTCTTGTTACATAACCCCTTGAAACACCCACATAAGACCTAAGGGTAAGCTAAGTGATGGTGACAGTGGGGTGGCTCAGATAACATTGCTCGAGTGGTAATCTCTATCAAATTCTATTTCTCTCGTAGGTGGTTACGCTTGAGCTTTACATATTCAAGATCGACTTGGGATTGGTAAAGAGAAAAGCCCAATGATGCCACCTCCTTTCCGAACTCTAACAAATGGGCTTCGTATGGGGAAAATCTACTAGATGAGGCCATCACTTCCTTTTTCTGAGTAAATTGGATTTGTTAAAGCCCTATATTTATACTAATAATGTGATCACTATTAAACAACTATATTAGAAACAATCACAATTCTTAATGGTATTTTAAAATCCAAAACATAGAACCAAATAAGTTCATACATTTTATATAACCATAAGAAGAAATTTTAATATACCAAGAGGAATTTTCATTAATGAATTTTTGGGTCGTTATAATATTCCCCCCTTAAGAAATTTCATCCTCATAATTTCCTTTTCCCATACTAAAACAAATGTGGGTAACTATGATTCATCACTTCCTACAATTCCCATGTCACTTCTTCAAACTTGTGGTTTTTCCATAACACCTTGATGAGGGGAATTGTTTTATTTAGTAGAACTTTTTCTCTATGATCTAAGAACTTCACTGGTTGATTCTTATAAAGAAGATCATCCTCTAGCTGTACTACCTCTAAAGAGAGTACATGTGAAGGGTTTGGTATGTACTTTCTTAAGAGGGATACATGAAAGACATCATGTACTTTGGCTATGGTAGTTAGAAGTGCTAGTCAATAGGCCATGGCCCCGACATGATCAAGAATATCCAAGGGGCCGATGTACCTAGGACTTAACTTCCCCTTCTTTCCAAACCTCATGAACTTCTTCCATGGAGATATACATAGAAATACCATGTCTCCAACTTTAAATTCAAGGTCTCGTCGATGGTTATCTACATAACTCTTCTGTCAACTCTAGGATTCCTTGATATGCTGCTGAATGGTTTTCACCTTCTCCACCATTTCTTCGACCATTTCTGGTCCTAACAACTTATTCTCACCAAATTCATCCCAACATGCCGGTGTTTTTCACCTCTTTCCATATAGGGATTCATAAGGTGCCATTCGTATTCTCGAGTGCAAATAGTTATTATAAGAGAATTCAACCAGAGGAAGATTTTGATCCCAACCTCCTTTAAATTACATTAAACATGATCTTAACATATCTTCTAGTTCCTGAATAGTTCGATCATATTGGTCATCAGTTTGAGGATGATAGGCTGTACTGAAGTTCAGTTCAGTATCCAGAGCATGTTGAAGAATCTTCCAAAACTTAGAGGCGAATCTTGTATTTTGATTGGATACAATAGATAGTGGTAATCCATTCAGCCTTACCACTTATCTGATGTATATCTGTGTCAGTTGATCCAATGAGAAATCCTCCTAAATTGCAATGAAGTGCACAGAATTTGTAAGATGATATACAAAAACCTAGATTTCATTGTTCCCTTTGGATGTCTTTGGAAGTCCGGTGAAAAAGTCCATGGTGATGTTCTCCCATTTCCATGATGGTATGGGCAATGGATGCATCATCCCCTTAGAGTTCTACCTCTTTTCCTTCACTTTATTACACACTAGGCACTTTGATGCATAATCAGTGATCTCCTTCTTCATATTATCCCACCAATAATTCTCTCAGAGATCTCGATACATCTTTGTGTTTCCTAGGTGAATAGAGAAATTTGAACTATGTGCATCATCCAAAAGTTCCTTCTTCA
The DNA here is from genome assembly GCA_963277665.1 of Viscum album. Taxonomy (NCBI): domain Eukaryota; kingdom Viridiplantae; phylum Streptophyta; class Magnoliopsida; order Santalales; family Viscaceae; genus Viscum; species Viscum album. Next base: position 1,949,927,825 of record OY728161.1, on the reverse strand, counting down.
GATCCAGACTTGATGGAACAAATAGTTTTTTCCCAAATCTCATAATTCCTTGTTCATTAACATTGAACTCCGAGGACTTCCCTTTTCTGATAGCTTCCACTTTCTTCCGAATTCCCACATTATCCTTTTGAGTATCCTTTAACCTTTCCAAAAGAGATGGTTGAGCAATCATTTGTGAAAGTATTGATGATGTTCCCTTATTTATGATTACCATGTCCATATTCATCAAATCTAAGAAGATTTGATCCTTCTCAATTCTCATCAATGATAGGAATCACAGGGTCCTTTCTACTTAGAGAATTCGCCACCTTGTTCGCTTTCCCAGGGTGGTAATGGATTGAGCAATCATAGTCTTTGATCAACTCTAACCATTTTCATCGGTGCATGGTCAACTCTTTTTGTGTGAATATATACTTTAGGATTTTGTGGTCCGTATATATTTCACACTTCTCCCCAAAGAGATAATGCCACCAAATTTTTAAAGTTAAGATCACCGCAACCAACTCTAGATCATGTGTTGGATAATTCTGCTCATGAACATTCAATTTCCTTAAATCATAGGCAATGACTTTGTAATTTTGCATCAAAATACAGGCCAATACCTTATTTGAAGCATCATTTAATACCATAAGAATTTCTCCACCTTTGGGTAATATGAGAACGAGCATAGTGATAAGCATTCTTTTCAACTTCTTGAATCTCTATTTGCATTCATCACTCCAAGAAAACTTTACTCCCTTCTGAGTTAGCTTGGTAAGAGGGTTGGACAATCATGAGAAGTTCTCACAAATCGTCGATAATATCCAGCTAACCCCAAGAATCTATGGATATCTGTTACCGATGTTGGCCTTGGCCATCCCTCTATTATAGTTTTATTGGAGGGATCCACAAATATCATATTATTTGTGATGATATGGCCCAAGAATGAGACCTCCTTCAACCAGAACTCACACTTGCTGTACTTTTCATAGAGCTTCTCCTTTCGCAAGGTCTCGAGTACAATTATTATATGCTTATCATGATCCTCCTTGGTTTTGGAGTATATTATAATATCATATATAAAGACTACCACAAATTTGTCAAGGTAATATATAAAGACTCTATTCATCAAGTCTATGAATATTTCTGGAGTATTAGTGAGTCCGAAAGGAATTACTATGAATTCATAGTGCCTGTATCTTGTATGAAAAGAAGTCTTGTGGATATCTTCCTTGTAGAAGTATTGTTCTCCACACAGTTGATCGAACAAGTCATCAATTTTTGGGAGAGGATACTTGTTCTTTATCTTGATTTTGTTAAGTTCATAATAATTGATGCATAGGTACATTTACCCATCCTTATTCTTGATGAAGATGACTAGTGCACCCCATGGCGAAGCACTTGGGCACATAAACCCTTTATCCGGATTCTCCTATAGTTGTTTCTTCATATCCTCAAGATCCAAAACAACCATACTATATAGAGTTTTTGATATTGGAAAATCCCCAGGTATAAGGTCAATTGAGAATTCAACATCTCTTCTAGGAGGAAGACCAGTCAATTCCTTAGGAAACACTTCAGTGAATTACCTCATAATAGGAATGTCTTCAAGGATAGTTTCCTCTTTAGAATCAATAATCTAAGCTAGATACGCATTCTCATAGGGAAGTAATATCCATAATTGAGATGATGAAGCTAAATAAGATTCATATTCCTCCTTGCACTTGTACAGAATTGGGGGTTGATTCTCCACATGAAGAGTGATTTCCCTCTTACGGAAATTTAGGTTGGCTCTATATAGGGAAATCCAATCCATGCCATGAATTTCATCAAATTCCACTAGAGGGAGTATAATGAGGTTCGCTGGGAAGTTCAATACATCGATTATGATAGGGGAGGAGTTATATTCAAGGGATGTAATGATTTCCCCATTTTCTGTACTCATTGAAATCTTTAATTACATGATTTGTGGTGGTTTTGGGATTGTTCTACTAAAAATTCAGGATATAAAAGAATGAGGAGAACCTAAATCAAAAAGTATGTTCTCTATTCTTGAATGAATAATAAGACCACCTATCACCACTTCGTTGTCAGGGTTTACTTCAGCTGTAGTGATGGAAAAAACTTTCCCTTGCTGCCTTGGAGGTTGTTGGTTGCCTCTAAAAACCCTTGACTTAGGGAACTGATTTTCAAGGTGCCCTAGTTCTTTGTAGTTGAATAAATGAACAACGCGTTGAGAGTCGAATGGAGCATTCCTCTCCTCTATTTTAGCTGTGAGTTTTTCTTTTCGACAGTTAATGGCTAGGTTCCCTTCTCTTCCATAGCTAAAAAATTTCCTCGTTCCCTTCAGGAAATTTCTGGGGTGCTTCTTTCCACACCTTTGGAAAGTGGGGTGCTGTATATTCTTAGCACCATTGGATTTATCCATCAGACCGCGAGAATTGAATTCCACCTTATGCTTCTTATCCCCATGATACCCCTAAGGTTCTCTAGGGCTTTCCACATGCTAGGTTTCATCCCACCAAAGAAGCAGTCAACCTTCCATTCGGGGGTAACGATAAAGCTGGAAGCATATCCTACAAACCTTGTGAAGTTTTTCTCATATGCTCCAACAAATTCATTATCTTCTTTATTGAGGGCAAGGAAGTCCCTTTCCATCTTAAATCAGAGGGTGCGTAGAAAATATTTATCAAAAAAATATTCCAAAAATCCTTCCATTCATACACCTTGATCTCCTCCTCAGGATTCATATTTTTGATCAATTTCCACCATTGATCGGCTTCACCCTCCATATGATATGAAGCCAGAAGAACCTTATCTTGTTCATAAAATTGAAGGATGGATAAGATCTTTTCAATGGATTTGATCCATTGTTCGACAATTGAGGGATCAGATGATCCATTAAAAGTAGGAGGCCTTTGTCTCATTAAGCTTTCGATAGCGACTTGTTATTTCTTGGGGGGGGGGGGTGAACGTTCCTCTTGACCCATGTTTCTATTAAAATATTGAGTTAATTGAGAGAGTATCATGAAAAAGTTCATGATTCATGCTTCCATCAGATTGGGAATCTCATTAGCACAGTCATCACTGTGATCTTCACATTGGTTGTTAGCCTGAGTCCTCATATTACCAGCCACTGGATGGAATGAAAGGAAAGTTAGGGGTAACACATAAAGGGTAATCCAAGGACAAAAAAGATGACTTATAAATAGCTTTAATATCCTTAACTTATAAATCTATAGGTTTCAATCTATGTTATCCATGGTCTACTTTATAAAATATATTCTTAGGGGATTTTTTTATTCCCTTAATAATGGTTCTTAATAAGCCTGTGAATTTACCAATGAATATCCCCTAGGAGTGTCATATCCAAGAGTGCAGAAAGGCCCATTATCGTGTACCAAGATACCCCGAGTCAAGCCCCAAACTCCTTGTCGGGGTTTTCACCCCTAGGTACATCTGTGCCAGTGCCGCCTCTACCTGCTCGTATCCTGATAGGGATGTATTTTATTGATAAACCACTTACTAAATACCCACCAAAACTTAGGGATGTTTTTATTATACTTAGTCTTGTCTTTAATGCTTCACTAGGTTTTTCTAATCCTAATCCCAAAAATGACTAAACCTATCCTCTTATACCAACTATGACAACCCTGCTCTTTATTACACACTTAAATATAATTTATTACATAAACTCTTCACTTGATACAACATGGAAGATCAAGAGGTCTAGTGTATTTGGGGATTAAGAACATTAAATAACAACTTAAAACATGAAACAAAAGATCTTTATTGAAAAATTCCTTTATAATACCACTACATTCCCTCTTACTTATCATTGCATGGGATAACCTGAGGACATGCATAAGAAAAGGGTGAGCTATAAAGCCCATTAAGGGAATAAACATGGAATAACTTGAGGAATACAATACATGTTAGACATTAAGTATATAAATGGAGTATAAGAGTAACATGAACATAAAGGCATGATAAATCATGATAATCATAACATGGAAATGTGACAACAACACTTAACATGGAATTAGTATGAGCCAAGGATCGTTTCACATAGAGCATGAGTAAACCCTCATCGCACATGAAGCACGAGTAAACCCTCATTGGACTTGAATTTGAATGAGTCAACACCCATTTCACATGACATATCATGATACTATACTTTACCCAATGTATTGGAGTGCTATCAGGGCGCACCCTTCTTAAACATTTCATTTCATGCATAAGTGTGCCACATGAAACATAGAATCAATCAACATCATAAGTTATTACAATATTAAGTAATGTGTAATGAAAGTACCATTAAATATGTATATGTGCATAAAGTTTAATACCCTTTATAGAGACATGGGTATGGTATTCACTACACAATGATCTTGGATTAGAAAAACGTGGTGCAATTTCGGCAGCATAACGACGTGACATAAGAATTCATAAAAATGGTTGATGAGAGATAAAGTGGTGTCACATAATATTTATATAAAATGGATAGTAATGGGGTCATATAGATACATTTCCCAACAATTTTAATGGAATTTTGATTCATGATAAAAAATAATTACTTGAATGTAAATGATGAGAGAGAAATTCCTTACGGAATTTCGGTATGGTAATAGGTATACATGGAAGGCTTAGATGAGAGAGAAAGGGGTATATCATCATTCAAACATAAATAGGATAGTATAGGGGAGGTTCAAATTCATACCCCAACATTTATAATTTGAAATTAAAGGGAATAAAAATATCAAGAAACTTGGATAAAAAGAGAAAGGAATGAATCTCTTACTTGGAAGTGCAATACCAAAAGCTTGGGAGAGGCATGAGAGAGGCTTCTTGGGAGCTTGTGGCACCTTGGGAGGATTCTAGAGGGAGGAGTTTAGGGTTTTTTCGAACTCCAAAGGCTTTGAGTGAAGGGGAAGTGGGATCTTGGGTGAGTTTATACAGGAAAAGAGAGGGAATTCTTTATTATTTAGGTTTGGGACACCTCACATTAAACTAATCAAAACCAAAAACCAGCCCATGGTTTTTGACCATGGTTTTTTTAAAGGGGAGTGGAAAATAATATTTTATAAGGCCAATGGCCGAACTTCTTAAAATAATAGAGTTGTTTATGTGGAGGTGAGTCACACTCTCAAAGAAAACAATTTAAAAAGACAAAATGTTTTATAAGTCTCGGAGGGTCCACTAAAGCTTTGTAAAATAAATAAAACAAACCCAAAATCACATTATGTTAATGGTAAAACATATATTGGCTGAACATAATGTTTATAGTATTTTATTACATCACTATCGGGTCATTATGATGTCATAAAACACATTATATATTTAAATGGTATTTAATTTTTACCAAAAAATTCAATCATCTCAGAAAATTATGAAAAATTCACCATTGGATAATTTTGACATCATGATTACAAAAATATTATTCATTTTATCTAAATAATTTTCTAAATATGTGAATTTTTTTACTTTTAAAATAAAAACTGACATTTATAAAAAATTCATGGGTTTTGACAAAAACATCTTTCAAACCTTAATAAAAATTACAATTGCATTCATAAAATTATACGATAATTTATATGTAATAAAAATTAATTTAATAATAATAATAATATTTTGTTAAAATAATATTTTATTCAAAAACACATTAATTCATCAAAATAGATTTCTTAGTTGAATATTAACTAAAAAACTATTTGTGATTTAAAAACTTTTTACAAAGTAACAATAATAAAAAGAATGTATATTCTCTATACAAGAATAATGTACAGAATCGTAGTACTAGGGTCTTGTTACATAAACCCTTAAAAAACCCTCATAAGACTGAAGGGTAAGGTGTGTGATGGTGACAGACTTTTGGCGTGGCTCAGATAACATTGCTCGAGTGGTAATATCTATCAAATTCCACTTCTCTCATAGGTGGTTCTACTCGAGATTTATGTATTCAAGCCCAGATTGGGATTGGTCAAGAGCGAAGCCCAATGACGCCACCTCCTTTATAAGCTTCGACAAATGGGATTCTTATAGGGAAATTCTATTGTATGGGGCCATTGCTTATTTTTTCTAAGTAAATTGGATTTGTTAAAGCCCTATATTTATACTAATCATGTGATCACTGTTCAATGACTATATTAGCAACAATAAAAATTCCTAATGGTATTTTAAAATACAAAACATAGAACCAAATAAGTTAATATGTTTTACATAGCCATGAGAAGACATTTAAATAGACTAATTAAAATTTTCATTAATGAATTTTTGGGTCATTACAGTGGATCCTCCAGTCTTTCTAGCTGAGGCACCAGTGGTTTCTCCAGACGTAGGTCCTAATGCACAGTTCCGTGAAAATTTCGCATGCTTTATTCAGACTTTCCAGGGAGTTCCTCAACCTTCCACTTCTATGGATGAGTTGACTAGAGTGTTCCAGAAGCAACATCATCCCACATTTTATGGGTATGGTGGATCGAAGGCTACAAAGTCATGGATAAATGCCATGTTATCTATCTTTGATCATCTAGAGATTCCTCTTGAGTGGAGGGTCAATATCATGACTTATATGGTGTGTGATTCCACTAAGAGATGGTGGGATATGGTTACTTAGATGGTGAATCATTGATATATTCCTTGGGATGTCATCCAGAGAGTCTTATATGAATAATTATATCCTATAATGTTGAGGGATGACAAATCCTAGGAGTTTATGCCTCTGGATCAGGGCTCTCTATCAGTTATGGGTTTCTTAGCTCGTTTTACTAAGCTCTAGTGCTTTTCACCTATTTAGATGGGTGATGATCTTTCACAAGCTAAGAAATTCGAGGATGGTATCAGGTATTACATATGATCACAGGTGAATATTTTTTTTTCTAACTATTTTATCTGAAATAGTGAACTAGGAGTTGATTAACGAGTAGAATGAAAGGGAATCTAGAGGTGCGAGCTAGAGCAGTTCAACACTGAGATCTGGTACTGTATCAACAGGTAATAGAAGGGACCGTCTGGAGCTTACTCATAGTGAATCTATTAATTAGAACATTTCTTTAGGTATCTAGGTGAGGTGCTACTAGTACAGAATATTTGGTCACATGAATCCTTATTTACTGACTAACCTAGATGAATATCGATATTGTGTCAAGATGGGCCATCTACAATGCTTATGCAAGAAATTTCCACTGGCAGCTAGTGAGAGAGGATCTTCATGGAATCTACATTTCAGAGTAGGTCCATCAGCTTCTCACCAGTCGGGGAACTAAAATACGTCAGGCCACTTAGGCCGAGGTGGTGGTTATGGATGAGGTAGCCAAAATCCAAGTTTTTAGAGACATCATAGTGGATCAGCTCAGGGTATCCAGGCTGTGTCATAGGGCTGTGGTACTAGAAAATATTTTGCAATGCAACATACCTAGAAAGAGTAGGATCCTAGACCTTCTACAGTTATAGTTACTATTATAGTCACCTCTGTTTTAACTTTTGAACTTTTTGATATAGGGGTTTCACATAGTTTCATATATGTTCCTATTGTGAAGAGATTTGGGCTATGTGTTTTCACTTCTGATGACGTTATTAAACTAGTCACTCCGTTAGGGATTAGCATGAAAAGTGTGTGATAGTGCAAGGAGTGCCCCCTTAAGATTGGTGGTTGTCACTTCATTTGGGATCTCTATGTCTTAGAGATGACAGGCTTTAATGTCATCCTCAGAATGGATTAGCTAGTATCCTTTCAGGACTTTGTTGATTGGTAATGCCACAAGGTGAGTTTTATGTCACTATAGGGTAGATTGTTTCTACACAAGGGTAAATGGGATGTCCAGGCGAGATGAGCTAGACCCGAGCATTGTGGGTTGAGTGAGATGACAACACAAATTTCCAGTTTATATCTGGATGACTTGGGTACACTTCAGATGGATTTTCCTCCACTTGTCGATCGTTTTAGCGTCTTACCAGATTACTTTTATAGATTAAATCCAGTAAGATAGGTATATTTCTATATCAAGATAATACCAGGATCTACACTGGTATCCATTCCTCTTTATATGATAGCTACGATAGTGTTGCAAGAGTTAAAGAGTCTGCTAGAAGATTTAGAGGCTAAGGGTTTCATCCGACCTAGTACTTCTCTTTAGGGTTCATCGGTCCTTTTTGAGAAAAAGGTAGATGATACCCTTTTTCTATGCATGGATTATTATAAATTGAACCAGTTGATGGTTAAGCACTGCTATCCTCTTCCATGATTAGATGATCTCTTCGATCATCTCCTAGTAGCTCGGGTATTCCCTAAGATAGATTCTTGATCCGATTATCACCAGGTGCATGTTCGAACTACAAAAATACCTCGTATAGACTTTTGTACCATGTATGGGCTATATGAGTATCTGGTTAAGTCATTTGGTCTGACGAACGTGCCTGCAGTTTTCATGGCGTTGATGAACTGAGTGTTCCATCCTTACATGGATTCTTTTGTTGTGGTTTTTGTGAACAACATATAAGTGTTTCTCACAAACTGTATGTCCATGACAACCATCTTAAGATTGTTCTAAATACACTGAGAGAGAATCAGTTATATGCTAATCTCATAAAGTGTTACTTTTAGATAGATCATATTCATTTTCTAGGTCACATTATCTTGGAGAAAGGAGTACCAGTGGACCCAGAGATGGTGAGAGTAGTAGTTACTTAGGAGCTTCCCAAGAACATCTTTGAGGTATATAGTATTCTAGGACTGGCTGGTTACTATAATCATTTCATATAGGATTTCTCACGTCTAGCAGCACCGATGATGATCTTTACAAATAAGGGTGTGAAGTACGTATGGCCAGATTCTTGTGAGACGACCATTCAGAAGCTGAAAGGGAGATTAACATAAGAATCGATACTGATTTTTATAGAGTTGAGTAGAAGTTACACAATGTACTGTGACACATCTAGTATAGGTCTAAGAGTAGTGCATATATATGGGGATTAAGCCGTTGCATATGGGTCTTGGTAGTTGAGGCCACATGAGAGGAACTACCTTATGCCTGATCTCGAGTAAACCATGGTTTTTCATGCCTTATGCTGTTAGAGAAATTACTTATTGGGGGAGAGTTTTGTGGTGTAAACATACCAAAAAAGTATCAAGTACATCTTTACTTAGTGTTATCTAAATATGAGGTAGAAAAGGTGGGTGGAATACCTTCGGTACTTCAACTTCAATCTTTCCTACATGCCTGGAAAAGGAAATGAACTTACCGATGCACTGAGCAGGAGGACTTAGATGTAGGTAGTGCAACAGACCAGTAGTGTATGGGAGCTTATGGCGTTGCTCTCTGAGATGAACTTGGAGGTGCACGACAGATTGGGACAGATTTTCCTTGCATCCTTAGCTGTTACCTCAATATTACTGGACATAGTGAAGATGAAGCAGCTATCAGATTCTGAAGGCCTAGTTCTATAGGAGAGTATGTCAGGTGAGGAACCTCCTCCTAGTTGACCATAGGCAAGGATGAGGTTCTATGGTTACAGGGTCACGTATGGGTTTCGGTAGACATGCTTGAAGAGATAATGCAGGATTTTCATGATTTAATTTGGGAAGTGCATCCTAGTGTCACCAATATGTATCGGGATTTACATCATTTGTACTAGTGGCCAAGTTTAAAGGGATATGTAGATGGTTTTTTCATGATATGTTCCAACTATTAGTAGGTGAAGGTGGAACAAAAAATACCAACATGACTTTTAAAGAAGCTACCCATTCCTAAGTGGAAATGGAATGACGTCACAATTGATTTCATTAAAGGTTTACTGAGGCCTCTCCAAGGTAATGATGCATTATGGGTTGTGTTTGATTGGATTATAAAGATTTAAAATTTCCTACCAATCAAGGAAACATTCATTGTTGATGAGAATGGGAGTTTGTACATATGGGAGATTGTACGACTACACAGGGTTCCTCATTATATTGTTCCATATAGGGACAACCATTTTAATTATCATTTTTGGAAAGTTCTACATAGGGATTTGGGTACACAGGTGATTCTGAGCATAGATTACCTCCCCCAAATAGATGGTCAGTTAATGCGCACAATTCAGGTGTTGGAGGACATGCTTTGGGCATGAATATTTTATTTCGAGGGTTCCTGGGAGACACGTATACCCATTGTTGAGTTTTCCTTAAACAATAGCTTCTAGGATACTATTCAGATAGATCCATATGAGACTTTGTATGATAGGCCATGGTGATGACCCCTGTGTTGGCTGGAGTTATGAGAGGTAGTGATGTTGGGACCTCATCCTGTCCAGGAGACCACTGAGTAGGTTCAGTTGATTCAGAAGCAGATAGCTACTACACAGTCTTTTCAGAAATCATATGCGAATCCCTATAGATGAAATTTGGAGTTCGAGGTCAAGGATTGAGTTTTCCTACATGTTTCACCAAGTTTGGGACACAAAAGGATCATGAGATAGGTTAAGATTTCTCTAAGTCATGTCAGTCTGTTTGAGAATCTAGAGAGGGTCAGGCCTGTTGCCTATAGATTGTAGTTACCTTATAGTTATAGGGCTATGCATGACATCTTCCAAATTTCTCAGTTTCAACATTACTTTTTAGACTCATTTCATACCTTTCATCATGAGGAAGTGTAGTTGTAGGATGATGTTTCCTTTGAGAAACATCCCATTCATATTGCAGATCATAGCAAGAAGGTTCTCAATGGTCAGTCTGTTCCTTCAGTATAGGTGCTATGGATTCATGAGTGAGTGTAGGATGAGACTTGGTAGAGGGAGGACAATGTACAATCACAGTGGCTAGATTTTTCCTCACATATTTATTTATCACCCTTGAAAGGGAAATTCAGGGACAAATTACTTTAAGTGGGGGAAGTTTATAAGAACCCGGTTCTTCGTTTGAGATAAAAATATTTCATTTTTAGTTTATACTTATGAAAATAAGGGAAAAGAGGTTAAGGGTTGGATAAAGGCCTATTAAACGACGTGATGGGGACTATACACCATGTGCTTTTATGTATATGTCATGTGTAGAGGGATACATTCCATGTAATCCCAATACATGATCATGAAATGGTCTGGACATGAATTGTATGGTCATGGTGTGTACTTGAAAGTACATGACATGTAATTTTTTTTGATTAATTAGGGTAGTAGATTCATTTTTTAGACATATAGAAACAAACCCCCATTGATTAGAAGCATTCCCAGGAAATCTGAATGGGAATTTGCCTCCCGTTTCGTCATCTAACACCTGATTTGAACACCATCAGATCCGTTGAGATCCCCTCGATGAGTTCTTGGTTCCTTTTGAGTATTTCTTCTTGATTTATACTCTCAAATGAGTTATCAAATGTTGATATTTTTTGATAATTTTCTTTATCTTATACATTCTAGGTCGAATCAAAGCCTGACATTGGATGAGGAGAGTCGTATGAGTATAAGGTAGGTGGTCTCGTGTCTTTATCTAATTATCAAGTTGATTATATGTGTCAGAGTTCCATGCACCCATTTTTGGTTGTCAACTAAATTGAATATTGACCTATTTTGTTACCTAATGTTTATTAGGTAATTGATTAAATGATTATAAGGCATGTTTGAGATTGTTAGTCTGGATTGAGGGCCACCCCATGGGTGAATTTTCCCTTGGATGACCAATGTTTAGACGTTTAGCCTAGGATGCCTATGGGAATTACTTTGATTCCATTTTATGGGTTGTTTAAAATGGAATTGGTTAATTGAATGGTTTTACCACGTGTGATAATAAATGTTTATGCCTTGTGATAGTTTAATCCACAGGTTAGGATTGTGATATGAGTTACCAATGTGAGTTATTATGTTGTTAACCTTGTAATAGTGTAAGTTACATGTGTTGTTTTCATGATGAAATTATTATACACCGGGCTTGGACCTAATACATGCTGAAATAATTATATATCAGGTTTTGACCTTGGTACATGCTGAAAAACTTATATGTCAGGTTTTGACCTATATTGACTGTTGAAATACTAATATAGTTGGTTTTGATCCAGTTTGGTGTTATGTTATACCATGGGTATATGGTTTGGGTTAAACACACCAGGGGTGATACTTGAATTCCACTTTAGGATATTAGGATCAGATTCAATTATAAATTGAATAATGAAATGAAACAACTAATGGAATGTCTTTGAAGACAAAGCACATGCTTGGATTCAGTCTTCACCCATACTTGATTGCATTGTCTTCCGAGACATCTGTTGTTCTTACTTTCTAGTACCTACTATTTAGTGCTTTCACTATTATACACTGACTATTATATATATATTCATTGAAATATTTTCACAAATATTTGGTGGTTTCCTATTGGGATTTAGTCTCACACCCTGTTTGGGTCATGCTTTTGGGACCAAATAGATTAAATGATTGTAGGTGTTGATCAGGTCAAGCGCCTTTCTACTAGTACTTGATTTTTTAGGAGAAAGTGTGATTGGGACCGAGATGTGGCTTGTGATTCTTCTTAGATTCCATTGTTCTTTTTTTATTTTGGAACATTTATTGGGGATTTCTATAGTGTACCAATTTTGCCTATTTTCTTAGAACATAACATGTTGCATCATCTATTTTATGGAATGATGTTTGGTTTCATATCAGTCTTCTTCTTTTATTTTTATTTTTATTTTGTCTATTGTTTTCTCTATTGTATTATTATTGATTTTGATGTGTTAGACTCTTCTAATGAGGGAGTATTTTCCCCACTATCACACCCTAGTCCCTCAATGCTAGTAGGTAGCCTCTGGTGTTTGGGGAAATGCTCCTGAGGCTATTTGGCTAAATGGGTATAGGGAACCAGTTTAGTGAAATTTGGATCTGGGATGTCACACCATCCGATATGCCAGTGTATATATCAGTGTCATCTTGGGGGATAGGTCAATGCAGAAGTCTACCTCCCTATGAGGAGGTAGTCCTAGAACATCTTCTAGAAAGATATCATCATACTCATCCACCATTGTAGGAAACTGAGGAATGGTCTCATCCATTACATCGAGGGTAATACTAGAAAACTGAAGAGTGATTGGTTTCACACTCCTATGCATGAGTCTTTCCTGTGTATCATGGGTTTCATTTTTTGCCGACCAAGGAAAATCCAAATCCATCAATGAGTACATACCACACCCTTTTTCCTAAAATAGTCAACCTAGGCATGGACTGTTGATAACCAATCCATACCAAGAATGATTTCATAAGGCCTTGATGCTTCCATCCAGATGTTCCAACCGAAACTCTCACCTCAAGGGTCATATCACACTATCATCATAAGTGTGATTATCGAGTCTCCTCCCATAAGTATCTTTATACGTAGGGGTCAAGTCAATAGTTTAACTAGAAACTCTAGGTCTTGAAAATGATCCATGATAAGGAAGAATGATTATCAATTGTGTCTATTAATACGACAACTAAGAATATACACAGACCATACCTTGAATCATTCATGGAGCCCTTGGGTTATATGCCTTGACTGCATGCAGCTTCCCCTTCCCCTATCTGCCAGCTCCCTGAGCCTGGTGTGGACCACATAGGGTGGTGGTAACATGTCTAAATGTATACCACCTCCTAAAGCTCTCTCATATCCTCTACCATTTCTTCTACCCAGAAGATTCATCTATTCCTATCATTGTCTCTACCTCGGTTTCCCATCCACCATTTTATTATCATCGCAATGGGCTGGACAATCTCTAGTGAGATTTCCCCTGCCATCTTTTAAAAATAATAACCTATTTCTAGTCTGACTTGAATCACCCTATGATACCTATGATATATATACCCTATATTAGGACCTCATCTTGGAACATCTCACATGTCTAAGCCCTTGAGACTGACGTCGGATTCCTACTCATGAGGTCTCTACTCCTGCTTGCCCACTGCTGACATCCACTGACTGCATCTTCTTAGAGAAATTAATTTAAACCATAAAGGTTCTCTATAACACCAAAGAATAAGTAGTAATTAATAGTGTAATAACGCTGCCTTGGATTACCCTAAACAGACCTTGATCAAAGGTCCAAGACTTAAAGCACTGGTCGTGTCGTATTCATCGAGTACCTGGAAAGGTTGGTATGACTTGATGAATACTCAGCTATTGACATGTCATACCGTCAAAGATTTAGAAGCTCTTGTAAATGCATGAAACTTAGATTTTATGTTGAAATATCATTATCTAATAAAGGTTCTCAATCTCTATCCATGGAAGATTCAGCTCTTCGTAAAATTGGGTAATCTAAACCCCACTATCGCCCTACTGATCCATGTAGAAGTCTTACCTCCAAGATCACCATATGATCTAATGGTTTCCTAACTGGACGAAAAACTTGGTCAACACCTCAACCCAGTGCTTATCCACCTATGAGTTGGGTTTACCTCGAAACCTTATGGGTCTCTGTCGCTGTGTCTCATGAAGTGTGCTTAGCCCGTGCATCTCATCTGTGGGTACTACAAGTACCATATTCTACTCCACTGGTGGTGGTATAGCTGGTACACCACCCAGAGGTGCTATCTCTAGTACAAACCCCTATACCCATCTCTTCACCCTATGGATTATCCTTGTGATCATGCAGTGGAATCCTGGATGGCTATCTACGTGGAAGCATCATGAAATAAAACAAGATGTACCACAATCAATAAAGTATACTTGGTGAGTTGAATCAAGAAGGACATGGAAAACTCAACACATTATTATTCAATTCATTTACCATAATATTTCCTTAAAACTAGTGTTTTCATGTACCAATTTGAAAAGTAGAATCCAAGGTCCTAGTGTATGGATATGTTGGCCACCATACCAACAATGGATTCTATGGACTGAAATCCGAACTCAAAACACTGAACACTGTTCCCCCAAACCAAAATCATAGACTTTGGGTTCTTAAGGTAGATATGACCTACCTCTGATACCACCTTTTCATGACCCATCCCCTAGGTACCATGTCATGAATACCCTAATCCCACCTCCTATAGGACAGGGGCTAGCAACTAGCGCTGTGTAGGCATATCCCAAATAAATGGGAGGAATTTTCTTAAGTACCTATACATGCGAACACAACTCCTAGCCATAGATGCCGAAAGGTGAAAACACTAAGTAAACAAACACAAGGTATGACAGTTTAAAAATTAAGGTAAATGGGGATAAAATATAGGCCCAACTAAAATATAAAAGTAATAGTAAAAGTTTTTGGAACTCATCTACAAAAAACCCTACTTGAAGGGTAGGTATAGAAATAGATGTCTGAAGTCATAGACACACATCTCGTCTGTCGGGTAACTCTAAACACCATCTGGCCCCATTCACCAAGGACACCATCAAAGTATTGATTTTATGCACAAGACATGACATATGTGGGAAAAGAACATGCAGGGGTTAGTAAAAAAATACCCAGTAGGGACCCCAAAACATAATGGTAGACCATAAAACAATACACAAATAAGACTACCAAATAGGTAGATGAAGTGTAGCCTCTAAGAAGTATAGTCAATATAGTCATTTATTCAGCTCACATAGGTATAAAATAAATTATGAAAATCAAGTATATCAGTTGTAAACACTGAACGCCTTGTACTGGTGAGGCACTCATCCCTGAGGAGTCACTTTGGCCCACTAGGTCACCTAGACCCATTCATCACTTAGGCCTACTAGGTCAACTAGACCCTCTCATCCCTTAGGTATACTAGGTCATCTGAACTGGATCATCACTTAGGAATTCTGGTTCACCTAGTCACACTACTAACTTAGGCCTGATGGGTCACCTAGACCCACTCATCAAATTCTTCTTGTCACAGCCAGTTGCAGGATTCCTGCTCGTAGCGCGCTTGATTATGGGGGAATCTACACCTCAAGCCATCAGTCATATATCAGCTTCCATGAAAACCAACTTAGAATATATAAAAACTAACTCCTTTTCGCGAGGGTTCCAATGCTATAAATGGATCATCAATCAGACGTACAGTTTGGAAGTTATGATCCTTTTTGTGAAAAGGAGCCGGTTGGGTCTTACCCGACCCGCCAGGTCAACTCAGTCCGGCCCGATGCACAGGGCCCGGATTAAGGATGACCCGCCTGTCCAACCCAGACCACTAGAGTGGGATGGTCTGCTCCACCTGAGACACAATGGGTGATGTGGGTCACTTTTACGGTCCCACTGGTCTGCGGCCTCCAACCGCGTGATGTAGATCGCCTGCCGCGACCTGCTGCTGTGAAGACACAAGCCAAGGCTACAATACTACACATGAATCATATGGGAAGAAGGAAAGGTTATAGAATCTCACACCAGGTAACAATAAGGAATAACAAGGGAGGATGATATCTCAATCCTTTATAATATTTAACAGAGTGGTAGTTTAACATACGCTAAATTTTCCATTAAGATCAGATCTGTCAAAGATCACACATTTTGACTGAGTAAAGGTTTCCCAACTATTAGGAAAAATTAAGATAGGATTTATTGGATTTTAATCATCCATATATCTCTTAAAACAAGTAAATTAATTCATTTTACATCAAAGGAAACATCAAACGTGAAAAACCATAGGAAATATTGAAAAATATAGAAATTTGACAAAGGAAAAGATACAGTTTTGAAATAACTGTTCACAAAACTGAATAATTTGGAAATGTGATGGGGATAAGTCATCTTGACATCCTTGAACACCTAAAACACTATATTTTAGCAAATAAATTGATTGAAGAGGTCTGGGCCATTTCATCAGATACCTATCAAAACATTCTCATCCCTGATAATCCAAAACCATCCCAGATAAGAAACATAAAAAAGGGTCTGAGAAACCACTCTTTGAGATACCTCTCAAGGATATAGACACCAAAGGAGATCAAATACTTAAAAAAGGAACATTTGAAACCACATGACACCCATAACCAGCATATAAACAATCTCTTGGGGGAGATACCTCTCAAAAGAGAGAAATCCACACAAGCAACAAGAGAAAGACATCTCATAACCAATAAAGTTCTAGAACCATGAATTAAAAAACATTATAAATAAGGATTTAAACATCAAACAATTTACGGTACTAAGAGTGTATATGCTACTCACCCTCCCAAGTACTCTCCTCCATTCCACCGTGACACCACAAGATACAAACCAAGGGAATAACACACCCGCACAACACCTTATCTTTATGGTCATGGATATATACATGCCTCTCCTCGAAGGTCGCATCATCATCAACATTGATCTCACCCCAATAGATGATTTGAGTCTTCATGAAGATAATGATGGTGTTGTGACACATGAAATACATCTTGTATCTGACTCATCTACATGGGAAGTGAAACCCAATATGCCATGGCTACAACACGAGCCAACAACTTGAAATTCCCAACAAACCGGGGAGAAAGATTACTCCCATGACCAAACATTCACTACCCATGATGGGGAGTCCCCTTTAGAAAAACTTGATCCCCAACGTAAAAATCCAGTGGTCTCCTCATATGATCAGCATAGAATTTATAATGATTTTGTGCTACCTTCATCCACTCACGAATTACCTAACCTATATCCGTTGTATTCTATACTAGCTTCAGCCTGATAATTTTTGACTCTATGACCCCTGTACAACACAAAAGAGAATGAAAAGGTTGGCCATACAAGGTTTCAAATGGATCCATACCGATGGTGGAGTGGAAACTATTGTGGTAAGTTAACTATGGAAAGGGTAGGTGCCTCAGACAAGAACCTCCAAAATTTAGGGTATAAGAGAAAAACATGTCTTTATGAGTTTGGATAGTCTGATCTATCTAATCATTTGTGTGTGGATGAAAAGCAGTGCTAAGGAATAGTTGAGAATCAAAAGCATACTGGATACCTCTCCACACCCTGTTGGTATAATGGTGGTCTTGATCATAAATTATCATCCTTAGGACTCTGTGGAGTATCACAACCTCCTCCAGATACTGCCTTAACAAAACCTCCACTAAGCTCAACTCCTTGATCGCTATGATGTGGGATGATTTAATCAAGCAATCCACTAAAACCCATCTAGTGTCAAATCCTCCCTGAGATTGAGGTAAACTAGTACTGAGGGACATCCAATGTCTAGAGAAAACCACTGGGATCCTGGTTCTTAGCCTTCACCTTATGGTAGACCAAACATCAAGACACAAACTCTACAACCATATGTTTCAACCCATGTCACCAAAATTGACTCTACTAGGAATGCTACATTTTCATTATGCCAGGATGTACTGCTAAGGGAGAACCATGGAACTCCCTGAGAACCATATCACACATCACCAAAGGAATGAAAATCCTTCCTTGAAACAACACTAAATGTTGTTCATCTTCAGAAAAACCATCAGGGGCTTCACCAAAAACAACTCAGTCTCCCTAGACCTCTACCTCAAGATCCCCCAATTGGGACTCTTCTACTTGCTTCACCAAATATTACTACACCGTCATCTGGAAAAGGAAACCTCTACCACCAAATTCTCTCATATTAAGATGTAATAGTGAGAGACTTTCCATCACTCTCTAGGAATCACCAAATCCATGCACTAAATCTCTATAAAACTTCCTTCTCAATGCATCAGCTAAAACATTCCCTTTACTAGGTGTATACAAAATTTCAAAGTCATAATCCTTTAAGAACTCCATCCACCGAAACTGCCACAAGTTCATGTCATGCTGAGAGAAGATATACCTCAAGCTCTTATGTTAGGTGAAAACCAAAAAGCACTCACTGATGAGGTAATGTCTCAACAAAATTAGAGTTACCACCACTGTTGGAAAATTGAGATCATGGGTGGCATAGTTACGTCATAGGGACACAACTACTGATACCGAGAAGAAATGACCAATATCTACTTCATCAGAACACAACCTAACCAAAGACATGAAGCATCATAGAAAATGTTAATATGAACTCCCTCTGTTGGAAGATGAAGAACCAGAGAACTGACTAACTTATCCTTCAGATACTTGACAACTTCTAGACACTGATCAATCCACATGAATGCCTGATCCTTTCTAGTCAACACTGTCAGAGGAGTCGCAACCCAATATAAATCAGTCATGAACCTCTTGTAATAGTCTTCCAATCCAAGGAAAATTCACACACCTCATACCCTTTCTTTGGGGATTCCCAATACAAAACTACTTCTATCTTCAACATATCCACACCTAATACCTAATAGGATACAAAATTCCCCATGATACAACTTATTGAACCCACAAATCACACTTCGATGACTTCCCAATTAGCTGTTGTCGACGAAGAACTCCCAAAATGGCATGTAGATTCTCTACATTCTCCTACTCAGACACAGAGTACACAAGGATTCCATCAATAAAAACCACCATAAACACATCCAGAAACTCATGGAACACATTATTCATCAACCGCATAAACACAACTAGAGAATTTTTCACAACTAATGGCATCACCAAAAACTCATAATGCCCATGCCGACAACAGAAATCAGTCTTTGGAATATCCTCATCCTTTACTCACATATGATGACACTCAAACCAAAAATCAATCTTCTAGAACTAGGTCATACCCTTCAGTTGATCGAATAAATCATCAATATGTGGAAGAGTATAACTATTCTTTACTACCACTTTGTTCAAGAAATGATAATCGATACACAACTGCAAACTTCTGTCATCCTTCTTCATGAACAACACTAGTGTGCTCCATAGTGACACACTTGGTTGACCAAAGATACACTAAAATAGACCATTGAGATATATACATAGGTACCATAACTCATATGGGGACATCCTATACGGATACATAGAGATAGGAGACGCTCCGGGCTATAGCTCAATCCTGAACTTGATCTCTCATTGAGGTGGTAATGCTACAACCTCTTCTGAAAAGACATCAGGGTACTCTTCAATGACCCTGGGAAACACTGAGTGCTAAACCTATGATGAATTCAATATCAGTTCAACCATCAAGGGTGACAAAGAAGGAATATGCCTCTGACCCATTCAAGGGCCTCGCTCACTAAAAAACACTTCTGGCTCTCCATCAGAATCAAAGGACACCACCTACCACTGGAAGCAATCCACAATATCCTACACCAAATAAAAACAATCCATAATGAGGATTAAATCATATGGTTATATCCATAAACCTATTAAATATCCCCAAGAGAGGCATTTACCTATATCTAGGTCACTGTCTCTACATACTTCAAAAAAGTCAGCTCAACCTACAAATGTTGTAGTCAATGCCAAGGGAACTAGAAGCCTCTCTATATCACATCCCAAATCATGGAAAAGGGATGATGATATGAAGGATTTCATGGATACTGAGTCAAAGAAGGAATATAACCAAGTAGAAAACAATCAAAGGGTACCTCGAACGACATTAGGCTCACTTGGCGCGGTCAATGCTAAGGAATGAAGCTGACCAAGACCTTCTCCATGACCTCTCTGACCCTAATGATGACCACCACCATAGTCATGCTCAAATATCAAAGGATGAGGATAATCCCAGGGCCATCTTCTACCTACCCCATCTACACTCTGCTAATCCAAAGCTGGTGTAACCTACTACTACTTCGTTGGATGGAACTACCTCAACGAAGGAACTTCGAGCGAAACACCTGGTGCACATTGACTACTATGAAAGGGTTGGCACTATTGATTCTGATGACCTCATCCACCAAAATAAAAAAAAGAACCTGATCCCTTGGCATAGGCCTAAGAACCATCTCCCCAAAGAAATGAGATACTGAGGGTTGGGACCTACCCCGACCGAACAAAATCTCTTCTTCCCTAAAAACTAGGAACCACAAACCACATATCTACATCATGAGGAATCCTAATGACTCCCCTCTCAGAAAATATGGTTCTGTATAGTGTTCTCTTGATGACCTCTTCCCTCTAAAACACCTCAAGATATTTTCTCAAAATAAATGGGGTGACTTGGTGCTGAATCTCTGGATGAAAATCCTCCTTGAAATGCCACACCCTGGCCTCCTCATCTAGAAAAAGGTATAAAGCATATCGTAAATAGTTCTTGAAATGAATTCCAAACTCTCACACACTGGAGATCCCTAATTGAAGGGAGTATAGCTTCTGGTGACTAGAATCCTTTATAGTTGAAGAAAGAAACTTGAATATGAACTTGTCTTGGAACTCCTCCTATAAGATCACTGACTCCTCACCATATCTAAGGAACAATAACCACCACTGACTCATTGCCCCACGTAGCATCGTAATAACCAAAGTTAACCAGTGCTCCTTTTGTGCACAGATTAAGATGAAATATATCTCAACCTCCTACAACCCGTCTTCTGTGAATACATCTAAAATGGATACATCATACTTCTGTAGACTCTGGCACTGAAACTCTCAGAGTGTTATCCTTCAAGTGTCATCGTCGTTGACCTCCACTATGCGGTGATCTACTGGCGCAGCCTGCTAGACATCTTCTACATGAAACTAATGAGGAAGTTGAACTAGATCCATATATACTAAATAACAAACAATTAGAGCTCTTAAACCTGGAATATGGAAGAATCAACATTAATTTGTTGTTTTATTTTATTCATTTTAGGTTAACTTATCCCACAGTATACCCATTAAAACAAAAGTGAAAAGAATAATTATGCATGATCCTTTCCTAAGTCTCTACTCCACAGTAAGTATCACCTAGTTTAGTAGCCATTGTAAACTTAAAGGTCCGTGCATCAAATGATAGGGGGCCCTAAATACTTGTGTCTCAGCCGGTCTCCAGTTTTTACAACACTTG
This sequence comes from Viscum album, assembly GCA_963277665.1. Taxonomy (NCBI): domain Eukaryota; kingdom Viridiplantae; phylum Streptophyta; class Magnoliopsida; order Santalales; family Viscaceae; genus Viscum; species Viscum album. Next base: position 1,949,906,096 of record OY728161.1, on the reverse strand, counting down.
CTAAACTTGACTGAAAATATTTACCTACCAACCCATGCAAACTCACCTATGCCTAACTCTAAACTCCATCCTACCTCTCAAATCAACCTTGAATAACACTCTTTCATGACCCCTCCTTACAAAGTGTACCCCTCCTGGGACAACAATGTGAGAAGGGAGATAATGACATCTGAGTCCCGCCTCTAGTAAGCCCCGGGTTGGAGACTAGTACTGATGGTATAATAATCACAAAGATGGGAGGAATTACCCTCTAAGAGAACACATAAGAAACATAGCGATAAGATAGACACAAACCAAATCCAGATCATACTGCAATATAAAAAGAAACCCATGTACACATATTTAATATTATGCAAAGACAAATGCAACTGAAAATGGAAAACTGCAAGTACTAAAAGGAAGTAAAATAGTAGTGACCATGAATCCCAAAAATATCCTGCAACCCCAAGCTAGTAGTAACTAGCCTAATATCCAAAATTCTCCATGTGACCTAAAAAAATAGTTGTATATCCATATGGTGAGTATAAAAGTATATTCAATAGGATCCTCCCAGGATCCTCTCGTGAAAAATTAATGAAAGAATGATAAAGCACAATGAACAACAAGTGAAACTAACTCACCACCAAAACATGTATACTATGTCCCCGACCTCATCATGGATACTCTCCCAAAGTATCTCATACAAGGTAATATAATAAATAAGGAATGTCAAGGGTACCCTGCTACCACTCTCCCACTGGTTTTCCACTTTTCCCCAACATCATACGTCCTAAGAATCTCTCTCCAAAAAGGTTTTTCATAGAAACCTGAGTGTAGAACCACAACATGAACCTTGTGAAACTCCACCACTATACCCATGTAACCAAAGTAACCCGGTAGTTTCCAGGATCCACCACAGCTCACATAATGTGTATCATATGTCAGGAATTATACTTCAAGCCATTACAACCCATACGTCGAGTAAGGATCCTTAAGCCATCACATCCTATACATGTTACACCTATAGTATTCCATAGGAAACTATATCTAGAATATATGTGTGTGCATAACCACAATCCATTAAATCCCTCTAAACCCATATATGGGGGGAATTAATAGTTTTTCCTACCAGCACAAGTAACTATCAAGAGAAGAGAGTGGGGCCAAATGGGGTAGTCATCCATCCATCCTACCACCAGAATGATGAGGAACCTTCCCTAGGGATTAGAATCCTTAGGGTGTTAGCTTCCCTAATTTATAGGGTGTAGTATCATATAGAAACAGAAAAAGTATAGAATATAATAAATCTCACAACCACACTATGAAAAAACATACTCTTAGACTCAAATACAGCCAACGTCACTCAGATCCTCAGCTTCCATAGTATAATTATCATGTTTTATCCCACTAGATCATAATGGAATCGACATAATAAATATTTGAACTAGATAAATAAATTGGCATCGATCGTATGTTGTTACCTCTTGTTATTTTGTTAGATTGTGTGATATCTATGTTTTCTTTGTTTATAATTTCTCTCTTGAGGTAAATTGGTAAAGAACATATATCCAATATTAATTGTAAATTAATTGGATAAAGATAAAGAGGCATGTTTTTGAATCCGGTTGTTTCTATGGTAAACTATTGATAATAGAATGGATGCAGTTATGCATGTTTAAATTAACCGACTAATTCAAGATGGATTAAATAACCATATTTTTGATAAATGATAATTCATGGAAGGGTTATGAGTTACCTTCTTACTTATTAAAGACAATAGACTTATGATTGGATCCGTGAGTGTTCATTGTGTGTGAAGGATAGATTTCTTTCTTCAGATATAGAGCCTAGTTTCTTGGTGACTGTTTTCCTGCTACTTGTATTGTGGTGTGAGACTGGGATGGCTAAGCCTGGGAGGCTGTTATTGTATGTGGGGTAGGGAGACCCAGGGGTTGGTGTAGTATTTGACGTATAGAGGGGATATATGTATTGATTTATACATGTGGGTGTCAGGCAGGACACCGGAGAGGATGAAACAGGTCAGTTATGAATTTTGTATTCTTGATGAATCTTGTTTGTTGCTTATCTTACTTACTTTTCCAAATTCTTAAAGAAGATGTCCTTTATTACCCTCCTTCCAAAAGAGGTGTTGGCGTGTGGGGTATGCCACATACTTTCTGTGTTTAGGTTCTTTAGGATGGATGGGTCTATTCTTATGCTATAGGTGGAAAAGGGTTGACGGGTAGTCCATCTACTCACCCTTTTTAGCCCCTTGTGTTTGGTATCTTAGTTTTTCTTTTCTAGAATTCTTGGAATTATGGGAAATTAATAATTATGTTAATAAGTGATTGAATAAATGATGTCAACCCATGGTGTTGGATCTTGCTAGGATGAAATAATGTGGTAATATTTCTAAGAAGTTGTGGACCTGGTTTGGTTATGCATGAAGGAAATTAAACTTGGTGTGATGATAATGAAATGTAATGTGGAATTAATAATGATTAATTAACGGTTAAATAATTAATTATGTAAAGTGAAATAGATAAAAATGGATAAGTAACTTAATATCACTCTTTAAATGGTTATATGCTTATAGGATATATAGTCTTAGCAGTGACAGTCGGGAGTCGGAGAGATGTTAGCTACAGTTGAGTCTAAGACTAGGTTTTGCCCATAGTGTAGTTGTGAGTTAGAGTATATTCTATACGTTTTGTGTTTCTATACGCTACACCACCCTATCAGTTAGGGAAACTGACCCCTCGGGGATTCTGAGCCCTTGAGGGGGGGGGGGGGGTGTTTCCCCAACATTTCGGTGGGAAGATAGATGACTAACTACCCCCTTTGGCCCCGCTCTCTTCTTTTGGTAGTTACATGTCCTGATAGGCACAATGGTTAGTTTTCCCCATATGTGTGTGTAGAGGGCTGTAATGGATTGTGGTTATTCACACACATATATTATGGATATAGTTTCCTATGTACTACTATATTTGTAACATGTATAGGTTATGATGGCTTGACGATCCTCACTCGATGTATGGGCTGTAATGTATTGAGGTATAATGTCTAAAGTTTGATACATGTTATGTGATATATGGTGGATCCCAAAAAATACCTGGTTAATTTGGTTACATGGGAATATTGGTGGAGTTACACAAGGTTCATGTTGTGGTGCTACACCCAGGTGTCTACAGGAAATCCTTTTTAGAGAGAGATGCTTAGGACGTGCATTGTTGGAGAAAAGCAAAAAACCAATAGGGAAGTGGTAGTGAGGTACCCTTGATATTAATTATTATATAATATAATTTTTTTTGAGATACTTTGTGGGAGTAGAAATGGTGAGGATTTGAACATAGTATTCATGTTTAGGTGGCGAGTTAGTTTCACTTGTTGTTAACTATGCTTTAGCATGCTTTTGTTTCTTTTGCCTGAGAGGATCTGGGGAGGATCCTAATGAGTATACTATTATACAAACCTTTTGTATATAAAATTGTTTTCTTTTTTAGGTCACTTATAGTAGGTTGGATATCAATATCGTTACTACTATCTTGGAGTTTCATGAGCTGTTTGGGCTTTGTGGCCACTACTGTTTTACTTTTTTTGGTACTTGTAGTTTTCTATTTTCAGTTGTAGTAGTCTTTTCATGACATTACCTATGCGTACTTGCATTTTTTATATTTAAGTATGATTTGGAGTTGGTTTGTCTCTGTATTATATCTCTCTTTCACACATGTTATCTTAGAGGGTAATGCCTCCCATCTGTGTGATTATTATACACACAATTCTAGTTGCCAACCCAGGGCCTACTAGAGGAGGGACTCGGGTGTCACTATGTCCCTTATCACATTGATAGTCCAAGAGGGGTACACTTTTTGGGGAGGGGGTCATGACCATAGGCTTGTTCCATTCTAACATGGTTATCCTTAGCTATAAATGAGATATATGCCCAATACTGGGCCTTTGTATTATGTCACTGGACTTCTTCAAATGGAATATGAGCATGTCCTAAGGCTTGTGATCCTCTCACTTGCTGAGCCCCAGCTAGAATGGGGATGTGATCCCAATCCTAGTCCTTTGGAATATGATACCAGATATATTTGATAAACATGTGACCTTATCTCGATGCATGTTCCACTCTCACCTCATGGGACCCAGTTGGAATGGGGATATGAGCCATATCCGATGCCTCACCCTTCATCAAAATATGCTGATAATCCTACAGAGCAGGATAAAGAGTGTTTTATTTCTATGGTAAAACCACATGTTTGTGATGAACAATGTGTTCACCTATCCTGGTTGTAAAGATAAGAGTATACCCATGTCCCATCATCTACATTAGTTTTTGTAATACGCTATAGAAGTTCTTTAGTTATTGATAAAATATATTTTAATTTTATAAATGTGTGTGCAGAGATATGAGCCTGCAAATTTTTTATCTCCATGATAAACTAGTAGATGAATTCTATTGAAGCGATGATATGTGCCCACATTTATACTCTTTGTTCCACCAAAATATGCCGATCGGCTTCATGTGTGGGGGTAGGAGTATGAGCCTCCCCCATGCCTAATATGGGGATATTCTCACCGACCTATTTTTAATGAGTAGGGATATGTGCTTACTTTCTGGTCCCTTCCTGATTATACCGATAGAAATCATTGGTAGGAGCGGGAGTATGAGCCATATCTTAGATATCCAGCACCATCATTAACTGATGAGTCTTCTTTATAGCCCGTGCATGTACATCAGAGGAAGTTGTGTGTCAGATAGAACCCTCATTAGGTGACTGATAGATACCAACAAGATGGTGTTGGCAAAGATGATTGACAAGTACCCTCTTCAGTGGAACTTGAACCAAAAGGGATCCCTATTTGGACTCATAGTCTGCGTTCATCAGATATGAAAGGTGGAAGTTGTCACACTGTGGGGATATCCACCCATAGATTTTGGTCACAACAAAAAGTGATAATGGATTAGGAGCAGCCTTTCATGGGCAATGCAGACTTTCCAATCACCGTTCTTGTAGAAAATCACAAGAAACTTCCATGGTTGGGATTATAATATGTTGGTGGTACTCCGATACCATCATATTTTCTACCCGTCATTTGACTTTTCAAGAAGGTGAAATTATCTTTCAACCCGCAGAGGTCACATTCAAAAATTATTTTTCAGAGTGAATCATGGATGATTTATAAAATGTCTCGAATCAGGATGTTGTCAATATCTACAATCATGCATACAACAAGGAAAAAGGTTACCAATTAGAGAAATATTGATGGCATAATGTACTCAATGAAATATTCATGGTTAACACAATTGTCCTGATATTCCTTGATTCATCCATTCTATACATTTGGACTTGTCAAAACAAGGATGGACTTATTTCATGAGAACACTAGTTATAGAGGATAATTTGTATGATTATGTAGGTCTTACTGCTTTATTTGTATAGGGTTTGAAAAATAAAGTGGTCTGTCGCATTATAATGCTGTCATTCTTTTATTATTGAGATTCAGGTTAGTTTTATCAATTTTTTGCATATAGGGGGAATAAATGACCTGACGAATAATAACCAGTCATTTTTTCATTGGAGTGATTCATGTCAGTTAACCATTTTTGTTTGCATATATAGGCCAACAAAATGTCCTGATGGATAATAACCAATCATTTTGTCATTGGAGATATTCATATTGGTTTCACCTTTTTTGTTTTCATATAGGGGAAAATGAAATGGACCGACAGATAATAATCAATCATTTTTTCATTAGAAAGATTCACTTTAGGTTCACCATTTTTATTTGCATATAGGGGAAAATGAAATGGATCGACAGATAATAACCAATCATTTTTTCATTGAAGGGATTCATGTCGGGTTCACCATTTTGATTTTTTAAGGTTTTAAAGGCTTGAAATAGGTTCTTCTCATTGGGTTACCATTGTAACTTTTCCTAGAAACTCCCAATGGTTCCCCAGTCTATAGCTGGGTACAAACCTACTTTCCAAAGGATGGAAGTCATATGGGTTTTCATGGCCAGTGAATCTTGGGGACTTAAATTATTCAATATGAAGGGAGGTCAGGATCATAACACCCCTTTTGGATAATTATTTCTTAGCCTGAGACTCTCTTTTAGTTTTATGATATGTTCATATATCTCGTCCTAATCTCGATAAAGGATCGTTTACACTGAAAAAAAATTCATTGGTTAATTTTCTCATTAAACCAAGAAATTGAGTCTCATTGATGAATTAAGGGGAGTGAAGTCTCATTAGTGAATCCATCTGTATGTATCCATGGTTATTCATCCATATCCTTGATAGTGAATAACCGCTTTATGTGCTAAAGTCATATGGCCAAATGCCTTAGAATGTTCTGCCACACGAGGTGGAAATTAATATTCTGAGGAGTGGATTGTTCCATTATGAGTTGTCCTATGTATCTTGGTTATTGTAGGAATCAAAACCCATGTATTTAATTAATCCTATGAATTTAAGTTTCATGCGGAGAGGACATATGTGTAGGTACTAAGACACATAATATTTAAGCTCAGATCTTAAAGAGATGTCCTATATTTCATGGTCATAGTTGGAATCAAGGTCATTGTAGTTAAATTACACCCTTGGGACTATACCCAAGGTATATTCCCTTATATGATGTGTTTTCATATCATATCACTCATTGGGGATTACATATTGGGACCTGGCCTACTTTTCTAGAGGGTGTCGCATGTCCCATTTGACTTGTCCGAGGGACACTGTATAAACCGATTGGCTTTTCTGAGAAGACATTCCATGACCTTTCTGGACACATATTGGTGGTTTTATAAGAGTCAGTGTGACATGGTTTGAAGGATGTCACATGTAATGAATAACATCCTTAGATGTCATCGTGAGACCTAGCCATCATGTCTAGAGGGCATTTTAGGTCTCAAAAATCTTTCCCAGAGGGTTCCAAAAGAGCTTGGTTGTCATGCCCATATTCCAAAATGAGACATGATTGATATGAGTGAATTACATTATACGAGATAGGTGATGTATCTAAAGGATGTCTCAAGGCTTAGTGATATACCTAGAGGGTTTTGAAAGACTAAGGTATTGTTCTCAGGGGGACCATGTGACTTGTTTTGACATGTCTGGAGGAATTAAAGTGTCCCAAATAGCACATTGAAGAAATGTCGCGAGATCTAGGTGATGTGTCTTGGCACTGCCATGTGTCATTGTATGACTCACATGAAGTGCATGATAGTCAGTGAGCATGTATTTTTTTAAGTCTTACACTTTTTATCTTGGTTCTAGCCATTGTATGGTGAATTCCTTAGGATTGTTCAGTAACAGTTTATTTTGAGTCTCACATGATCTACGAATGATCACATGAAGTACCTTGTTTATAGAACATGACCGATCTGACCGTTCTCTAGTATATTACTTGATGTAAGACATTCCAGTCATGTGATTGGTTACTATGAGAAGCCCGGTTCAATGCTTGGGCCTTTATGTTCAAGTTCTTCCTTCACGTAGTAGCCAGTTGATTTTTTTTATGATGGGGTGAGTAATTTATAGGCCTCACAACCTCAGATTCTCACCAGTTTGCACAACATTATTTATAACAGATCTAGACTAGAGTCGGAAATTATGGTTGGTACCATGCTGTTTTGTGAGTCTCTGTCGTGGGTAGTTCTAAGTGCATCGCCTAATTTTCATTGGTCACAAGTCTCTTCCATCAACACTCCTTTTATTGGATTTTTTCTGATTAGTGAATACTTTTTTGATCATGAAATCATGTAAAATTATTTTTAATCTTTTCTTATGGACATGCCCAAGGTACTTCACGAGTGCTCGATGCCTTTCCTTGGGTATTTAGTGAGGTCTGGTCCACTTGTCCGGAGGTCTTGCAGGGCCACGCTGTGGATGTCCTAGGTGAATCACATGACTTTCAATGACTGTGAGAGATCTCTACTCATTACCCATTCTCCCTTTGTTTTATTTTACAATAATCAAGGATTATGTGAATTTCCAGGAGTAATGTCAAGGTCATTTACTATATTTTTTTATGATTCCTCGCATGACCCACATGGGTCATATGGGGGTGTGTGATCATGTTGTGGACGAATCTATCTGTTTTTACTTAGAGCGTCGAAGGGGAAGTGCTGAGTTTTATGGACATACCTAAGGAGTTCCCTATGGTGAAGATCATAAGTAAAAGGGACTTCATGAGATGAGGTGGAAATCTTTCCATGGACTCGAGGTGTCTTACGTATCATTAGGGGTGAGTTTCATGTCCTTCAGAGACCGTGAGCACCTATCACTTCCTCCTCTTTATCTCCTTTGTTTTATTTTACAATGGTTTTGGGGTCTTGTGATTTTACATAGATATCATCAATGGAATTTATCCTTTGAATGATGTTATGGCGCATGAGCTTTATAAACATTGGGAGTTTCTCCATTTGGATATTATTCCTCTTTATTTATAGAGGATTTTTGGATGTTTTATTAGGAAATTTCCAATGACAAACTACGTGACATGGAAGAATTCATTTGGCTATAAACATGTGGCCATTGGTTGTATTGAGGTCCTTTGTAAGAGAAACAAGGTTCATTGAAGGGGGCTCCATGTGAATTTTCTTTGGTTATATTTGGTCTATGAAGTCTTCACATGACCTTGAAATGGTCACATGATTGTTAATCCCTTAGAGGATCACACAATCCTCAAGTCTCAACTCCTTCACTTTTGTGGGGAAGGTAATACCCATATTCAAGAATTTACACCTTTATGATTTTTGTTGATGATTATTTGGAAGGCATCAAAAAAGGTATATTTGTGGATCCATCATTGAGGAAATATATTTAACATTGTCATTGATTAATCATAGTGATTTATTTCCATATATTTCATAGTGTTTCTAGTTAGTATCAATGAATTGTAGAAAATTTATCCCCAATTTCTAATCCACTAACAATGTTAGCTAAGAAGGGATCTAAGAAACTTTTGAAACATTAATACGAAAGAAATTTCAAGGAATTAAAGACAATTTTTTGTATTTCACCATTTTTTACACTACCTAGAAGAGTAGAATGTTTTAAGATATATAGTGATGCATCATAGAAGGGATTGTGAGGAATCCTTAGGTATAATGATATGGTGATAACTTATATCTCAAGACAACAGAAGTTTTAGGAGAAAAATTACCGAAATCATGATTTGGATTTAACTATTATGGTTTTTCTTTTAAGAATATGGATGAATTATATTTATGAATAATGGAATGATATATATTGTGATCATAACAGTTTGAAGTATATTTTCACTCAAAAGAGAAGAATATGATCTATAAAAAAGGTTGGAGTTGATTAAATATTTTGACCAATCAATAAATTACCACCCTAGAAAAAAAAGGGATGAATTATTTTAGTCCAAAGGATCAATCCATCTTATCTAGGACGTGGATAAAAAATATTCCATATTTCTATATTTTTAAAGCATGGTTTGGGAAATCTTAAAGTAAGGGGGAAATATTATCTTTCTCAAATGAGTGTTCAACTATCTCTCAAGATAAACATTCAAGAGGTGAAAATAGAAGATTTATAACTCAAAAATAATTTCAGAAATTTTCTAGAGTTTAACCTTGATTGGGATTGAATAATAAGGTTCAAGAATAGTGTATGTGTCTCATCAATACCAAACATGAAGGGGTTATTGGGTGATGTTCATAGTTCAACATTCTCTATTCATCATGGGTGTATAAATATGTATAGAGATGAAAAATATTATTTATTGTGGGAAAATAGGAATATGGATATTTCAAAATATGTATCTCAAAGCTTGGTTTGTACTCATGTTAATGATGATAGATAAAAGTGTGTGAGGATATTATAATTGTTACCCAAACCAGAATGGAAATGGGAAAAAAATACTAGGGATTTTTTCATTAGTCTCCCCAAAAAAGGATATAATTCTATTTGGGTTATAGTCGATCACTTTATCAATTTAGAACACATAATTTTCATTAGAAAGTTTTTATATCTTGATTATATTTCCATAATATAAATTAATTATGTGGTAAGTTTAGATGGAGTACCACATTATATTGTATTTGATCAGGTTTTGAGGCTTCCCTCGAAGTATTGGTGAAGTTTATAACATGATTTGACTATGGAGTTTAATTTTAGTGTTTTATATCATACTTGGATAGAATGTGGGTACAAGATAACCATTAAAACCATACAGGATATGTTTAGGACCTTCTCTATATGTTTCAAATGTTGTTGGGATCAACACCTTCCTCTAGTTGAGTTTTCTTAAACAATACCTTTCACTAAATTATTCAGATGGAAGCTTATGAAAACCAATATTAAACGATGTTAGAACCCTCAATGTGTTGGGATGATATTGGAGAAATAATACAATTGGGACCTAGTATTACTGAAGAAATGCTAGATAAAGTTATATCTATTCCAAAACACATTAATGTGGTTATGATTTGGTATAAAAGTTGTACCGACAATCCTTGATGAAATTTATAATTCAAGGATAGAGAGGAAGAATTCATGTGAATTTATTTAAGAAAGAAGGTTATGAGATTAAAAAAGAAAAGGAAGTTAATCTCTAGTTATATATTCTTATTTGAGTTGTTGATCATTTTGGGCTAGTATCTTATCACTTATAGATTCCACCAAACATCTCTTAAGTTTCTAACATGTTACATATATCATTCCTAATGAAGTATATACATAATCCTTCACATGCACTAAACACAAAGGTTTTCCCGCTATATCATGATCCTTACATTTAAGAAAAATTGGTAAAAATTATGAATAACTGATATAAAGTTCTACATAACAAGATTACTCACTTTGTTAATGTTCTTCGGAGGAATCTAAAATTTGATGAAGTTACATAGGATCCCAATGATGTAATGAGATAGATATATCCATATTTATTTTTATTGGAATGATGGAATTGTGAGTTATAAATTTATTCTATACGGGGTATAATATAACACCACTTGATTTTATAATATATATCTCTTTAAATTTATTTTATTTATTTGATACAATGTGTTACACACAACACCAATTTTAAATAAACTGCATTATACTATTAAAATATTATCATTTAAACATGGTTGTTATAACCTAGGTGCTAAAATTAGTGGTAAGAATATGAATAACCACCTAATAAAAAAATATTTGAAATTATTAAATATAATTTATATATATTTATAATTGTGCACTCAATTATTAGTAAATTCTACATTTTCTTCAAAAATATATTTTTCCTCAATTTTTTTTTGTGAAAAATAGAATAATTAATTTATTCCAATTTTATAATATATTCCTAGAAATAATTTTTGAAATAAAATTTTCAAAATTATATTATAGTGAATTTCTAATGAATTTCTAATAATATATTTATTTTTTTCAATAAATTCAGAAAACTGCTAATTTTTTTCAAAACACTAGTTTGGTTTCAAGAATTCTAAAATAACAATTTTAATTTAAAATGACTGAAAATTAAAATTAGTTTACCCAAATTCTTAATAATATGATTAAGTTTATTAGAATCAATTTTAATTTTGATTTTAGTATAAAAATATTTTATACCTAAGAAGAAATTTTTTTTTTCTGGAAAGCCACTTTTTGTCGTATTTTGCTAGTTTATTTTAAAATTAAATCATTCTATTCATGTAATTTAATTTATAAAACGGATCCAAAATTTGGAATACATATAATTAATAAAATTCAATTAGGTAAACTTAATTTTTTTTCATTATGAATAGTAACCATAGTAAATATTTGTCACATCTGTTAAAGAGGTAAAATTTTGTTAAAAACTTGGGGAAAGACATTAAAATAATGCTAACACTTTCCTTTATCTTATTATATGAGTGTAATTAGATCAAAGGTATCCCCAATGAGTTAAATGATTTATTATAAATAATTATTTTTAATTTGGGAACACTATCTTTATTTTTTAATGATATGTTATATTTTATTCAAATTTAAAACAATTTTTGGGTCTTTTCATTTAATGGCCTGGTTGAAATATTCCATTTAGTATTTTATTACGAAAAAGTATAAAAATGTTTCTTTTTTCATTATTTAACAAGAAAATCATACAAATTAATTTATTTAAACATTTTAAGGTAAAATAAATTTTAACTCTAAAATTGTGTATTTTCTTCAAAACTGTTTTCCATTCCCTTTATGTTCTTAGATTAAGTTTAAATTCTACCAATAATAGAAATTAAATATGATAAAATTGATTCCAAATTTCAAATCATCATTTCCTAATTCAGTTTGAAGTCATCTTTTATTTTTTGGTCATAAAATTTTGTTTTCATAGTAAAACATTTATGTTATCACAGTTAAGGTTAAAATGGGTTTAAATTGGTATAACTATAAGATAAGGCTTAAAATGTAATCAATACTTTCCCAAATATTATTACTCAATTTTATTTAAATCCATTCACATATTATATTCTAATTTGGGTTTCCTTGTTATAAAACCTTGTGATTTTTTGAAATATTTTAAAAAATAAATTTAATATTTTATATATTTTTCACTACACACATCACCAATCTAAACATATATTATATTAATCAATGAGTTTAACTTGTGTTTGATGAAACATTGAATTTATTTTCTGCTGTAAAAAATACCAGGTTTAATCAAAATGTGGAATAATATTAAAATAATATTAATTAATATGATTGTCATCACTTTTCCATTTGAATGGGTGGTTATAAATAGTAATAACTAATTTATTAAAATTATGGTTATCTGTTGATTATAAACAAAATAAGAATCATTTAAAATATTTTTTTTATAAAAAATTGTATTTTTTCTAAATGATGGTTTAATATCACATTGCGCCAAAATTTTGAATTTTTTTTGCAACTTTAAAGAAAATTTATTTTATAACATGAACTTAATTTTTGAAATCATCATGTAAAAATTATCTTAATGTGATTTTTTTTATTTTTTTGAATTTTTTTTTATTTTTTATGAATAGTTAAAAATATTGAATTTTAATTAGAAACAAATTTTTTATTAAATTATTTATAATGTAAAATTATATTTTAAATTTCATAGTTAAATTATACATCTATTAATATAATTTTATCATTGGAATTATTTTCATATTCAATTATGGTATAAAATCTTTGTAATTTTTTGAACATTTTCTCCATGAAAACCTGGTTTCTCGTCGAGTCTAAGAGATTTCATTTAAATTAATTTTTTTAAATTTTATGAATAGAATTTGGAAATATGGATTCTATATTTTTAATCATCATAATTTAGATTATCAAATAATTTTAACATAATTTTTGACCAAAATGAATATTGAAAATAAGAAAACATAATTACCGTGGTTAAGGAAAAAATTGGTTTAATAGGGAGATAAACTAAAAATATATTATTAAAAATGAACAAGAGAATGTCAAAAACCTATTTTATAGTCATATTGACATCTTATACTTAAAAATTTTGAATCTAGGGTCATTTGGCGATTTATTATTTGTAATGACATTAGTATTTTGGTCTCTTTTAGGAAATTTGTAGGTAGTTTACAAGTGGGTTTCTTTCCCCAATTTATAAAAGGCCACTCCCACCCTTTACCTTTTTACACCTTTAAAAACTTTTTTTTGGCCAATACCATCTAAAAAAACTTCTCTATTTCCCTCCTCTAATCCTAGAAACCTTAGTTTCTACATAAATCCAACATAGCAAGGCTTTTTGGTGTAAACCTAAGCAGGATACCCAAAGAAGAAGTAATGTTCATCAATGAGATTTTTTTTTATTTCTTCCTCTACATCCTTAAATTCATATTAAAACTTTATGATACAATAAACTCAATATATTTCATATTATTAGATGTTTTAATGTTTTGTTAATGACCTACAACCAACTCCACATCTATAAAATTGGTTATGAAATCATGGTTTGTGTGTACGGTAAACTACCGCCTCGCGAACCGATGTCCTTATTTTTTTCCTTTACCACCTATAACGGCTGGTAATAATGATGGATTTATTATTTATATATTATATTTATTATATTATTATATAGACTCAATTATTATGTCACGTATACCTTCATACTCTCCTTTTTGTGGGAATACGATAATGTCACCCTGTGTACATTGGACTACCCCCACATGAAGTGATGTGATTCATTAATGATTTACATGAAAATTAATAAGGATTGTTTTAATATAGATTTTTAATATATATGAAAACATTTTGTTGAATTATAATATATCATATAATTTTTTTCTTTTAATATGAAAAGATGATGGAAGTAATGTTCATTCATACCTTTGACCTACCTTCTCCTTGAAAGGTGTATTTCATTTTCTATCACAAAATTATATGGATTACTATCAATACATATATAATGAATAAAAATTATATAAATAACATTTTTAAAATTATTTATATTTTAAAATCATTTTCAATTTAAGAGGATCAAAAATAATAAATAAAAACTTATATGAAGAACAAAGAGGTTTTTACACTAAATGTGACTTTACTATGGAATTATTAATAAATGGGTAATAAAAGGTCATAAGTAAATCATATATGGTATGATATATATATATATATTAATTGATATATAATATATTTATAACAAATTTATATTTCTTATACATGATGTTTAAATGTGTACGAAGGAATCCAAGACTTAAGGTATTGGATTTCTGTCTAACTTTTTAACTCTATGATACACATGCCATATTCACAAGTAATTTAATTTATGTTATGAATATAATTCAAATGAATTTATTTTTTTATTATTCTACAGAAAATTATTGGTATATATCCATTTTATGATCTATCTTTCATAGGGTTTACATTTCAAAATTTACCAAATCGGTAAGGGATTTTTCTCGATTTTCCTCCTTTGAGACATATGATTATTCTATGCACCAATATTCTTATATGACGCTTATATACAACCCATTTTAATTTTAATATAATTATTTTATTCATAATAATGATATTTTATGTTTCATTTTAATATATTTCCCCATGGTTCTTATGTTTCAAATTTACAAAGTGGTAAAGATTTTATGTTACAATCTAATTGTTTATTGAGATTATTTGTGATTATTTTCTGATGATAAAATATTGTAATATATCTCTCAAGAAACTCATGATTTTTCTTATCCTTTTTTTATTTATGATAATAAATTATTTCCCTTCATTTTCAACTTTTTATGTAAGATCCTGAGTATTTATACGAGGTAAATATCTTTTTTTTGTTTAAATGCTTGTTTACAGCTAAATACAAATACCCTTTTAGATCTTGGGGGTAACTAGGTCGTTTGTAGAAGTTTTGGAACCTAAAACCAATATTTATTGGAAAAATTATTCAGGTCACATGGTTAGTATAAATAGTGAAGGTTAGGTCTCATGGACTAACGAACTTTGCGAGACCTGGGAAGAGGGAAATAGGATCCCACAAAGTTTGAGGAAACTATGTTGATTAAGGCGCATGCCCATGTGATGAACATATAGTTTTTAATAGAGGTGTTTTGAAAAAAAATCTCATAGTAAGTCAAACCATGTGTAGTGACCTTGAAGGTTCCCACTTATCACAAAAGAGGGAGCATGGTTGGAACACAGTTTCGCTGACCATGGAGATAAACCATACAACCCAGTAACTCTTTAAAAAATAACATTTTATCCTTTAAAAAAATATAAATCACAAAAATATTTTTATATTAACTTATATTGGACAAAATGGGTATTGGAAATAATCCTTGAGCCTAATCTTAAGCTTTTATACCATTATCTTGAGAAAACTCGGATTCTTGCTTAATCATTTCGTTGGATTTGCATCGGTGAGTACTCAATTACTTTTATGATGTTCGTCATTTTTCATGGAATCAATAGAGTTATCTTGGTGAATTATAATATTTCCTATTTCTTGATTATTTATCTATTATTCATTTTTCTTATAATCTAGACTAAACCAGAGGCTGATACTGGATGATCACTCTACTATGGACCTATGGTAGGTGTTCTATATTTTTTAATTGTGGTTTGGTGCTTTATAGAGCTATTTTTCATTGTGCATCCCACCATACACTCCGGTAGTTGACCTAAACTAAATTGAATAATTTAATTAAATGAAATGGAACATGTTATGGATTCCCTTTATTTCCATTTAGATGTGATGGTGGTTATTTCCACAAACAAGGAAAACTATGGGGTGCTCCATGTGATTGACCTTGGCTTTGCCTAATGATGAACCACCCATAGGGTGTGTGTTAGTGTTTTCTGAGTTATATAAATCCTGTTAATAAATAAATTGAATTCAAATTGGATTTTAGGATATGGTTTACATCATTTTCATGTTGTCTCTTGACTAAATGGTTTATGTGAAATTTTTACATGAGTTTAAATAACTCATGAGCTGAATTGTTATATAATTCAGTAAATAGAAAGATTATAAATAGTTTAGAACTGATGAATGAAATGTGATTTATTGATTGTTAGTGGGTGCCTTGTGTGGTACATATTGAATATTGATTCAATTAGAGACCATGGACATTTCTCCTATGGGTCTTTAATGTGGTAGTAGATGCCATAAATAATGATTTATCCTTGGGTCATGATTCCATGGGATGCCTTGGAATTTTCTACCCCTTGAATCTGGATTTCTTAGATTAGCGTATAACATGTTCTGTTGAAATTACCCTAAGAATATATTATTTGTCTATCCGAGTTTCCATCAGGATTCTCTAGGGACTTAATGAGGATAACATGGTCTTATATATCTTGGATTTGAGCCTTCATGTCCTAAAACTTCTGAATAAATGGAATATCTATGGTAAATATGATATGATTGGTTGTATATTGAATACATGGTTGATATTCCACTTCTCATTTTTCAAAAAGGATTTGATTTTTTGATACACATCATAAACAACATGGTCAGGGTTGGTATGATACACTTGTAGATACAGTGAGGACATGATAGTTAGTTCTTTTTTGTTTATAGCTACCTAATTATAGGAGTTCAACCCATGTTTTATAGGGAGACTTGTTGAGCTTCACAATATCAAATTATTTGTAATATATATGCCATTGGAACTTCACATTTTTTTAATTCTTATCTATAATATATATTTCACTCTACTTTAGTTTGTATTACCTAGCCATGATTTTCTATAGACAACTTGGGTGGTATCTTATATAGAATGTATCTCACACCATATTTGGGCCCCCATTGGTTAGATGGACATATTATATGGATAATGGTATGGTCCATGGGAAATGACCATAGTTTGATGGTTTTATTTCTTCCATTTTTCGGAGTAGGGTAACACGAGAGTGTGCTGGGGCTCATGATGAAAGCCGAGATGATTCTTTTGCTGTTTTTGGTATTTTGATACATGTATTGTAATGAATTCTGTATAACTTATTTGGATTATTTTTATACACAAGACATGCATCACCCATATTTTATATAATATTATGTTTCCATATTTTTATTAATATATCAATTCCATGAGTATTTATCCATTTCAATATTTCATCCACTATAGTGGGTTACTGGTCATGTGTTTAGTTTATATTCTTATTGTTTATACAAAGTTTTAATTGTTTTATCCATTGAATTTTATTATATACCCATTATTCTACACTTTGGTAATGAGGGAATCAACTTCTATGGACACACCTGAGGCCCTCACTTCTAGTTAAAGCCTCTGTCATTTAGGGAGATGACCTTGATGCCATGTAACCCACCAGCTCAGAGCATGAGATAACAACACCAGTTTGGGATGTTACAATGTGGTATCTGAGTGGTTCCTTTACTATATTTATTATTTTTATAAAAATTAATGTGTATTAGTAAGGATTGGGAGTTTGTAATAATCTCTTTTTGAGAGCATCTAAATATTGTTTAGGAAAAATCTAGATTTATTAGAATAGAAATTATTATTTTCTAGATTTTGACTATTATAGTTGATTTGATTCCACCATTTGATGATGCACTAAATTGTGATGTTATCATGGATATGATTGGGTGTTCTATTTTGGTTCAACCGGATGAGATGAGTGTATTCTATCTCATGCAACATTTTAGGCACACTCTAGAATTCAAATTCCCTGCATTGTGCCATGCCAAGTAGGGTTCATTGCTTGATTATATTATACTATTAATGGGTTCCCTAAATTATGTATCAATTGTTCTGATAGATATTTTGTGTAGGGAATTGAGAAACAGGGTTGGTAATTAGTGTTTCTACCATAAACTAAATAGTGTTTACCAATTAGGCTATATCAGAAACCCTAATCATCCAATTATGGAAAGTTGATTCATCCACTATAAGTCACATGAATTAGAATGTGTTATGGTGGGGATTAGGTTGATTCCATATTTCAATTCATAAAGAGTATAGAACCTTATGGATTAGAAATGAACCACCATTTGGTTCAAAAAATTAAAATGGAATGGGAAATAAATATTAAATTCAAATGGAAAATTGAATTATGAAACCTATAACTTTACCTGGAACATGATTTTAAGTGGGAAATAGGCAGTTTCTATAGTTCCTTTTATGGATATTTCTTTTTAAAGTAACATGGATTTGTAGAAAGTTTTATGGTATGAATTGTTATAGGAAGGCTTTGTCCTGCCCCATGTTTTTGATCTGTGAACTCTTATATCTATCATTTTTGAGGTGCATGTTTTGAATTTTTAGACATTCCACCATAACAACCTCCTATTGAATACTAGTAGGGTGGAAGAAACCACAATCTAAAGGCAGTAGGACAGGGAATACCGATGGATCCTCCAATAGTTCCAACTGCGGAACTATTAGTAGTACCAAACATAGGTTTTGAGGAACAATTCCATGAGGGGTTTGTCTTCTATATGCAGACCTTTCAGGGAGAACTGTATTATACCTCATATATGGATGATCTGACGCATGTGTTTTAGAAATAAAATCCTTCCACATTTTGGGGGACGGAAGTACACATGCTATTGAGATGTGTCTTGAGATGAATATGTCGATATCCAAGAATCCCGAGACACCTAATATGAGGAGAGGGGAGTATGGAAAATATATTCTATGTGGAGAAGTGAAGCACTGGTGGGATGTTTTGAAAAAAGATGACCAACTATGAGATATGGTTGGGATGATTTATAAACTAGATTAAATGACCACTTCTACAAAAAGTCTATAAGATAATAGTGGGCCAGTGATTTCATACATTTGGAGTAGGGTGTCATGATGGTTGTGGATTTTTTAGAGTGCTTTATAGAGATGCATCATTTTTCACCGACATACCTTGCTAATGAGTTATAGAGGGAGAGATGCTTCTAGGAAGGTATTTAACTTTTTTCTCGATCTGAGGTAAATTTTTTCAATTTGACATTGATTAATTAGATAGTTAGTTTGGTATGAATTATATAGTGGGACCTGAAGAAATCTAGGGGTGAAGAGTAGATAAGTATAGTATCTTGAGCCATTAGTTCAACATCCAGTGGTATGAAGAAACATTTTGATGCTTCCCATGAGATGAGTACCATCCAAGCTATGAATACTTGTATCTCAATGTTTTTTCATCTATGTGGAAATTGGGGAAACATGAGGAATAAGTGTGACAATGACCCAGTAGAGTGTTGAAATTGAGGCAACATGGGGCACATACAATATTTTTGAAGTAATTTCCCTCTAACAGTTAGTGGAAGGGGTCATCTTTGACACCATTTTTTGGAGTGGATTTTATATCTTTGCATTAGGCTGGGAGTTGGAGTTGTACCAGTCATTTAGGTCAAGGTGGTTGTGGTCATGGATTAGGTATCCGTGAACCAGTTGAACCTAGAAAGAATTGTTGGTGAGGAGGGATGACATCCCAGTTTTCTAGTATGAACCTGAATGATCAAGGTTTGTGTCAGGAAGATTTTCCCTCCACTAGTAGATTGTTTAAGGAACATTTTCCAAGATGTATTTTTGGGTTTACCTCTTAAGAGATAGGTGGATTCTTTCATCGAGCTAGTTCCAAGAGCAGAATTGGTATCCATTCCAACTTATGGGATGGCTACGATGGAGTTTCAAGAGCTCATGAGGTAGCTAAAGGACATGAAGACAAAGTGTTTTATTCAAACCAATACTTCTCTATGGGGTTTAATAGTCATTTTACAGGAAAAATATGGATGGTAAACTTATTATATATGTGTATTATTATAAATTTAACCAATTGATGGTTAGTAACTGGTATCTATTATCATAGATAGATGAAATTTTTTATTAGCTTTGTGGAGCTAAAGTATTAATGAAAATTGATTTGAGATCTGGATATCATTAGGTGCCTATTTTACCTACAAATGTACATCATACAACTTTTTATAGACATTATAGTCTTTATGAGTATCTATTTATTCCATTAATTCTCTCAGACAGTCCATAAGTTTTTATGGAACTAAAGAACCGAGTTTTCTATAGTTATTTGGATATTTTTATGGTGGTTTTTGTGGATGATATCTTGGTGTATTATCACAATATACATAGCCATTACAAACATCTTGAGATATTTTTGGATACAATAAGAGAGCATTCATTTTATGATAAGCTCAAAAATATCCACTTCTCGATAGATAAGATTCACTTCCTAGGTCGTATTACATAGAGATAAGAGTATTAGTTGACCCTGAGAAGGTGAAAAGTTTAGTTTTTTGGTAAGATCCAAAGAATATCATTGATATATGAAGTTTCTTGGGGATATCTAGACACTATAGGCATTTCATACAGGACATATCACGCTTAGAAGTTCCATTTAAGGGCTTCACTAAGAAGGGTGTAATTTTTTTATTGTTAGATACCAGCGAGATAGACTTTTAGGAACTGAATAGAAGATTAACAACACCATTGGTCCTAATTATAGCAGAGGAAAGCATGAGATACTCTATGTATTGTGATGCCTCAGGTATTGGGATAGGATCAATACTGATGTAGGGATATAGAGTCATGGAATAAAGGTCTTAGCAGTTGAGGGAACAAAAGAGGTCGACAAACTAATAAATATGACTCATATACATGGAGGTCAGTAGGAAAATAACAAGTTGAATATTATGGATTTGTTCTCTAAGATTTACTTGAAGGTGTTGGAAAATAAGGGACATAATTTTATTTCATCCTTATCTACAACTTCTACCCTCCTGGATAGAGTGGGGACGAAGCAGTTAATATATTTAGAGGGCCTAGTACTATGGTATAGTGTAGAATGTGGGAAAAAACCTCTTTTTTAGAGCATAAATAAGGATGAAATTATGTGTATCCATGATTTTTTGGGTTCCAATGGGAATATACAAGGAGATGATGAAGGGGTTTCATGCTTGATTTTTTACAGTGCGTCCCAGCATCACAAAGATGTATTATGACTTCTGCTATCAATACCTGTGGAAAGGTATAAAGTGATAGGTAATTGTATTCTTCATGAGGTGTTTTAAATGTCAAAAAATGAAGGCAGAACACCAGAAAACATATGGAATTTTATTGTAGCTACCCATTTCTAAGTGGAATCGATATGATTCTGTGATGGATTTTGTGACCAGTTATCCATTGTTACCTCGAGGTAGAAATGTTTTGTGGCATGTTTTTGATAGACTCATGATGGTTTCTAATTTAATAATGATCAGGGAGACCTTTAGTGTTGATGAGATTGAGAGGTTGTTTATCAATGAGACATTAAAAATCAACAGGGTCCCACATTTTATCATTTCAAATAGGGACGCCCAATTTATGTATCATTTTTGGTAGATATTAGAGGGGCATTGGGTACATAGGTGCTATTAAGCATAACCAACCACCCTCATACTGATGGATAGTCAGAGCATATGATATAAGTGCTTGAGAAAATGTTATAAGAATGTGTCCTAGATTCTGGGGGATCTTGGGAGAGACATATTCCGTTATTTGAGTTCTCTTACAGTAACATCTATCAGGAGACTGTATAGTTGTAACATTATGAGGCTTTTTTCTGTTAGGCTATACCAATTTCTCCTATGTTAGTTAGAGGGGGGAGAGGATGCTTTACTGGAACCATACCTTCTAAAGGAGTCTTCTGAGTAGGTCTAGTTGTTCAAAAAGAGGATGGATAATATAAAGACATGTTATAAATATTACACCGACCACTGTTGATGACTTCTAGTGTTCTAGGTCAGGGATAAAGTATTTTTATGTGAATCAATAAGGCCATGAAACAAAAAAATCAAGAGATTGGGTATGCCTTCACTGCAATATGTTTGTCCATTTGAGATTATAGAGAGAGTCGAGCTGGCAAAATATTAGTTATAGTTTAATTAGAGGTACCATTCCATGCATGATGTCTTCTATATATATCACCTACACCGTTATCATTTAGACCCATCTCATTCTTTTTATCTCATGAAGGTTGAGTTATAGGTAGGTACATCATTTTGGAGCATCTAATTCATATCGTTGATAAAATAATGATGGTTCTATGAGGTGTGTCAGTTCCTCTAGTATGGGTTTTATGGAAGCATGACTATTTACCAGATGAGTCCAAGGAATGGGAGGTTGAAGTATGTGCTCAGTAGATGGAGTTACTCTCATCCAATTCTTGACCACCATTGAGAGGGTAATTCAGGGATGAATTGATTTAAAGTGGGATGATTGTAAGATATTGGGTTTTTATACATGGTATATATCTTTTTTTAGTTTAAATTATTTTTTACAACTTAATTTGTATACCCTTTGATTTCATGAGGTAACAGGGGTGTCCATGGCTTATTCAGAGCTTGAAACTAATCTTTTTGGGACAAATAGAAAGGCAATGTGGTCAGAAATGACTATATGGGGAAGGAAACATGTTCTAACTATCCATGCATGAAATTGAAATAGGGAAAGAGGAGCACCATAATTTTGAGGAAACTGTGTAGATGGAAGTTCACACCCATGTGAAAAACCTGTAATTTTTAATAGAGGTGTTCTATATAGTTACTCAAACCACATATAGTGACTGTGAGGGTGCCCCCTTATCACAACATAGGGTGCATTATTGACACATGATTTGGCCAATTGTGCAGCCTAATAAACCTTGGAAACAATTAACTTTTTCCTATAAAAACATATAAATCCTAAACTGATTTTCCTATTCTATTATGATGGAAAATGTGGGTGTTGGATCTCCTCCTTGATAAAATCATAGGAGTTTCCACCGTTCTTGCATATGAACTCGGACTTGGGAACCGATCTTCCTGTTATATTTTCTCTGGTGAGTATGAAATTCCATTTGTTCCATTATTCATTTTTAATGGTATCAATAGATTTATCTTGGGGCATGGTAATATGAACTATTTATGGATTCTTTGTCCATTCTTTATATTTCATATGATCTAGACCAAATCAAAATTTGATACTAGATGAGAACTGTACTAGAAACCTATAGTGGGTTGTATATACCTTTTCCTTGTGGTTTGGAACTTTATAGACCTCATAGTTTTTGTACCACCAACCAGAAATTCTAGTGGTTCCCTTAAACTAAATTATATAATTGAATTAAATGAAATAGAACATGTTTGGGATTCCTTTTAGTTTTTTTAGATTTTCTAGAGATTTTTCCCCAACCAAGGCCACACATGGGGTGTTCCATGTGACTACCATTGCCTTTTCCTAATGTTGAACCACCCATGAGGTGTGTTTTAGTGCCTTCCTAGTTAAAGGAATATCATAAATAAATCAGTTGAATTGAAATTAGATGTTATGATATGGTTTAACTTCTTTTCATTTTGTCGATTGATCAAATGGTTTATGGGAAATTATTATATGATTTGGAAGAAATTATGAGTTTAATTTTTATATGAGTGGGTAAAATCTTGAATTGAAAATTCTTGTCAATTTATGAATGAAATTTGATAAATTGATTGGAAGTGTATTCCTTGGTTGTTATACATCAGATCTTGATTCTGTTAGATTTCATGGATGTTTATCTTATGGGTCTTGAATGTGGTAGTAGACACATAGGATATATATTTCTAACATGTTATTAATTCCATGGGACTCCTTTTTATTTTCTATACCTGGGATTTATTTTCCTTGGACTCATGTATGACATGTTCATTTGACATGTTCCTAGGGATCTATTCTAAGTCTAAAAGATATTACATCATGACTCTAATGAGACTCAATAAGGATGGATTGTTCTTCTATACCTTGGATCCAATCCTTAATTGTCTAACAATTATGATTATATGACACATACATGGTAAGTGTGATATGTTTGGATGTATGGAACGAAAATGGTTGATATGATACTTCTTGTTATAAAGTAGTCCATGATTGTTTGATATATAGATTATACAGAATGGATGTGATTGGTATGATATGTTTGGATGTATTGTGAGGTTATGATAATTAGTTCTTGATTATCTATAGTTGCCATGTTATAGTAGCTTGACCCATGTTTTTCAAGGAGGAATATTTTTCTATAAAATATCACTTATCTTTTAGTATATATGCCTTGAGAAATTTACATTTATTACTTCTTAACTGTGATATATATTTCACTCTACATTATCCTATATTTCATAGCTCAGATTTTCTATAGACACCTTAGGTTGTGACCTACTAGGATTGTATCTCACACCCTATTTGGGCCATCGTTTGGTACTCAAACAGACTGTATTGATTCGGGTAGGGACCGGGGAAATCTCCTATAGTTCAATTCTTGTCTTTATACTGATCTTAGGATCAGGGGATCACATGACCGATCCGAGGCTCAAGATGCTACAAGGGATATTTATTTTGGTATTTTTTGTAATTTGATACATGTATTATACTGATTTTTGTATACCTATTTTGGATTCTTTATAGACACATGACATGTATCATGAATTTTTTTTAAATGATTTAGTTTCCATATTTTGAGTATTATATCATTTTCTTGAGTTATCCATTTTTATATTTCTTCCTCCGTGGAAGGTTACTGGTCTAGTGATTTTTGTTTATTCCTACTTCTTATACATATTTGTTATTAATTATAATGTTGTCTGATATTATATACTCATTATACTACCCACTATTAATGAGGGAATAGTGTCCCCATAGAAAAACCCCAGGCCCTCTCTAAAATTTGGATATGTGATTGAGGCCATGTGACCCACTGAATCAAAGCACCAGATAGTGGCATCCAATTTGAGAATTTACACTTTATCTACTAAAGAGTTCAGAATAATATTTTTCAGAAAAATCATATTTATTTCTCTCTTTAGTCAAAAACCCTTTTTCTTTGAAAACTATGTTTTCTGAAAATATTTTCAAAAATGATTTTAATTTTTTTTATTGTGATTTATTGAAGACATTTTACAATTTTTAAATTTTTAAAAATATTTTAAACAAAATATTCATGTCATTATAAAATAAATTGCACATTATTCTTTTTCCAAAAATGTGAAAGTAATATTTGGTGTAACATGTATATAATGAATGAAATATCTTATATTATTCTACATAATTTATTTGAGCCTTCCTTTATAAGTTTTCATGGTATATTTCAATGAAAAATAATTTAAAAATGTTATATGATTTAAAAAGTGGCTCTCAATGTGGAAAGGATTTTCCTCAAAAAAATGTTTTAAAAGAATTTTCACAACCATTTTCCATCAAAGATAACATAATTTGATGTTAACTATTCCATATTAAGAATATTATTCTAGGATACACTTCATATTCTTTCTGTGAAAGGTTTTCATTTATGATGACATGTTTTTTATGAATCCCATTTCTTATTCATGAATTATACCCTGACAAAATTCTTATAAAACTCAATTATTATTTTTCATGGGTTATTCTACAATGAAGTGTTAAAATGATTATAAAACCTATCTCTCTTCCATAGGTCATGATATGATGAAATGTTTATGGAACCTAATTCATTTAATGGGTTATGATAATAAGAATGTTTTATGATCATGTGGCACACATATGTATTATTTTAATTATGTGAAGGGTGGGACCGATGTTCCCCTCCAATTAATTTGGTAATGATAAATGTTTCATGGTCTTTGATGGTACATGGGTGGATATCCCATGCCAGAAAAAGAGGGTATACAATTTGTTAGACCATGCCTAAAATATAGGTTACAATAGTGGTTATCCCATGCTCTAATCAGGTAGATGGTTGGGTATCCCAATCCTAACATGTTTTTAATTACTTTGTGGGTATCCAAGACATAATATTTTATATTATTATGTATATTGAATTGCTCTATGTATTATTCCAATGCTATTATCTCATGGACCATATTCTTTTATTTCATTTTGAATTGTGTCTTATGAATGACTAATAATTATTCCATGACTCAAGATTATGATCATTGATGTGTAGGGTATGGTTTTCAAAGGAGATCCCATGTTCTAAAACCCTTATGTTCAAATTATGCTTATGTATCTTCCTTATTTATTGATATTTATCATATCAGATCACCCTTTTTTATTTTTTACTTTCCCCAGGTTATGATGAATAGATTTTATGTAGGTGTACTATAGGTTAAGATATTTATAGGAGACATTGAAGATATTTCATGAATTAAGAAGATAATATTAAAAAATAATCCAAAGTAACTAAACAATTACATTATTCAGGATTGTTTTTATATAATTTTATGAATATTCACCTAAAAAGACAAAATATCCATGTATGGGAACCCTAGGTCACTATAATTGGTATCAATGGAATAATTTAGATAAACTTTGTGAACTAGGATGAGAAAAATTTACTGATATCCCTAGACATATTTATACGATTTTTTTAAGGGATGAATTAAGGATAAGTATAAGATGAATAAAAGATTAAGAAAATGTATTAGAATTTTGGTAAAGTATAGAGTATGTGGCTTCCAAGAAATTAAATCCTTGTCTCGATATTTCATGTAGATGTGTCTTTGGAATAAAGGTATATATGGGTAACAACTCTGAAAAGGGTTCATTGACATGGACTCGATTGTCACCTGGTGTATGATAATGGGCCTTAATTCACACCTAGTTTGATACTTCAAAGGTATATGATTTGGGAATCCACAAAATCTTTATGAACCATCATAAAGAATTTAAATAGATGATAATCATGTATAACCTAGGTTAAGACCAAGGTGTCTGAGATTTAAAAGAATGTGTCATGATTTAGACATCCTATAAGTGAATATTCGTGATGATGTTATTTTCGATAGTGAATAGTGTTTCTCAAACTATTTTTTTTGGATTATTCAATTGATGGAACCTAAAAAAAATAGTTAATGATGAGTGTGAAGTAAAATGATTTTATTTTCTTCCATAGAATCCAAATGTTGTGGGAGGTGGAATTAAAAATATTGTTACCATTCTCACAGAACTTTCTCGAGATATGAATCATGCTACACATCCAAAAAAACAAAAGAGGGGAAAACATTATATTGAGTCCTTCACAAGGAAATGTCCACCTTATTTATGTGGGTCTTCTGATCCAGTAGATGATGAACAATGGATCATCACCACTAAAAGGATATTTTCCATTATCCAATGTTTGGAATAGGAAAAATCCATTTTGGCTGTATATCATTTGGAAGGTGAAGAAGATAGATAATGGACTCTTATCATGAATGTGAGGCCACAAGATAAAATTTACTACATTAATTGGGATGAGTTCTATAAAATATTTTTTAATAAGTACATTCATAATATTCTTTTTATGATGATGGATAATGAATTCCTTGAGATAATAAAAAAGTACAATGAATCTATTAGTACTAATGAGTAAAATATTACAAGGCTTGCAAGTTATGCTTCCTTTGTTATCATTTGACCTAAAAGTAAGGTGGATCATTTCTTCAGTAACTTAAAACAAAATATTTTAACGGAATTCAACAAATTATACTTCATTAGGTACACATATATTGTTCTATGTGCTATCAAGGTGGAGATAGAGGTTGGATTTATTTATCAGTCTTTGGGTTTTAATAAGAAGGGAAAATGGAATTCAAAGGAAAATATAAGAAGAATGGAGTAAAGATGATGATATTTACTTTATGCTCAAAATGATCAAAGAATTATGGTGGAAATTGAATTTAGGGGACTAATAAATATTATAATTTTGTAAAGTATGGTCATCAAGAAACTGAATGCCGAAGTGATGTGAAGATGTTAGATAATTATAAAAAGGAACCACAAAATCCACCTCACACACTTCAGTGTTTCAATTTAAAGGTGTTTTGGAATTTTTCTATCAAGTGCTAAAGTACAAAAGTTAATAATGATGATCAATGCCAATAAATTCTAAAGATAATGTAAAAAAGTAAAACTTATGTGATCATGACCATTGAAGTGAATCATGAAAATTTTGGTACACTAATCCTTACCTCCTTAGTTGGGAATCTCGTGTTTCATTTTGTATGAATTATCCATATGAAAATATTATTTTGTGTCCTTTAATGATATTTCATGTGATTCCCTCCCTCAACATGAATTCTAGAATAATGAAATCACATTTTATATTCAATCATTATAATGCCGTACCTAATCTTCCAATAGTAATGTTTTTGTATAATATGGCGACTTATTTATTGAATAAAGGGTGATTTATATTTTGGAAGCATATATCTATTCATGAATGATTACCAGGGGATATTAGGATACCATCATGGGTTTATTAGTTTAATCTTTAATATAAGTTCAATGTCATTGACATCCCTTGTGAGTCATAAGTTTTAATTTTTAATTTTCCATTACTTTTGTCATGGAAATCACAAAAAAATTCTTAAAAACATGTTTTACTACCTTTTTAGGAACAAAGTGTTTAGATTTTTTGTATGAAACATTATATTTTACCTTACTTATAATAAGTTATAAATTATTATAGATATAAACTTCACATTCTTCATTATGATTATCATAATGAGCATGCATACGATAAACATTGTACTCACCCTTATCTGATTAGGTGTTAAACTTTCTTTCTTTTATATCATATTAACAATGTCTTAAACAATTGGACTAATGATGATATCGATAAACATGAGGCTGATACTCATAAAGGTTTATTTATTGAAAATTGTAATACATCTATCGAACTGAATGAAAGAGGTTTTTGTTTTTTATAGTTTAATTATTTTAATATAATTTTTTTAAATAATATTCACCCCCTTATATGTATATTTTTTGAGCAGATATTATGATCCATAAATTGGTATCAGAGTAGGTTTATAACTAATCAAATTCATGTTGAGATTTTGTTTCTCTATTTTTGGAAGTATTTTTTTTGTTATAGAATTTTTTTATAAAAAGTTTCTACACTAACATATTTAGAATTTTTTATTACAATGGTAATATTAAATGTTGGTTCAATTCACAACATGAATCCTAATAGTACATGTATCTTAGACAGTGTTGGATATGAGTACTAGAGATATAGGATAAATAATTTTTTTATTAACATGAGGGTTGATTGTTTTTTCATGCTGACTAGAGATTATAATATTCATAAAAAGGAAGTTACAACTTTTACTTGTTAAGAAAATCAGGAAAATAAACTTAATTAAATTATGAAGAATACTTTTTTTGTTCAATTACAAGAAGAATAAATAGTCATATTTATTCATGTGAATATTCTAACAGTATCTGGAAAAAACATGAAGTTACAAAATTTTGTAGTTCCAAAGTTGCTGAAATTAGGGGAGATATTTTAAGAGAATATTATCAATCTTTTAATTTTCTTTATAGTGAATTTTTTCTAAAGATGCATCATAGATTTATACGAATTTTTAGTATTATAAAATTTATTAGTGAGAAAGGTTTAGATGATGAAATCTTTGTGGAGAAGATAATTGATATCCTTATCAATGAGTGGGAGTCTAAGAAAAATATTTTTTATGAGACTATAAAGTTAAATAGTATTAACCTAGAAAATATCATTAGAACACTTATGGAATATGAGTTTATAATTAAAAGACATATTGAGAAAGAAAAAAAGAAAAATGTTGGAATTTCATTTACTACAACATCTACCTTACTTTCTAAAGTTCAATCTGTATATACTTTTTTCATATATTCATGAAAGAAAAATGTAGTTGTTCAATCCGATTCAAGTACTACTAAGAATTCTGAGAATGAGATAGAAAACATGTCCATAAGGATTAACAAGATAGTTGATAAGAAAGTATTTTAGTACCGATACAAAAAAGTTTATAAATACAGAATTGATAAGAAATATGAAGTTAATTTTTGTGAATCTAAGAAAGAAGGACACATCAGACCACATTGTCCAAAGCTAAAGATGAAATAGATTAAAGAAAAGAATTCATAAAGGAATTCCAAGTGATATTTTAAATATAAAGTAAATAAATTTTTAATGGTTGAGGATACTTGGAGTGATAATGGAGGTGACTCGTCATAAATTTCTTTTGAGAATGAAGGTTCCCTAGATAGGAGCACATGTCTTTATACAAATGTACCCATTGTAAATAATTGTTTGATGACTAAGGTGCAAACTGCTAATAACCTCACTAACATGTCTTTAAGTGAAAATTATCCTTATGATAATTATTTAAAATCTTCTAATGAACAATATTACATAGGGAGTAATTCTAATGATATTCCCTATTATAATAAAGTTTCTTGTTTTTATAAATTTCTTGAGCATTAAATTTTAAAATTTGTAAAAAATGTGATATATTTAAAGAAAAACTTGTTAAGGATTAATCAAGAATATATGTTTTGAGAAAATAAATATCACATATTTTTAAATATATTGATGAGACTATTTATAATAAAGAAACTATTTCTAATGATTTTGAAAAAAATATAAGAAAAATTATTTAGAAAAAAAATCAATTCTAAGACTAATAATAGAGTGGAAAATAATTTAGTTATAAAACTAAAATCCAAAATTTCTTATTTAAGGAAATTTTTTTCAAAAATTACCTCAAGTAAATAAAACATTGATAAATGTACAAATAAATTTTTCCTCATGGTACTTATTCTGTAATGTAATTTTCTTATAAAAACCCTATTTTTAGTAATAATTTATTTGTTCAAAAAATTTAACCTTTTTTGCACAAAAGTCCATAGTCATAGCCATTGAATATAAATTTCTATAAATAAATTTCAATATCTAGGTTTTCACAAAGCCTATTCATCTAAAAAAATATGGATTCCTAATGTTTTTTTCTAAAATTACCAGACTCAAGAATTATTGGGTTTCGAAAGACTAATTGTTTTGTTTTCAGGAATATAAATAAAGTACCAACAATAAGAATACCTATTACATTGATAGTGGTATTTCAGTTACTTTTCTTGTAACAAAAAAAGTTTCAAAAAATATTATCATGATGAAAGGTGGAAATGTTAAATTTAGATATATTTCTCAAGGAGAGATTAACAAAATGGGTAACATTATTATCATTTATGAAGCCTTAATTTCAGATGTTTAGTTTGTTAAAGGTCTCAATCATAACCTTATTAGTGTAAATCAATTATGTGATGTAGGTTACCTTGTGCACATTATGAAATAAAATTGTTTAGTACATAGTTCAAAGGATGAATTCATTATTTCTTCCAATCAGCATGAGAATATTTATTCTCTTAATAAATAAGGCATTAGGAGCCAAGAAGTAGCTTGCTTAAGTGTAATGGAAGATCAATATTGGTTATGACATAGAAGGTTAGGATAATGTAACCTTATAAAATCATCTAAGTTAGATATGAAAGGACTTGTTAAGGATATACTATAACTTGTGTTTGATACTTAAAAATCTCACCACCCTTATCAATACAGTAAGAAACATAAGTCAAATTTTAAATATATAAGTGAAGTCTCAAATTTTGAATCTTTATAGTTAGTTCACATGGACTTTTTAATCCCTACACGAATTGTGAGTATGGGGGAAAATACTATGTATACGTCTTAGTTGATGATTACACTAAATATACTTGGGTTTATATTATAAAAAATAATTTTAAATACTTTTTTTATTTTAAAAAATTTGTATCCAAATTTAAGAATGAGAAAAACCTTCCCTTGATTACTATTTGTAGTTATTATAGTAGAGAGTTTGTCTAATTTTGAAATTTTCATAGAAATAATGGTTTTAAGAATAAATTTACAGCACTTAGAACCCCTCTGATAATGGTTTAGTATAAAGAAGAAATATAATTCATCAATAAATAACTAGAAACAAGTTGAGTGAATAATCAATTTCTAAATATTTTTTAGTTGAAGAGATTAGAAGTACCACCTATATTATAAAACAATTTTTGATAAGAAATTTTCTTAATAAAAATCCACATGAGATCTAGACGAGTAGAAATCCAAAAGTTATTTAATTTAGAGTTTTTTTGAAAATTATTTTTCATAAATATGTAAGATAACATGCATATATTTTCACCCAAATCTGATGAAGGAATATTTTTAGTTTACTCCACTACTTCTAAGGTTTATAGAGTTTTCAATAAAAATTATTGTACTATTGAGGAAACAATACATGATATGTTTTATTAAATAGAACCTTTTATTTTAAAATGGCCCCATTCTATATCCTCCTTAGATGGCATTTCTAAAAATGATTTTCAAACATTTTTATAAAATACTTCTCATAAGGATACAACTAAAGAAATAGTTTTTGAAGTATTTCATTTGAAATG
The DNA here is from genome assembly GCA_963277665.1 of Viscum album. Classification (NCBI taxonomy): domain Eukaryota; kingdom Viridiplantae; phylum Streptophyta; class Magnoliopsida; order Santalales; family Viscaceae; genus Viscum; species Viscum album. The sequence goes on along the minus strand of OY728161.1, from coordinate 1,949,873,471 downwards.
TTTTATACCTATTGTTTAAGAACATGTTTTCCAAAACTCAAAAAGTTAGTTGTTTCTTAAGAATCATTCTAGTGATTGTATCATTGGTGATATTGATCGGTGAGTAAGGACAAGAAGTTACTTTATTACAATTTCAACCAAAGAATCCCATTGAGGATTTCAGTGATGAGGATTATATTAAAGAAATGAAATATTAACTCATTGATTTTAAGAGGAACAAAGTCTGAAATTTAGTTGAACGACCCAAATAATCTTCTATAATTTTTGTAAAATGGGTTTTTATAAACAAATTTGATGAAAATGGAATAACTATTATAAAGAATATATACTTTTTTCTAAGGGATATAATCAACAAGAAGATCTAGAATATGAAGAAACATATACACTGATAGGTAGAATTGAATCTATTCATATGATACAATCCTTTATTTAATTTTATAATTTTTGAAATTGATGTGAAGTGTGATTTTCCTAATGGATATATTGAGGAGGAATTTTATGTTAAAAAACCCATAGTTTTGAAAATAAAAAAAATCATAAATACATTTATAATCTTACAAATGCTCTATATAGACTTAAACAAGCCTTTAGAGATTGGTATGAAATATTAATAACATTTTTGTTACAAAATAATTTTTTGAGGGAGCTATAGATCAGAAACTTTTTATAAAATATATCAACAAAAATATTATGATTGTTTAAATCTATGTTTTTTAAATTATATTTAGATCAACTCAACAATCATTAACATATTTTTTTTTAGATCTTATGAAATCTGAGTTTAAGAATATTATGATGGGTGAGTTAACAAATTTTTTTTGGGTTTAAAATTTCACAAAAACCATAAGTAACTTTTATATCTACACATATGTATATAAAATATATCTTAATAAATTTGGATTTTAAAATACTAAAGTATTTGTAATCTCACAGGTTCCTTAAATACTTTAGATCTTGACGAGGATGGGCAACATGTTGATCAAAATATTTTTTGAGGTATTATAAGAACCTTACATTACTTAACTCATATTTATCTAGATTTAATTTTTTCAATATATTAGTGTGTATAATATAATGAAAATCCAAAATAATCCCATTTAAAAGATGTATTACTAAATTTTCATTATCTAAATTGAACTATGGATTTAAGAAATTTTTATTCTTCTAGAAATGTTTTTGAACAAAAACATTTTTTGGATATTGACTTTATTGGTTATAAAATTCATAGGAAAAAAACATCTGAAAATTTTTATTTCTCAAGAGATTATTTATTTTTTATTTCATGTAATAAACAACACTCAATATTACTTTCCCCTACTGAATATGAATATATTATAGCTAGAAGTTTTTGAGATTAGGTGTTATAGATGCAACACAGACTCACAGAACATGTGATGAGTTTTACCAAAATTGAAATACATTGTGATAAAATAAGTTCCATTACCTGCTTGAATGGCCCGAAGGCCTTCATTTTTATTGATTTTTGATAACCCCTATTTCAAGGGACGAGGGGGAACACTTACAAGGCCCGTAGGCTTAGAGATTATATGGCCCATAGGCTTAGAAGATTACATGACCCGAAGGTCTTATAGAATTCAACCAGACTATCTACAAGGGAAAAAAAGTTCCCTTAAATTAAGTAAAAAACCATAACATCACTCATGTTCTAAGAAAAAAGATATAAGACATCGTTTCTTTAGGGATCCCACACTAAATGGATATATCATTTTACAATTCATCGGAACATAAAATCAACTTGATGAAATTTTTAGAAAAACCTCTCTCTTCTAATAAATTAGAATACATTAAACAAAATCTAGTAATGATAAAAAGTAAAGTAATAATTCTTATATACTTATTTTTTACCCATATCCATACATTAAGTTACTCATTTTTAAATAATAATTACATATATTTATTGTTATTCAATTTTTTTTTTGATTTTCAAAATTTTTTAGTTATCCTATAGAATTTATTTTAATGAGTTTTATGGACTTATATTTCCTTATAAAATTTTAGAGTCATAATTCACAAAAGGTTCTTTGGACTCAGAAAATGTTATACAATTTTCATACTCAAATTTCCTTAAAAACATATTGAATTAAAAACGTTTTTGTAAAAAATAATATTAAAATAATTAGTTTATTAAGTTTTATTCTTTATACTATCATAATGAGATTCATGATAAAAATTATAATAATAATGTATTGTTCTAAAACTAAGATATTCAGTTTTTAATACTGTCAACATCTATTAGTTTATAAAAACCATGAATAACAAGTTATTCATAGCAATGGAATTTCTCCACTCTGAATGGTTATCTTCTATTATCTTTAAATTATTCACTATTTCATTGTGATTAATTATAATTATTATTTTAATAATCTTATATTCATATGTTTTTTTCTTTATTTCAATGTTATTTTAACAAAAATATTGTCCAAATTATATTTAACCTCAATCCAATATTTTTTAAAAAAAATCCTCGAGGGTTAAAATTTTATTAGGTCACTCTTTGGATCAATATCAACTTTTAGAACAATGTTTTTACTCTCAAACATTGGATTTCTTTTTGAAATTGAACTAAAACCCCAATATTATTCATATGGAGGGACCCCCTTGTGTCCCACAATGTTTCTATAGTTTTTTTATACTCCTTATTTACAGCTACCTCAAATATTTCCATTCTAAAAAATAATATTTTGGTCTGATTCACTAGATTTAGTCTCAGTCTGATTGATTCTACTAATAATTATATAAAATGGTTTGTTATTAAGGAAATGTTTTTATATATCTTTTTATGATAAATTGTATTATATTTTGAGTAATATTATTTATTTTTAATATTGGGAATCAATCTGTATGAAAAAACCTCACAAAGATCTTGATCTTTTCTACCAAGATCTTTTTTATGATTTTTATGCCTCTGTTAATGTTTTTATGGACAAAGGAATAAGGAAACACTCATTTTATATTAATGGGAAATGGTATAAGTTATCTTACAATAATTATCCATGTTTGGTAGTAGTTTTATCAGAAGGGGAAACTCATTGTCCTTCATGAAAGTTACTATATGATATTAGTTTATTTAATAGGAATAATTTTGAATAATAATATTTTGATCATTATGATAAAATTCAATAATATTTCCCATATAACACTAGAAAACTGCATAATTTATTTATGGATTAAATGGTATCTTATACCGAGAAAAGAAGACTGTGATACACTCAAAATTTATGATGTTTTGTATTATATTTTCTCATTAGAATGAGGAAGATATATATTTCTAGATTCATCTTTTTTACCATCAACAATATCAAGAAAAGTTCTATCAAATTTAATATTATCATGTTTTAGACCTCCCTTATAAAATTGGTGGTTTCGTGCATGATGTTTTTCAACACTAAAAATTAATCAGTTTCAATGAGGGAAAAGATCTAATTCATTGGTAAGTATAAAATGAAACATATGAGATTAGTCTTTGATGGAAATGAAATGATGTTTTCTTAAATACTTGATGGTGCCACATTGAAGGATTATCCATAATAGAAATTAGATAAATATGATAATTAAAAGAAGTAAATGTATTTTGAGAACTCCCTAAAAAATAAGTAAAAGAAAAAACATATAGTTCATGATGAAGTTTATGAGGACAGGATGAAAAAGAAATCAAAAAAGAAACTAGAAGATCCACAGTTAAGACTTGACCTTGTTGAGGACAAGGCTTTGAGGATACATGCTACTAAAATGTTTGAAAAAGAATCCAAGAAGAAGAAAACAAAAGAAAATATTAAAATATTCTCAAATTTATGAAAATATTTAAAAGGTATTGAGATAGTCTATGGGAATATTATTCTTACATCACCCCACACTGATTAGGTTAATTATGATATTGGATTAGTTTTTAAATAAACCATTGCTGTTCATGCCAAAATTACTTTGATAACTAATGAAGGAAAAAGAATTTTTCTTCAAGAAAAGTTGTTATCCCATATTCAATAAAAAGAATTGGAACCAGAACCAATAATAAAATGAAATTTAAGAATGGTTAGACAACTTTAGGATGATCTAGATAAATCAGTTGTTGAAGGGGTTTATGGGAAAGATAAAGAATAAAAAGAAGGGGAAGAATAATAATACACTGGAACTAAAGAAGATATTAAATAATAAGAATATAAAGAAAATAATAAGTATGATAATGAATATGCATATGATAAAGAAAGAAATCAATATGGAAATTCTTCATCGACATCATCATCAGAAACACCCTCTAAGGCTGATAAAGAAGATAAGTCTAGAGGTTATAAATAAGAATCCTCATCATAAGAAAAAGAAGGGTCATCGTCTATGAAATATGTGGAAGATCATAATTCAAAGACAAAAGTTGATGATAATACTAACATTGATATAGATATATTAGAAATATATAATGAAAATGTAGTTTCTAAGAAATTTGATAATGTTATTTCAAAGGTAGAAAACAAGAAATGCATGAAATAAAAAGATTTAAAGATATTAATAACCCTACTAAGGTTAATAGAGATTACTTGGATTTAATTAAAACAATAAATGTGCTAGAAATTGATTATATTGTTCACGATATAAAAATTTTAGAAGGTACAATTTCTTACTTCTTGAACTTGGAATCTCGATGCCGGCTTATTCAAGAATGTTGTAATGACAAACCATAATCGATAATTATTTTAATATAGAATGTTATTTGTCTTGAAGCCTAGTTGAAAGTTACCTTTAAAATATCTCAATCTCAAAAAAATTCATGTAATTAGATGGTGAAATGGTCTCACTAAGTTGCTGCCGATATCAAATTAGATGATGAGAATTTTGATGATGTGAAAAATATTAATAACGAATCATCCAATTATTTCAATCAGTTATCAAAATACATGGTTGACAACGTAATTTTTGTGAATTAATTCTAGGATACAACTAATAATTGTATTGACGAAGTAAATTATTTAATGGAAATTTCAAATATATTCGGTTGTAGTTAACTAGACTCAAATATTATATAAAGGAAATTAACATATTGAGAGATCAAAATAATGAATTTTATAAGAATTTTCATATTCAAGAATAGAAGGTTGAAAAGATAGAGAAAGAACAACATGAGTTCAATAAGATCAAATCCTTTATTAATACCATGTTGAAGAAAGAATAAATTTTTCTTAGGAAATTTTTTTGTACTTGTTTTATAAAACATTTTGAATAGTTGTAGATGAATGATTTAATTCCTTTTCAAATTATTCTTTTTTGTGAATGTTTTACAATTCCAATTTGATTAATATTATTTCATATTTATTTTATGGATGATGGATTAGTTAAATATATTATTTTTTTATGTTTTTTCCCTAACTATTTCAGGAAACAAAGGATCCCCATTCCTTTTTTGAAAATCACAATGGGGGATATTTTTATAAAAAGGGGGAGAAATTCTTATTAAATGGTGTTTTTTAGCAAAGGTTGAGAAAATTTTATAAAATGTTAGAATTTTATATTAATGGAGGGAATAAGATATATAGGGGAAGATGTTATTTTAAGGGGGAGTTAATTTTATTCAACATAATACTCTTCATAATATTTAAATTAGTTATAAACTCAGGGGGAGTTGATGATTAATGATTAAATATGAATAGAAGAACTTAAAATAACATGGACTGTATGTTTTTCAATGTTATTTTTCATTTATGTTTTGGGGATTATTCTTTACAAAAAGGTTGATATTGTTGAGTCATAAGTTTTAATTCTTGGTTTTCTATTCCTTTTGTTTTGTAAATAACAAACAGTTTCATGAAAAATGTTTTACTAACATTTTATTTCCTTTTTTTATAATGTCTTTATATAAAACCATATATTTTACCATACTTAGAATAAGCTCTAAATTATTACAGATATAAACATTACATTCTTCATTATGATTGTCATAATGAGTATGAGTCTAATAAACATCAAACTCACCCTCATCAGATAAAATGTTATATTTTTTTATCTTACATATAAAACTAAAAAAGTCTTAAACAATCAGACTAATAATAGTACCAATAAACAAAAGAATAATACACATAAAGGCTATCATATTGACAATTGTAAGGAAGTCCATAAGACTAACATAAGATTATAACCGGAATATAGAAAATTATTTATAATGTAAGGAACAACTCTTATACTATAATGGTGTAAAACAATACTACATTAGACAACCAGTTACAATAGATCCAATGATGTTCCAGGTGTCTAATTCGATGTAACAAACTCAAAGAAATATAACAGTTGGGAGAGAAATATGAACATTGGGAAGATTCCTATAAATACCAGGTTATTTTTAGAGTTTAAAGTTAACGATTTCTGATTAAATTCACTTGTAATTTATAATTTTTAAATATCTCTAGAGATTATATAGAATGAAAACCTTGTTCTTAGTCATTTTAATTATTTAGATTTTTTTTATTTTTGAGAAACCTTTTCAGGTTGTCTCATTTCAGACTTTTGATTTTTAATCTGTGTCCAATCATCATAAAGACCAATGGAATTTGGGGAAAATAAGATAGATAATTGGATCCATCAGATCGATTGATACCGATAATAGGTATATATATAATCCAATCTTCATATCGATTTCTCTTGTGTATATGAATAAATATCCATTTTGATCATCATATTGAGGGCTTCCCTCATAAGGGAAGATATAATTTCTTGTAAGTATAAAACAAAGGAAACCATTATTATAGATTATATACTATATATAACCAAGACTTTAAACATATAATCACATGATTTTAAGTATAATTATAAATGAAAGTATAATCTCAAGATCGTAAATTATTATGTCTTAGAGATTAGGTACACAATTAAACACCATGATTCCAAAATAAGAACATATTTTATTTAATATTCATAAAGAGATCATAACATCATTTGAGACCTTTTATAGGTATAATATAACCTTGGGATAAAATGAACAATGGGATGATCTAAAATCCCATTAAGTGAATAAATATAAGAATAAATCTTAGCACACAGGTTAGATAGAATAACATAATGTTATAAAAAAGAATGTAAAATTATTAAATATAAGGAATCTTAAAATGGGATCACATATTCATGGATTCATAGTAATTTTGAAGAAACATAAAACATGACTTTATCACGATTCGAGGATAATTTCAGATAGAGGACCATGATTCAAGTCTAACCACTAAGGTTGTTTCACATGGAGCATGAGTTAAGGGTAACCACCAAGACCATTGCACATAACGTCTCATGAGGCAAAAAATTAACCAATTAATTATATCTATATCTAGGTTCACCCATCATAAAATGTTCATGAATGTTCTTTCCACATAAATAATCATACATAAACAATCAAAAATAAACATAAGGGTTAACCATGGAAAGAATTTAGTATCATAATCATGTCATAAAGAATAATAAATGGATGTATCATTAAAGTATCTAATAAATAAAGTAATTAAATAATAAATGGGATTTGAAAAAGGAAAATATGAATAGATCATGATTAGTGATGTCAAATTAATGGGATAACATGTAAAAAGAGTATTTAAGAAACTTTATAATTAAAACTTTTAGCACAGTTTAAGGAAAATATTAAAGATCATTTAAGGAAGAAAAATGAATAATATTTTATATAAAACCATAATTTAAACATGAATTATTTTATAATAAAATGAGTGATTTTAGAAAAATAATATTGGAATAAAACATATTATATAGTGCACTTGAAATAGGGTAATAAATCGCAAAGTTCCCTTAAATCGTCTTTGCTTATTGGGAAGAATTGAGTAGGCAACCTTTTAAAAACATGTATATAACAAAAAAAGGATGAATTAGATTTTATATATGAGTTTGAAACACATAAAAATAATTTATAATATTTAAAAAAAATAAAAAATAATTTCATTTTGGTACAATAAGAGAAAGAGTAACTCGAAGGAATAATGGAGGTTTGGGTAGAATCCCTTATCTTAAGTCTGAAGGTGTTCTTCACTTGATATTAACGTTATGGATAATCAAAATAGATTAATTAATTAATAATCAAAAAACCATTTATACATTTATTTGATTTATTATAACTTTATTATTTTCCTTGATGGCATTTTTGATTGGTTGAGAGGTTCAATTTCATCGTTTAGGAGCATTGATTTCCTTAGTATTCATGATTATTTTACTTGTATACATGTATGAAAGGTCATATAAACTGGGTGTAATTATCCAGAATTTAACTTATATGTTATTAATGATATTAAATAGGTTAAATTAATCTTTTATATCATTTAGTTTTATTTAATGAGGATGAATCATTAGATAAATATTTTATGATAATCATTTGGGTTTATTTTGGCGGTTTTTGATCACAATGAACTCATTTTGTTTTATAAATTAATATCATGTGTAAAAATAATTATAGAACATTAAATAAGATGTAATACATAGATTATAATATGTTTTAACCATAAAAATGGTTTCATGACAAACCTTGAAGATGATAATGGAAATTGAATACTTCATTGTCCTTGAATGTGATAAATTAACACATCACAGACGATGTTTTCATTTTTAATATCAAGGGGGGAAAGAGAGATGATGAAGAATTATTAATTTCTAATAAAAAATAATAATATATTTAATATAATGGAGTTATCATACCATTTAGATTAGGGGAGGTGAGGCGATAAAATAAAAATAAAGGAACCTGAAAAGAAATTAAAAGAAAAAGAAAACCTCTTGATTTCTTCTTCTTGAGAACTTCCTTATAGGATTTGTTTTGGTCTTTAATTATTAAAACAATAACCTAGAAATATGGGAGGGGTTTTGAATTTTATTGGGATGTATTTAGAAAAGATCAAGGTTTGAGAGGTGTGATGAGAGGAGGTGGTGAGGGGGTGGTATTTATAGTGGTGGGAGTGTTTTCTCATTATTTAATTCAATAATTTATTATTTTGGATCAAGTCTATGAATAGTTATATAATTATCCTCAAATAAAATAAAATAATTAATGATGAATCTATATTTTGGGCATACATCATTCATACATCATCTGTGACTCCATATTTCATGTATTCATCATTTATCACAAATTACTATATTTTACTTTTCACAAAAAATTCAAGTATTTCAGAAAAATACCAAAAAATAAACCTAATTTTTTTTAATATTGAAAATTCAAAAATGAAACTCATTTTATGAAAATAGTTTTCGAAATATGATAAATTACAATTTTAATTAAAATAATTATTTACTTGGAAAATAATGATTTTAAAATTATAACTGCATTTATAACACTTTGAAAAATTAAATATGGTATCATAAAATTATATAAAAATAATAATACAAAAAAATAATAATTTATGTATTAATTTTATGAAAATAAATTTTCTTTTAAATTATTAAATTAGTCATAAAAGTTTAATTAAATATTTATGACTTACGAAAATACCAACACTTAATTAATAATTTTGCAAATATTTATTTACTTATACTATGATGAAATAATATCATATTTTCACTTATAATATAGAAAAATTTAATTTGTACTTTCATTGGTGATTTTACTATTCAATGGTTCAGTTTTCTATTCATAAGGGTTATATTACTTTTGTAAAGGACATATTACTATCCTTTGGTATATGTTCCTTAACTTTTAGAAATGCATTTTATTTCATTAATTCGTCATTTATAATGACTGTATTGTGTTATTAATATGATTTTATGTGATTATACTATATGACATAATTATAAGAATGTAATTTCATTGATAAAAGTTTTGAGCTATTACCTTCTTCCCCCTATATGAAATTTCTCCCTCAAAATATCATTTTAGATTCTACGTTTAAAATAGGTGTGGGTACTTTTCCTTCATCACTTCATCAATTTCCCATGTTTCCTCTTCATACTTTTGGTTCCTCCATTGTAATTTGACCAGGTGAGTATTTTTTTAGCATAGAAATTTGTGTTTACGACCCCAGATCTTCACTGGTTTCTCCTCAAAAAAAAGATCATTCCCCAACTGTACCACCTCTAAATTCAGTACATGTGGGGGATCCGTTATGTAATTCATCAAGAGGGGTACATGGAATACATTGTGTACTTGAGACATGGTTGGTTGAAGTGTTATTCGATAGGACATAGCTCCAACACAATAAAGGATCTCAAAGGGCTGATGTACCTCAGACTGAGATTAAATTTATTCCCAAATATCAAGATTCTATTCTATGGAGATATATGGAGGAATACCATGTCTGAGACCTTAAAATTGAGTTCCCATCAATGATTATCTTTATAACTCTTCTATCAAGTTTGGGCTACCTTGATGTGTTGTTGAATGGTTTTCATGTTCTCCACCATTTTTGTCGACCATTTTAGGTTCTAGCAGCTTATGTTCACCAAATTCATTATAGAATGCTAGTGTTCTTCACCTTTTCCCATAATGGGCTTTATATGGATCCATTTAGATGCTTGAGTGGAAACTACTATTGTAAGAGAACTTGACCCAAGTTAGATTTTCATCCCATCATCCTTTGAAGTCCATAGAACATTATCTCAACATGTATTATAGTGTCTGAATAGTTTTCCCAGATTGGACATTAGTTTAAGGACAATATTCTGTGATAAAGTTCAACTTAGTTTTTAGAGAATGTTGGAGACTATTCCAGAACATGGAGGTGAATCACATATATCAATCAGATACAATTGATAGTGGTAATCCATGCAGCCTTACCACTTATTTGATATATATTTGAGAATGTTGATACAGTGAAAATTCCTCTCTAATTGCGATAAAGTGAGTTGTCTTTGTACAATGATCCACAATAACCCATATAGCATTGTTGCTTATGGATTGATTTGGAAGTTCGGTGAAACATTCCATGGTGATGTTGTCCAATTTCCATGTTGGTATGGGTAATGGATGCTTCATCAATTTATCCTTTTTCCTTTCAGCCTTCACTTGATGACATAATAAGATCTTTGATGTATATTCAGTTATATCCTTTTTCATATTTTCCCACCAGAAGTTATTTTGATGATCTTGATACATCTTTGTGCTCCCAAGGTGAATATAGAACATTGATCTATTTTCATCATTCAGAAGTTAATTATTTATCTCAGGATTGTATGGTACACATAATCGTGACTGAAATCATATGACTCCATCCTCATCAATCTTGAACTCAGAGTGTTTCACATTCTTGATACCTTCAACATTTTTTTGAATTTCCACACCATTTCCTAGAGAATAATTTATTTTATACATTATATGTGGTTGATCAATAATTTGAGAAAGGTTTGATGATATTACTCCTTTAATTATCAACGTGTCCATACTTTGAAATTATAATAAGATTGGATCCTTCTCAATTCTCATCAGTGATAAAGATAAAATATATTTTCTACTTTGAGCATCTTCCACCTTATTTGCCTTACCAAGATGATAGTGGATTGATTAGTCATAATCCTTGATGATATATAACTATATTATTTAGTTCATATTAATCTCATTCTATGTGAATATATATTTGAGACTCTTATGATCGGTATATATCTTATACGTCTCCGCATTGAGACAATGCTACAAGATTTTCAACTTGAAGATCACAACCAACAACTCCAGATCATGTATAAGATAGTTTTTTTAATGAATTTTAAATATCCTTGAGTAATAAGATATCACTTTATCATTTTTAATTAGTACACATCCTAAGTATTTCTTTGAATCAACACTGTACACCACAAAGAGTTATCCACTTACCGGGAGTGTGAGTACTTGCGTAGTGATAAGCCTCTTTCTGAGATCCATAAATCATTCCTCACATTCTTAAGTCTAGAAAAACTTCACTCCATTCCATGTCAACTTGGTTATTGGGTTTGACAATCATGAGATGTTCATCACAAATCATCAGTAATAATCCGCTAGGCCAATGAAACTACAGATCTCTATTACAGAATTTGACATGGGCCACTCTTCAATTTCCTTTATCTTGGAAGGGTCCTCATATATACCTTTTCTCATAATATCATGCCCCAAGAATGATGTTTCCTCCGTCTAGAACTCACATTTTATGTACTTTGCATAGAGTTTCTCCCTTTACAATGTACACAACATAGTATTGAAATACACCTCATGTTCCTCTTTGCTCTTGAAGTATATCAGAATATAATCGATATATAATGCCAAAAAATTTTCAAGTTAATACCTAAAGACTCTTTTCATTATATCCATGAATATTTCGGGATAAACAGGGATTCCAAAGGTCATCACAATGAACTCATAGTGTCCATAACTTATTCTAAAGGGAGTCTTGGTATTATCTTCTTTCTTCACCATTAAAAAGTGATATTTTGACTGAAGGTCCACCTTAGAGAAATAACTGGAACCACATAGCTGATCAAACAAGTCATATATATGAAGAAGGGGATACTTTTTCTTTATCATGATTTTATTGAGCTCATGACAAAAAAATAGAGGTGCATTGATCCATCCTTATTCTTGAGAAAGAGGACTAGTGCACCCCATGGTGAAGCACTCAAGAATATAAAAAACTTGTCTAGATTCTTCTGTACCTACTTATTTAGTTCTTCCAGATCAAAGATGTAAATTATATAAGGCTACCTTAATATAGAAGGATATCCAGGATTAAGTTCAACTGAGAACTCAACATCTCAACCAGGCGGGAGAGAAAAAAATTATTTAGGGAATACATTAGTTTAATCCCTTATGATGGGAATGTATTCAAGAATGATCATCTCCTTTGTATAATCATTTGTGTGAGATATGATTGATTATAAGGTAGTAATATCCATTCATGATATGATGATTCTAAAGTAGATTCATCTTCCTCCTTACACGTGTAATGGATTGGAGGATGCTTCAAGATGTGAATAACGATAACCCTTTCCCAACTTTTGATGATGGATTTTAATAAAGATAACCAATCGATGCCCAATATAGCATCAAAATCCACCAAATAATGTAAGATGAGAGTTTATATGAGGTTCAATCCATAAAATTAACCAGGGAGGAGTTATGTTCATTGGATGAAATAATTTCCCCATTAGTTGTTCCACAAATAAATCTACCTTTATATTATGTGGTGGTGATAAAATAGTTCTAATAAACTTGAAAGATATGAATGAATGCATAGAACCAAATAAAATAGTATGTTTTCTATTTTTTAATGAATAACCATAATACCTATCACCACGTAATTTTCAGGTTCCACCTTAGTAGTAGTGATAGAATATTCCCTTCCTTATTTCCTTAGAGTTTATTGTTGATTGCCTCTGATAACCCTAGGTTTAGGGAATTGGTTTAAAAAATTCCCATGTTCCTGGAAGTTGAAACACTACACTACATGTTGAGTTTTTATCTGAACCTTCCATTACTCTTACACATTAGTGGAATTATTCAAATCCCTTCGGTAATTCTTATCCAGATTCCCCATTCTTCCACATTTGAATCATTTCATTATTCCCCTTATACAGTTCCCATGATGCTTCTTACCAAAATTTTGACACATGAGATATTATGTCTTCATTCCATTATGGTATTTATTTACTAATACACCCATATTATACTCCATTTTTCTCCTTTTGACATTAGGCCCATGATAACACTAAGACTCTCTGATCTCCATTTCAACCATGAGGGGACAATGAAAAATCTCTTCATAAAATTCGAATTCTCCAATAACCAATGATTTTCATAGACTCAACATTAGTAAAATAAAGAAGGGATCCACCTTGTTTTGGATTTTTTTGAAAAATATAGAGGCATATCCCACAAGCCTTAAAATGTTTGCTTCATCTACCCCAAAATAATCATCTTACTTTTACTTAAGTCTGAGGAACTCTCTTTCTGTCTTGAGATAGAGGGTTCAGGGAAAATATTCATTAAAAACCATCTACATTAATTCCTCCCAATACATGGAATCAATTTCTTCATTGGACTTTGTATTTTTGATCAGTTTACACCACTGATCAACATCCCCATCAAAATGATAGACCACCAGCACAACTTTCTCTTCTTCTGATCACTGGAGGACAGAGAATATCTTTTCAATGGAGATAATCCACTATACCATAAATAGTGGATCAGAATATACAATAAACGTGGGAGGCATGTGCCACATGAAGGATTTTATGGAAATATTATATTTCCATGGAGAAGAGGGTGTTCCACATGATTCAAGTATTTATTCGTAACTTGATCCATCTGACCAAGTATTATCATAAAGTTTTGACTACCAATTCCCATCATATTTGGAATATCATTAGGGAAATAATCACATTTCCTATAACATTAATTTTTGGCATGTGTTCTTCTATTTCCTGACTTTAACTATGAAAAATAAATTTCAATTGGGGGTTCGAATACATAACTAATAAGAATAAAAATAAAACATTAAACATAAAAGGATAAACTCTTAAAGGAAAAGTATATCATAACTTGTCATTGCCTAGGTTTAAATATACGTTATCCATGATATTTTTCCTAATATATATTTTGATAGACATTTTCTTTGTTTCCTTAATAATGATTTGTAATGATCTTATGAATTTACCAAAGCATATCCCCTAGTAGTGTCAAACTAGGTGCATAATAAGGCTTGTTTTTGTGTACAAGGTTACCCCGAGTTAGGCTCGGAACACCTTGTCAAAGTTGTTACACCTAGGTACATCTATTCTGGAACCACATCCACTTGTAATATCCAAATAGTGATGTATTTTCTTGATGAACCACTTACTCTATACATAACAAAATTTAAGGATGTTTTCTTAGACTTAATCTTATCCCTAAGGTTCTTGTTAAAGTGATCTATTCCTAATCTCCAAAAAAACTAAACTTTCACCTATGATACTAACTATAGTGACCCACCTCTACACATATCGTTACATGATTTTAAGAATAATTAAACATCATATTACAAGCTAATGATTATAATGTCTAGTGTCATAGAGATTAGGTAAATAATTAAACATCATGGTTCCAAAATAAGAAAACCTTTTTTTTAATCTTCATAAAGAGATCCTAAAATCCTTTGAGAACTTACATCGGTATAGGATAACCTGGGGAAAAAATGAACAAAGGGAGGAGCTAAAATCATAGTAAGGGAATAAACATAATAATAAAGCTAATTAGATGGGTTATAAGGAATACCATAATGATATTACATGGCATGGAACATGATTAAATATAAGGAATCATAACATAGGATCATATAATAATGGATTCATATTAATGTGGAGGCAACATAAAACATGGATGTAACATGATACAAGGCTCATTTCACATAGAGGAGCATGATTTAAGGCTAACTAACAAGACCGTTTCATTTGGAGCACAAGTCATGGCTAACCACCAAGACCATTGCACATAACGTCTCATTAGAATAAACATTACCCAATTAATTAGAGAACTATTTGGTCACACCCTTCATAACATGTTCATGAATATGTTTTCCACATAAAGAGTCACACATAAGCAATTATACATAAACATAAGGTTTACCCATTGAAATAATTGGGTATCATAATCTTGTCATGAAGAATAATAAATGGGCATATCATAAAAGTGTCCATGAAAGAAACGAATTAAATCATACATGGACATTCATAAATGGAAATAGGAATAAATAATTTTTAGTGATGTATAAATTATGTGATAACATGTAAAAAGTTTATTTAATATACATTATATTTAAAACATTTTAGTTCAGTTAAATAAAAATATTAAACACAATTCAAAGTAGAAAAGAGAATAATATATTATATAAAACCCAAATAGAGAAAAGAACATTTTCATAATAAATTTAGTGATTTTATAAAAATAATGGTGGATTAAAAAAAATTATAGAGTTCAATTTAAATTGGGTAATAATTTAGGAAGTTCCCTTAGATTGGGCTTTCTTATCAGGAATAATTGAGAAGGGAATCTTTTAAAAACATGTATATCCCGCAAAAAAATAAGGATGAATGGATCATGATACATGAGTTTGGAATATAAAAATAGAATTTATAAGATGTACATAAAAATAAAATAGAATTTAATTTGGGTAAAAAGGAGAGAAAGAGTAACCTGAAAGAACAATAGAGGTTCGTGTAGAATCTCATACCTTTAGTATGAAAGTGTTCTTCAATTGAACTTAATATCTTTTATAATCAAATTAGATTAATTAATTTATAAGTAATGAAAAATTTATATAGGTATTTTATTTATCATAGCTTTATTATCTTCATTTATGTAATGTTTCATGGGTTAATAGGTACAATTTCATCATTTAGAAGCATTGGTTTACTTGATTTTCAAGATCGGTTTACTTGTATACATGTACGAAATGTCATATAAAGTGGGGGTAATTATCCATAATTGAATATATATATGTTATTAATGATATTATAATCATTAAATTGGTCTTATATATCATTTATTTTTATGGAATGATGACAAATCATTAGATAAATAGTTAGTGGTAATCGTTTGGGATTATTTTGAATGTTTTTGATCAAAATGAACTAATTTTGATTTATAAATTAGTATCATCTGTAAAAAAAATCCAGAACATTATATAAGATATAATAAATATATTATAATCTGTTTCGACCATAAAAATTGTTTCATGACCATCCTTGAATATGGTAATGAAAATTTAAAACTTTATCATCCTTGAATGTGATAAATTAACACATTACGGACGATGTTTTTATTTTTAGAATAAAAAGAGGGGGAAGAGAGATTATGATGAATTATTCTATTATCATAACAATATTATAGTATATTTAAGATAATTAATTTATCATACAATTTTAATGTGAGGATGTTAGAATAGAAAAATAAAAGGAAGGAACTTGAAAAGAAATTAAAATAAAAGGAATAAGGTTTTACCTCTTGGTTCCTTCTTCTTGAGAACCTACATAGGGAATTCATTTTTGTCTTGTAATAAGAACAAAATCTCCTGAATGTGGGGGAGGGTTTTCGGAAGAGTATTGGGTATAATTTAGAAATTTATCAAGGCTTGAGAGGTGTGAGGATAAGAGGTGGGGAGTGTTGGTATTTATAGTGGAGGGGGGGGGGGGTGTTTTCTCATTATTTAATTCATCAGTTTATTATTTTTGATCAAGACTATAAATAGTTATAGAATTATCATAAAATATAATAAAGTAATTATGTATGGTTCTAGATTTTTGATTTACATTATCCATTCATAAACTATGACTCCATAATTCAGGTATTTAGCATTTATTGTAAATTATTGTATTTTATTATTCACCAAAAATTCATGTATTTCAGAAAAATATCAAAAAATAACCCTAACATTTTTTTGATGTGTATAATTAAAAAATAAACTTCATTTTTAAAAAATAATTTTATAAATATGAGGAATTTAAATTTAAATTAAAATCAATATTTACTTGGAAAATAATGATTTTAAAATTATAAATACTTTTATAACACTTTGAAAAATTAAATAAGGTCTCATAAAATTCACTGAAAACCATAAAAAAAATAAATAATAATTTATGAGTACATTTTTTGAAAATAAGTTTTATTTTAAAATTTTAAATTAGTCATAAAATTGTAATTAAATATTTGTGACTTATAAAAATACCAACATTTAATTAATAATTTTTAAAATGTTTATTTACTTATACTATGATATAATTATATCATATTATTACTTATAAGATTGATAAAATTTATTTATACTTCCATTAGTGAGGTTACTACTCAATTGTCTGGTTTATTATTCATAAGGGTCATGTTACTATTCCAAATTTCAAGTTACTATTTCATTGGTATATTTTCCTTAACTTCTAGAAATTCATTTTTTCATTAATTATTCATTTATAAAGTTTTTATTGTGTTATTAATGTTATTTTATGTGATTATAATATATGAGATAATTATAATAATGGAATTTCATTGATAAAAGTTTTGGGTCGTTATATAGACTACCTTTCTCTTAAGGTTAAGAGAGGGTTATTTTTTATCAACATATAATTTATTCTTATTTTTGATAGAAATTATATTGCTTATTTTTAGAAGTATTTAGTTCCATTTCATTATTAATAGAAAGTGAAACATCACACTCACCTTTATTTTTTTTGTATTATCTACACTTTTTCTAATTACGATAAACAATATTTGTTTAATCAGGACCATTTTAATTATGATCCTTTACACTCTGATTTAATCATATTGATTCTAATTATGATTCTTTGAACTTTTCCATTAGACTATGGTTCGAGTATGATTATTATACTTAAAGATGTTTAGGTTTTTTTAGTTTAATTCATTTAAACCGTGTTTTTAAATAAAATTATACCCCCTCTTTTAAGTATATTGTTTTGAGCAGATATTATGATCCAACAATTTTTTGGTTTCATGTACTGGGAGTCTATCAATATTATGATTATTTAAATAGATATGTATGAAAATATAACCCTATGTATTTTTAAATGTTTTATTCAAATAGATATTTTATAAGGAATTAATTTCCACATTGTGGACCTATGATTATAGGTAATAGAAACCACTATGTTTTATCTTATCATTGATGTTGATGTAATTATGGTTTGTAGTTGGTAGCCTTATGAAGTTATCATAATTCTTTACTATTAGGGAAGATTTCTATTTCGATCTGCTTATCGGAATATACATTAAGGAAGTGGTATGGTTTCATAGGTTATAACATTAAATTGTATCTGATTGGTAAATGATGTTTAGCCTAATGTTTTAAAATTTTTCATTAATATCTTAATATGAAATTTTGTTTCATCATCAAGTATCACCCTTAGACAGATGATCGGTTTGAGAGAATAATCCAAACCCTAGAGGATATTCAATGATCTTATCATGTGGATTTTCATGGTGGATGGGATCAACACCTTACTCAAGTTGAGTTTTTTTACAATTATATCATTCACATAATCAATCATATCAATCCTTATGAATCCATTTTTGGAAGGAAGTGTAGAACTCTAGCGTACTAGAATGAAGTTTTAGAAAGAAACCTATTCATACTCGGGCAAGATGATGAGATAGAAGAGAATATTAGAAGCATTCAACAACATGTAATAACTTTTCAAAGTTGTATGTAATTTTATTCTTATAATCATCACCATGATATAGAATTTTAATTTGTTAATAATATCTTTCTACGAATTTATCTATGGAAAAATGAAGGGAAAATTAATCACAATGTATATGAGTACCATTAGAATACTTGATTGTATCAGGATAAAATCTTACCATTTGGAACTTCAACTGATCCTCTATTAGGATCTAATTTGTTCAATTTATCCTCACCGAGGAAGTAAAAACCTAATCTATCATATGTACTGAACTCAATGGTTGTAACACTGGGTCATGGTATTCCATGTGAGGAACAATCAGTAGAGTTTATATATTAAATATATAATTTTATACCACACAAGACCACTTATATAGATAATGTTATGTAGCCAAACCACCATCTTGAGGAAGCTATGTGGGAACCTATGGATATAATGTGGTAGAATTATCCATATTTATTGGTACCAAAGTGATGAATTACGAGGTATAAATTCATTTAACGAGGGTAGAATGTTACACCTTGAGATTTTATGAAAAGTGTTATTCAAATAAATTTAATATTTTCTATATTTTCCATTACATACAACACTAATTTAAAATTTAATTACAATAATCAATAAGTTTATCTTGCATTACACACAACATTGAATTTATCATGAATTTCATGGAATACCAAGTTTAAATGAAACATAGAATATTATTAAAATATTATATTTTAATATGATAATTATCGCCTTGAAATTGGAATATTAGGGTATAAATAATACTAAATAAATTATTAAAAATAATTTTACCTATTGATTATAAATAATATAAAAATAATTTAAAGTAAAAATAATTGGATTCCAAAAAATTGTATTTTTTCAAAAAGACAATTTATCCACACGTTACGAACAAAATATAAAATTCATTTTTAAAAATTTTAGAAAAATTAATTGATAAAATGAAATTTATTTATGAAATAATCATGTAAAATTATATTAGGCTTTATTTTTTGATTTTTTCTAAAAATTATGATTTTTTTTATGAATTTTGAAAAATACTGAATTTTAATTGAAAAATGACTTTTCATTTAAATTATTTATCGTCTTAAATTATATTTTGAATTGGGTTTAAAATAAAATTAGTTCAAATATATATTGATTAATTTTATTTATTTAATTTATTAATTTTTATTTAGAATTTTTATATAAATACTTGTTAAACATTTGGATATCCTCTCTTTGAAAACTTGCTTTCTCATTGCATATACAAGGTTATTTTAAATTAAAATTTTCCACTTTTGGGAATAGAATTTGGAAAAATAGATTCCATATTTTTAATGATAATAATTAATATTATCTAATAAGGTTAACTTAATTTTATTCCAAAATAAATAGGTAATATAGTAAAATTAATTACCACGGTTAAGGTAAAAATGGGTTTATCATGGGTTTAAACTAAAAAGATAATAGTTAAAAATGACCCAAAAAAAGTTTAAATCATATTTAATGTACATATTATACATCCCATTATGTAATCTAGGGTCATTTAAAAGTTTTTTTTGGGAATGAATTTAATACTTTTGATTCTTTTAGGAAATTTACCAATAGTTTCCATGTGGGTTCTTTTCCCCCACTTATAAATAGCCACCACAACCCTTCACTTATTTAAAACTTAAAAAACTTTTGATTCAGGAGATATATACCCAAAAAAATTCCTATATTCCCTCTCATAATTCTATAATCCTTATTTTTGACAGAACGTATTCATATAAAGGATTTTGGTGAAAACCTAAGGATGATACCTGAAGAAGAGGTAATGATCATCAATGAGAATTTTTATTTTATTTCTACCTCCACTGTATTAAATTATTATTATAAAATTATGATATAAAAACCTCATTATATTCTATATACTAGGTTTTTTATGTTAAGTACATGACCTACAACCATATACACTCCATCAAATGGGTTATGAAATCATTATTCGTGTCTACGAAAAATTATTGCCTCGCAAACAAATGACATTCATTTTTTAAATTACCCCTGGACTAGATGTAAAATATTTATAGATTTATTATTTATATATTTTATATATGATATTATTATACTTATGTAATTTTAATATCACACATTACTTCATACACTCCATTTTGTGAGAATAAGATAACTTCGCCCGTGTGTAAGGTGGACTGACACATCGTGAGGTGATGTGATTCATTAAAGATTTAAAATTAAGGTAATATGGATGGTTTTAGTAAAAATATGAGACATATATGAATTAAAAAGTATTATATAATAATGATATATCATTTCCCTTTTTTTCATTCATTCCGACATGAAAATTGAAATTGCATCCATGAGTATATATGACCAACTATCTCCATCAATAATGTATTTAATTTTATACCACTATATTTTATAGATTACTATAAATACATATATAATTAATATATAATATATTTATAGAATTTTTATCATTCTAGTTTTTATAAAATAATTATCAATGTAAGAGGACCAAAAATAAAAAATCAAAACACATAAAAAAATAAAGCGGTTATTATCCAAAATTTGGATTCAAAATGGAATTGTTAATAAATTGGTAATAAATGGTCATAAGTAAATTCTATATGATATGATATATATATATATATTATTGGTCATATAATATATATATATATATATAATAAAAATATTTGTTATACATGAGGTATGAATGTGTATGTAAGAAGTCAAGAATTAAGGTAATGGATTTCTGTCACACTTTTTAATTTTACGAGACACCTCATATATTCACCCAAAATTTATTTTATATAGTACATATAATGAACATGAATTTATTTTATATTTATTATTCTTAAAATTATTGGGATTTATATATCAATTTTATGATGTATCTTTCACTGGGGTTGTGAAAAAAAGTTACCAAATTGGTAAGGTATTTTTGTCTCAAGTTGCATTCTTTGAGACATATGATTATGTTATACACTTATCCTCTTTTATGAGGTGTACATAAAAAACAATTAACAAGTAATATTATTATTTTATTTATAGGCATGAAATTTTATGTTTCATTTAATTGTATTATTTTATAAGGATTATGATTCAAAGTTACCAAAGTGGAAAAGAATTTATGTTACAATCTCATTGTTTATCAGGATTGTTTATGATTATGTTTATGATAATAAAATCTGATGATCCATCTCAAAATAACATCATTAATTTTATTATCCTTTTGTTATTTAATTATAATACATGGGTCCCCTTTATTTTACTCTCTTTATGAACTCAATATTTAAAAATATTATTTTTTTTAGAAAAATCATTCTTATTTCTCTCTTCGTTCGAAAACCCCTTTTCATCCAAAACCATGTTTTCTAAAAATATTTTCAAAAATATTTTATAAATTTTTTAAATTTATTTATTAAATAATTTTTTTCCATTTATTAATTTATACAAAAATAGTTTAAAATTAATCATCACATCCTTTTCAAAAACAATGCTAGTTTGTATTTTTTCTGAAAAATGTGGAAGGAATCATTATTTTAACATGTATGGAATGGATGTAATTTATACCATCATGGAAAATAATTTCATTGAAGTATAATTTATATATTTCAAGTCTATTTTAAATGAAAAATATTTACAAAATGTTTTATTTTTTGAAAAGAGTTTTTCAAAGTGTAAAAGATATTTTAATCAAGAAATGTTTCAAATGATCTTTCAAAGTCATTTTCTATATATGATGATATATTTTGATGTTACATATATCCTAATGGGAATATGATCAAAGGATAAAATTATGGCTATTTCTCTGAATGTTTTAAATTCATTATGGAATTATGTTTATGAAAACTGTTTCTTTTCCACAATTTATACCATGATAAAATTATTATGAAACCCGCTTCTTTTTCTATGGTCAAGGATACAATGAAATGATTAAGAAACATATATCTTTTCAATAGGTCATTATATGTTGAAATTTTTATGAAAACCATTTAATTTCATGGGTTATAATAAGTTTAATTTTTTATTTTATCATGGAACTCATATGTATGATTTCAATTATGTGATTAGTGGGACTTATGTCCCCCTATAATGCATTGGGTAAAGAAAAAAATGTTCAATAAGCTCAGAGGGTACAAGATTTTATTTCCCAAACCTATTAATGTGGGTACACTTTTTGTTATCCCATTCTCAAATTATAGGTTACATGATTGGTTATCCCATGCCAAAAGTAGATACACATGTGGTTTTCCCAAGCTGGGCATGTTATGAATATCTTAGTGGATAGCCTTGACAGAAGATTTTCTAAGTTTATTTATATGCCAAAATTATATGTATTATAAAAATATTATGATCTCATGGAAAATTATCTATGATTCCATTATGATTCATGTCTTATGAAATGAAAATATTTATTCCATGATTTAAGATTATGATCTTTTATATGCATGTTATGGTTTTCAAATGATATACTCAGGTACTCATACCATTATACTCAAGTTATGCTTACATATCTCCCTTTTTTACCTTTAGAGAGATTATAATCTCACCATTTTTTATGTTTCATTTTCCCATGTTATGAATAAAAGTTTTTTATGTAGGATTACTAAAGTGAAATATCAATGTGGTAGACATTGAAGATCTTTCAGGAATTAAGAATATTGCATTCCAAGTTTCAAAAGGCACTAAGATATTATGATCCTCAAGAATATTTTTGTGTAATATAATAAATATTAATATAAAAACATGTAATATCCATGTTTTATATTCCTTATTCACTATATGTGGTTCCCTATAACAGTATTATGATAACTATTTTATATAATATTTAATGTAAATTCTATGAGAGTCCTCTCTCCTGATTATAAATGGGAAACCCTCATTTCTCTTTTGTACACCACATTGATCCAAGTATCTCAACAAATCCATGAAAAGTTATCTTATAAACCTTCCAATAAATGAATTATATGTTATTTTATTCTTAAAATACCAATATAATGATTATTAAGAAATAATCCTAAAAAGTCCAACTGTAGGAGAGGTAATCATCTTACCCGACCTATTTCAATTTATTTTTTCTTAAACCCCCTAAAAATATATGGTATTAATCATGAAATAAAAACCCCAAATTAATATATATACTGAAATTTTATTATTTATATTTATCAACCAATATCTTCCCTATATTACATCAAATGGGATATGAAATTATCCCTCGTCTATACATGTAGACTACCACCTCCACATAGCGATACAATTTATTTTTCACAACTATCATTCATGAATAGTTATAATAATGGGTTTAATTTATATATATGAAATTTATGATATGATTATGTTTCATTAAATTTAATATATAATTTATATTTCCTTCCTACTTTCCATTAGGTAATTAAAATTGTATTCATGTGTATGTACGACATACTATCTCCATGAACAGTCTAATTCATTTTTCTATCAATATATTTTATGGATGAATATATATATATATATATAATGAATATATTTTATATTATAATTTTTGGATCGATATATAGATGTATATGAATATTAGATGGAACAAAACAAGAGGGGGGGGGGGGGTGAATTGTATGTTTAAAAACTTTGTATTTAAACACTTAAGCAATTAATTGAAATAAACATAAACTAATAAAATTCACAACCAATACAATTAACCACAATTGTCTTGAGTATAAATGGTATGATATGATGTAATACTATGAGTAATGTAAATCAATTGTATTCGAAACAAATACAATAATCAGAGTAATACAAAAGTAAAAGATTCTACCATAAAGCGTATAGAATCTATTAATACAATATGTAACAGAATAATATTAATTAAAACAATTACAATTAAAAATGAAAAGAATAAAGAAAAAAATAAAATTTACTTTCTAATATAAACAGCAGTAGAAATGTAAAAGTATTACAATTCTTTTATCCTAAAGAGAATGGTATCCTTTCACCTAGGATAAAAGGTATATCTTACCACCACTTTGGTAATCTCTCGATACGATGATTGGTAAGTCTATCTTGCTATCCCTACAAGCCGTCTATACGATTATCAGTACATCTATCTTGCTATCCCTGAAAGCCCTTGATACAATGATCGGTATGTCTATCTTTATATCCCCACAAGCCCTCGATTTTACAGGTAAACGATACCTCTGTCTTTCAAACACTTGAAAGCCCTCGATATGATGATCGGTAACACCGTATGCCTATCCCCGGCAACCCTTGATCATTATCACCTGATCAGTCACACAAAGAAAAACAAAGCACTTATTGAAATACAAAAACTAATAATGATCCATTCACATTTTGTAATCTCAAGGATTTCACATGAAGCAGGTGAGAAGTCACAGTGTCTCTCTCTATAACTTGATAGAATCAAAGATTGATCAAAGTCTCTCAGTTATATTTTCAGCATCAAATTACCTCCTATTTATAGGCCTTAGGTTCCAACGGTCATATTTCCTCTAACGGTCATATTTCTCCAGAAAACTCAGAGGGACTTAGACACCTGGCATTATAATGGTCATATTGAAATAGAAAACACGTCATCATTTTTATTAGTTTATAACTAACTCCACGAAATCGTTTTGGTTAAAACAAAAGATATATGAAAAAGATTTTCATGAAAACTATTGATATAAAAATAGTGTTTTGATAAAAGGACAAAAACAGGCATGTGATAAAAGTAAAACAAGAGTAATATTAGTATTACTTAGTGCAATGTATTGATATGATGCAAAGTGAAAATGATGCACAATAGTCAGTATTATTGATCAGGTTAGTACGATTGATAGAGTTAGTACGATTGAAAAAATTAGTACGATTGGCAGAGTCATTACGATTGAAAAAGTTAGTACGATAAACATAGTCAATACGATAAACATAGTTAGTACGATAAATATAGTCAGTACTATAAACATAGTCAGTATGATAAACATAGTCAGTATGATAAAAGAATATAAAGAGATTTGTTATTTCCAAAAAAAAGACATAAAAGTAAAAATAATACTTTTTAATCAACAATAATAACAATTAAAATTATGGAAAAAATTAAAATATAGTAAAAGTATATGTATTAGAATTACCAAACCCAAATTCTCTTGAAAAACAAAATAGTTAACACCCAAAAATGAGGATATAAAAAATAATTTATTAATAAGTCGGTGTTAAAATGTAACAAGTGGATAATATATGATATTATATTTATGTAAATGACTATGGTATAAAAATATAATAAATTTAAATGTATTATTCATGATTCTAAGCCTCTTTTAAACCAAGTCTAACTCGATGTATGTGATTTATTTTACAATCTAATTTTCAATCATGATTGTTTATTATTATGATTCTAATGATGAAACATTATGACCTATATCACAAGAATACCAAAAATATTTTTCTATACCATTTTTTATATACTTCAAGTTTTACTTTAATTTTATTATCTTTAATAACCCAGATACTAAAATAATATTTTTAATAAAAACTGATTGACTTTATCTCTTAGGTAAAAAATTATTTTTCTTCTATATCCATGATTTCTAAATATCTTTTCAATAATGTTTGTATTATTCTATCATAACTTTTTAATTTTATATTTTTCCCAAAATTTATTTTTTTTAAAAAATTAAATGGAATCTTCTTTTATTTTTCCAAATGAGGTAGTTTTGACTTTTTAATAAAAGTGTGAAGGGGAAGATTTATTTTATCATAGAAAACATGAAAAAAATTTCAAGGCATTATGAATGCTAAATTATTTATAAGTACATCTTAATTTTGAAATATTTTTTTTCCTAGAAAATTTTTTCCTTAACATTTGAGAAATATTTATATTTTAAATAAGTGTTTTAAAATTGAAAATATTATTTTCATCAAGAAATGTTCCAAGTGTTCTTTTGAAGAAATTTTTTTGTATATTATAAAATATTATGAAGTTACCTAAATTTTATTTGGGTATGATTCAATGATACTATACTCATTATTTATATTTATTATTTAAAAATATGATGAGAAGGTGTTTATAAAAACAATTTATTTTCCACGAGTTATGATGTGATGAAATGTTTATGAATCCCATTTCCTTTTCATTGGTTATGATGTGATGAAAGGTTCTTGATATTTTAGAACACACACACACACACACACATATATATATATATATATATATGTTTGTGTGTGTGTGTGTGTGTGATTTTCATTATGCGATGGAAGGGACCACAATTATATATACCTCAAATGTTTTGGGTAAATATGGATGTCTCATGAGATAAATAGCGCTTGAATGGGGAGTGATCCCAGTTCATTAAGGTTCATTATCTATTATGATAGTATTGGGAGTGCACCTTGAATAATTAAATAGAATGGGAAGTGAACCCTATCCACAATGATTGTCTCATCACTTATCCTTTAATAAAAAGGAAATTATTTTATATACTTATGTGTGTGAAAAAAACTTATGTCGTATTCCAATGTTATGCTTTCTTGTTAGATAGTCTTTGATTTATTTATGATTTATGTCATATGAACTTCCATGATTTTTCCATGACTTTTTCCATGACTAGTGATTATGATATTTTATATGTATGGAATGATTTTAAAATGTTAAGATCATGTTATAAAACCCATTTTCTCATCTTATGTATAACCACTCATTTTTATCTTATTTGTTTACAATTATGGTGCATCTGAGACCACCATTTCTTATGGTTACATTCCCCGTGACATAAAGAATGATTTTTTATGATATGTATAGGAAGGATGAATGTTAGGAATAACCTTTTAGGATATGATATATATCTCATTAGAGAAAATTGTTTTTTAATCCATGTTTCCAAAGATACTAAACCTATATCATTCTGTAACTGATTGTTATGTTATTTAATGAATATTCATCTAATAATATGTGAATTTATGTATGAAAAGTATGGTAAACTATATTAATAACTAATATTTTAAATTGGTATGGATATAATTGAAATATCATGGGATATAAATAAAATTTTCAATACTTGAAATGAATAGGTAATGTAAGTATTGAACATTTGAAATTAAAAGTAATAGTTTTTAATTAAATATGGAATTTGGTAGAATAATTAATGAAATGTTAATAGTGAAATGGAATCTCTATAAATGGTTAAATTATGTGATTCCAATGAAAAAATATGGGTATTTTTGTGGGTTTATTGAGTGTTAATGTAGATTGGATGGTAATCTAGGTGTGGAAATATTTGTTAGTGGAAGGGCGTTATCTTATGGTGATGTTAATGGATTGAGATGACACTAATTTGGTGATAAAATTTTTGGTTGGTCTTGTGTGTGTTTTTATTTTTATTTTATTTTATTCCTACCTTATTATCCAACATGGAATGGGTTGTAATGGATAACTGTATATGGGTTATTTCTATGTGGTGATGATACATAGTAAAGGGTTATGCATGATTGGAGGAGGGTATGAGGATGATGTACTTCATATTCACAACACCCTAATATAATGGATATGTTATGAAGTTGTGATTTGTGGAAGATATATACATATGTGATACTATTTTTTCCATGGATATGGTGGAATGAAACTATTATCAATTAGAATTGTACAAGCCCCATGGGTTGGGGTGGGTAGGGTTGTGGTCTGATCCACATCAATTGTTTCAAGATTATTATGATTTTGAGGATATATAAGGGATGTAATGTAACACCCTGAGATTTTATGAAAAATATTCTTTTAATTTCATTAATGTCTTGTGTTGTATGCTACACCAAGATTACCTTGCGCTATACGCAACACCGTATTAGCTTGCAGTATACGCAACACTATTCTTGGATCGTGTTACACACAATTTTGATAATAGTTATTCTACGCAACATTGAGTATATATATATATATATATATATTCAATTTATAAATGAAATATGGTTGGTTTATGTTATACAAAACAATGAAGGATTCTTGCACAGCACGCAACCCTGACTTGGCTTGCATTACACGCAATCACGACCTTCCTCGATAGCATGTGTTGTACGCAATACCGGGTTTTACTAAACAATGATATATTATTATAATATTATTATGAACTATCCTTTATGAACAGTATTAACTAAATTTTTAATTTTATAACATTATTATTCATCTTAAACATTTTCTAGAACATGGTATAAGAACAAAATAATTTTTTCGGGTAAAATAAGTATGTTTCAAAAAATGCAGTTTTGCCGCCTTTTGATGGCGCACACACTTTAAATATAGTTTTTGACATGTTTATAAGTTCAATTTTACAAAATAAAATTCTTCTTTGGAATCAATAAATAAAAATTTACTTTGGATAAAATTTTCATATTATTCTGGTAACTTTCATATCTTAATGAATAATAAAAACACGCTATATTTTAATTAAAAACAACTTTTTTCATCATAATATATTATATGGTTAAATTATAATATTTAATGGTTTTAAAGTATAAATAGAATATATTTTTACCATTTAATATAATTTATGTCATTATCATTGATTCTACCTTGAATTCGTAGGATAAATCAATTCAATCTTTTGCAATGTTTTAAAGAAAAACCCGTTTTCTTTCGAGAACAGGATTAATTTTAATTTAATTTCTGCAAATTTTGTGTATTGAATTTGGAAAAATGTATTCCATATTTGGAATCAGTGGATCCAAATTATGTTAATAAGCTACTTTTTATTTTTGGGAATTATGAATAGTAACTATGGTAAATTTTATTTACCATAGTTAAAGGTAAATCGGGTAATTAAGGGTAAATATAATATTATAAAATTACCCTAACACATGTCAAAATCCTATTGGATGACTAAAAGTCGACCCATATCACCTAAGGGTCGGATTAGATTCATTTAATGGACTTTTTTCCATGAAAATAATTTAATTATTATTAAAACCAAAGAATGTGACAACATGTCACTTTCTTAAATCTTATAAGTATAATAATTTTTATTTAGTGATACACTTCATGAAACTTCTAAAATGAATAGTCTACAGAAATATAATAAAGTTATCTACATCATAGGAATTTATTTATAATTTTTAGGTATTAAATAATTATCATTTATTATGACACAATGATGATGTAGTAATTGTCTTATTAATGAAATATTGACATAATTGATTTTATAAATACCCAAATAAATGTAATTTAAGACTTTTTATGAATTAAACTAATTTTATAGGTTAATATGACATGTTATTATTGATTTAATTAACTTTTTTTGAACTAATCATTCTGTTATGATTTTCAAAAAAATAAATTACTAAATAGTGTCAAAATTGACATAAAATAGTTTTAAAACAAATATTATATTATTAATTGTTATTTTATTCCTAAAAATCTAAGGTTCAGCAAAATTACTTATATAAGGTTATATATATTAATAATAAACAACTTGGGGTTCGTTTTCCTTGATATAGTAAGTTTATTAACCTTATAGTGTAAGAAAACAAGAAGACACGGTAAAAGTAAAATTATCTAACATAAAGTTAAATATAAATGATAAGGTTAAAATAGGAACCTAAACTTGCCTAAATTCTATTGGATGAGAGGATTTCGACCCATACCCACCTTATCTTAGAAATAAATCAATTTGGAGATATTTAAAACCGAATTTGGCTTTATAATAAAATAATATTTTTAGTTATTCCAAAGGTGCCCCTCTCCTCCCTTATAAAGGGGCACCCCCTCCCTCTCTTCCTCACACCACTTTGAGCCTTAAAGCTCGGCCAAACCTTACCAAATTACCTTATCCACTTCCCTAGAAACATCCTAGAGGTTATGGTCTTCATTAAAGACCAATTTTAGTGCCCTAAAAGGAGATCTCAAAGAGGCGCTTCAAAGAAGAGGTAATGTCCGTTACCGATTCTTTCAACTTTATTTCTTCTTCCACTTCTTCTTATTAGGTTGTTTCATTATGAAGTAATAACATCAGTATCAATCATATACTTATATGTTATTATAATTATGAAACAACCCTATTTCACCATCTATCCATCCTACGGAAAACGAAATCACCGCGCGTGCGTACATACGGAATACCGTCTCCACGCCGTGGTGTAATCTATTTTCCACCACCACCTTACTTGGATGGGTATAATGGTGTACATAATAACTATATATGATTATTGTAAAGTGTTATTTATTCTGTAATAGTATACATACACTCCAATAAAATTCCACGATCATGGGAACGATATCATCGCTCGTGCGTACGTACGGAATACCGTCTCCACGACGCGATGAGATTCATTCTCAATGATTAACCATTCATGAATGATTATAAAGTATATATAATAAGTAATCATGAAATATATGACATAATAATGATACTGGATTTATGTGTATATATATGTATGTCATCTACTTAATTCCATTCAACTCAATTAGGAAACGAAAACAACGTTCATGCGTACGTACGACCTACCGTCTCCATGAACGGTGTATTTCTTTCCATTTACTGATTTATTATATACATGTATATTATGAATATATATTATATATAAATCATGTTTTATATTCTGTAATTAATTAATCATGATCTAAGTATTCATATGAATAATTACAAGTCAAAACACGGATGACAAATGAAACGATTTTACCCAAAACGCTCTTTAACAAGGAATTTACAAAAGAATGGGTAATATAAAGTCATAAGTGAACCATAAATGATAGCATAAAAATGATTATGATTCTGGAATAATTCAATGACATTATTTAAATCATTATACAGGAGGTTCGGACACTTACGAAGCAAATCGAACCTAAGGTAAGAGAAATATCACAATCTCATTTTTATCCGAGGTTGTTTGTACTTTAAAATTTACTGGGATTTATTTTATCATCCACATCCATGTTTCCTGAATATGTAATGTTATTTCCATCCACCTACAATTTTTTAAATCCAATTTTACCCTTCGGTGAGTTTTTAGTAAAAGATATGAAAGGAATCTTTTGTCGTTTTTCGTACGAGGTACTTTTTGACTTTTCTGACAAAAGTACAAGAAGAATGTTCTTTTTAACTTATACGGTATGAATGGAGTTTTAAAACATTATTTCCAAGAATCTTCCCTTACAAGTTTTCAAGTTTATTTTTAATCAAATTCTTTTATTTTAAAATTGTTTGACATGTTAAGAAAGGAAAAATGTTTTTGAAGTAGAAAGGATATTTTCCTCAAGAATGGAGTTTAAGTGTTTTATCAAAATTATTTTCCATCTAAGATAATAAAGGGTTCTGTTTCTATCCCTATTATTACATGGATTTGATTATGTTGTGATGGAAATATTTTTATGAATTCCTTTATCCTATATGAATTGTTTTATAATGTCATGATGATGTTTAAGATTCCCATTTTTATTACATGGGTTATGCAATGATGTATGATTTATGATTTTGTGGCACACATAAGAATTGTATCATTATGAGATGTGTGGGACCTATATCTCCCTCCAATTAATTGGGTAAAGATTTTATATCTCATGAGATAGACATGGCTGGAATGGTAGGTTATACCGGTTCATTGAAATAGGACTGAAACGAGGAGTGAACTCGGTTCAGAAAGGGACTTTGTCCCCTAAGATAGTCTTGGCAATGAGTCTTGACTAATAAGAAATGATTCTCTATGATTATGTGTGTATGACACAAAGTTTCATGTTTTATGTTATGATTATTGGGATTACATTTCACTACTATGATTTATCCCATGTTATGAAATTATGATCTCTTTTGCAGGATAAGATTTCTAAAAGATATGTTCTTATGAATATGACGTGATTGATATTTCTTTTTTTACCCTTACTGAGCATTTGAGCTCACCCTTTTATGTTTTCTTTTCCCCAGGACATAAATAAAGAATTTAGGTTTAAAAAAAGAAGATCTTTATGGGAGATGTTGAATATCTTTCACCATGATTAGAAGATTATATTCCAAGTTTCCAAATACACTAAAATATTACGGTCCTTGTGTGTGTGTGTTTTTATGTACTAAGTATTCCGCAAAAGTAATGTAATGAATATGTACGTTAAGCTTCAGGTCTCTACAGTTGGTATCAGAGGAAAGGTTTAGTCAACCTTTGGAAACTAGGATGCGAGAACGTTAGTGTGATCCCTAGAGATATTTATAAGGTATGTCTAGGGATGTCCCTAAGGATAAGTATACGTATAGGATATAGTCCTAGAACTGTGGTAACAATATTTGATTAAACCAAAGATGTTAGATATTGAAGTTACTCCCCCTTTATTATGATTTTTGCCTCTCACACTATTCTTTTTGGGTTTTAGAAAATGGTTGGAAACAAGATGATTCACGATAATAGAGGATATAATGGACAATGGAATGATATTCTTCATGAGCAACCAAATGAAATGCGATTTGGAAGTCCAAACATCATTATTATGCCAAATCAGCAATCTCATAATATGATCAATAAAGTAAAATTTGGTAAGTTTCCTAACTCGGCTAATAAGAGAAAGATGGAGTTTCATGATGACCATAGAGGAAAGAAAGTTCAATTTCCCCTATGTAAATAATGTGGGAAGAGGCATCAAGGAGAATGTTTCAAAGGAACTGGAAGATGCTTTGGGTGTGGAAAAGAAGGACACAAAGCCAGTAAGTGCAAAGGAAAAGGTTCAGTTAACACCAGGGATGAAGATAATGGTATTTCTATGACATCAACAATGGTTAAATGTTTTAAATGTGGAATGTACGGGCATTATGAAAACCAATTCCATAAGGGAAAGTCTCATGAAGAGAATCAGTATGGTCGTATGGGTAGTATTTATGATGATGAAGAGAATACAAATGATATGTGAGATGAAAGAATTGTTGAAGCTCGGTCAATGGTTTAAGAATGTAGTGGAATGATTACATGTTTATCATGTGTAATGTTGTATAAGTAATCTCATGGTACTATGGAATAAAGATACATATAAGGATTGTTACACTGTTGTCTTTCCTTGAGTTTTGGAAGTGTATGATTAATGTTACCAGTATCCCTGAAAGGTTATTCAGATATTTTTGGAATGTAGATGATATACGCATAATGAAGGGATAAGAAGAAAATTAAATGTTTGATAGTATTCATGAGCTCATGAGTGATATAAGGAGAAGGTTATATCATGGTTTGAGTATATAGAATTTTTGGATTTCGGTATGTGGAAAGAGTTAACTTTTGACAGCATTCATGTTTTCACTAAGTTTAAATGGGTATTCATTTTTCAAGAGAATACATGATTAAGGTATTCACATGATTGGAATGTGACCAACAAGATATATGGGGGATAAATGATGGTATTCACATGCTTGGTTGATGACATTTCAAGTAATCATTTTCTTTATATTATGATCTTGGACCGAAGTATTTTAGATAAGCCTAAAGATTGGAATGGATTATTTTGGACATTAGTTATTATAGTTTAAGGATAGAACTTTTGATATTATTTATGTGATGTTATAGTAATGTAGTTTTAGAAAAAGGACAACCTCAGGACGGGTGACAGCCCATCACGTCGGACAAGGTTGTGGGAATCAAACCCACAACCAAAGTGCGACTGGCCTTTATCGCCTACCACTGGCCTACAGGAAGTCCCTGGTTAGTGTAAACTAGTTTTATTTTATTAAGTGATATGATAGATGAAGTATATGTCCATTTTGGAACGATATACGATAGATGGACTTATGTATATTTGATAAATTTTTCTAACCTTTTCTTTGAAACTGATAGAATGACCCATCATTCTATCACATGATCTATTAACACTTCATGAATAACAAATTCAACTTCATTTCTTTAAGAGATGAAGTGGAAATTGTTCAAAGCACGAACAACAGTGAGATTGTACCAAAATAAAGTAAGTATTTATTCTAATTAAAAATCTTCAACTTTAGGGAAATGATCATGAAAACCAAAAAAATGTTGTCCTAGTGACCTTATATCCAATGAATCAGATGGTACCCTATATCATCAAAAATTTATGGCTTTGTGATTGCTGGCTTTTCCATAGCCATGTTCTCTACCAATCTCCATCAGAACATGATGGTTAGATTTCTCTTCCATATCCATATTTTTACCTATGTGGAAACCCAGTGATTAGTTTATTTGGGTAACCATTACGTTTCATACTTTAGTTTTTAAAGATTTGTTTTGGTATTCCTTTTTACGATGTGGGTTTCTATTAAAGAAACTTTCGAATAATAAACCATTTATAACCCCGATGAATTTCGAGGGCGAAATTCATTTTAAGGGGGGTAGAATGTAACACCCAGAGATTTTATAAAAAATATTCTTTTAATTTCATTAATGTCTTGTGTTTTATGCTACACCAAGATTACCTTGCATTATACGCAACACCGTATTAGCTTGCAGTATACGCAACACTATTCTTGGATCGTGTTACACACAATTTTGATAATAGTTATTATACGCAACATTGAGTATATATATATATATATATATTCAATGTATAAATGAAATATGGTTGGTTTATGTTATACAAAACAACAAAGGATTCTTGCACAGCACGCAACCCTGACTTGGCTTGCATTACACGCAATTGCGACCTTCCTCGATAGCGTGTGTTGTACGCAATACCGGGTTTTACTAAACAACGATATATTATTATAATATTTTTATAAACTATCCGTTATGAATAGTATTAACTAAAATTTGAATTTTATAACATTATTATTCATCTTACACATTTTCTATAACATGGTATAAGAACAAAATAATTTTTTTGGGTAAAATAAGTATGTTTCAAAAAATGCAGTTTTGCCGCCTTTTGATGGCGCACCCACTTTAAATCTAGTTTTTGACATGTTTATAAGGTCAATTTGAAAAAATAAAATTCTTCTTTGGAATCAAGAAATAAAAAATTAATTTGGATAAAATTTTCATATTATTCTGGTAACTTTCATATTTTAATGAATAGTAAAAACACGCTATATTTTAATTTAAAACAACTTTTTTCATCATAATATATTATGTGGTTAAATTATAATATTGAATGGTTTTAAAGTATAAATAGAATATATTTTTACCATTTAATATAATGTATGTCATTAGCATTGATTCTACCTTGAATTCGTAGGATAAATCAATTCAATCTTTTGCAATGTTTTAAAGAAAAACCCGTTTTCTTTCGACAACGGGATTAATTTTAATTTAATTTCTGCAACTTTTGTGTATTGAATTTGGAAAAATGGATTCCATATTTGGAATCAATGGATCCAAATTATGTTAAAAAGCTACTTTTTATTTTTGGGAATTATGAATAGTAACTACGGTAAATTTTATTTACCATAGTTAAAGGTAAATCGGGTAATTAAGGGTAAATATAATATTATAAAATTACCCTAACACATTTCAAAATCCTATTGGATTACTAAAAGTAGACCCATATCACCTAAGGGTCGGATTAGATTCATTTAATGGACTTTTTTCCATGAAAATAATTTAATTATTATTAAAACCAAAGAATGTGACAACATGTCACTTTCTTAAATCTTATAAGTATAATAATTTTAATTTAGTGATACACTTCATGAAACTTAGAAAATGAATAGTCTCAAGAAATATAATATAAATATATACATTATTGGAATTTATTTAGAATTTTTAGGGATTAAATAATTATCATGTATTATGACACAAAGATGATGCAGTAATTGTCTTATTAATGAAATATTGACATAATTGATGTTATAAATACCCAAATAAATGTAATTTAAGACTTTTTATGTATTCAACTAATTTTATAGGTTAATATGACATGTTATTATTGATTTAATTAACTTTTTTATAACTAATCATTCTGTTATGATTTTCACAAAAATCAATTACTAAATAGTGTCAAAATTGATATAAAATAGTTTTTTAAAAATATATTATATTATTAATTGTTATTTTATTCCTAAAAATATAAGGTTCGGCCAAATGAGTTAGATAAGGTTGAATATATTATTAATAAACAACTTGGGGTTCGTTTGGCTTGATATAGTAAGTTTATTAACCTTATAGTGTAAGAAAACAAGAAGACACGATAAAAGTAAAATTATCTAACTTAAAGTTAAATATAAATGATAAGGTTAAAATAGGAACCTAAACTTGTCTAAATTCTATTGTATGAGAGGCTTTCGACCCATACCCACCTTAGCTTTGAAATAAATCAATTTGGAGCTATTTAAAACCGAATTTGGCTTTATAATAAAATAATATTTTTTGTTATTCCAAAGGTGCCCCTCTCCTCCCTTATAAAAGGGCACCCCCTCCCTCTCTTCCTCACACCACATTGAGCCTTCAAGCTCGGAAAACCCCTTCCAAATTCCCTTCTCCACTTACCTAGAAACATTCTAGAGGTTCTGGTCTTCATCAAAGACCAATTTTAGTGCCCTAAAAGAAGATGTCAAAGAGGCGCTTCAAAGAAGAGGTAATGTCCGTTACCAATTCTTTCAACTTTATTTCTTCTTACAATTCTTCTTCTTAGGTTGTTTCATTATGAAGTAATAAAATCAGTATCACTCATATACTGACATGTTATTATAAGTATGAAACAACCCTATTTCACCATCTATCCATCCTATGGAAAATGAAATCACCGCGCGTGCGTACGTACGGAATACCGTCTCCACGCCGTGGTGTAATCTATTTTACACCACCAAATTACTTGGATGGGTATAATGGTGTAAATAATAACTATATATGATTATTTTAAAGTGATATTTATTCTGTAATAGTATACATACACTCCAATAAAATTCCACGATCATGGGAACGATATCATCGCTCGTGCGTACGTACGGAATACCGTCTCCACGACGCGATGATATTCATTCTCAATGATTAACCATTCATGAATGATTATAAAGTATATATAATAAGTAATCATTAAATATATGACATAATAATGATATTGGATTTATGTGTATATATATGTATGTCATCTACTTAATTCCAGTCAACTCAATAAGGAAACAAAAACAATGTTCATGCGTACGTACGGCCTACCGTCTCCAAGAACGGTGTATTTCTTTCCATTTACTGATTTATTATATATATGTATATTATGAATATATATTATATATAAATAATTTTTTATATTATTTAATTATGTAATCATGATCTAAGTAATCATATGAATAATTACAAGTCAAAACACGGATGACAAATGAAACGATTTTACCCAAAATGCTCTTTAACATGGAATTTACAAAAGAATGGGTAATATAAAGTCATAAGTGAACCATAAATGATATCATAAAAATGAGTATGATTCTGTAATAATTCAATGACATTATTTAAATCATTATACAGGAGGTTCGGACACTTATGAAGCAAATCAGATTTAAGGTAAGGGAAATATCACAATCTCATTTTTATCCGAGGTTGTTTGTACTTTGGAATTTACTGGGATGTATTTTATCATCCAAATCCTTGTTTCCTCAATATGTAATGTTATTTACATCCACCTACAATTGTTTAAATCCAATTTTACCCTTCAGTGAGTTTTTAGTAAAAGATATGAAAGGAATCTTTTGTCGTTTTTCGTACGAGGTACTTTTTGACTTTTCCGACAAAAGTACGAGAAGAATGTTATTTTTAACTTATACGACATGAATGGATTTTTAAAACATTATTTACAAGGAACTTACCTTACAAGTTTTCAAGTTTATTTTTAATCAACTTCTTTTATTTTAAAATTATTTGACATGTTAAGAAAGGGAAAATGTTATTGAAGTAGAAATGATATTTTCCTCAAGAATGGAGTTCAAGTGTTTTATCAATATTATTTTCCATCTAAGATAATAAAGGGTTCTGTTTCTATCCCTATTATTACATGGATTTGATTATGTTGTGATGGAAATATTTTTATTAATTCCTTTATCCTATATGAATTGTTTTATGATGTCATGAT
Source organism: Viscum album (assembly GCA_963277665.1). Classification (NCBI taxonomy): domain Eukaryota; kingdom Viridiplantae; phylum Streptophyta; class Magnoliopsida; order Santalales; family Viscaceae; genus Viscum; species Viscum album. The sequence goes on along the minus strand of OY728161.1, from coordinate 1,949,834,434 downwards.
GATGTTTAAGATTCCCATTTTTATTACATGGGTTATGCAATGATGTATGATTTATGATTTTGTGGCACACATAAGAATGGTATCATTATGAGATGGGTGGGACCTATATCTCCCTCCAATTAATTGGGTAAAGATTTTATATCTCATGAGATAGATATGGCTGGAATGGTAGGTTATACCGGTTTAGTGAAACAGGACTGAAACGAGGAGTGAACTCGGTTCAGAAAGGGACTTTGTCCACTAAGATAGTCTTGGCAATGAGTCTTGACTAATAAGAAATGATTCTCTATGATTATGTGGGTATGATACAAAGTTTCATATTTTAAGTTATGATTATTGGGATTACATTTCACTACTATGATTTATCCCATGTTATGGAATTATGATCTCTTTTGTAGGATAATATTTCTAAAAGATATGTTCTTATGAATATGACGTGATTGATATTTCTTTTGTTTACCCTTACTGAGCATTTGATCTCACCCTTTTATGTTTTCTTTTCCCCAGGACATAAAGAAAGGATTTAGGTTTTAAAAAAAGAAGATCTTTATGGGAGATGTTGAAGATCTTTCACCACGATTAGAAGATTATATTCTGAGTTTCCAAAGACACTAAACTATTACGGTCCTTGTGTGTGTGTTTTTGTTATGTACTAAGTATTCCGAAAAAGTAATGTATTGTCTATGTACGTTAAGCTTTGGGTCTCTATATGTAAGCATATTATCATTGTAATCGGGGTGTGGGAGATACAAAATAGTGTAGAACTAGTGTGTGGTGCCTTGTTTTATATATTCTATGATATTGTTTTATTATACATGGATGTGAAATTTCGTGAGTGATACTTGGTGATGTTCATTAGAAGTATATCAGATAGGTGTTTTTTGGTTCTGCTATTCATTCATAATGGAATTAGTTTTCTTTTAACAAATTTTCAATAGTGTTATTGGGGAGGATCCTAAAATGTATACATGTAATCTCAATCATATATATATATATATATCATCTTTCTAAGGTGAGTTTGGAGATTGAGATGGATAATGCTAACTCAAAACATATATTAGTTGTTTAGGTTTATACCATATGTTTTTTTATTTTGGTATTAATTTTTAAGACTTTAATTTTTATGAAATACCATTCTATATGATTCATTTTGGGATCAGGATTTTATTTTATATTATGGAATTTATTGGTGGATTTATAATTATTTTACTGGAATATTTGATGGTAATTCCTCCCATTTGCATGTTTTTATACCATTAGTGCTACTCACTAACCCATGATCTATTAATGTCATCCCTTAGGGGTCACTCATGTATTCACTATTGTCCTAATTGGGGTCCTCAATGGGGGTGTTTCATGAAATTATATCATAACAATTTTCTAATTTATGGATTCAGTGAATCTCTATTTGGACACTACTTTGGTCTACCTTAATAAATGTGTTCAAAATAATATTTTCATGAGAGTTTTCATACATATTGTAACATGTTATGTCATTTTATATTTTTATATAGAAATATGGATACTCAGTATGTTACTAATCAATGTATATTACTTGAGATCGTATTTTTAATTTCATACCTATGGAAAAAGTTTGAAATCAAAATCCTCATTGACCTAGGTTAATAAAGTGAGTGTTCATGACTACTGTATTTGATAGAATAATATTTTTATAGGATTTATTTAGATTATTGATATATTAAAGTTTAGTAATAATGTTATAACTCGGATCAATGGGGCCTATGTCATGACTACCCCAAGATCACCTCTAATAGGCCAGGGACTAGAAACCAGCACCGAGTAGGCATATCACACACATGGGAGGAATTATCCTAATGTAACGGTCCACACACAAAAATATCTAAGACCAAAAATGAATTAAATGTAAATAAACTAACAAAAATGAATGAATGAATCTACAAACCCACAATCAGAGTAGGAGAATAAGGTACTAAAAAGAAAATCCCAAATAAAATCCCAAAAAAAGAAAATAAAAACATCTCCAACCCTAAGACACAGAGAGGACTACTATCAAAATAAACTAATGGTACACACCTTTATCTTCTATTCTTACTAAACCTAGCATGGTCCTGGTCCCTCTAAGACTCTATAATAAGGTTGGTCATTTTCATAATACATGAAACATGCATCCAAATCCCATGCAAGAGTGAATATAACAATACCTGGTAGCACCCCCCTAAATCACTAAACATAATTCATCTAGAGTAGTCAACTAGTAAAATTAATACAACAACTAGAGTAAGAAAAAATCCACAGATACACTCATTAAATAAATTATGCCTCTAGGAAGTCTCAACCAAACTTCCATCCACTTGATTCTACTCAAAGCTTTTAGGAAATGCTCATTTTGCAAGAATCCAATACATAAGTCATACAATTAATGATGAAAATAATATAATAGGTCACAGTCATTGGGTCCCAACAAATAAAACTCATTTTTTTATGAAGATATCGATACATAGATTACGAATCACACCTAGGAACACTGGGGGAAATCACAAAACCAATATATATCAAACCACTATGTTGGGGATCATGTACCAAAAATACCGTGATGACTACTAAAATGACCTACTAGATGGCAGATCAACACCCTTTCCAAGGGGTTGATGCAAATTCCATAAACCCCACCTCGGGTATATGAATGAATAACAGAGGCTCATAGTTCAGTCTCATAGAATGACCCCAAAAACTCAATCTGTGAATCATCCTCAATAGGTGATCACAATATATAGATGTGGATGAAATTTCATATATTAACCTTGAGGTGTTGGACCAAAGGAATAGACACATTTGATAATGGTCCAAAATAAAGAAATAAAGGGCTCCAATCACCCTCAAAAGGGGTATATATCATTTACTAGAGGGACATGGTGTGTCTACCCAAACCCTGGTTTACCTATGTGATTCCATATCACATAGAATATAGATCTCCATGTACATGGTATTATCAATAGTTTACATAGTGTGTAGAGTTTTTCTAGAACTATGCTCGTGCAACCTGCCCATACCCATGCACTGCTTCTCGTTCCCATGTACCAACCTGTGTACACCTGGCCGTGCCCTTGTACACTTTTCCATGTACAAGTACACGACTATATCCATTTACTATAACCATGTCTATGTACCCTATCCTGACCATGCCCATGTATCCTTTAATATACACACCAAAATTCCTACACTAGCTACATTATGTATGATAGATTTCACATAGTGTGCAATCTTTTCTTCTCTATGGAAACCCTAACACCAATTTTGGGGCCCCACACAAGGTGTGATCTTGTATGACACCCCATGTAGCCCAAAAATTTCTAGAACCCTTATGTTATTCTCTACATCACCTTTACACAATATTGCTTCCATGAGTCCAGCTGGGTATCATGGATAAAAGGTCATCCAACCTTCTCATCATTGGAAAACTAAATCCAATATTCAAATATTCTAGAAAAACTCCATTGTCGAGCCATTATTTCACTGTAGAGAATAAAAATGGAAACAAAGTGTACTTTAAATCCATTCTAATTTACCTATATTCATCCCTCATCATCATATCACCATGATTGTACCATAAATAGTGAACCACACATGCAGTATTGATCCATTGTGTTGAATAACTGTCACACAGTGATCATATACCTGGTATCCATTGAACTTTTGGCCAAATATAATACCATTGATGAACATTCAAGGATATGGGGATGAAAACTAGAGACCATAAATGAGAGTAATAAACCTCGACCATTTTATTTTAGACCTCGATCCATTTTCTATGAAGATACAAACATAGAGGTATAATCATAAAAAAATCAATAGTAAATAAATATACCATCGATATACAAATCAATTATTATTCATTAATTTGATCCTCATTAGATTGGGATACAGAAACATGACAGAATCACATAAAAAACCATCTTATCGATAGTCTGGATTGATCACTAATAAAGAATTGTCCTACATTCCTGTCATTGGAAAGATCCATGAACTCAGTTATCCGATCTCAATCTAATTTCATCTACCAATGATCCTCCAATATCACTTATACAATATATCTTCTCAGTCCCTAGGATATAAGGATAACACTAGGGATTTAAGAAAATCTATGATTAAAAATGGGATTATAGGTCATAACATTGAAATAAAGATATAATTTATTTATTTTATTTTATTTGTTGTGCCTATATTATAACTTTAACAAAACACCTAATGATGAATAATATTATTTCATTAATTGGGTAAATATCATGCTCTAAAATCAATGGAGGCCATATATTTATGATATGAGCCTCCATTACGGTGTTATTACATTTTTTGGAAAACTACATAGGCCTGATATTAATATATTTAGTATTTTTCAAACACCATTTCTAGGATCATCGGACCTCATAATCTCACACTGTCAAATTTTCTAGATCTGAAAATAACAATTTTCAAACCATAGGGACTTTCCGAATGAAAAATTAAAAAACCTACTAAAATGGATAATGGTTATGGGATCACCTATGGGTCTCCTGCTCTAGGGTTATCTCCTAACTATTCTTATGCTACCACTGGACATGCACTTAGGGAATTGATCACCCACGTAGGACCCTATCCAATTGATCCTTGATCTCTATGGGTACTTCCCAAAGGTACCACCTCATAAATTTCCATCTCTCCCCAGTAAATATCATTCAATTAGTCATGATCCTACCCCCTTAGATGAGACACATGGAATACATTATCTACTCTGTCTAACTACAGTGGAAAAGATATGTGGTATTCCAACTCACCAACTATATATAGTATCCTGAAATGGATAATGAATATTAGAGATATCATTAAGCCCCTACCAAATCTATACAATCCACATCAAGGAAAGACCCTTGAAAAAAGGCCTCCCTCCTCAAACTCCAATGGCCTCCTCTATGCAGCAGCATATGAATTATGATGGATTTTTGTAGTCTGCATCTTCTCCTAGATGATACAATTCTTCTCTGTCTTACCGCACACCGACTCTTGGATCTTGAGTGATGACTCACCTAGAACAGTCCAACAAAGTGGTGTCCTATAGAGTTACCCATACTCGACCTTAAATGGTTTAATGATATCTATTTTTGTACACAAACTTCACTAAGGGAAGGTGATCCTTCCAAATTTGAAAAAATTCAACATGAAAGATCAATTAATATCCTCCAATATATGAATTATCTACTTAGTCTAGATATCTTTTTCGGGGTGAAACACCATGAAAAAATGAAAATGAGTCCCAAATGACTCTTTAAGTCCTCCCCATAATCGCAATGTGAAGCAAGGTTCATACTCTAAAATGATATTCATGGGAAGTCTATGAAGTCAGAATATCTCATGAACATACAAGAATCCCACACACTATAATAAAATATACTCTCAAATATGTAGGAAGTTAGACATCATTGTTAGTCAGTCTATGGTCACAGATATGTAATCATATGCTCATCATGTATATGGTTACCTTGTTATGAATTCCATAGATATCCCATCCCACTTCCACTATGGAACTTCAAGGGGTTGAGCTAAACCCACTAGACACTGGTTCTTAAACTTCACTTGCTGAAAAGTGAGGCATCTAGAGACAAACATTGTCCTACATATCTTCATGTATTTCTAATAGAACTGATAGTAGAGGTCTTGATGCATCTTTTTCATACATGGATATACCACTAAAGGGGATGCATGTGACTCCCTCATAAACTTCTCCTACAACATCACTAGTTCCATCATGCATCATCTAAAAATTATAATGTGCACCCCAACTTCATAAAATGTTTTAGGATCATGTATTGTTTATATCTATTCATGTAAGGGATAATAGTTGGTATCTCCACGATGAGATTCCCTAACACATTGTAAAAGTGATGAGTTAAAAACTATTGAATGAAGTTATGAAGAACCATCCTTATATACTAAGAAAAAATACAACAAGGCTAACTAATCTAAATCCTCTTCCAATAACTAAGAATATGATCCCCTACCGAGAGAGTCTGCCACCATATTCCATTTCCCAATATTATAGAAATTATTGGAGTTATAGTTCTTGAGGAACTCTAGCCATGGCCTCTATTTCATGTTAATATACTTCTCATAGATGATATACTTAATGCTCTTATGTTCAGAGTGGATGATAGACCACTCTCCCATAATATAGTGTCTCCACATATTTAGGGAGAATATTACCACTATTAACTCAATATCATGTGTTTCATAGTTATTATTGTGTATTATCAACTACCTAGACCCATAGGAAAACACTGAATGCCTCTAAATCATAAATCAACCATGTTCGGTCCTTGAGGAATCAAATAACACTACATACTCAATGATCTCCTTCGGTAATCTCAGTATAGGGGTTCTCATCAACCTCTTCCAAAATAAAAATAAAAACAGTACTGTAAAATTTCCATCGACATGAAGGGGTTCCCCTTTCATGTATAGGTTTATTAGTTATGTAGAAAATATATAGAAATCAGGTACAATAATCTGATAGTACCCTACCAACCTAAGGAAACTCCACACCTTAGCAACTCACTTAGGTAGATCCCAGGCTAGAACTACCTCAAGCTTCACTGGATCCACTACAACTCCTACCTATGGGATGATGTGTAATAAAAAGTAGACCTCTCAAATCCAACACTAGAACATTGAGAGATTCCCATAAAAAAGGATCCCTTTGAGTGTGACCAGGGCCATCCTCATGTGTCTTTCATGATTCCCCATGAACACTCAGTACACTAGGATATTATTGAAAAATACCACAAAAAAATAATCTATAAAAGTCTGAATAATGTCATTTATGAGTCCCCTAAACACTTTTGGGTCATTCATCACAACAGAGGGAATAACCAAGTACTCATAATGACCATATAGACATCTTAATGTATTCTTTGGCATATCCTCATCCCATAATAACTAATGGTGGTATCCTGATCTATGATATGTGTTTGAGAACCATTGTTTCCCTATAAACTAATCAAATAGGTAATTAATCCTCAGTTCTGGATACTTATTCTTTATCATCACTTTGTTTAATCGATGATAATCCACAAATAACCTCAAGTATCTTTCCTTCTTCTTAGAAAACATCACTGGGACTGACAGCGAGAAACACTAGGTCTCATGAAGCTCTTCTTCTTATTCTTCATGTCCTCTAACTACATCCTCATCTCACAAAGCTATATGGTATTCATTCGATATTATGGCATATATATATATTCATCTCATGGTTTAAGTCAATTCAAAAATATAATTATCTATGGTGAGTTAAGCATGTCACATCCATAGAAAATACATCTTTGTGTTTCACCACCACCATCAGAAACTGTTATCCCATTTCATCTACTAATCCAAGAATTATGTTATACAACTGGTGAGTAATTAGATACACCCTCATGTTCCTGAGCCCATTCTTCATCACCAGGGATTCATTTTAACCCATAAAGGAAAACCTCATCTAAGCACCATAGACACACCACTTCCTCCACATAAAATATAAAATTCAAGAATGAATATTAGATAGAACGACACAATGACACTCGATCATACCTAATTTTTCCTATTAAAAAAATAAAGTCATTTAATTTTATAAGTCTCGACCTATACCTAAATATAAAGGTTAAGGTTCCATTTCCTTCATAAACATAAACCCTAATCATTTGGTTAAGATATAGATCAAGTACCCACTAACTACTCACCAATTTAGGGTAGGGTGTACATTACATAAACATGCCAATCCTCATCAAGGAAGGTCAAACATCAAGTACCCTATCAATAATTTATCACATTGGTTAAGATAAAAATATATTACCATAGTCATTCAATCTTTCTTTAGAGATTTCACAAAAACTATACCATGGAAATCCCTTTTCACATTGTCGATTCCACACAAATAGTGCTCTAAATATCACTTATCGCTCAAGATATGTCACAAAAATAATAAGAAACCCATCCCCTATTGAGGGGAGGGATCGCAACATAAAACCCCAACACTAAAAAACAATGAAGGTCAAGGATAAAATCATTATACACGAGATAACCCCTCTAATGGAAGGATCTAAATCAAGGGAAAAACAATTCCCTCCTCTACAGGAAAGGTCATCCAGCAGTATCCAACCACAATATATGTACATCTCAACCACTAGCTTCTCATTAAAGGTAGGATTTATCCATCCATTCTCCTAATTTGAAATAAATATAACAAGGTATATACATGTAATAATTTTTTTTTCTTCGCAACACATCCCAAAACCTCACAATCCCATTATAATGGTTCTAATATCTCAAGACCAAGACACATGACTTGAACATGTCTTGATTCTCATTAGTCCACATAAGATAATCCTCTATAGAACATTACAATCAAATAATAATAAAAAAGTATATCCTCTCAGCATCCTCATCTCACTCATCAGGTCAATAAACTATGTTATTTTATGGCCATATTGACCACTGTTCAATGAAACCAAGGCATATCCAGCACCCCCACTAAGTTATCTTAACCTGTTGAATCTATCTAAACCCATCCTCAATTGGTTGGTGCCATTATCTTTCAAATCCGATGTCACATAAAGACCTAAATAATACCCAACCAACCAGGGCCTCACCTAGGCTGGCGGTAAGAATAGAGGGCCCCCTTTATCCCACCTTTGATAGGTGAAGTGCTGGTGACTAGAACCGATTAAGAATATCCCACAGTAAAAGAGTCCTTATCCAATAACAATATATAGAAAATAAATCTCTAATTCCTTAATTAATATTAAATATTTGTAGGAAATATTTTCAACTAAACAAAAATCAATTCATGAATGTGACAATGGAAATAGACATATCCCACTGGATAACTATTAGAGAAATAATATTTATGAAAATATTATGAAACCCTATTCACTAAGATATGATACCTAGTGAATATACCCCATGAAGGTACTCCTATATCAGTTATAACTAGCACAATCAGGAATCACCTTTTTCACCATTTTCTTACCACGAATCACTAAACATCACCTCTATAGATTTCATTCCACCTCCATATCTATCAAGACTATCAATAAACATGTTCATTACCTGTATAGAAAAAAATGTGTGTGAACAAAGATGATACGGGGGGGGGGGGGGGGGGTATAAATTTAGGTAGTAGGATGCCTAAAAAATCAGAATAAAACATAAGAAATAATCCACTCAACTCTTGTCTTGGGAGTTTCTTGGAGAAAAATAATAAGAGAAACCAAAATATCAGGTCATAAGGTATCCTCGTTACTAGGAGTAACTTGTAAAAATACAAAAAAGATTAATTCCATATATTCTATATTTTAATAATTCTAAAGGATTGCATTGACATATTAATATTATCAACTCTAATACTTAATAGTCATGTTCCAAAAGAAAACAATGATGTTCGGATCACTGGGAATTCCATGAAGACTAAATTTTATATCTAGTTGGAAGTTGAATCATGATGGAAACCTCTAGTTTATTGATGGGAAACAAGTATCATAAATTTATTTTATGTATAGACTTACTCCTGTCACATCATCACCTAAAAAGAAGATTGGAATCCCACAAAACCTGGAAGAATGATTAAATGTCATGGTAACTCATGTCAGCCGATGGTAGAGTATAAATATAGATAAGTATAAGAAAATACTTATAAGAATTCAACATACCTTATATGAACTCCATACTATGTAAACTATAAACGACATAACCTCTTCTTGACTATAATGGATCATCACATACCCAGGATTATGAGAGGAATACCTACTATGATGGATTATCCAAGGTCCATGAAAGATCTTCTATAAAGTGTAATATTGAATCTGAAGCAAGAGGATCCTAGATAAAATATAATTGAATTGAAAATATTCCATGAATGGTCCTAATTTAGGTAATCCCTATACTCTCTAGAAACGTTGTGGGAATTCCAAACACTACCAAGATATGGTGGGATGAAATTGTGCCTTGAAAAATCTCTAACGTCATGGTGGGTTGAAAATTCATCAAGAATTATTATAATTCCACCCTCATATATATATTGTCACAAAAATCAATCATGATCACTCAATTAAAACCCACACATTAATATTAAAAATTAAATCCTCTACCACATTGTATATAGAAAAGCACTCATGATGGTCTAATTGCTCATCCAAATATGAGTCCCGAGTGAGAATATATGAACTTACAGTAATATTTGAAATGATAATATGTTTCCCATAAGGGTACCCTCTATATAACCCTTCATTTATAAAATGAATTGACATAATGAACCATTATCATCCACATGAAAAAAGTCATGATAAATTATTTACATCCCAAAAATAGACACTTAGTGAAAAATACAAACTTGGTTATACCACATAAAAAATGCATTATTTTATAAGTCTCAGGGCTCCAACCATGAGTCAAAAATAGGTATATGATATTGATATTAAATCACGCATCTTGATTTCTATTTCATAATTCCAAAGATAGTTCACCAATCTAAGGATGACTAACATTGATGCAATAAAGGTTAAATATAATAATAATAATAATAATATTACTACTAATATAATATGTAACATGATTTAAAATTATATATCTCATATAGGTCTTAAAATTATCATCTCTATCTACCCTAAAGTCCCCGATTTGCACACAAGATACCCTAATCTTTCTCTTTCACTATTGGAGTTCTCAGAAGCTTTAGTGATCCTAAACAAGAATTTGGTGGACCATTTTAGGATTAGCCGCCCATCGGTCGACGATTTTGACATATTCATGTTCGGTGCCTAGGGATTATAGGATCGTGCTACCGTTGGGATTCTCAATAACTTCCATTTTATGGTTCACTTCTCATCGGAGGAGGACCTAATTCAAGCTTGAGTCAGAGCTCCTCGCACCTACAGCGGCTCTCAGTTCTACCTTTCTCGATGGTCCTAAGACTTCTATTTGAAACGGGATACTCCAACAATAGAAATTTGGGTAAGTTTTCCTGGTCTCCCCCTTCCTTTTCAAAACCCCTCCATCATTAAAATGCTAGGAAATTTGGTCGGGCATTTCTTATGTTCGGATAGCCGCACCAACTCAGTGTGTCACCCTATATCCTCACACATATTTTTGGAAGTGGATGTTTCTGAGCCTCCGGTAGATTGGATATGGATCACAGTGGGGGAGGAGTTTTGCTGTATACAACCAGTGATTTTCAATTCATGGTAAGACTATTGTTATTCATGTCAACGCCTGGGAAATTTATAATATATATGCCACCGTACCCATTCTCATCATGGTGGGGTTGGTCCTACTACTCAGAGTGATTATGGATTGCATACAGGGCCCAAGGGTGTTACCATGAATGTGGAAGAAGTGTATAATCAGCCGCTCTAAAGAGAGAATGCTCCAGTGGGTTTTGATCCAGGGGTTGCAGATATGGAGGTTCCCCAGAAGGCTTCAAAGGATGCTCAACTGAACCCAAAATTCTTTGATATTTTCAACTACCTTAAAAAGGACTTGGGTAATCTCCGTTCTTCTGGAGAGCTTCCTGATAGAAGGGCTGGGGTCAGCGAGAAGGAAGGTTCGGTTCAGTAAGTGGAAGGGCACAAGGAGAGGGAGGTGTACTTGGATGTTGGTATGGGTATGCAACTGGTTCCACTTGAGGAAGCTTCGGTGAATGAGGCAGTTGATGTGGAATCAGCCATGGGTGAGGATCCCCAAAACATGGTATTGGATGAAACTCCAATTTATTTCCGATACATAGGTGGTGGCTTTTTACAACCAAGCGCTCCATCCATATAAGTACAGTCCATGCAGGACAAACCTTCATATGCTGAGAAGGTAAAATATGGAGGGAGTTTCAACAATTCTCAAAACCAGTTTGTTGTATTGGGAGAAGGTGGGGGTCATGATCCCGGTGAAGCTATTGCGATGGAGGACAGTCCTGTTGATGAGTATGCTAAGGGAGGGGAGGTCTTCCAAGTTGAGGATTTAACTCCGAACTCCCTTGGTGAGTCCAAAGAAGTGGGGATTACAGAGGATTATTTTAGATCCTCTTCAAGGAAGGAAAAAAACCATTATAGATTCATACGACTTTATAAAACATACACGAAGGATGAGTTCAAGGAAAGACTATTCCAACCTTCCTAGTTCTCCAGTCACTAGGTCCACAAGCAAAGTTAAACCTCCTTTGAAAACATGTAAAGGTGTTGGGATGCCCGCGAGGGTGTCTATCTCTCAAGAAGTGGTCGGTCAGGTGAACCTTGTTGCTGAACCTCCCCTGGCGGGGGTTACACACCCTCCTGGGTTGCAGAGTGAGGATGTGCGACCTGCTCAGACTCCTAGGCATTAGCGAGAAACAGATACTCTTTTTGACTATCAGAAACAAATTGCTTCGGTGATAAATCACATGGACCTTGTTCTTCACTCAGATGAAGAAATGGTGGATCAAGTCTTAGATATTAAGGCTCTGTATTAATTCATCAACCAAATTTTGGGGAAAATGCTTAGAGTGGAACCAACAAAGGGGAAAGGTAAATGGATCGATAGGTAGAACCACATCTTGATTAGAGGCTTCAACATGGGGAAGATTAACTTAAAGGAATATATGTAGTCTTAGGAAATCTTGGCAAAACATTATGAAGGCATCTTGAGGGTCGATCCTGGCACTCAGTTAAGCTCTATACCCTAGATAATGTTTAGGGAGTTTGATTCTAATCAGATCAAATTGCTCTTAATAAAAATTTCATATCTTTTGGGGATTAATTTATACTGCTATAAGGGTTCTCACTTCCCTTTAAAAGTGTTTTGAAATAAAAAATGATATTGGTAAAACTATATATATCCCAAGTATTTTATTTTTGGTGTTTCTCAAGGAAAATGGGGATTCACACAAGCCCTTTTAGTTCACTAACACAACCTCCAAGAAGCTACAACATTATTTTCATTTTATCAAAGTTATTATTAATATTATTATGCCCCCATTCATTAATTTATCTATTTAATTTCCCAATGCATTCATAATGATCCAACCAATCGACCCCTGATTCCACCATCTAATTCCCACAACATAGGTGACCTCTTCCATGATAGGTGCAATGACCCTAATCGAGATACAACTCTGTCAACACCATGAAAACATCACAATGCCTCTATGTAGACTTAATTTGACCACTTAACCCCTACCAATATCCTTCTTACAATGATAGAAGTTGATTCCCACACCTCAATACATACAAAACCTGACTAAGATTATATTATATTCATAAAATCACAACATAAATGCAAGGGGCCAATATTCAAAAGAAAATAGTGAAGCATGTCCGAAGAAACAAATCCTAACGACCCAATATGAATTCATATCAGCATATGATATAGAACATTGAACATGGATCAATTGAGTGATTCAGTTATGAAGGAAAATATCATATAAAATTCACCTATAAATATTTGATAAAGAAGAATATTTCTTGATTTGATATTAGCATATAATATATATCAATTAATCTTTCAAAATTATCCATAATCAAATTAATTTTATATCTTATCTATTTTAAATTATTAATGTTAATTTTAATATTTTTAAGAGGAACAATTTGACATGAATCACGAAGAACAAATTGATAATTTAAATCAATATCCCAACCTCGGTATTTTATAGTTCATTAGAGAAGAACATATACATGGTGATTATAATATTGATCCATTATCTTTGGTGGTCAATCCTTGATCCTAAGTTCATTGTTCAATCATCTTTATCACTAATAACTCTCTTTATCTCTCTCTCTCTCTCTCTCTCTCTTATATAAATTTCAATTCCTTGTGTTTTTACATCAGAACCTAGATAACCTCTTAAGAGAGACTTAAATAGAGGGTTATTAGGTTTAGTAAAATAATTTAATTAATTTTTAACATTTACTTCTTTCATTAATTATATCCTTTCCCTAGAAGCTTTCTACCACATTTCCCAATGTGGTCAGAAATTATGTTGTGCCTAGGGTAAACACTCTACTATGGACTCAATTGCTGTCAAGATTTTCCCATGTGAGATACATTCAATAGATATAATCATATCATCCAAAAATATATGTGTATGAATAAATAACATTAATTAATTTTTATTATACTATTTTTGAGGCTCGGTATTTCTCATTTCCCCCCAATGACTTTGATACTAATTCAAGAGTGAACTTAAAAAATATACCAGAGTTTAGGAATTTGAAAACTATGGTTATCTCACCCTAATAAAGATTTAATTTTATTTATTTATTTTATAAATATATATATAATATCTCTTGAAACATAAAATGATCAGAATTCCAAGAAATACCAACTCAAGGGTAAACACCGAACCCAAAGATCAATGGGTTCCTCAAAAAATTGATATGTAATATAATTAGCTAAATTCACAATTCTATCTTTTCGAAAGGACTTAAAATATTTAAAAGTCACAATATATTAAGTATTGTATTACTATACCCTCCACAAATCAAACAATTTCATCCATCAAAAGGAATATTTCAAAGGAAAAGGAAAATATCACAAATAATACAATGTGGAATGAAAAAAAACATCACAAAAACTTCCTTCATCTCTAATGGTAAAATATATAAGATAAATTGGTACACCACAGAAATGGAAGATAATATTTTCTTCCACTCAAGAAGAAACATTGTAACATCCTAAACCAATTTCACTCAGATGTAACATAGCCTGGTTGGTCACCCTACCTCAAGTATGACTCCCTATATGCCATGGGCTACCAACTAGCCATGAAAGTCCATAATGGAAAGGTGGGGAGGCTATAACCTCAATATTAGAGTATAAAAATGTTGAGATAATGATTAAATAGTAAAATAATAATAATGAAAAATAGAGTACCAAAAATAAATTATTTGGATAGTAATAATACATCAGGCCAAAAGTGGCACCATAAAAAAAATAATGATTGTTTCATGGAGTCATAGAAAAATGTAAGAATAAAATCATGTATATAAAAACAAAAAACAAAAAATGCTATCTAATAGAATCATGATATAGGGACCAATCTCATGCGACTAAGATCCCATGAAATAATAAATTATTCATCAAAGTCCAAGTGATTTCCCTTGTACCTACCTACATTCATGAAGTCTATCTAGTTTCCAAACATCGGCCCAGAAAGTGTGTGAGATATACTCAATAATCCACTACCAATGGAATTAATAAAAATAAATTTCATGAATATAAAAGTAGAATTGTAAAAATATAAGGACAGGTTGTGGAATAACATGTGTGAAATAATGATCATGACAAGGTCAGACCCCGTATATGATTCCTTACCAACCATACCTATGTTAGCTCATGCTTGTAATGTCTTAATGATGGACCTGAAAAAGGGTCAATGTACAATATATATAACAATTAAATCAAATTAGAAGACACATGTATAAAGTGGGACCCATAGTGTATCCAAGGCATCCACAAAATAATGATAGTAATATAGGATCCAAGAGAAATTAATCCATACTTGACCTTAGAAGGTTGATGTATCTCATAACACATAAACCATACAACATTCATAGGGGTTCTAAGAATAATTTAAGGGATTCACCTGGGGTATTACACTATAATATTATCTTATTGATTCCATGTGTCATGTCCTAATTAAATCTAAAACTAATAATGATTGGGGACCAAGGGATGTATCCAAGGTGGTTCATATTTGAATACATTAGTGGAATACAATGAGTTTATCTGGGGCCTTCTAATACCCAAAAAATGAGACAATTTAATAATTGGTACTATGAAAATTTATTCACATATAATAATAGATTAACCAAATTTCAAGGTGGGTATCTCCCATGGAAATCATCCCAATTAATAAGGTTGGCTTCCTATGAGTTTTCAAAACATTCCCTCTAGAATCCAAGGCTAGCACAAGTTTGAAAAATCATATAACATGAAAAATATTCATATAAGAAATCATAAACATATGTCCAAATAAATAACCGAGACAATTTAATAACCCTTTCAATTCATTCAAATTATATAATTCAATTCCATACCTTTTCATCCAATAATGAAAAAGGCTATATAAGGTACCAAACCATTAATTATTTCATTATAATTTAATAAGATCCAAGATAAACACATATTGAAATTTACAAGTGTCAATTCACCCAATAAAATTATTTTAATCATTGATTAAGTCGAACCAAAATCACTAATGGGATTTTTGGTCATTAATATGAAAAGGACCACATAGGAAGAAGCATGAAAAACCCAAGGGGTGTCTCCAGTTGAGGTCATTGGAATATAACTATAATAATGGGGAATAATAAGGCATTTATATTCCAAATTAATTTGATGAGACTTTAGGGAAAATTCATATACCACCTACCTTATGGATGTATAGACAAATCCCTTAAAAATAGGGCACATTATCTCACTCAAAAATAGTACTGAAGATGGTGAGATTAACTGTGAAAATAAGGAAAATTATAGAAGATCTTACTGATTGGAATCCAATGATAAAAATGGTGGCTTGATTAGAGTCTATATTGAGGAGATAATTCAATGAATAACTTTAGGTTTTAGAGGATATTCAATGGGATAAGAGGTCTATAAGTGATAAATTTGAGCAGATTAATGGTGGGAATATTATAATGGTTTAGGGGAAAAACTATATACTCACCCCACTTTAAAGGGTCGAATGGTTAGGCCACATGGTTGAAAAAACTATGCACCAACTATGTGACAAGAACTATCTAAAGGAAAAACTCACACAATTATCCCACATGGTTTTGAAAAACTATTCTAAAACCATGCATGGTCACTACCTAAGTGGCAATAAGGGTGTGGACTAGGCGCATGGTTTTCTAATCAATGTGCAGCCCATATGAATACCCTCTGTAAAATTTCTAAAGTTTTTTCACATTTCCATGAACCATTACCCACATCATTTGTCAAACCATACTACCTTTTATTTGGCCTACATTATTGGGCCTCATAGTTAATATTAATTGCACGCCACCCGAGCATGTCAAACAACTTCTCCAAATTTTACAGCTCTAGGATCAGAAAAATCTTCGAATGCTCATAAACACTTCCTTGAACTCATAGTCTCATGTATAATAGTAACATAAAATATCTAAAAAGAAAAATAATTGGTTCATACCTCAAATTAAAACTGGACAATTATATCCACCTCTCTATAAGACAAACCACCCTTGATTTTCCCTTTTAAGGTAATATAACACAATATAAGAAAATATTGGGCCACTGGCCATGTACATTGGATTCTCACTTCTAGGAATCATCATGTATACCACCATTCTTCCATAGCACTGGAACTAAAGGAATTTACTTGACATAGAGAGCCTTCATGATCCAGTCCATGATATGTTAAAGATTATGATCAAAGGACACAATTAGCTCTAAATCAACATTATGAGGCAAACAATTGTGATACAATTTTATATAGTAGAGACATAGGCGATAAATGTGAAAAATTTCATGAATATTTTTTATCTCATATAGAGTGATATATGATAAATAACTAGTCATACCCTCTATAGAACCTAAAATGGCCAATCAAAATAAGTTATAAACTTACCTTTACACCTAAACCATTGATTCCCCATCTAGTCAACACTCACAATAAGAGTCGGTCTCCAACCTCAATCTTCAAATGTCTTCGATAATTACTGGAATAAGACTTCGACATATACATTGATTTATCCATTCACTTCCAGATCAGTTGAAACTACTCTGAATTCTCTTGAATGCAGATAGGTCCATGTAGCATTGCATCTTTAAAGTATAACCATTAAAGTGGTGACCATAATAACCTTCCATATAAGGCCCCATAAGGATCCATCTTTATAGTCTCCCAATATATTTTATTGTATGAGTACTCAGCTAGTATTATATGGTTATCCCATGATCCTCCAAAATCAAGGATGCATTCTCTTAGAATTTCCTCTAAAACCTGTATTATATGTTCATACTACCCATCAGTCTGAGGGTGGTATTTTTTATTCAAAAGAACCTATATACCCAACACCCTCTATAATACTTTCCAGAACCAAGAAGTGAAAAGATAATCCATATCTGATACAATAGTCTATGGATATCCATGATGTCCAATAATATCCCAAATATAAAGACTACCAAGATCACCAATACATCATCATTACCTCAGCAAGATCTTGATAATCCAGTCACAAAGTACATGGTGAAGTCATCCCATTTACACTCAGGAATGGGAAACATTTGTATAATTCCTACTAGAGGATGGTGTTCCACCTTTAACTGCTAAATAGTTGGAACACTTATTTACAGAACCAACAATCTCCCTTAACATACCAGGCCACCATTATTTTCCATATAGATCATGATATAAAATTTTAATCCCATGGTGTACAACCTAAGTAGAACTATGATACACTCACATAAGTGCATATCAGATTCTAGTAGGAACAAAGATGCATCCATATATGTAGAAGACCTCATCCCCACAAACGATCCATTCTGGTGGTGGGTCCTTTCCTGAAACACTCTCCCTTATGACTAAGCTTTCGAGATCTAATAGCTTTCTCATCTTCTGTCTTACTATGATTGAATAGGTGACTCCAAAAGCTGTAAATATTTTTTGTTTATGATGATACTTTCTTTCTTTATGCATCTCATAATAGAGGACCATCAACTAACTCTCACTACTACTCTCTTAAACTACATGTTTCTATGTCCTCCATCTCATAGAATAATCTATATCATTAACCTTTCCAAGTATATAAGCAAGCAAAAAATCAAATTTCTATTGGTATTAAACCAAACTAATCTATATAAGTTTTATTTTATGTTGTTTAAATATATAAGGATGTTTTGTTCTTTATTCACCAAAAAACACTATCTAATGAAATAATGACTCAAAAAATGCAGGTCATGGACCGCAATAGATAACATAGATCAAGTGTTGGGTAATTTCTCTCTTATGAACTCATGTGAAGACACTCGTATTCCATGACTCTATATATCTATATTAGAATTTATCCTTGCCAAAGGCCTAATACATTATAATAGGTTCTATATCTTCTACCAAACTCTAGAAGAATCAAGATTAGTTCTGAATCTGATCTTCATTTTAAGTCTTTAAAGGATTTCACACACGGTTCTTACCATTAAAACATAACTACCTTTTTATTCAAGCATATAAGAGTTGATTCTATGAATGAAAAGTATTGAATAAAATTTCTATAATATCCAACAAACCCCAAGAAACTATATATTTAAAATATGTTCTTAGGCTTCCCCTAGGTAAATACAGCTCTATCCTTCTCTAGGTTTATTGACTCTCTTGTATTTGAAATAATGTGTCCCAAGAAGTTCATGTTATTAATGAAAAAGTGGAATTTTGTGACCTTATCATAAGGGTAGTTCTCTCTTGGATTATTGAAAATGGTCTTAAGATGTATGGCATGGTCATGTCAAGTATTATAATACACTAAGATTTCTTCCATAAAGACTCCAAAAAATGATTCCAAATACAGAAGGAAAACTCAATTCATCAAATACTTGAAATAATCTAGAGAATTTTTCAAGATGAACAGTATAACCAAATACTCATAAAGACCATACCATCTATGAAACATCACACAACGTATGTCTGTAGGTCTCACTTGTACCTAATAGAGGCCTAACCTCAAATCAATCTTGGATAAGACTATCTCTCCTCATAGTTGGTCATAGAGATCATCTATACAAGTTAGTGGATAACTTTTCATAATGAATAGCTAGATCAACAAAAAATAATCGGCACAGAACCTAAGGGTATTATTCACCTTCTTGGAGAAAATTACATGTGAATCACAAGGAGAAGTATTGGGCTATATAAAAATATTATCTTCTAAGTCCTTTAGCTACCTCTTAAGCTCATGTAACATAGAAGTAGCCATTTGATAAGGAGAAATGGATATCAGTGTTTCTAAAAAACCTATCTTGATACAGTACTCCACCTATTTCTCAAGAGGTAACACAAAAAAGTCATCAAGGACAATTTCCTTAAGCGATCTACTATGGGAGGGAAATTAGCATTACATATTCCATAATCATCCAAATAAAGACTGGAAATTTGGGTGGTCACTTCACCCATCCCATGATTCTCTGGTCCAACTCTACATTAAAAGACATCCCACAAACCCTTGTGGATATAATTACCACCCTCTCATGATTTAAGAAATACCCTATAGTGATAGAAACCCATATTGGAATGATTGGTGACCAACCGGTCCATCGTAAGTATGAAATTGAATCCCATCATCTTGAGGATGAAAATTCCCAAAATAAATTATGATTTCCTACCTCAAGGGTTAATTCCTTGTAGTATAATACACCTCATAATTGAATTCACAATGGAACTTCATGTTTCATCATTCCACATATGTAATGAATATAATAGACATGAAGATAAAACAATACGGATTTCCCATATAAAAAAGAGAATGTACTAAGGTAGAGGCTATTAAGACTGTAACACTAACTCTAGATATCCAAATACCCTACTTCATTGGAAGAGGATGCACTGTATACATATGTATTGATCCGTATCCATATACTATAACTTGACTACCATTAGTAGGTCCACATATCTAGCAATTTGCATCCTAAGTCTGGGATCCTTGACCACATCTACCTCCTTAGCCTATACAACCAACAGTAGCTTAGCATTCTACCTAGCATGGTGCTACTTATGTTGATACATAGTGTAGTCAGTTTAGATCCTCTTCCAGTTGAAATAGAAGAAATGATATGAACAAACCTATCAAGATAACCCCTTTTATTGCAGTCTCATCACTAAACTAGGTCATATTTTACTAAGGATTTACATGGGTATATATCTCGCACTGATTCCATATAACAAAACTACCATTTTAGATACTCTGGCTACCCCTACTCTATTGAGAACTCACCATGTGGTGTTTTTTTTATACTATTCAAACTACTACTTTGGCTCAGTACTAAACTATCATGCCTTGTACTATCAGATTCCACCAAATTATGACAAGTAATAAGTCCTTAGTTCACAATTCCTGAGATAATAATTAAGTATAAAAAATTTATCTAAGACTGGATGGAATACCTTAGACAATACTCAAAGTGTTTCTCCATCAAAATCTCATCCGTAGCTAAGGAAAACACTAAATATCAGTAAAAAAAAAAAAAATCCATAACAAAAATGGATCATTTCTCTAGATACTTAGACTCCCTCGATTTGTTACATCTCATATTCTTTAGAATTAAATAGTCATAGAAAGTATCCTGAAAATATATATAAACCATATCATAATTCAAGTATACCTAGTTAAGAACATAGCCTCTAGCCAGTTATCAACAGTTAGAAGACCACTATCCTCAAAAAATATTGACAGATGCTACTGCTGAAACTCTCATGCTAGCTCTATAATAGTAGGGGAAGGTCCCATAGCTCCCTAAATAGTCATAATAAACTATAATAATTCCTATCTAATCTTGGAATTATCACCCAATTATGTTATAACTAGAGGTGTTGCAGTGTCACTACTAGTGGGTTAGATCCCACAAATTCAAGAATATGGTCTTCACCAATTTACTATATAATAATCACACCCATTTTACTACTAATAAAGACAGGTCTGGGAATCATATAATATCAATATGAATCAAGAAATATATTTCCTACTTCACACTACTAAGGTCAGGTCTGGGTCAAGTTCTCTATCATATATTGGGTTTTCAGTATACAATCTTTCAATTGAATGTTAGAGGAAAATACCCTTTCTGTTTAAATTAGCATGACTATTTAATAGAATACATTTACATTTAAATTTTGAACTCAATAATTCTTTAATATGTATTTTATATTTATCCATATATATATCAACATCCAGTTAGAGGCATCTATCATTCCCAAGTTATAATTCATTATGATTTATAAATTGAAAATGGTACTACATGAAACTATAACTAGGATTTTATGACGGTTCAATTAGATAGATCAATATTCCCAATATATATATATCATTGTGCACACTATTCAACTTTTAGATGAAGTATATATAATTTCAAACAACTATCTTTTCAGTTCATCTTACAATTAGACCATGGATAAACTTGAATATAATTAGATAATTAATTTTCAATCATCAAACTATATTGGAAAAAACCATCTAGGTTGATGTAGAATATTTAATTACAAACTATTTAATCCATTTTTTTCTATAGAAACCTTAATTTCATAACAAAATATCACTCAAGTCACATAGTACATGTATCATGAATTCAACCAACACAACCTACATGGAATGGCATAATACATGAAATATTCATACTCTAAGGTGCGTATGATGATGCATGAGACACTACCTCTTTTCCATAATAGGACAAGGTAAAAATAAATTCCAAAAGAATAATAAAAAATGTATTCCACATGTCTCAACCAATAGTGAAATAAAAAAAATACCCTAACTAGAAAAATATCTTTCATATATTCCCATCACAAGAAATATAGATTTTTCCAAATATGTGGGTTAGCTACTCCCATGTATAACATTATAAAAAATTCCAATATATCATATAATCTAGTTTAATTAAAAATTAGTATGAAAAAGAAGGATAAATAGATTTGATACAAATTTGTAACATCCCTGACTCGTCTCACTCAGAAGTAACTGAACTTGGGTGGTCATATGTGCTCAAAAACACCACCCCATATACCAGAGGCTGGTGACTTGTAGAGATGGTCCATGATGGTATAATGAAGATACTGTACCCTCATGATCAGAGTACTAAAATAGTGAGATGATTATTAAAAAATATATGAATAAATAGTAGTAGAATAATAGTTAAAAATAGTGAATAACAATTAAATCATCCACATAGTTATAAAGCATAAAGAAAAAAGTGAAACCATATACAAAATGATGATTTTGTCATGGTTTTATACCAAATTGAGGCATACATATGTTTATATTAAAAAGAAAAAAGGCCAAAAAGGTTATTCGATAGCATAATTATCTAATTCTCAGCCCTGCACTCTTGTGCTCCCCTGAAATAATTAATCAAGCATCCAAGACTATGCTCCTTCCTTTATCCCTACCATCATCCATGGAATTTATTTGATTTCCAAATGGTGGAATGAAAAGGGTATGAGATATACTCAGTAGGAAACCACCAACAGAGTCTATAAAAATATAGTCTATTCATATAAAAGTTATAGTGTACAAATATTAGTATAGGTAGTGGAATAACATGTGTCAAATAATGATCACATCAGGATTGGACACCTCATTGGATGCCTGACCAACAATACCAGCATTAGATCATGCTAGTAATGTCTGAATAATGGACCTAAAAAATGTATAGGGTCTTTAAAATAAAACCATAGTATCCAAGTATAAGGAACATGTATAAATTGGGACCCACATTATATCCAATGAATCCATGTTGTAATGAGTGCACTAAAGTATCCAGGAGAAATCAAGGAATCCTTGACCTTAGAAGGACAATGTATCTCATATCTCATAAATCATGCATCTTATCTAAGGTTTCTATGATTAATCCAAGGGTTACACCTGAGTAATTACCCGAGAATAATATCTATCAATGTCTTGGAGCGTGTCCATTGTAAATACCGAGCTAAGCTTGACAGGGGCCCAAGGGAAGTATGTAAGGTGCATCCTGTCTAAAGACATCAATTGAATCCGAGGAGTGTATACAAGTAATTATAAATTTTGGAAATGATTCAAGTGAACCATTTTTACTACCCCACAAAATTCTCATATCATAAGAAATTGAACAAATTTTAGGGTGGGTATCTCCCTTGGTAACCGACCCAATGTATCGAGGTGGTGTCATATGAGTGCTCACAACATTCCCTTGGTAATCCAAGGCTAGATCAATTATGAGAACTCCTATAACATAAAAATTATCTATTGTTGAAATATTCACCTTACATTAAATAAAATAACCAATTTCTTTTAATAACCATTCTAATTAATTCACTTTATATAATTCATGTACATACCTTTCCTTCATTAATGAAAAAGTCTATAGAAGGTGTCATGAAATTAATAATTTGATTCTAATTTTAAATTATACATGCTAAATAGCATTTCTTATTTAAAAGGGTCAATTAGTAAAATTAAATTAAGTAAATCATTAAGGAAATCAAACTAGACACACCAACACAAATTTCAGTAATTAATATGTAATGGGGAACATAGGAATAAGCATGGCACACCCACATGGTGACTTAAGTTGAGTTCATTAGACCCAAACCATAAATATATAGTCATATGGGGTGTATATATTTCAAATGAAACAACTAATTTATGGGAAATGGATTTTAGGGTCAACAAATGGATGAAACCGGTGAAAATAAAAACTTTGAGAATTATATATTGATGATACTTGAGGGAAAAGTCATAGACCACCTACCTTTTGAAGTTAGATGATAACCACTCCAGTATCAATCCTTGGGTTGTAATGAATTGTAATAAAACATAATAATATAAAAATTCACTTAAAATAGGGAATATTATATTGCACTAAAATATCTCGAATGACGGTGAGATGAATTGTGAAAAGAAGTTAACAGATTGAAGATCTTACCAATATGAATCAAATGAGGAAAATAAGGGATAAATTAGATATTGGGAGGAGGAGATACATCAAAGACAAGCATTTGGTCTGGGAAGAGAATTAATGGGAGAAGAGGGCAAGGCTGGAGAAATGATATGAGAATAGGTTTGAGAAAATTAAAATGGTTTAAGGGAAAAAATTTAAATTCACCCAACATTAAGTGGTCAAATGATTTGGCCGTATGAGTTTACAAAAAATGTGCCAATAACACGATAAGATATATATAATGAAACCCCTATCACAAATATCCCACCTAGGTTAGACAAACTATACTCCATCTATGTGGGGTCCCTACCTAACTGTCACTAACGATGTGGTTTAGGTGCATAGTCTTCAAAACTGTGAATAGACCATGTGAATCTGATCTGCAACATGACTGTATTTTCTCACATGGAAATGTTGTTTCCCTATCATGGTATTTCAAATCATTTTCCCTTAAATTTGGGAAACATAATTGATCTTCATGGTTTCTAAAATCCAGGAACCAACTAGGACCCTCATACATATTCTCCTAAAATTTAGATCTCTAGGCTTTGAACATGCTTAAGAAACTCTTGAACCCTTCCTTAAAATAATCAAAACATTTATTGGATTAAAACTAAATATTACAATTGGAAAATAACATTTTAATACCTCAATGAATAATCAGGTTATTATATAAATTTTTCATCTAAACTAAGGAGTAATAAATACATGGACCTGTGTATCAGCTCTAAGTAATCCTGGTAATGAATCATGACCAATAAATATTTCACATTCAATAGTCATTATACCACATGGGGATAAAAAAATCACGATCCATCGATGATCCTACAAAATGGGTTATTTGAAAAGTTTTCCTTTGGTTAGAGTTATTTATTCACCATTTTTAAAGAGATTTCTGAATGTTTTTCTTATGAGAGTGACCCATATACACTGTACATTACCACTAAGTGTCTTTCCATCATACCTACTATCTATGGAAAGGTGAAATTTTTTCATGATTTATGTGAACCAATATATTTT
Organism: Viscum album; assembly: GCA_963277665.1. Lineage (NCBI taxonomy): Eukaryota > Viridiplantae > Streptophyta > Magnoliopsida > Santalales > Viscaceae > Viscum > Viscum album. The sequence goes on along the minus strand of OY728161.1, from coordinate 1,949,808,763 downwards.
CCATGAAAAATTCATTCAAAAAAGAATATGACCATCATTTCTATCTTAGGTATTAGGAGGAATAAATACCTTCTAGAATATTAAATCAAAATCTATGATAATTTCTCATTTTTATGCTACTAAACCAATTTTTACCCAATTAAAAAGATATACATATTGGGTTATCATCATTCAATAGAAATATATATTGATTATAACATCAAACATTGCACCATCCTCCACCAGTGGCTCAAAACCACACCACTACCAATTAGGTTAACCAATATACTAAAATTCAAAGTTGATTGTAATGACCATTCACCAATTAGGTTAACCAATATACCACAATTCAAAGTTGATTGTAATGACCATTCAGATGAGTCTTCTTCATCAACTTGAGACCCTAGTAGTGCAACTGACCAAGAGAAAAAATTCTCAACCACTCAATAAATATACCCTTGAGAGACACACCCCATTAAGGAACTATCCACCTACAATACCCACCTCGTTATCGACTAAAAACACCAAGGAAAAGAATATATCCATTCAAGGGAAGTGGATACATGCTACCCATCTTATGAAAATCCCCAAGTCCATCACTAGAAAATGTTTGGTCACACCATATGACTAAATTGATATCATCGCCATAGTTTTCTAACTCATTGGATGATTTTTGGACCACCATATCCAATCATAGGTGAGAAAAAACTTCCAATATCTTGAATGAATGATCTAATTCTTGAATTATAGTTACTGAATATTCTCCTCTATTATCAAGAAATAGAGTTCCCAAAAAATGGAATCAACTACCACACCTCCCCCTAAATAGGATCCAACATCCATGGGTTTTAACATTATCTTCAATAATGGATCAAACTCCAAACCTAGAAGAGTAGTATTATCCTATGTTAAAAAATAGTTCCTAAATAGATCATTATACCATGTTGGGGGATCAAAGAAGTAATATATATATAGTTAATGATACTCCAAATTGGATGGAAACATGAGTATTAAGCCCCATAAACTCCTATGTATCTCAACTATCTTTCTATACTTGGAAACATATGAGGTTATTGTCAATGAAATTCATGCAATGAAAATGTACTAAGGTAGTCTCATTAAATAGGTGGGGAAAACTATCCACATTATAATAAGGATATGCACAAAAATAAATGAGAGAGAATATATAACATATCATAAGGAAATAACATATCTCAAATGAAACTTAGAAAAACAAAGAATAATATTTCACTAATTAGTGGTAAGAGGTCTATATACTATCATAGGATTATCGAGACCCTACCTCTGATCACAAGTTGACCATCAATGGGTAACATCATACTCATGATATGATATACCCATAAGTAGTAGAGTATATATAGATTACTTGAAATTGTAATAACATGAAGGACATTAAATCACTACTACATTATGAAAATACCAATATACTTGTACCATAAAACAATGTTTTAGATCCTAGGGTCAACTAAAAGGTTAATAGAGTCTCGGATAATGCATAAATTGACCACTACACCTTTATTGGTCACTTTTTTTTTTCTGATTAGTGAACCCAAGACCCCCTAAACATCATTTCCCTATGTTACCTAACAAATGATCACATGGATACTAACTCCATACTCTATCACCATAATAACCTGGATCTCTAATATCACAATGAAATGACCCAAACTACTAGATCCCTATCAGGATAGAACAAATATAAGAGTTTCACCCTAATCACTCATCTGATAGGCCAATGGGATAGAGACTAGAAACAAGTATTCATATCTAATTTTATGATAATACTTAACATATAAAGATCTTTGAAAATTAAATATATAATACACTAGGAAATATAAAAAATATATAGGATATGTATTCAATGAAACAATAATCAATGAATTCATGTCATAACAAACATAGACATATCCCATTAGATAAATATAAGGCAAAACAATTCATCATTCAAACCTCAAAAACCCAAGGCACTAATTATCGCCTCTATGATTCATATACTCTTATAAAATAATCCTTTTATAGTAATCACCTTCAGTATCTCGAATAAATTTACTACATCATGGTCATCCAAAATATCCCTAAGTGTCATCTTTTCACAATCTACCACATCTCCATATCTATCTATCCATCTCTCAACCTATGCATAACCTGCATAAACACAACAAGCTTCGGTAAAAACCCAATACAGGGGGTATTCATAAACCTAAAATGTTGGATTATTTGAAAACCATAATAAAATACGAGGAATAAGAAATTTGACTCCTATAATGGGAGTTTCCAGGAGGGGGATAACAATGGAATCAAAAATACAAAGTCATATTAAATCCATATTAGTGTTATTATTCGAGCAATAGGTAAAGATAAATAACTAGAGATATTTTTTATATATATAAATTTAAAGGTTTAATGGAATAACTCAATATTCTCAACTGAAATCCTAAATATTAATTCCCTAAAATAAAAAATGAAGTTATGATAATTAGGAAGTCCATGAAGTCATATGTTGATAGCGAGTTGAGGAAAAAATATCAACAGAAACCTATATGGTGAAAAGTGGAAAAAATCCTATATAATTTTTTATGGTATACAATACCTCCATTCACATCATCACAAACAACTAATAAGGGGGTACTACTCAATGCTGAAGAATTCTAACAAGTTGAGATAACACGCACCAGCTGAGGGTAGACAAAAAATACAGATATGATTCGTGAATATAATAAAAATAATTCCAAATTCCTTCTAAGGTATCCATACCAAGGGAAATATTAACCCACATAACATCCCATTTTCTACATTGGAAGATCCTATACACATGATAATGATTGGAATACCTACTCTTTTAGTAGATCCTCAGCCTCTGAGCTCGTTTCTAATAAAAATAATACCTACTCCATAGCCAGAGAGTCCCAAGCCCAATATAAATGAATATAATACCTATCAAAACCTATACATAGGTATAAAATCTATATTCCATCCTAAAACACGACAGTAATTGTTGTCCGTGTGAATAGATTGTGAGAGGAAACTTTTCTTAGATGAATCTATATTGTCAAGGTCGGTTGAAAATTCACTCAGGATTCCAATTGAATGAATGTAATGATAAAAGAATTTATATATAAAACTTTATTTTGAAATAATAAATTATTTTTTGTAATTTAGTTATAGAAAATACAATCACTATAATTCATTTTTAATACAGGACCACTATAAAATGTAGAAATAATTTGTATTTTGGGGTAAAAAGACCCTTAAGAATCGTAACCTTTATTAACATATTAATTGTATAGTGACCATTAATATTAGTATATATTAAGGGTTATAATAATATATAATTGATATAGAAGGACGAAGTGATGTTCTTGATTGGTAGAATTGTACAATATAAATACCAATTATTGGAGCTTGTAAAGGAGATGACATCACTAGGTGTTTCCCTTGACCAAGCCCAAGATGATATTAAGCAACTAAAACTCAAGTGGGTCTATTTATGGGATAATATCAAGATTATCAATATCAAAAACCAAACCATGCTCATCAAACAACCCCAAAATAGTACCATCATTGAAGAACTTACCCTTAGGGTTTATGCCATTATAATAAGAGGCTATGTATATAGACTCTATTAGTATATATTTTTTAATTTTAATTTTATTAAAATAGAGATTATATGTATCCCATTTACATTATCATGTTATATATATATATATATGTGATTAAATGATGAGTTTTAAAAAAAATTGATACAAAAAAACTAAAATTATATTTTTTGGAAACATATAGTTTCAACTAAAACACTCTTTTTAAAAAATTCAAGGATTTTTTAAATGATTTTCATTTTACTAAAATATATTTTTAATAATTAATATTTAAATATAAAATATAACCGAATTTAATGTAGTCTAATGTAATTCTTATAAGTCTTAAAAATTTTATAATGCCCTAAAAATAGTATTTTCCCATAAATAAGGATTTTTATTCAAGAGGGTAAACTCTCCCATTTCAAAAATTATTTTGGTAAAATATATATTATTTTAAATATCATCATTTTGAAATTATTCAATGGTTATTTTTTCATAACTTTATGAGATAGTTTAATATTTAGGTAAAAATTAAATATGTTATAAATATTCATTATATATTATGAAATTGTAATATCCTAAAATATATGCAATAAGTACTAAAATGGTAGTGCATGAAAAATATATATTTCACCTTTATAATATTTGTTTAATTTATTTGATACATTTTACATCCCTATAATGAATCTTCAATAACCTATATTATATTTTAATGTTTTAAAAACAATTCATTATGAGAATGAATCACTTCCACATAATTAGTTGTTTAATTTTAATAAGTTTGGTTCTTATCTTAATAAAATATTGAAAAAAGTCATCTTATCTGGGAAAAATGTCCAAAAAACATCATAAGGTTTGTGGGTTTCATTACATTTTCACTTAGAGTCCAAAACATATGTTCAGAAATTAATTAATAATTTTCTCTATTTTTTTATAAATTCCCAGACAACCTCCCTTTAATCTTCAATAAAAACCCATTGATCATTAATTTAAACTCCCTCTACCACTTTAAATCCCTCAAAATTTGTCACAATATCCTTATAATATCTTCCCAAACATTTAGAAGAGACCTCTCAAGGTAAGAGATTCTCACATATTCATTTTTAATCATGTAAATTCATTGTACTATTCATTTTTGATTTAAAATTCTCTTGTTGTCAATTTTTTACACATTTAATTACCATAAATATGGTTACCAATTAATGATAAATCATATTTCACTCCCACAAAAACCTTTTCTAAACATTTATGAACACTTGTTACATTGCTGAAATCATCACATGAATTTCTATTCTATTGATTTTTATTTTAAATATCAATCCCCATTTTCACTCAAGGGTATCCACTTAGATGTATATACATTTACTTTATTGGTAAATTCCTTGTACATTTCCCAGAATCCTTTTTATTAGGATTAAAAGAGATGAAATATTTTTTTTATATATGTGCCAGAAAAATCCATGTACATAATTTGAATATGATGGGTGGGTCTGGAATTATATATCCCTCTGATACAATGGATAATATTTTAATCTGATTACATATTATATATGGTGCATGATTGGTTATCCTAAGAAAACTATGTTATGATGTCACAGTTGTTATCCTTGGAATATACTTATTATGTCATGTTTTATGTTGTCTCTATATTCATTTTTTCCTTGATGTTATCTTCTTATATTTTGAATTAATGATCATGTTCTTGATTACCACCCATTTATGTCACCTTGATATACCTCTTAAATCACATGTACTACTTTCACCATGTCATTCTTTCATTATTTACTTACTGGGATTCATATATCGCCCCTTATATATATATATCCAAAAGTAGTCATGTGTTGTTTTAGAAGATCAATAGAATTTAAGGGCTTGTTATGGAGTTTATAAATAATATTGTTTTTTCCCTGTTTCAAGTTATTGTGATATGTGAAAAATTACCCAAGGAAACTAGGAACCTCTATAATTAGTGATTATATTATGTCAATATTAGGTAAACATTCATAAAATAGAGTGTATAAAAAATATGGGTTGTCATATGAAGCCAAATATCTAAAATTCTACATTTCTTGATCACACTTACACTATTAATAATCACATCAATGTATTCAAAACTAATGCCATCATTATGTTTTGTCTTTAAAAACAATCATATTAGACTACTCACTCATCCATATTCGAGTCCTAAGTGAGATGGAACAAATAACCACATAAAATAGAAAATTTTTATTATTTTTCACATGATGGTATAAAATATGAAACACTTCATCCATAAAATGACTATAAAGGTTTCACCATTATGATACACAATAAAAATAATCTCAATATAGATTATTTATATTCCTATAATGGGCACTCTAGAAAAGATATCCTTTTTTGTAAAATACACATTTAATCACATCATAGATGAAACACTTAATTTTATGGGACTCGGGGTTCATTACATGAGTCAAAAATAGGTATTCAATATTATTATTGAATTTTACTTCTTGATTTTTAGGTCATTTCACCACCAAAAGTTCACCAATATGAGGTCCTTTGAATAGTAAATGACCAAAAAAGATGTTAAATATTATATTACTATTACTATTATTAAAAATATAATATATAAATTATGTTAGAATTATATATCACATATTTGTCCTAAAATGATCTCCTCTATATTTAGCTTTAAATGTTGCAAACCATATGTCAATTTGAGGTCTCAGTGAAATTTTATTCATGAAATAATGTCTTATAATAATTATGAAGATAATATTAACAGTATGATACAAATAATTATATTATTAATATTATTTTTATTTTCCCACTAAATTTTTAACAAAATACTCTACCCCCTCCCTAATCAAGGGGTCCCACTCTCCATCCATCATGCATACACACATGAGCCAACCTCATAAGTATAATTATATAATTATATACTTATATATCCTATGTGATATTTTTTTAGGTGATTCCAAATGAAAATGAGGGTTCATGAAATCCCATAGAGTGCATTTCCGCCACCTATACACATTAATAGGAAGGTCCTTCAGTCCAAAAGATGAAGGGTACTTTTTTCCATCCAATGGTGGGCCTTATCAAAATTTAATATTCTCCTCCATGAAATAAAACTTGTGGGACATAAATCCATTATAAAATATTAAATCTCTATATAGATGGATTATCCCTTGGGGGAGTTGTAACCTACCCTCCCCATATCATGGGTGTGGGTGTGTGTGTTTCATTTTATTATAACCCAAATAAATAAATAAATTATTTCTTGAAATTTATTTAATTACTCTCTTTATTTTCCATGTAAATTTATAAAAATCTAGGCATCTGACCCTTGATTCCACCCTTATGTTTTCATAACACATGCGATCTCTTCCATGATATGTGTGAAGTACTTCATTAGTTCAGGCATCCATCACCATCATTACAAATTCTCACCACCACACATAGAATAATGTAGATCATCGAAACCTTATGTTTTTGTCACTATAGCCACTTCCAAAGAAACATCTAACCCATATATACATGTATAATTGGGTAGAGATTATATTTTTTTTCATCAAATCACAAAAAAACATAGTCATGAATATATAGATGAAATCATAAAAGGATGGAAGATAGTAGGAATCCCGACCACCCAATATGAATTAATATTGAAATATGATACAGAACGTATACTATGGATCAATAGATTTAATGAGGAGTGAGTATAAAATATCACATAAAATTGAACCCATCATAGAAAATGGAGAATATTGATCGATATGATTGTAATTTGAATATATCATATATATTTAATATTATTCATGTTATTTAAAATTATTGGTCTATTTAATTTTTTAAAGTGGAATGATCTAAAATGAATCATGATGAATAAAATTGTAATCGAAATAATGAGCCCTACCTTGGTATTGGATCATTTGTTCTATAAAAACATGAACACGATAATTATTTTTATGATTCTATAGTGTTCATCATCACTTACCAATCCCAAGTTCATTGTGCAATCATATTTTCCACCAACAGCTCCCACACCTCTCTCTCTCTCTCTCTCTTAATTTTCTTGGGTTTTTCCACCAACCCTGAAGACCCACTTTTCATATACTTAAATAGAGTGTTATTAGTTATAGGAAAATAAATTAGTTAATTTTTTTATTTAATTTTATTATTTACTCAAACTCATCCATGATTTATTTCTACCATAGGGCTTGATGAAATAACAAATTAGTTCATTCCTATGATAAAAACCACTCCCTAGACTCAATTGTCTTATTTTCTTCCCAATATGATTTCTTATTAAAGATATGAAACAATTTCCTAAAAAACATACATGTTTGGACTCCGAATAAAATAATATTTTATTCTATTAATTCGGAGGGTTGGTAATTTTTTCCCCACCCCTAATTATCGAATCATCCCAAACTGTACAATAGAATATCCCTAGGGCTATTCCATTGAAAACCAAGGACTTCACTCCCCCATCGAGATCATGAAAAATTAATTTATTTTAAAAATAAATATAGAATATTTATCAAAACATAAAACAATTATAATTCCACTAAATATCATCATGCGGGTCAACACCACACCCAATTATCAAGTATACCATAGGAAATATTAATAAGGTTATATGTAAGGGTATATTTTCCATTTTACCCCCCAAAAGGTATCAAAACATTGAATGCTAAAATTTTAAATAATTCTAAATTTTAAATTTTTTGGATCTCAAAAGTTTAATTAAACATAGATCATCTCATGATAACTCACACTAAGGCACTTTAAATCTGGATGCAAAGTCATCAACAATTACCATGACTGATACATAGGTCATATCTCATATATCCTTTAGGAAATTTTCTTAGTACATTTTTTTGGATAAAAAACCTCTACCTTACACTATGTGATGTCCTAGAAAACACATCCCACTAAAATTATGGTCCAATTATTTAATCAACCCCCCAAAGATTTTCCCCCGAAAAATGTAAATCTTACAACTATCTCTAACTTCACCACTATTCCTAAGCCTCACAAACCTACATGACTAACTATATGAAACTAACCTAGGATATACACAGTTGATATAGGCCCCATGACTCAACTCATGCCTCTTATAAACCCACCCAAATATTTATCCACATGGAGACATAGTCTTTAAGAGACCCCAAGTCACCTAATGTAAAAAATTACACTTTTTCTAATGTTAATAGGATTTATTTAATCTTATCACTTCACATAGAGTTCTATTGATGCCTATAACTTTAACTGATCCCATATATTCATTCAGTCTTGTGAAATCAATCATTATACATAATATAGTATTTTATAAGTGGGACAACCTACCTAAAATTTAGTAACCATCCTTTTTATGCTCTACACATCCTTGGTTAAGCACATTCATGCCTCTTCCAAAATCAAATCAATAGGTGGGCTCATATATCATGCAAAAACATTAAAATAATTAATTGTAATGGTTTATAATTAATTAATCAATTTAATTTAATGATTAATAATGAAAAAAAGCACACTATGAGGGAAATCAAAACATTATAACCTTACATAGCAGTATGCCTATGCCTTGTAGAAAGCACCCAATACTCTTGAAAACAAATGTCCCCCCACATGAAATCTACTGAGGCACCAATTCCATTACATAATGGTAGAAACGATATAAAAACTCCCAATTTAGTGTACCTATATAAAACTACGAGTATTGAAATGTGTTCAACATCTTTGGATCTCCTTTATTGATAAAAAAATCCTCATCGACCTCACTCAATTCCACCAAGATCTAGTGGAATTAGAATCAAATCCTACCATAAATATTTCTAAATTTGTGTTTATTATATGGGAAAAATAATTGAGGTAATTAGAGAAATATTTTATCTTGAATCTATCATGGAATTATCTAAATATTACACCAAAATCATGGTCATTGAATAGGGAAGAAGGTGGGGGAGATTTTAGAAATAAACCTATCCTCACACCTATTTTCTCTAAATTTCAAGAGTAGATGACCCAAAAATAACTATTATACCCCTATTAAAAAATAGGGAAGATGAGGGTACATAATAAGAACATTATAGTCATGTTCTAAAACATCCTAATATGGTACACATCATATAATGTACCCTCTAGGTCACAACATGACTACCCTTAGGTTGATGTCTCAACCACCATCCAAACACTATCAGAGTGTAACCCCTCTTGGTTGTCACATGATACAACTTGGATAGGAATAATTATGGACTAACCTCTTTGGGTAACAGAATAATGAACTACCTCATAGAAAGTCCCAAGAATCTATTTTAAGTACTCCCCTATCATGAAACTATTTTATTCTACTCACTATGGTTCCTCCTTGTTGTGGTCCTTCGTAACATGGACTAATGGATCATGGCATGACCATATGTTCCTCCCTAAAAATCACAAAGGAAAAAATAAGGATCCTCAAGCCTATAGGTATGGGTCATAAACAATGAGTTATTTCTTTCTCCATATGATGTTTCCCAATATAAGGGTCTCACCTTAGTGAAAAAATTAACAAGCTACAATGTTTTGATGCTCACTAGTTATGGAATCACTCACTACCTTCACATAATGGTGACTCCCAAGCCACGATGTGTCTCTTTGTACACCTACCTATCACAACATGAACATCCATTATCATATCATGATGATCATACTATAGAAAATATAATCTATTGGGTCAACCTGACCTGCTTCAACATTCACAAAAGAACCCAAAATAACACAGGATTCTATGATCACATAAAAAAACATATTTTCAAGATGATATAACTCTTTAAATACTGGTCGGGGTCTCAATTCTCAAAACATCACCTAATCTAGGTCTAAATATTCAAATTTTCATAAAATTTCACTAACCATAATAGTGTTTTTCATTACAATATAGGTCTCACTTGACTTTGTTCATGATGAGTGATAGAACATAGAGGAAAAATGTTTGGAAAATTCAGAGGATGAATTTATTGGATATTTGATAACACACAAAACCAACCCATTGTATAATATATTATTATAGGAAAAATTATTCTTGTAAAAATAAACATAATTTGGGAGAACCATCATAACTAAAATAAATCACTATAAATTTTTGATCTTGGTACACCAAACATATTGAGGGATATATAGGTGAAATATATTCAATAAATGGCCTTATTGAATATTTTTATATGCATGATACTAATTTTTTTATTCATATGTAGTTAAATGGTAAATAATAATAAATACTCTATCCTCAACCTTAGGCCTTCTAATGAAAACGATAAGTTCAATGGAATAATTTCATTGATTTGTGTCAAATAAGTTTTATTTTCCTCAAATATTATATGAAATTGTATTTTATAGAGCTAATAATTTAAAATAAACTTCCTAGTGACACTATATAGGGAGAGTGACATGCTAATATTAAGCATAAGAAATATTCCAATGATATCTTAAGTCTTAAACTAGAAAACTTGAATTCGAATATATGAAGTGAACAAGAAATTGATGGATACATCAAGTATGATTTAATAATTTAATCATTTTATCATAAGTAATCATTTTAAAATAACTAGGAAATATCTAAGGAATAAAATTAATATAGAATGAGAAATGATATACTAATGTCAGTTCATATACCTAGGATGATTGGGTATGATGAAAAATTAGAGAGGGTGGGCTTTCCACACCAAATGGAATTAGTTATTGTCTTGATAATTCAAAATTTTCCTATATTATTTAATAAATTCATTATTAATTATATCATGAATGAGATTTACAAGTATCTCCAAAAGTTTCTTAACTTTTAATAGACTATTAAATAAAATTTATGGAAGTTGAACACTGAATCTCTACTTCCGATATAGAATGATAAAAGATATGGAAAATATAAGAATAATAATAGTATAAACAATCCTTATAAATCTTATCATGTAATAAATACTCACAAAAAAAATAAAGTAGAAATTGTATTTCACTATGGAATGAAATGTGATTGGAAGAGGGATTGGGAGAAATTTGTAGAGGATATTGAATTCATAATGAGAAAGAGGTTTCAAAATCATAAAGTATTTTTATAGAAGTGAATTTTATAAAAATAATTAATCAGTAAATGATATAAATTTTTCTAATAAAATATAATTATAATTTAATATAGATATGGTGAACTAAAATTTGGATATCTTCCTTTAAAATTAGTGATTTTTTAACCTTGTTTGTTGGTATTTTTATGATAACTATTCCTCTTAAATTAGTCGTTTTTTTGTGTAATTTTTATTTTTACCATACATAAATATAAACATAATTTATGTATCCTTTCATGATAATAAGGGGATTCATTTTTAATTTTAGGGTAAACATTATTGTATTTATTTAAATCTAATGTATTATAGTTGTGTTGAAATTTAAAATGGTCAATATTTATTAGATCCCTAATGTTATATATATATATAACAAGGATGAGAAATGGGTTAAATATAATGATTCTAACCACTCTGAGATTTATAATTACCACTTAGGTCACATTAATGAGAATAATATTCAATGAATTCTTGTATGTGGTCAGATAGAGTCATTTGATAGTAAATCATCTAATATATTCCAATATTATCTCAATGATAAGATGAAAAATACTAATTTTTTTGGGAATATGAGAAAGAAAAAGAGAGATAATGATTTATTATTATTACCTATTTTTAGTCTATGTGGGACTTTATATATTCTCAGGTTGGTTATAAGTAATTTATTACATTTTCTGATTATTATTGTCATTATTTGTATTTGTATTTCATGGGACATAAGTATTAATCCGTTTATAAATTTAATGAGTTAAAAAATATATTACATAATCAACTTAAAATTAGTAATAATGTTTTTTTCATAAGATCAAATATGGGGATACTTAATCCAATGGTTTTTTATCATCTCAAAGGGTGTGGTATTATATCATAACTTACTCATTCTTGAAAACCATATTGGGATGGTGTGTTTTGATGAATAAGTTAAACCATATTGGATATGGTTAGATCAATGATGATTCGTGTTGTCCAACATCCAACTTTTAGAGGTAATGTTAATAAATGGTTCTTTTACACCAAATTGAGTCCCATATAAGATAGTATAAATAAAATTTAATGAGATATAGTATGAGTTTAGTCCAAAAATACATTTTATATATATTTTGGTTTGTGAAGCATATATTAAGCATATTATTTCCTCTATGTTAATATCCAAATTAGATAAGTGTATAATTATGGGTTATCCCAAAGAAAATAAGGGGTATTATTTTTATTATCCCTATGTGTACAATATTTTTATGACTCAATATGATATTTTCTTGGAAAATGTGTCCTCTTATATGAGAAATTCTAGGAGGGGACTAAAACATGAGGGTTGAAATTTTATTTTGGGGATTAATTTACCATTAACCCAAACCTATTTAGACAAACCCCCAATTTAACACAATCAAAACCTATTTATGTAAATGTAGTATTCTATAATAGATCATTTGTTAGACAATTAACCTATATTGGGGCCATATAACCAATTTAATTAAATTAAATTTAAACTAAAGTCATTAATCCCATTTAACTAGAAAATATTTACTCATTTAACCCACTTATCCTGCATCACCTAACCTAACATGGTGGGAGTAATGAAATGCAAACATGTTGCGGGGGAGGCTCAATCCCCACAACACTAGATTACAAGGTTGTTCTTAGACAAACTATTCTAGGCATTGTTCCATGTTTATTTTTATAATCTATATGAATATATATTTTTTAGGAAAAATTTATCGATTTATATTTGTTATGAGAGGTCAACATGAACCATACCTTAATATTATTCAGACAAACAGGTTGACCTGATTACAACTGAACACTATTTACACTCAAAACAAACCTATTTAAGGATCAAGTTTACTTATCATATTATAATGTTTGGTTATAAATTTACACCTATTGTAAATATTTGAGAATTTATATAAAAAATTAAGTTTCATTGATAGAAATTTCTGAGTTGATTAGAAAAAAGGTAGAGAAATAATAACTCACTCATTATAAAACCGAAATAAATAGGAAAAGTTGGAATCATCATATTCCTAGTAGGTATAAAATTATTATGGAAAATTATGATGAAGTTATGGTGATTAATGGCCATTTAACCACCTATATGTAAGCCTTTATAAGTTTTTTCATGTATACATGATGTATATGATGAAATCCATTAAAAAAAACATGGTATGGAATCATGTTTATTAACCTGGTGGTTCTAGAAATATAGTGTAAAATGTATCTTTAAGAAGAATATTGGAATGTATGGTATAACTTATACCTTTATGGAATGATTAGTGGATAATGATTTCATGAAAAATCATAGAATTAATTATAAGGATATAATATCACAATTCGTGATGTATAAATCCATCAAAATCATCTTATCCATTTGAGTAATATATGATTATAAAATTTATAAAATGGACATCAAAATAAAGTTATTTCATGGTAATTTACCTAATTAAGTGTATATGAAATAATTTAGGGGTTGTTTCTTTCAATTGAATGATAAAATTATAGTAGTGTTAAAAAGATGGATTTATAGACATAAACAAAAATCTTTGAGTTATAATATAAAATTTAATATAGTAATGAAGTAAATTGAATTTATTAAAAATGAATATGAACCTTGTGTATATAAATGACTTAGTAGATGTATAATGGGTATTCTAGTGTTATATTTTGATTAAATATTACTCATTGGAAATGAAATTCAAAATATTTCATCAACAAGGTCTTGGATTAGGAAAATATTCTCAATAAAAGACATTATAGAAGAATTATACAACTTGTCTTTGATGATTTTTTAGGATAGGTCAAAAAATCTTCTTGGACCAAGTGAAATAATATATATTAGAAAAATCATGGATTGATTCAAAATGGTTTATTCTAATAAAATAAATATAAAAATTATACATGGGAAGAGTTTTAAAAGACTCAATATACATCTTTTGACGATGAAAGGGAATGAAATAATACATCAACTTATGAATTTGTCATTTGTTACAGCATGTAGGTAAACTTATTTACTCACCAAGTTGTGTTGTGTTCATAGATAATGATGATAATAAACTAATTTTATTCAGGTGAGATGCATTGTATCATAGTTAAAATCATCATAAAGTTACTTCTTAGAAATAGAGATAAATTTTTGATATGTGGAGGGGAATAATAACATATTTTATAGAGTAATAATGGTTCCAGTTACTAAATAGATTCTGAAAATTTTAAATCACATTAATTATTTATGTTTCCAATAAATGGAGGTGTTTTTTGTTATATAAGTTCTAATAAAGAATATCGGATAGTTTGACAACAAAATATGAGTATATTACTATTAGAGATACAAAAATATACGTCTATGGGATTAAGTGGTCTAATGAGCTAGAGGTTGTTTTGAGAATTTTGTGTGAAAAAACACATATTTTTATCGCATGATTTTAGTATATGATTAGCTTAATAATGTTTTTTTTAGTTTGATAGGTTTCAAGTGTTTCTATGTAAGTTGGGATACAATTTTTGGTTTACTGTTCTACCATTTTCAAAAATGGCTATGACAAGAAATTTAATATGATTAATATTTTAATATTACATTTCAGAATCAAATGGTTTAGTATCTTGGGAAAATTAGGTTCATACACCTTCTTTATATAATAAATGATAGACATTATTTAAATCATTTTTCATTGGAATCAAAAAATATCTTATGTTCTACATAGTATATGTATTCACCATAGGATATATGTAAACAATATGGGTGACCTAAAATCTCAGTTAAGTGAGGAATAATTTGGAAGGAATAATAAATATATATCAAAAATACATAGGTGAGAAATATAATCATCATCATATCATAATCATCAAGTCATCATCAAAATAATGATGGAATCATTTGAAAAATCATGGAATTTTTCATATAAATAATAATGAAACATAATAACATTGTGGTCAAATAATACAAATAAGGTGTGAACAAATATTTTATCAAGTGCTCACATAATATATGTGCATAAATCATAACATTATAACTATTAACAAATTTTTCATAATGATTATGAGTTATACACATATTCTCATGAGATATATACCATTACCCACTTCATTGGAGGGCTATATAATTTCGGCCCCACTTGTCGCATCATAAAGGTCTCATAATCATGCATTGCATATAAAATTCAATTGTATAATAACTATTTTCATGAAATACACCCATGGAAAAGAATGGGTTTCATAAATAATCAGTTCATAATATCTAAATTAATTACATTTTGGGTTCTCAAAAGACTAAGTGGACATATTTTATTATAAATAATAATCATTTTTTGTGTGTAGAATAAATATATCAAATGGAGCCAGTGATATGTTTTAGAATATAATAATAATTATAATTGAAATAGAATTCATTTAAATAGAGTATATGCATTTAAATCCTTAAGAAGAAGAGGGATATAATTTTGAAAGGTTATATTAAAGTCCTTATAGAAGAATCCATGCTTAAAATAAAGAGAAAGATAATATAATAAAAAAATGAGTTGGGTTTGAGATTTCTCATTATCATAGATCTCAATTTACTTCTTCACCTTTTTAACCATATATAATAAAATTATTTTCATTAAAAGGTGATGTCATAAGTAACTAGTGTTTAAATTTTAACTCTTTATCAACAATATTTATTGGATTTTATTTTTAATTTCTCATTGATAAGGGTGAAACATTTTGATATCATGTTTTCTTGAAAATTGCTCATATTATTTTGATTTAATCATATTCTATTATTTCTACATATACATTATTAAAATTAATATAAGATCATAGAAATAAATATATTTATATATTTAAATATAATAACTAAATTTTTATAACCATCCACAAATATTGTAATAAGTAGTGAGTTTGAAAGGTTCTAATGGTTGGTTAATTAACAATTAATAGAATATTGATAAAGGTAGAGGTGAGAGATGTATAAAATATAAATATGTTGAAAATTAAATCATTAAATCTTGCCAATAACATTAAATTAATTATAATACTAGTTTTATGAGGTTTTTTGAGAGAACAATAGACTGATTATGAAGAGAAATGAAAATAAAATGAAAAGAAAAAGGAATATTGCAGCCTTTTTGGTGTGGTTCCTTTTTTATGGCCCCTATCCCCATGAATGATTGGATTTATATTACTCTAGAACATCCTTGAGGATGTTAAATGTGTCAAGATATAGAATTACTCGATTTTTTCTTTAGGAAATCTAAGGGAAGTGTTCAACAAAGGGTTGGGTGTGGGTGTAATTATATATGAGTAGAGGGGCACTTTAGAGTCAAAGTATTGAATAAAATATAATTCCAAAGGAAAAACTTATAATAGTGATATTTATGAAATTATAAATTATATTTTATTAAAAATATGTGCTTTCAAAAATTTCAAACCCTTTATAAAAGGAATTAATTAGTTTATTAAAAAAGAATGTAGAAAAATGAAAACATTGTTTTATTAATGGAATACATTGTACTTTATAATTTGGAAAATACTTCTTAAGACTCGAATTTAAATTTCATGAATTGTTTAACTTATAAAACCTATTTTTTAGAACATAAAATTATAAAACTGATTTTATCATTATTAATTATTGGATGATGCAATTAAAAATATAAAGATAATGTAAAAATTTTATTTTTTACTGTTGAATTAATAATTGAAGTTTTTATTAAATTACTAAAAAACACCCGTAGTTAATTTTGATATGTTTATTTTAATAATAAAAATCATTTAATAATAATAATTTTCCATCATTGGTCATTTAAAATTTTAATATAATATTTTGATTTTTCTGAAATACATTAATATACAGTTTATAAGGAAGAAACATTCTTATAACTTCTTTGAGTTTTTACCTTTATATTTATTTTATAGAATTAAAATATTTACATTTTATGAAAATTTTCATTGTAAATATTAATTATATTTCATTTTACAATTTTTTATCTAATTTATTATTTGAACGGTCTTGTTACTATTCCTAACAGTCATATCACAATTTCAGTTGGTATTTTTTCTATTATAAATTTAAAATAATTCATAAATTAAACTTTCAACTCAATTAAAATCATGGTTCTATATTTTTCATTTAAAAAATGTAAATTTAACTATGAATGGTTTTTCTCTTCATTATAATGTTATTTCTAAGTGAAACAAACCAATCCATATTGATGTGTTCTCATATGGTATGAGAACAAAAGAATTATTCTTCAAAAATCTAATTTTATAAACTCTTACATTTATAAATGAAGGCCATATGTTTTTCACTAATAATTTTACTAACCTTATACACCCCTATGAATCTTACTGTGGTGTGCAGTTTCATGGGAATTAATGCATGATTTTTTCTAATCATGTACCAACTGTTAACATACTAAAAACCTCTAAAATCTATAAAATTAAACATAAAAACAAATAGAGAAACCAAAAAAATATGATCCAAATAATGGAAAGTAAGTACATGAAATAAACACCTAGATGTGACAATTCTCCCTACAATATTTCTTTATGCACCATGAAATGTATGCCAAAGAATTTTGGCCCACAAATAGTTAAGGCCACTACTCCCTCATCAAAGATTCTCACTCCCAAGTCTCATGGGAATCTGAACCATGATTCCATAATTTTTGAACTAATGGTATGAAATTTCATTTTTGATCTTTAACTAGAGAATCAATAATTAAAATTGGTTAATTACATACAGATATATATGGTTTTATAACAAGGTCTTCTAAATTCAAAACATAGGATGGGAATAGATGATATGGTTTTAGTTGAGACACATGTAAAACATTGTGTATTGAATTCCACAAATGTGGGAAATCAAAAAAATACACCACCTTTATAAGTTATTCAATTATCTTAAATGTTCCCTCATAACTAGGAGTGATATTTTTTAGATTTAAAAACCATCAATGGAACAAATGGGGTGAGAATTTCATAAACACCTATTCCCCAACTGAAAACTCCAAAGCACCAGAAGATAAATTTTCATAGTACGCGTACCGACATTGATCCATCAACAAATGATAAAAAACAAACTATATCTCCCTTATTGTCTTTAAACCAAACTATGTCCCACCAAGGAAGAATCTTTAACCACATAACAATATAGATAAGAACTGAATGGAAAAATATACAGAGCTTTGAAAGTTTACATTATGATGGATTACTTGAAACTACCATTATAAAACCTAAACCAAGACCAAATGGTTATATGAACAACTCCATATGTCCAGGGCACTAATATAAAGTATATAATCTATAATGTGGTTTGTCCCTTATGTCTACCCAATTTTATGAGGATGATATGTTGTACTAAACCAAGAATTACTACCCACTTCTTTTGGTACATACTTCCATAATCATGAGGTAAAATGAGGGGTCAATATCTGAGATAATGGTTATTGTAATCCCATGAACCCTTAAAATATCATTTATATAAAACATCCCTAGGTTCCCCACTTTCACGGTATCACATATTGGTTTTAAGTAATAATTTTTTTTTCAAATTATCAATAACCAAAAAAATGGAACAATTAACTCAAGGAGTTTTAGGTAAACCAACGATGAAATACATCAAAAATTCATTCCACTTCCATGTCGGTATAGGAAGAGGTGGGAGAAAACTAAAAACTTTCTCATGTCTGGCCATAATCTTTTGGCATATATAACAATGGGTGAAAAAGTCATTTATGTATATTTTCATATATTTCTGAAAAAAATAATGCATTATTTTCTAAAACATATTTATAGTGCTAGGATAACAATCCCTCAAATATTAATAAAAATTTCATAAAACAACCTTTCTCACAGATGAAGGGATAACATATCAACTCATGAAACAAAGGGTAACCATGATAGAAAGAGACCACTCTCTAATAATCTCCCAAACAAATAATCTTTCATTAATAATTATGAATTCATTATATTATAGTTTATCCAAATTAGTCATCTCAAAAAGAAAGGATTTTACATGGAAAAATGAAAAATCATTACCATACTACTCTTCCCTAACACCCATGTTTATCTAAAAAAATAGTACCTATAAATTCAACTCATACCCTACCTCTATCAAATCCTTATAGGGTAACTTCATACTAAGAGTGTCAAAAACTATGTTAAATTTTCTGGGTGTATAGATAATGTGAATTCAAATGACTATAGGTATTAAACCCAATATGTCTTCTAAAGATTTAAACATCTTTCAAAAAATATGTACCCCAATATTTTATGGTCAAAGTAAACAATAGAACATTACTTATAAATATAATAATTATAAATTTTAACATAACACACAACTGATGCATGTTCCAAATAATTAATGGGATAATTCAACTCATTTTGTCAGAGATAACATGAGCTATAAGCCACTACAAGATCTCCCGTTATAAGGATGTGACCCAAACATAATCCAGAATAATTAAAGTAAACGACATAGCCCTAACTTTCCCCTAGTGAAGTCAGAATTAGTTATAAGGTCAAAAAATTCTTTAATATTTCAATGGATTCATGAAACATTGAATCCATGAATAACATCACCCCTTTACAGGTGATAGTGTTCAAATCTGAATAAATCATTGATAAATCTTTTATCAACCCCTAATAATATCCCCCAACCCCATGATGATTCAACTATCAACGATTTTATGTGGTTCTTCCCATGAAATGATTTTCACCACTTTTCTAATGTCAACTGAGATACCATTTTGTATGATCACATGTATGAATAACTTAACTTCTAAAATCCATAATAGGAACATTGATAATTTAGAACAAAGATGATGATCTCTTAGAATTCCAAATGAATTATGCTAGGGAACAATATGATCATATTTAATCTTACAATACACCTTAATGTCATCCATAAACACTAAGATACAATTTTCAAGATGTTGGTGTAAAATACGATTCATCAATTCCATGAATACAATAGGTGTTTTATTTACACCAGTAACATCACAATGTACTCTAAGTGTCCATAACAGATCTCGAAGGAAATATTAGGAATATCTAATGCCATAAACCATTGTTGGATATAAATAAACTAAATATAAATTTTGGGGAACCATTTTTTCCTTTTTAACTAGTCGAAATAATATTCAATTTGAGGAAAATTATATTTTTTCTAGACCTTTACTCAATTGAGATTCCAATAATTGATTCAAAAATGAGAAGTTCCATTGTCTTTATTGAAAAAATGCATAATAGATTTACAAGGTGACACACTTGGGTTTATAAATCTCTATGATATCAATCCATCCAACTTTGTTTTCATATCTTCCAATTAATATAGAGTCATAGAGTAAGGTAACATATATATTAGTTGAGTTATGAGCAGTACATCAATCTATAACTCTTCCTCCAGCTTTATAGGAAAACCATACTAGTAATTTTGAAACATAATGGAGATCCTGTTAAAAGTGGTGAATAACACTCACAAATTATAACAATAGATTTGAAACTTATGAGAAACCAACCAATCAATCACAATAATTACATCAAAGAAGTCCAAGTCAATAACCATTAAATCCCAAACCTTCTCTACATCACATATAATGAAAGAGAATAAGGGGAAATAGAATTCTTTCTACCTATTCCATTTCAGAGGCATCACCAATTCTATCATTAATATAATGAGTTTATATAAAGTCCCCTCCCCCTAAAGGAACCCATCATAGACTGGTACTGAGAGAAGGGATACAATAATGCATGAGACCTACCTCTAATAGGCTGCTAACTGGAAAAAAGTACTAGGGGTATACAATAAACACAAATGAAAGGAATTAAACTCAAATAAGAACAAGAGGAAATAGATATAATTTAATTAAACCACACAAATCCTACAAAGATAAAAATTAATGAGATATCCCAATACATTTATGTAATGCCATATAGTCTAAAATAAAGGAAACTAAAATTAACAAAATAAATCCTTGAAAGTGACCTTGAAACCCAATCATCTCCTGAACAACTCCAAAAATGTGTAATGTCCATCCTGATCTCCAAACATCTCATGAAATATTGATTAATAGTATATATATAGGGTGATCATAACATGTATTCTATGAAATATCTACCCTCGAGACTATCAAGAAAACGATATATAATTTATACTAAAGCACAATGAAAAAAGTGAAGCTTACTCATTACCAAATCAGGTATGCTAAGTTACTAGCATCACCAAGGATCACTCACCATGTATTATATACAAGTAATCATATAATATCCAACACATAAAAACAGGGTTCCCAACTACCGCTTCCCAATTGGTTTACCACTTTTCCCAAACATCGCATATCCTAACCCATCTCTCTCCAAAAGTATTATAGCCTAAAGAATCATAGGACAATAAAATATATCATGCATGCCGTTCATCACATCATCTTATCATTATTGTCATCCATGTCTACATATACAAACCATGTATTTCTTAGATCCACCACATCCTTTATTTCATGTATTATAGCTCAAGACAAAACAACCCATATGAAACATAACTATAAAAATCCCTATAATACTCTATATGGATATAAATCTACATGAAATAACCACCAGCTGTTATATTACTCTAAGAACATATATCAGAAAAGTAACAACCAGGAATTCTAGAAAATAATAATAGTAGGATAAGAGAGTGTGGCCCGAGGGGGTAGTTATCCACACGTTCCTCGCTAACTTGGATGTCGGGTAAAACATCCACCCAGGTCCCACTGGTAGTTAGTCTCCCAACCAACATGGGTGGGGTAGCATAATAAATCATATAAGATACAGGATATATCTCACAACCACACTATAGGAAATAAGATTTCCTTATAAACAACTGTAGTGATTGTGTCTTGAGCACCAGACAACCACTACAAAGGATTAGATATCCTATAAGAATACAAGAATTCAAAGAACATAATTTAATTAATCATTTACAGTAAAAATTTATTATTAAATGAGTTATCAATCATTTCCATTCCCTCTAAGAATAGTCCGATGCATCCCATAGTACCTCAAGAGTTATATTTATCTATTGCATTCATTCAACAATTCCATTGGTTATTTTTTTTATTCATCACCATTCAATAACTTCAGGTACTCTTAGAGTTGGACTAAGATACAATAAAAGGGATGCATAAAATAAGCACAACTATAAGCCTCTAGTAGTGGGGAAAGGAATTTAGAACTAAACAACCCAAATTTTTGATTTTAAATTGAATTTATTAACAATAAATTATCCCAACATTTAACACATCAATGGGTAAGCCTTGCTACAACCCATTCCACCAGTCCTGAAGTCATCCTTGACACCACCATTCATATAACTATGTATCTATCCCACCATTAGTGATGATAATAACAACCAAAAAACTAGGAATCCCCTCCCATTTCTCATTAACCATCAGACATCCAGTCCCACATCACATTAAATTTCATGGATCATATATAGAAAACCCACACAACATAGAAAGGAACAAAAAACAGAGTCATTTGGGCATCTAGGCCCTAAAAACATGGCATCTAGCCTTTATAATCACATTATCTCTCTCAACTTTAAACGTTTTTATTCATCAAATAACATTTTTATTTCCATATTGAATTAGCTGGTCAATTTATCACATGAAATAAATCACAATCAATCTATATAATTTTATTTTAAATGTTATTAATTATTTAAACATGGTTTCAGGAATAACATCATGTTTCACTAAACATTAGGGGAGAATGATATTCAATTAACATAAATCTTTATTATCTTATTAACAAACAATGAAATATTTACATTCTTTAACCATTACTATTATAACAATAATGATAATACATTATATAAAAAACTTTCTAACCATCTCATAATACAAAGATATTACACCATCTGTACTGATAAAGGGAAAAGCCCTATCATAGTGGAAACACATGTGATCATTATAACCATAAACTGATTACATAATTTAATCTAGTTTAATCATAATTAGGGATACTTATACTATTATACAAATATATAAATTTTAATAAAATTATGATTTCACATAAAGTAAGAGAAAAAATAAATCCCCTACTTATAAAGAAATATCCCAAACATGTTGCACATGAAATTATAGAAAGAGAAGATGATGTCCCCCTTAAATGTCACAAAAATAAGGGCTTTAAAAACCATTGATCTTTTATAGATTAAGGTAAAAAAATAAAGTGAAAAATAACCTATATCAAATGTGACTCATGAACCTAGAAAAAAGAGTGTAAAGAAAGATATAAACACACCCAGAAAAACCAAAGAAGGGTTGTTCTCAGTGGTCATAAATCACTACTCAAGGTTCATGAACAAAATCAGGTTCATCTGGGCTCAACTAAAGAAATAAAATATTCAAAATAAGGTAATATATTCATTATATAGTAAAGAATATGAGACTATAGGGATTTATAGTAGGTAAAAATTTAATTAAAAATTAATATGGACCAAATTTAATTCACATAGAAGAGAGACATTACAAGTTTCATCCTTTTATAGAATGGTGGATATAAATATCCACTTTGAAATAGACCTTAATTCTCATTATTTAAGGATTCAAAATATTTTATGTTAAAAATTAGTATATATCATATTATTTAAAAAAATGAAAATTTGAATAAAAAAACTGAAATAGGATTCAATCAAAACAATTAAAAATCACTATACCAACTTGCAACTGCCAGAATGACTTGTTATGGCCAGACCAACTGGAAACCCCCATGCCAAAATTCTGTTGTTAGACCAACTGTTTTCTACTAGAATAACCTACTACCACCACACTAACTTGCTTCCACCAAACCAACTTGATTTCACCATAACATCTTGTTACTAATAGAGAAATATACTACTAAAATACCGACCTGTCATCTCCATACCAAATTTATACTTTTAGATCGCTCTTCTACCATTAGACCATTCTACCACTTCAAAACCAATCTATTTCCAAAAAACCAGCTTGATACCATCAAACCAGTATCCTACATGAAAAGCATACTAATACCATCATAATAAGACAAAACTTGAGAATTTTAGAAGAAATAAGGCCCTATACATCACCTTAGAACCTCCAAGCCTTGGAAAATCACAAAGGAAATGTCTTTCAGAACTGGGGAATTAAATTAGATACCTCTAAAATAATTATCACCCTCAAGAAAATAAACTGAAACTGAAATAAAAAAGAGAAATATGTCCAACCATTAAGCCATAAGACACCTCTCAGGTATATCTATACATGAAAAACATGGACCCTTATAGAAGGAAGAAATAGATAACCATGTGAAATTATTAAATGAGTAATGATTCTATTTTACTATAACTATAACACAACAATATCACCTGGATAAACAACGAACAAACCCCAAAACCATATCTCTAAATGAGATATCTCTCAAATAAGGGGAAATCCATAAAAAATAATTAAAGAAGAGATATACATCTCATAATAAATACAAATTTCAACATCATTACAAAATATGATCATGAAACAATAATTTCATTATACTTAGTGCATATCTATATCTCACGTTCCCAGGTACTTTGCTTCATGCCACCACACCTCCAAAGGATATGAACCAAAGGGATATCTCACCCATGAAACACCATTTATTTATATTCCTAGATCTCCATAGGATACTACTAAATGGTAAAGTCATTATTGATATTGGTCTCTACTCAATAAATGATGTGAAAATCATCATGAAAATAGAGGCTAGTCTCTGACAAATGAATTATATCATATATCTGGGACATCTATGGAGGTAGTTCTATTCGATATGAAATGACTCCAGCAAAATAAAACACCTCAAAGGTCCCAAAAAATGGGAATTAATCTTACTCCCACATCAAACCCTTTACTTCCCATGGTAAGGATTCAGCTTCTCAAATAAATGACTTCTAATGTCAAATACCTAGGATATCCTCCTACAGTTAACATAGAACATTTGATGTTCCTATGTTTCCTTCATCCTCTCCAAAATCAAAAAAACCATTTCTATAGTAAAATATATTATTTAATACCCAATAATTGATGACCACCCACCCTATCCTAGAATGATGGAGAATAGAAAGGTCATACATACAAATCTATAAAAGGTGTAATACCTATGAGGGAGTGAAAATGATTTTTATACAAAAACTCAACCAATGGTAGGATACTCATTTATGAACCTCTAAAATTGAGTACAAAATCAAAAAATATATCCTCAATAGATTGGATCATATGATCTATCTAACCATCTATCTATAAATGAAAAACAGTTTTAATGAATAATTGAGTTCCATGATCAAGTTGTGAAAATTTACAAACCATGGAGGTAAAATGAGGATCATGATCATAGATGATCTTCCAGAGGAATCCATGGAGTCTACCCACCTACTATAGGAACTGTTTTGACAAAACATCAACTGACTTTAATTCATTTATTGCTTGTAAGTGACCCAATTTAGTCAAATGAACAAATTCACCCATATGGAATCATAGCCTCCCTGAGCTCGAGGTAAAATGAAAAATAATTCAATACATATTTCCTCCCACTTCTACTGAGGGACATATAGAGGCTTTATAAAATGTCTAAAAACATAGTGTTCAGCCTCTCACTTTTTCAAAACCAATCACCGAGGCACAAAATTTCCAACCGAATACTTCAACTTTGGCCACAAAAAATGTCCCCTCAAAGAACTGTAAATATTTTTCATACTAGGATATACTACTATAGTTTTTAAAGGAAATCATATAGAACCATGTCTTAAAAAAATGAAATATTGAAAATCCTCCACTAAAATAAAACACGTTACAAAACACCCTCAAACCAAACATCAATGAAATCACTTTAAAAACTCAATCTCCCCACACCTCTCTATTGGAATCCCCCAGTTGGGACTCCTCCACTTGTTTCTCTAAAGATGAATACAACATCATCTGATAATTTAATCTTATACCACTAACCTCTTTATCATCAAGAATCATCATCATTATCTTTTCCAAAACTCTTATTAAAGCTATAAACTCACACACTACATCACTGCTTGACCTCCTACTAAGGGAATTAACTACCAAATTTCCTATTACTAGTGTATATAAAATATAAAAGTAATTTACCTATAATAATTTAATCCACTATGATAATAAAAATTTCATGTATCACTAATAGACGTCATACCTTGAGATCATATGGTGTTGAAGGAAGAAAAAGTGTTCACTAATGAGGTAATATCTCCACAATTTCATGGAAAAACAACTTCTTCCAAAACAATATCTTATGTGGAATAATTATGTTCATGAGGAAGTAAATTATGTGGAACATAAGGAAACATGATCTCTAATTCATCAGGAAACTTCCTAGGGAAAGAAAAATAACATCACATATAACCTCAAACTAAACTCCCTCCTATAGAAAATGGAGAACAAGAGTAGTAACAAACTTATCCTTCGGATAATGGAATTTTTTTTTGAAAATGTTCAATCCAAATTTTTTCCCAATACATTCTAGTCAAGGATATATGATTTATTTTAGTATAAGATAATTTGGTTATTAACCTCTTGTAATAGCCTCTAATACCATGGAAACACCTCACTTCATCAACAGTTTTGGCGATATCAAAGAAATGACTACATCGATCATCAAAATATCCACATATACTCAATGTTGGGACATGAAATACACCAATAAATAATCTTCATGAGTCTAAAAATCACACTTTGAAATCATATTTAATAGATTATGATGATAAATAAAACCCAAAATTCTATTCATATGGTCTGTGTAATCCTCCTCAAATATGGAGTACACTATGATGTCTTTGATGAAAATAACTACAAAATAAATAAGGAAATATTGGAACAATGTGTTCATCATTACATTGAATAAAACTATATAATTTTTATCACCTAATATTTTCAATAAAAATTAATAATTCCCATAATAACCTCAGAAATATTTCTTTAGTATATGTTCATATTTTAATAGAATATGATGATCTATCGACCATGGGTTGATCTTAGAGAACCAACATTTTCCATTTGTCTGATCAAATAGATCATAAATTCCTTGGAATGGAAATTTTTTCATAACTAACACACAAGTCAATGGAAAATAATTGATACAGAGACACAAACTAACATTGGACTTCATTAAAAATATAATCAGAGCACACCAAGGGCACACACTCCGTTGAACAATACCTCACTACAAAATATCATCAATATATACCCTCTGATCTTGTAATTTAGAAGGTGAAATATTATTCAGAGAAATTTATATATCGAGAAATTGAGTTTTGAGAAGTATATTATCTTAGTTATATCCCAAACTTTATCTCCCATTGAAAGGGTAATTCCAAAAAATACTATAGAAATACACCATGTTCCTCTTCTTAAAAAATCAAAGACACTATCTACTGAATGCATGAGAAACTTATAATCAGATCTAATACTAATTGAGATAAGTACATAACATAGAACTGGACTATCAGAGGGTCTCTCATTCCAAAGAACATGATAAAATCTACATTTTCATCATAGATCACAATCATCCTCTTAAATAAATCCAATATATCCTATTCAAAAAACAACAATTCCATGACATTAATCATGATGTATGGATGTATTTGAATACAAAGGAAGTCTCCACAGGATTATTTCTACTTAATCACTAGAATAGAGTCTATGGAAACTTCATAAAAATAGTTTCAATCTCTATAAGTCATATTCAATTCCAAGGGAACTAGAAGACAGACCACCTAAAGTTCTAAATAATGGACTAAGGTAGGTGATTTGAAGATGTTTGTAGCTCCAAAATAAAGAATAATTCACCTAGGTAGAGAAAAAAGATGGTATATTAAGAGACATATTTCTTATTGGGTGCTGGGAACTTTGAATAATATATCTCACCATGACCCAATACTCGACCTCTCTTACACTGATGATGAACACCTCCATGGATATGTACTACTATCTATGTATGTGGATCATAATGGTGTATTTCTCTAACTAACCATTCTCCCTGTTACTGATCAAGGGTTATAGTAACCAGCTGCTACTGTCTGAGCTGGAACTGCTATAATGGTGAAACCAAATGAAAAATTCATGTCTCACATTACCTACTTAGAATGTTCTCGCACTCTCACCACTAACTACCTTTACCACCACAATAAAATAAAGACTTAAATTCATTGGAAGGGTACTAAGATATTCCACCTCTAGAGAAATGAGATATTAAGGGAAGGGACCTACCCACATGCCATCCACAAAATCCTATATCTAGAATAGTAGAAACCCTACACCATAGCTCTACTATGTGGGGAATCCTAATGACTCCCATCATATGATGATTCTATCCTATCCAGTTGCCTCTCAATCAAAACTACCATAACAAGAACATCAGTATATGTAAGAATTATAAATGGGGTGATCTGGCACTTGATCTATAGATATAAAAACTCCTAAAGACGACTTTGTTGGCCTCCTCATCTAGAAATATGTATGAGGAATATAAGAGAAGGTTCCTAAAATGGATCTTGAAATCCCACATGCTAGAGCTCACCTATCAAAGGGTAATTCTCCCTAGGGACCTACCTCTTTCATAGTTTAAAAAATAAACTTTTCTTAAGATATATCCCATAATTTCTCCCATGAAACTAAAACTTCGTATGATCCTTGATGAATAAGAACTACCACTTCCTATATACTCTACGTATTATCATAACCAACAAGGATTCCCAATTTTTATTTTGTGCATGTATTAGACTAAAAGCTATCTCTACCTCCTCTAACAACTCTTCCATAACTAAATATGAAAATAAATCACTCATACTTATATATAATCATACACTAAAATTTTTAGACTATCCTCCTCCAAGTGTCATCATCATCTACCACAATGTATGATGATTTACTAGCTTGTCTAGCTAAGAATCACCAATGTAAACCTGATGGGGAAGTCAACATCAGGTCATACCAACAATAGAACAAATAGTTATGGAATAATAATCCTAGAATATTAAATATTAAATATTTATTTCTTTATGGTTCAACCTAATATTAGTGTCTACCAATTTCAAACATAGGCACAAATGAGAACGATGAATGATTAATTCTAAGGTCACTATCCTGTAACTAGTATCACTTTGTTGAGTAGGATATGTAAATTTAAAAGATTGTGAAATGGATAATAGGTAACCATAAATACTTGATTCATACTCGTTATCCCTTATATATTTTAGATACTAAACTCAGCTGAAACAACTTCCCTAACAACTCATTCAGTCCTCAATTGCGACTACCTACAAACTCAGTCGTATTTCTTAACCATTATCTGATACCACTCTTTAATAACTGTCCCCAAAAAGGTAGACCTATTAGGACTGTAATGAGAGAATATTGATAATAACACTCGAGATCCACCATAAGTAGTCCATAGTTTGGGTAAAAGCACCGAGGGTATATCATACACACAAATGGGGGGAATTACCATATAAGAAAAACATGATGAAAGAGCGAAACTACATGTACACCAAAAAAATCCTTCTTAGAACAAAAGTAAAGAGATATCATAATGCGTGTTTTTAATCTCATAATGATTGAAAAAACTCCAAAGGAAATAACAAGTACTAAATGAAAATCCATAATAGTAACCATAAATCCTAAAAAACTCATGAAATACTCCAAAAGCTAGTAATGTCTATCATGGTCTAAAAAAAATCTCACACTCCTAAAAATATATTATATATACATAGGATTATCATAATAGGTATACTAAATTGGATTCTCCTTGGTTCCTAACATAAAAATGATAAAAAACATACTACACCATAGTGAAAAATATGTAAAGCTAATGCATAGGATATAATATATGGAGATACATGTGTGTGAAACAATCACAATCCATTAAATTCGTCCAAACACATATGTGGGAAAGGTATCCATCATGCATACCAACACATAATACTACCAAGAGGAGAGTGTGGGTCTAGAGGTGGTAGTAATCCATCTATTCCACACAAACCTAGATGTTAAAGGGAAACACTCTCACAAAGCATATTGGGTGTAAATTTCCCAACCCAAAATGGTGTGTCATCATAATAAATGACATAACATATAAGATATAACTCATGACCACACTATGGTGATTAACCCATCCATAACCTCAAATGAATCAATCGTCTCTAGAACACCAAGTTGCCCCTGCTAAAGACTATATATCATATATGAAAAAAATCATTGAAGTAACATAATTTAATAAAACCATTCCTATAGTCATTTCTTATTACATAAATCTCCTTCAATGTCTATGCTCTCCATGAATAATATAACCAACACCATGATTCCCCAAGAGTTATCAATTGGTATTCCATTAATGAGCCAACCCCATGGGTTAAAACAATTATTATTCATTATTATTTCATAAATCTGGGAGATCTAGGAATACTTCTAATTTTCCATAAAAAATATACATAAACCTTGGACAAAAAGCTACCTTAAGTAATAGGAAAAAGAATGAAAAAAATAAGCAACCGATCCAGACAAACATTAAATAATATCCATTAAAAATCACGTATCCTTGATTTTTTCAAAACTACATGTAATCCCAACTTTATCCAACTCCATAAATCCCAGAACCATACCTAACACCACTATGTATGTTACCATACATACATTTTTTCCTTCAGTAACATAAACTACTACCATATACCTAGGAATCCACACCAATATCTCATTAATAATTGTCCTTGGTAGCTTAGATCACATCATGTAGCAAGGATCATATATAGATTAATCACACAAGGTAGCAAGACACAACAAACAGAGTTAGTAGAGGATATATACCCTAAAAATAAGGCACCCGACTATTAAAAATAAATGGTCTTTCTCGAGCCGAAATATTTTTGTTCATCAAACAACTAGTTAATTTCAATATTGAATTAACCAATTAATTTATCAGAGGTTACTAGCATATGAACCTTATATAATTATTTATTAAAATATATTAATTACTTAGACATTATTTCAAGCATACCTTCAGATTTCACAAAACATTAAGGGAAAAATATATTAAATTAATATGATTCTTTATTATTTCATTAACTCACAATATCATATTTATGTTATTTAACTATTTCTACCATAAAAATAATTCAAAACAATAGTATAAAAGACATTCTAACCAAAGAATAAATAAAATATAGAAGACTATCTATAAAACCAAGAGGCAAGTAGATATTATAGTGGAAACCCATGTGATCACTATAACTACAGACCAATTCCTTTTTTCAATCTAGTTTAATCATATTTTGGTTCAATTTACCATTATAAAAAAAGATAAATCATGATAAATTTACAATTACATGTAAAATAGGATAATTAATAAATCCTCCAGCTAGAAAGAAGGACCCCAAACTTGTTACATATAAAATAAGAGAAAGAGAAGACAATTTCTCCACAAGAATGTATTGAAGGTAATTGATTTTAAAAAATAAAAATTTTAGATAAGGGGGAAAATAGAATCAAAATCCCAGATCAAACAAGACTTTTGAATATAGAAAACAGAGTTAGAAACATATTGTTACATCCCATGAAAATATGAATAGGGTGGTTACCAATGGAAAATGATTTATATTTAATGGTCTATAAAATTTTTAACTTCATCCAATCCCAAGGAAAGTAATAAAATGTTTAAAAAAAGGTTTTATCTTTATTTTAGAGTTAAATATAAGTGACTATTAAGATTTTAATAGGTCAATAATTAATTAAAAAACAATGGGAAACTCATTTAATTCATTAATAAGATCTATATTAAAATCTTTGGTCATTTTGTAGAATGAAGGATATATATATAACCATCAAAACAACCCTTAATTTACCTTATTTAATTATTTTAAATCTTATTTACAAAATAAAGTTTTATTTTTGACATTCTAGGAAAAAATAGTTTTTTGATAAGGAAAATGGAATCTTTTTATATGATAACCACTGTCTATCACCAGACTAACATGATTCTTCCAAACCAACTTACTACTACCAGACCAACCCATTACCATCGGAACTATGGTTACCACAACACTAAGATGCTACCTCTAGACAAAAGTGATGCCACTAGACCGTCTTGATAATTCCAAACAAACGTGCTTCCACCATATAAACATTTTACTACCATTAAATATTCATTCCACTAGAAAAACCTACTACTTCCATACACAAATTTTATATCTAGTCCAACATGTTAATTCCTAACAAGTCTCCTACCATTAGACCAAAAAGATAACATAAGATAATTCTTCTACCTTTATACCAGTCAGCAAGCGTCAGACATGTATGGTACCATCAGACTAGAATATTACCATAAAACTATTATATAACCATTATAATAGTATTTTACTGATTGAATAAGAAAAAATAATTTTTTTATTGAAAATCAGTCCCAAATAACCCACTTGGAAACTCCATGTTTTGTGAAAACACAAAGGAATGATTTTTTGGAATTAGGGCATTGTAGTTCAGTTTGAATGTTTGAACATAATGACCAAATAATATGATACAAAGGAGTGAGAGGTGAAAATATAAAATTTTGAAGTCATTATGGAATAATTAATGGAAATAGTACCTCTCACTATCATATGGCCCCTATAAAGATATTCTAGATACTTATCAACTGTGGGTAACTTCTTTATTCAATATTCTTATCAATAAAACCATATAGTATATGAAGCATATAGATACATAGTAGATAATCTTGGAGATGATAATTATATACCAGAGTGAGAAGAATATAGAGCCCTGTATGACATTTTTATGTGACTCTAGTTCCCACATGAGTCACAAAACATAGAAGGAATGAAGAAAAATATCTTTTTGTTTCATTTCCACCCACACTATTAACATGTCAAGACCCTAGACACAAATTATAGTGTGAGAAGAGACCGATAAGAAGAACTACCACAATTTACTATAATAAAATCAATCCACTTACTCTATCCCTTAAAAGAGACACTAGATCCACCACCAGAGGAAACAATAACTTCAGTAAAACTTGACCCACCAGCCAAGTCATGATCTACCATCACTGATATAATCCACACCTTTACAAAGTTGGTTAATTTAACATAAAATACCAAGACTATATATCTTTCCTAAGACCCATCTAAATCCATAAATAAATCATATTATCTTTAGAAACAAACTTAGGAGAAAATATTGATAGCTTGGTCCAATGTTTTTTTTGATTTCATCACTAACTGTTTCCCTTACTCAATATTGAAAAACTTCATGGTTTTTGTCATGGACATATATTCTAAGAAAAAATTATTGGTAAATATTTCATTGAATTATTTTCACTAAAATTCATCAAGGTTCTTATCTAGGATAACTAAGTCCCATCACCTTCTATATGAACCTTTAACTATAAAGATGGGTAACATCACTTCTGACTAGTAAGGAGTTTCTAGGAATTCAAAAAGTCTCTCAAAATTGTCCAACAAATCCTATACCTCCTAAGGATAATTATTACATTGGAAATCTGGTTTTTTATGGAAATTAAATTAATAGTATTTATTCTTGTCCCCATCTATTTAAGGTTCTATCTACCTAGCTTGAATAGGGTAGTTTCCACACATTGGTCCATATCTTGGACTATGAAAATGATTTATTCAATCCAATTATAATAAACTAGAGGTCTTTTATTCCATTGTTTGTCACTAACAACCTCTTAAGGAATCACTAGAAGTATTATAGGGAAATGGTACTACACATAAACAATGAAAGATATGTGAAAATAATATATCCATGAATCAATTATAGCTTAGAATAAAATAAGTCTGTTGGAATAATCTAGAGATAAAATAAAGAATGATCAGGAATAAAGCACTCAAAATCCAAACGACACATATCCAAAAAAACCATGGTAACATAATGATTTTCAATATGAGATATAGTTAGGAACTCAATAAATTTATTCTCCTTTAGTCCCTACATTCCTGTATCTTGTCTACTAAGGTTTACAAAATTTCATATGGACCAAAAAAGTAGGAAAACCTCCCTCTGATACAAATTTTTCATGAATTAACCATGATTACACACTAATATGTAACTCAAACCAATTTAGATATGAGAATAATGGCATTTATGATCCCCACATTCTGGATACTAGTAATTATGAATAAAAAACAACCACATGGGAATGATTTATCCACAAATAACCTAAACAAGTTGGTAAAATCTATGCCACTTCGATGGTGGAATGGTGGTAGAGGTGAAAGGTATAAACATGCCATTATTTGGGATGTTCAGTGTTAGAATATTGAGATTATTCTTTTGGGATGATCCTATCCCTCAGGATCAAACCGTCTTGTCGGGTTGCCCGGTCTCGAAGGGGTGGGAAAAATGAGGCGTGACCCACCATGCTGACAGTTTTCTTTGACAAACCATCACTGATTAGGCCATTACCCTCCAAGATTATCTTCTATCTCAGCCGAAAATGGCTCCTTTCTCGGATCGGGCTCTACCTCAGGGCAGTGACCACTTCATAGGGGAGGGGCGTTTCCATGTGTGGAATGTTCAAAAAGGCAACACATGGGAATTCCCATTTTGAAAGGTAAGGTGGTAAAATCTATAGTATAAAGTCAGTATACCAACCCAAGGTTGTAGCAGAAAGGAACATGCATGAGGAAAAATGGATGTTATACAAGAATTACCAAATTACACAGAACATAGAAAACCCAATTTTATGTTATATTTTTTAACAGGATGACCGCAACATCCTTCTACAAAACAAATCTTCTTACACATTGATGTTCCATTACCATTATCATATTAGATAAAACAATGTCAACACACGCCCTAAGGTTTATACAGGGTGTGTGAAAAGGATCCCAATAGGATGCCCCAAGTGTTTCATAAGCTGACTATAAAAAATAAACCAATTATGACCATTTAAATAAAGTTAATACATGATATACAATCTAAATAGTTTAATATAAAATAGTGATAAATTAACCCACTTCAAAAATTTATAAAACATACCAATAACCTGATTTTCATTGAAATAACATATTCATTAGAAACACACATTTTAAATGTAATCAACAAGAAAACCCAGTCCCTTTTATTATATTAGTCATAGGTTTGCGAGGATCCTCTAAACATTAATATGATCATTAAGCCACATGGAGTGAACATTAACTGAGAAAAATAGATTTGTGGAGTAATACTATGTTCTTGAGAGTATCACTTTGCTACAACTTATGTAACCTGGTGTACTAATTAACCTAGAAGAGTGTGTCTAGGGGAAATAGTTCATCAGAGGGGATAACTCCTTGCCTCATTGCAGATCACATTTAGGTTTTCCACATTATAGTCAAAAAAGATAAATTCATTTTTGAAACCACAAAAAACATGATTTGAAATCGTTTCTATATACTACACTAAGGGAGATATCCATTTTCATAAACATTGAAAAATCAAAAACATTTTATCAAACATTTTTTTAGAAATTTAAAAATTATTTCAAAAGTGATTTCCATGAAATTTCTATAAACCATGTTTTCAAACCATTTAGATAACATATTCAAAGAGAAATTGTGAAAGTTATGAAGAATAAATATGAATCCTAAAACTACCTACCTTAAAACACTTGGAACAACATCTCCCATGGGTTGAAAATGATCCATGAAAATATGAGTGTCTTATGAAATGAAAAGGGGTCCTGAATGAAGAATTTAGAAATAATAATCTATAATTTATATTTTCTAAATAAATAGAAGATAGATAAATAACTTACCATAATT
Organism: Viscum album; assembly: GCA_963277665.1. NCBI lineage: Eukaryota > Viridiplantae > Streptophyta > Magnoliopsida > Santalales > Viscaceae > Viscum > Viscum album. The sequence continues at coordinate 1,949,772,329 of OY728161.1, read as the reverse complement.
ATTCTTGAAGAATAAAAAAATAAAATTGAATATTTGGGACAAAATAACCCAAATTCTTACTGGATCTATAAGAAAAATAATTAAATATCCCCATAAACCAATGATCTAGCATCAAGATCCACAATATAAAGTTTCATTCAATAAAATAATGGTATATTTTGATTAACAAAAAATAATTATAAGAAATGGTATAATAGGTTTGAAAACACTATAACTAAAGCCCTAATATAAATAAAGAATAATCACATAGAGGAAAGGAATATTTAAATTCTCAAAGAGAAGTATTATTGGATTGAATCGTAATCCACCTGAATAATAATGATAGAAAACTGAGGTATTTCATCTTCAAAGATAAAATTTTAAATTAAATAAATTTTTGATGCATGGTTTTGACACATAGTTTACCAAATTATATTCCAACCCTAAATCCCTTTTTGGGATACTATAAGGGTCACATCATTTGACTTTATGGTCTGATAAACTATGTTCCAACCATGAATCATGTAATTGTCTGAGTTTTCATTATGAAAAAGGTAAGGACACAAGGTTTTTATTAACCATGCTCATAATCATGTTCTGCCCTTTGGGAATCTAACACAATGTTCATGGTTTCCTAAAAAAATTGCATTGTTTACCCCAAACATTTTCTAAATATGAATAGTCCTATAAACCCTTAAAAATACTCCAAAATTCACCCAAAACATATTTATATAAGAACCTATCAAAAAAGGATACATAAAGGGAGTTAACTCCCTAATGTAAACAATAGGTGCAATAGAGTGTGGTAATTATATAAGGTCAACATGATCCACATTTTCAAATTCATATAATTTTATGTATTTCTATATATTTACCCATTACATTAACTTAAATATTTATGGCTATATTAATTATATAAATGAAATGTCCCTAATTAAAGAAATAATGTGTTGTTGGTTTTTATTATGCATTTCACACACACATATATACTATATATCTAATTATGACCAACATTATTTATTTGGCAAGAAAATTTAAAATATATAAATGTTTGGGTTGATACATTTGTGGATGTGTTCTAGTCTCAATGGTGAAATTTTATATCATAAGAAGGCATTGTCACAATATAGAGAAATTGAATCATGGTGGTAGGTATATCATATTAGATTGTTAGAGTGGGTTTATGGTCCCACAATAATGAAGAGTGGTTCTTTAGTAACTAGATCTATTTAATAATAACTAAGACTTGTTTAAGATTAATTTTATCAAGTTGTAGGGGGTTTCACAACAACCCATATGATTTTTCAATGATTCGTGGTAGAGGGAGGGTAGTTTCACTATGAAGGGAAGGTTTATTCCACAATGTGACTCTGTGTAGAGGAGTTATGTTCTAGGTTCTATCTATGGGATATGTGATGCATGATGACCTGAAGGGCCAATACTTAAGGTTGGTCTGGCAGAGGCATTGCAGCATGATCCTTATGTGTAACATTGTAATGAAATTTCATTCCAGTTTCATTAAAATACTAATTAATGGTTAAAATTAATATTACAATGAGATATTAACCTCATTTACTCTATTAAGAAGTATATATCTCTCCCTAACTACCACTCTTTTTTTCTCTTTTTTTTAAAGTTAAATATTCATTTTTTATTGTTCAATCTTCATGTAATTTAATATAGGGTGTCATTGTGGGTAAATATTGATAGATTATACCATTTTATTTTTGTTTTTATCATCATTAAAAATAATTTTGACTAAAATATCTATTTTTATGATTTTTAATGGTTTTTTTTACTTCTTTAGATCATGTTTGAATTAAATAATTATATTTAACAAGGATATTACTAGTAGTAAAAAGTAGACAGTTACAAGATTCGTTATATATATATATGTGCATCATTTTATACTATGGCATGGGTATGGTCTTGTGTGAAATTGGGAATGAAACCACTTTCAGTTTTTTTTTTCATTTGGGATGTTGGTGGTGATATCCTGGCACTAATGGTAGAGATTTATATGTGTTTATGTGTCTCATTATTTCTCTATAGATTATTTCTTTATGTTAAATACATTACATGATGTAAATCATGTTTCTTGAGTTTTGTGTAATCAATTGGTTCATTGGGAATATGGTGGATGCTACTTGTGTGGTTGTGAAGCAATAAAGGCCCACTAGGATGACATGGGTGATGATAACCATTGTAGTGGGTGGTGATTTAGGATCACCACATGAGTTATATCCATTTGTTTTTAGTGATTCTCGATAACCATGTATTTAATACCATTTGGGTTATGTGAGAACTAGATAGATCCCATTATTTAGTCTTTTTAATAGTTTTTATAGTATGATTTATAGTTGAGCTACATCAGGTGATGGAATTAACCATAGATTCAAAAGAGATTGACTCTATAGGTGGCCATGATAACTTGGGTTGATTGGTATCACCGTATACGAGATAGGGATTGTCATGTAGAGAATTCATTGAGCTATTAATCTAAAGGTTGAAATGAGAATCATTTAGTTAGAGTTCTTGAGGCAGAATATATAGATGTTCCTTTAGGGAATCATTTTTTATGTCATGCAATATAAATTTATGTTATATATTAGTGAAATTAATCAAGTGACATGGAATTGGTTGTATGGGATAGGTAACATCCAATGTGACACACCATGGGTACATGGTCCCACTCTATAATTATCCAAAATGGGTATAGAGATCATCATAGTTCAATGAACATAGCCGGAGTGGGTTATGAATTTTACTTTGGTATTTATTTATTACACCTTTAATACACTCACATATGTATGTACATTATCTATTTACAGTGTTAGTGCTAACCTACTAAGTTTATAATGACACCCAGTATAGTCCCTATGAGATCTGTGACCATGGTATAGTTAATGAAATAGGAAAGAGAAAGGGCCTTATATAAGAGATTAGTAGTGATCGGTGTTTTGGATACATGGATTGCTTAGCGATGGATTATGGAGATGGACCGATTGTATCCCTAGTGCCTTGATGGTTTTCCTTTTATCATTTTGATCATGTCTGCGTATGATCATCCCATGGGATTCCAAGTTTATTTTAGTATAATTGTCCAAAAATTGTAGGTATTATTTGAATAGATTTATTTATATCACTACTGTGATTCTAATTATATTTTGATATGTTTTTATATGAAATTAATATTTCATCTATTATTGTTATGTGTTTTAACTATGGTATTTTTTTTATAAATTGTTCTTACAGTCTCACCTCTATCAAACCTCATTTGTAGGATAGAGAATCTATAATATGAGGTTTAATGACTAAGGTACATTGATTTATAGCTTCTGTGTTGTTTTAGTGACCTAGGTTTGGGATACTAAAAAGTTTTATCAAAGTTGGTTGGTATAACTTGGTACCATATAGATTAGATAAGGTTAGTGTTTTATGTTATTTAGGTTGCTGTAGATTTAGGTGTTGGTAAGTGTTAACTCATGGGAAGGAAATCATGTTGTGTGCCCAGCCAGCACAAGCGTGCGATGAAGTTTGTGTCTCCATGGGAAACATGAACTTTTGATTAGATTTTGATGATTATTGTTGAGTTATTTGACCTATATGAATAAGGTATTTGTTTTTTATTATTATTTATGGATTTGATTCTTAGACCCTAAAGGAAATAGGATATACTCATGAATCATTATAGGATCATATGGTTTTTTATTAAATGTGTTTTCTTACATTTTATTGTGATTCTAGTTTTACAAGAAGTTTAGTCAGCTACGGTGTCTACAATTTCTTATATAGTGATTTACCATTTATCTTTTTTATGGCAGTATTCTCAACAAAATTAGGATGGTGTTTCCTGGTGTTATCATGTTTTCCGATACTATATGAGTGTAGTTTATGTGATACCCTGACATGACATTTGTTGTATGAGTTATAAAGATGGATGATATGAGACCTAGGTGTGATTAGTGAAGTGTATGGGCTAGTGAGATGTGTTAACTATTACATATTTCATTATTTGTAATATTTTCACTATTATATTTCTATTAAGAATTGTATTTGGTTATCATCAGTATTCCACATAGATGGACTCTATTCTATTTTTAAAGGGTGGGGATGTAGTGAAACTAAGACATTCATCGAATTATAACTTCAAGAGAAGAGATAATAATGTGTCAAAAGTATGGGTTTTTAGGTAGGATGGTCAATCAAAATAACTAGAGGATATAAGGAATTAATTTTATTATCAAATCACAGTGAGTCTTGTTTGATTTATACAACACATTATCTGGATCACTTAGTGATATTTACTATAAATTGAGTATCATATAAGGTAATTCATGTTATAACATCCTAAACTATAAAAGGGAGAGGTTAGACACTAATAATCAAAATATTGGATAAATTTTACACACATGTTCTTAAACCAGATCAATATGACACAAGATAATAAGGTATTGTGGGTGACATATATTTTTAAGGGAACTAAAAAAACTACTGGGATTTGAAGGCATGGGTTGGTAGTCATGAGTATATGACTTGGTGAGGTGAAATTATTCAATTAATTATTTCTTAAGATGGAGATGATGGGCCAAGTCACGGATTTTATTCACATGAAGTTGGGTGAGGAATCTTTCATGGACTATTCCACATGGTTTATATATTTTTAATGATTTCTATTGATGTTGTTGTGAGAGGATATCACCATGGTGTTGGGGGTAGAGGATTAGGTATGACATGTTATTAGGGTAAGTGAGATTATATTCATGTTTACCTCATTTTTTTAGAGGAAACAAGTCATTGACCATCAAGATAAACTAAACTAATGGTAGTATACCTAACTAAATAGGGATATCAAATGAAGCTTGTAGTATGGAAACAAGTAGCCAAAAGTGGGGACAATAGGTAATGACACATTCTGGTCATGGGGTGTGGAAAAAAATCATAATAATTTTCCTAGTGCTGCACAATGGCTAACCCAAGTCATCTCTCTTGAGGGGAATTTCAGTGTGGTTCACTTACTTTATTCAATATCACCTAAACTATCTATTTTTATTATTTTTATTATCTAATGAAAACGATGACAATATTTTTTGTGTTTTTTTATATTAAAAATATAAACTATCATGAAATGAAAACAGAATGAGTTAATGAACAAATTAGTTGGTTTTGGGGTTTAGTCTTAGGTTCAATCATTATTATCTTTTATATGTTGATTTCAGTTTGATAGTCCAAACATGAAATCTCGTGTTTGAATCACTAATCTTTTCTAGAATAGAAATATTTTAAGTTACATGTCATTAGGGGCCATCACCTAATCAGGTACATTCACCTCAACAATTCATGCTACTCAAATCTACCAAAAAATTAAAATAAACATTAAATAAAATTCAAGGACACCTTGACCTCCCCCTAAGCCAAGTCTTGGAGTTAGCCTCTCATTTCTAAGAGTAAGAGATCACAATGGTTGATGGATTAGAGAGAGAGAGATAGAGAGAGGAGAGAGGGATAGAGTAAGAATAAATAATTTATAATGATTGTTAAAATAATAATAATAATATTATTAATTAATAATATTATTATTATAATTAAGAAAATAGTTTTTTAAAAAAGGGGAGGGAGAAAATAAAATAGATTTAAAATAAGAATGTCATAATTATAATAATGATAATGATAATAATAATAATATTATTAATATTAATACTAATAATATTGATAATAATACCTATTATTAATATAAGATAATTGAGAATATGAATTGTGGGATGGATGGAGAAACATAAATGTATGAATTAATAAAACTAAAATGAGAATTACCATTGAAAATGAAAATAAAAGAAAACTAAATATAAAAATAAAATAAAAAGAAGAAATGAGGGGGGAAGAGAGGATTAGTAGCAGCCTATGCCCCGGTGGGATCACTCTTTGGATTTGGGTGTTGAGCTGATGATTTGAGAAGGAGGCAAGGGCCTCCTTTTATAGGTAGCATTCTGTCCTCTAAAAGTTTTCACATTGTTCACCCATTAAATGGATGATTCACGCATGGAAACCTTCTTCAAAGATGTTAATAAATGTGTTGGAAGTTCACCCTCTACATTTCATATCATTTGTACAAGTGATAAATGAGTTATTAGATTTTCATTGGAGGTTTATTTTTCAGGACGAAACTTCAAGGAAGGTTCCTCTAAAAGTATAACATTCAATGGCAACATTAATGACTTCAAAACTCCATAAGATTTTTTAAGAGGTGGTCCTATCTTTCCTCATGCTATCCCAGGTAGAATAACCTCAATTGGATGTGTTTAGGCCGAGTGGTGGTTCCGTTACGGTGGTGGGGTCCATACTGTCCGCTCAGAAACATCATAAAATTCATTTATTTTAATCCCTCTGGATATCCGAATCAGCTCCTGGTCTAGAAGAAAAAGTTTAAGTAAATAATATCAGTATTCTAAAAAAAATAATCTCTAAATTTGGAATTATATTGTATAAGAAATGAAAAAAATACCCTTGTGGTCAAAATCTGTCCAAAATCCAAAATTATGCACTTTTCTCAATTTTTCCCATTTTCATCATAAAATTCAAATTAGCCTATATTTTAATAAAACAATGAAATACATGGGTTTTATCATTTAAAAACATTAAAAAATATTCATTATATGATAAAAAATATGCACACAAATTTTCTCTGTCAAATACCCCACACTTAAACCATGCTTGTGCTCAAGCATAAAATCTCAACATGGAAATCAGAGGACACCAATGTTACCAATATTCAAATTTCAATGAAATATAATCAAACAATTTTCAATGTCAAATAAAATATTCAAAAATCTGCATAAAATATCAATTTAGTTTCCCATTTTTTAAAGAAACAAATAATACATATATTTTAATTTTCCCCTTTGAAAATTGATGGAACTTATCCTTTCATTCATTCAAGATCCTTGATTCATTATTATTAAACATTCCAAGTCATGATTTACCTCCATTTTGAATCCTTTCTCTCATCACTCAAGATACAATTCAAGTAGAGTTATTCTCATATCATGGGAAAATTCTCTTTATCCATAGGCTTGTATATAAACTACTTTCTTCACTTTATAAAGACAAAAGACACATAAAATCATGAGAACTTGCAATAAATGTTCAAATGAATCTGAGGCTTAAGTTTGGTAGGATTTCATGCTTTAAAAATTAAGGCTCAAAGTGGAGGATAATCTCTTATGTACAATGCATGATATCAAAAGTAAAGGTGTAATGAAATTATCCCCTTCAATGTAGTAACACCCATTTCCCAAAACTCAAAGTAAGGTCATGATCAAATTATGTATAATGAATGATTTGTGCACCCTATTGAATATGTTTTTAACTTTTTTTTAACTTTTTTATTTTTTTCAAAAATTATGATAAGATAAAACCTCACATCCATCACCTAACCACATACGATCAGAATATTTTCAGTCTGGAAAATGATGATTTTTGGTTCTCCCAAATCACAACCCATTTTTCAATTTTTTATATCTTTTTGTCATTTTTTGTCATTTTATTTCAATTCAAGAGGAGAAAAAAATAGAGTATAATGGATGATTCACCAACCATTTATAATTATAAAAATAACACCACACACTTCTTCCTTATAATGTGTATCATCCCATCCACCATGATTCCCTTTACCCCACACTTCAACTTTAAAATATCATGAAAATTCCAAGAGTAGGGTAGGAATGGATAAAAATGGCTTGAAACATGGCTCATCCCTATAAAGGTAATTCATAGACTTTATGGGATAAAAGAAGGATTTATATAAAGGTGGTATTTTAAGGAAAATTAGATTTCTAAAGGATTCCTCAATCAATTTAAATGTGTTTTTGCACAGTCCTAGCTTTGAAAAGTTTCAATATAAGTTCTGGTCGATTACATGTCCTAAGATCACTCAAGAAATATGCTCAAGATAAATAGGAAGTACATGGTCTAGAAATCCTCTCAGGAATGAGATATATGATATTGTACTATCACTCAAGGTATGATTAATAATAACAAATAAATTTAAATAAATTTCAGAAATTTAAAGCATGAAATATGGTTAGGGAATTTCATTTATCGGAATCATTTAATTCATTAAAATCATGAGTTATTATTTCTATACATCCATGATTCATTTTAAAAATTAAATTCTTCATTTCAATCATTTAATCATATCAAAATTGAAATCCGAAACTTGGCATCACAGGATTCCTAAGAAACTCATGTCTCCTAGTCTAGTCAAGTAGAGCATAAACTCAAGTGTGGGCATGCAATTTAAACTTTTAAAACTCAAAAAATGATTTTGGAGATAAATGTATGGAGTTAAAAAATAGAAAATGAAAATGAACTCCCTTTGAAAAATAAAGCTTCGGTTCTCATCCATCAATGTTTGGGGCTTCCTTCTACCGTCATGATCCTACAAAAGAAAATTACTCAATTAATAACAAGGATCATTTCATTTAAGCTCAAAATGAACAGAGGGAGGGGGATGCATGCTATATAACTTCTTAGAAAAGAAACTGACATCTAAATTACTAGAAATAAAGTAAATATATATCTTACTATAATCCCACTAGTGGGCCCTGGATTTTTACTACCTCTAGAGGGCAGTACCAGTTGTTATCTGAAGTCTGATGGAGGATGAAGCTTCTTTGATTTGAACAACCACATGTGTCTTTTCCTAGCTTGTAATTCAACCTTATTATTGAGGAATTATTCATGGATAGAGTACACCATATCCCCCACTTCACAATGAGGTATATCTTGAATAGTGGGGGTAGGATGAAGTATGAATCATCCTCTATCTTGGTTGCTACTTGTGAAACCTCTTCTTCTTTGTCTAGTGGTTCCTCAAGGTATGATGCATCAAAAGAATAGTCAATGGGAAAGTCAAAGTGTAATTCTATTTGAATAAAATTAAAACATAATGTATTAAGATCAAATTCTTCCCCATCAAATTAAGCATCTTTTTTCATGGACTCCTTTGGGAAATGCAATAGCATTTCTTCATGAGCTTCCTTTAATAAATATTCAACTTGTCCAGGGAGCTCCACATGTTCCTCAAAAGGTGCACATATAGCTTCATCTTCTTCCTCTAATGCATAACAAAGATTGTCTGATTATGTATAATCAAAATCACAAGGAGTGTTGTAGAATTCATATTCAATAAAATTATAAGAGATAGAGTCAAATAATGGTTCAACTCCCTGAGTCGGTTCAGCTTCAATCTCTGCCTCAGTGGTAAGGGCCTCTTGGAGTAGACTCTTTGAGGATAAAGGCAAGTAGTCGAGCTCCTCCATCTTAACTTCAAATTCCACCACTTGGGTGGTTTCTTCCTTTAGTGGTTTGGGATCTTCTTCTTTGTACTGTATGGGGAGATCATGAATTTATTAAAAATTAATCATGAACTCATCCAATATTTGTTGATCTATCACTTGTGGCTCAGCAATAAATTCTTCCTCCTTCTCCACCTCAAGTTCTTGGTCGTGCTCATGGTTGGGTTGCTCTATTAATTTATTAACATAGTCAAATGCTCTTTCAGATTTTCTCGTAAGGTGTTCAATGTTTTCTCTAAGTTCTTTCACCTGATCCCTTTTAAAATCTTCTTCTTCTTCTTCTTTTTGCTACACCTAGGAGTAATTAACAGTCCATGTGAAATAATAATCATTTAAATTCATCATAGAAATATTTTTTTTTGTTTTTTGTTATATTAAAAGAAATGAAATCTATCAAAGATATGAAAATAGAAAAGGTAAATGAATAACTGATTGGATCCCCAACAATGATGCCAGTTTTTATGCACGCCTGTCATAGAGCATAGAAAAAAATAGTAATAATTTACCTAGTGCAGCACAGTGGCTGACCAGGGTTGTCTCTCTTGAAGAGCCTTTCAGTGTGGTTCACTTACTTTATTCTATATCACCTAAACAATCTCTTTTTGTTGTTTTTATTATCTAATGAAAATGATGATAATATTTTTGTGATTTTTTATATAAAAAATATATACTATCATGAAATGAAAACAAAATGAGTTAATGAAGAAAGTACTTAGTTTGGGGGTTTTGTCTTAGGTTAAATCATTATTCTCTTTTATATGTTGATTTCAGTTTGATAATCCAAACATGAAATATTGTGTTTGAATCACTACTATTTTCCAGAATAGAAATAGTTTAAGTTACATATCATTGGGGGCCGTCACCCAATCACAGACATTCACCTCACCAATGCATGCTGCTCAAATCTACCACAAACTTAAAATAAACTTTAAAGCAAATTCAAGAACACCTTGACCTCACCTCGAGCCAAGTCTCAGGGTTAGCCTCTCATTTCTAAGAGTAAGAGATCACAATGGTGGATGGATTGAAGAGAGAGAAAGAGAGGAGAGAGGGAGAGAGAAAGAATAAATAATTTATAATGATTGTTAAAATAATAATAATAATAATTAATAATATTATTATAATAATTAAGAAAATAGTTTTTGAAAAAAGGGGAGGGAGAAAATAAAATATATTTAAAATAAGAATGTGATAATTATAATAATAATAATGGTAATAATAATAATAATAATAATAATATTTTTATTAATATTAATACTAATAATATTGATAATAATACCTATTATTAAAATAAGATAATTGAAAAAATGAATTGTGGGATGGATGGAGAAACAAAAATTCATGAATTAATAAAACTAAAATTTGAATTAAAATTGAAAATGAAAAAAAAACGAAAATAAAAATAAAATAAAAGGAAGAAATTATGTTATAAGAGAGGAGTAGCAGCCGCCTGTGCCCTCGTCGGATCCCTCCTTGGCTTTGGGTGTCGAGCTGATGATTTGAGGAGGCAAGGGCCTCCTTTTATAGATAGAATTATGTCCCCTGAAGGTTTACATGTTGTTGACCCATTAAATGGACGATTCAATCATGGGAACCTTCTTCAAAGATGTTAAAAAATGTGTTGGACGTTCACCCTCCACATTTTAGCTCATCTGGACATGGGAAAAAGGGGTTATGAATTTTTCATTGACGGTTTCCTTTTCTGGATGAAGCTTCTAGGAAGGTTCCTATAAAAGTATAACATTTAACGGAATCCTTAATGACTTCAAAACTCCTAAATATTTGTTGAAAAGGTGGCCCTATCTATCCTCGTGTTATCCTAGGTAGAAGAACCTAAATTTTATGTGTTTAGACAGAGTTGTGGTTCCGTTATGGTGGTGGGGTCCACGTTGTCCACCTGAAAAAATCATAAACTTCATGGATTTTTTAAGCCCTTTGAATGGACGAATCAGCTCCTAGTCTAGAATACATAGTTAAAGGACATAAAATCTGGATTCTAAAAAAAGAATCACTAAATTTGGAATTAGATTTTATAGTAAATGAAAAAATACCCTTGTGGTCAAAATATGTCCATAATCCAGAATTATTAACTTTTCTCAATTTTTCTCATTTTCATCATAAAATTCAAATTACCCTATATTTTAATAAAAGAATGAAATACCTGGGTTTTATCATTGAAAAACATTAAAAAATACTCATTATTTGAAAAGAAAAATGCACGTAAATTTTATATGTCAGGTAACCTAATAAGGCATTCAGGGTAGGGGATTGATTTCTCCATTACATAGTGTGTTTTCAATGAGGTATTAATATTGTGGATGTAAATGGAATGTTTTTCATGGTGTTATCAGTTATTAAATGAGTTTTTTCATGTGGTCAAATTGGACATATAGAGTGGTTTTCTAGATGATCATGCAGTCTAAAGGAGGTTGTGGACCAAGTCATACTCAACCTTCTTAGGTAGGACTGAATGACATTCCAAGAAGAAATAGATAGAATTCATCTACATAAACAAGTCATGGTAGTGGAATTGATACCCAATACTGTGGGAGATGAGTGTCAGATGCTGATTGTGTCTCCATAGAGAGGTCATAGATCTTGATTTCTCGGATCTACATAGTTTCTTACAATTGAATGAATTTATTTTGATCATGGAATAGATCCATTGATAGTTTGTTTTATAAAATGAGTGTGTTGGTTTTTGGTTTTTTAACAATGGATAAAAGTGTATAATGTAAATTATGTCTAAATGTATTCACCATATGATGCATGAGGTATGAGTATTTGGCATAATGAAATATAATGATATGATTGTGACTGGTGGAAGTTTTTTATGGTTGATATATGTGGAATTCTGAATATTGGTTGGGTATGGTATCATTGCCTAGTCAGGTATCACCACTAGAATGAAACTGGCTTAAGTGAATCCAATGTTTGGGAGTACCCATTTTTAGAATTAGTTTCCATAAATCTGTTATTTTTGGTGATTGTGTGTTTATATAATCATTTGACATTGTATTTATATTTTAGTAGTGTAGTGACTCATATGCTTGGGTTTTAGTGAAGAACCCCTATCCTACACTCTTAGTTCAGGTACTAAAAATGAATGCTTTTATAAATTAATTTTGGTACCAAATGGTATAACTTATGATAAACTAAAAAATCACATTAGTAATACATTTCCCAATAATATCACATATCCATAAGAAACTTTTGGATTACTTTATTTTAGGACTATCTACATAAGAAATTAATTTTACAATACATGGTAATATTTCTATATAATTTAACTCCTCTAAAATCTCTTATAGGCTTCCCAAAAGTTATAATTATCTTAAAAATATGAAGAAAAGAAATATTAGAAAGGGGTGAGATCAAACTCATAGTAAGTGATAACAGATCCTGAAGTCATCAAGGGTTAGATCATAAGAATATGAGGAATTAGATATAGGGTATAAATTATATATTTAAAATTTACATATAATAATAAGAGTTGTCCATAAACAATGATATATTGTAATTAATTCTCAAATTAAAAATGATAAACCAGGAAAAAGTGTATGGAGTCTTATGATGATAATCATGATCTATAAAAAATTATCTTAGGCATATGACGTTAAAATACACCAAAACCTTGAAACATAAAATAAAAAATTACATTTTAACAAACATTAGAATTTAGAAATTATCATATTATAAACAAATATAATATCATTTCATCATTTTTTGAAAAAAAATCCATGATTCATGTTGCAAACGAAAAAAATGTCCATGATTCTTTTTTGTAAACAGACGAAATGTCTGCACTTCCTTTTGTTAATAAAAAAATTTATGTCCTTTTAATCCTTATGTAACACCCCAATATTTCATAGTACGTTATTTCTTCAAAGTAATTCAATAACTTGCATTACACACAACACCGAGTTCAAGTGCACCACAACTCACCAAACTAGCCGTTCAAAAGTGGTTATGAATAGTATTAACTGAATTTTGAACTATATATAATACTTATTATTTTAGAATCCATATTTTGAGTTTCTTAGACATAATGTAAGAACTAATTCATTTTTCAGATAAAAGAAGTATTTAAAAAAAAATGCACTTTTACCACCTTTTAATGGTAAACCCTTTTTAAATCCAATATTTGAAACATTTATATATTCAATTTGAAAAAATAAACTTCTTCTTTAGAATCAGGAAATAAGAATTTAGTTTCAATAAATTTTTTGTGTTTTTATGATAACTTTCATATTTGAGTGAATAGTGAAAAATACTATATTTGAACTGAAAAAAACTTTTTTAATCAAAATAATATATAGTGTTACATTATAAATTTTAATGGTTTTGAAGTATAAATATATTATACTTTTAAAATTTAATATAATTCTGGCCATTTCAAGTAATTTCACTTTGCTATTGGACATAAACAAGTGTTAATCTTTTGATATATATTGTTTCTTAAAAATATGCCTTTTGGTTTTGACAACGAGAATTAATTTTAAATTAATAAATGAAACTTCTAGGTTTTTAATTTGGTAAAATTGAATTCATTTTTGGGTTTGGAATATCGAAATTAGCCTAGGGTGAAATTTTGGTACTTTTCGGATAACTCTTATATTTTGATGAATAGTGAAAATTACTAAATTATAATTAAAAACAAATTTTTTAATCGAAATAATTAATAGTGATAAATTATTAATTTGAGTTATTTTAAAGTATATTTAGAATATATAATTACCATTTAATACAGTGTTAGTCATTGGAAATAATTTCACAATTAAACCGGAAATAAAAAAGTGTCAATCTTTTGATAATTATTATTTCTTAAAAACATGCCTTTTGTTTTGACAGCAAGAATTAATTTTAAATTAATTTCTGCCACTTCTGTGTTTTGAATTTGGAAAAATGGATTCCATATTTGGAATCAGTATGTACAAATTATTTAAATAGGTAACTTTTATTTTTAGACATTTTGAATAATTACTTCGGTAAATATTTTATTTACCATGGTTAAAGGGTAAATCCAATAAATAAGGGTAAAAAATAATATTATAATAATAATAAATTAACGTAAAACATATCCTAGACTTATTGGTTGGTACATTTCCGACCATGGGCATCTTTGGGTCTATTTTGGGACTCCATGGAGCCACTTGTTGGTGATAAGGGCACTTTATATTAATTAAGTTAAACTAAATACCAAAATGACATAAGCATATATCTTTTAGAAAAGTTTTTTACATAGGGTTATATATGTTATATTTTTTACTATAAATATTCATTAGAAATCTAAAACTATTTCATACATAATGGTATTTTATTTATAATTTTTAGACATTGAATAATTAAATTTATTTATGACACAATAATGATGCAGTATTTTCCTAAATAATAAAAGAATCAAGTAATTGGTATTATAAAAGTTAAAATAAATATAATTTGGATGTTTTGAGGACATAAACTAATTTTATTGGTTAATATTACATGTTATTATTGTTTAAATGAATTTTATTCTAATTAATAAAGTTGTTATACTTTAACAAAAAACAATTATTGAATAGTGTCAAAATTGACATAAATGAGTTTTTAAAAAAAATATTATATTATTAATTGATATTCTATACCTAAAATTATAAGGTTCATCCAAAAGACTTATATAATGGTATTTTTATTATTAATGGAACACTTGGGGGTCTCTTGGATGAATATAGTATGTTTATTAACTATATAATATAAAAATACAAAGTGACATGGTAAATGCCAAACTAATTAACTAAGAGTTAAAACTAAAAGATAAGGTTAATATAATGACCCAAACCTGTCTAAAATCTATTGGTTGAAAGGATTTAGACCCATAACCACCTTATAATTTTAATAATCCACTTTGGAGCCATTATAAACAGAATATGAATTTATTATAAAATAATACTTTAAGTTTTTCCTAAAGATCCCCTCCTCCCCTTATAAAAAAACACCACTTATAACCAATTATTCACACCTTCAAAGACTTTTGGTTCGGCCAAACCATGCCCAAATACTCTCTCAACTTCCCTAAATTCAACCTAGAGGCCTTATTTTGATCAGAAATCCAACCTAATGATCCCTTTTGATCAAATCAATAGAAAGAACCCGAAGAATAGGTAATGTTTTCATCACCCTCTTTCAAGTTCCTTTCTTCTTCAACTTCTTATTTCTTTGTTATTTCCATTCTAAAATTATAAATCTATTATCTTATATATAGTATGATATTATTATAAATATAGTACAACCATATTCAGTATTCTATCCATCCTTTGAATGACATGTCACCATACATGCGTACGTACGACCTACCGTCTCCACGTCGTGGTGTAATTGTTATTAAATACATTATTATTTATATGGGTATAATAATGATGTTTAATTCATGTAAATAATAAATATAACATGATAATTATTCTTTATATATATGATATACCATCCAATTATATATTATTTTAATATCAAAATAATGATATTGTCGCTAGAGTGTACGTACGGACTACCGTCTCCACGAACGTGATGAGATTCATTCCCCATCGTATCCATTCAAGTATAATTCTAATTTCATGATTAAAACTAGTGTATAAGGACTTGATATCATTCTGGATATGAATATGATACAACCTATCCATAAAAAACATGGGTTATGTAACAAAACATATAAATGAAAATGAGTAAGTTAACACCCAAAACGACGATATTACTAAGATATAATTCACAAAGCAATGTTAAAAGATCATATATGATATCATATAAATGTATATTATTATTGTATTATTTAATAACAATTATTTCACAATTATACAGGAGGTTAACCTACCCTCAACCAAGGAAAAGTTCAAGGTAAGGGTCAATTCTTCAATCTCATTATTATCGGAGATTGTTTATGTGTAAGTGTCTACTGGGACATTTTTATCATCCATGTCCATTTTTCATAAAAATGATTTCAAAATGAATATTTTAAGGATTTGTGAAAGGTAATATTTATCAAGATCATAATTTTAAATGTTTTAAAGATTTATCTATTTAAATCATTTTAATTAATGTCCATGTTTTCAAAATGATTTTAAGGATTTATTTATATAGACATGAATGTTTTGAAATGATATTTATTTTCAAAAGTTTAAAAGTGGTATGGGACACTCTGATTCAAAAATATCTTTTAAATTACATCCTTTATAAATGTGTGAATTTTAAATGATTTGAAAAATAGATATATTTCTCTCAAATAGTTTTGATTTCATTTATGTCAACATCCTTTGATGGATTTTAAGCTTCTTTGAAGTTGATTTATTATGATACAAAACTTCCATATTGTATTGAAGGTTTTTTGATATTTTTGATTGTGGATGTGTTATTTTTATACCATTCATGGTTTATGGAGAAAGTATGGAAATTTCTTATGCTAGTTTTAATAATAATGTTTATGTTATGTTTAAACATGTTCATATGAAGAATGCATTGGACTTAGTAAGTGACGGGAGGAGCCCACTATAGCTCCTCGATGCATCGATAGGTCTCATGAGACAAACTAGTGTCTTGGAACGAGGCCTTGACAAAATCTTATTTGTAGTCTTGGCATAAGGCCTTGGCTATGTGGTTATGATAGCCTGACATTATTTATTCCATCATTATGAAAGTGGTTAATGATATTGCATGTGATTATTCGACTAGTAGAATATCCATGTGAATAAGTAAATGGAATTATTTCATTTTATTTTTCCATATTATGTTGAAGTTCAAGTTTAAATGTCTTTTGTTTTAGTTATACATTGCCTTAAATGTTTATGTTTATTTATGAAAGTTTCCGCTATATTGTTATCCTTAATGAGCATCTGAGCTCACCCCTTTCTATGTTTTATTTTTCCCAGGATGTGAAGAAATATTTTATGACTGACCTACAGGGATAGTCTGAAGGGGATATGAGTGTGGACTATGGAGACTATGTTATTGTAGTTTTTCACTTTTTGATGTAATGTAAGACTTATGAATATATCTAGTGTTTCCAAGGCTACTAAACTAATCGGTCTTTAGAGACTTGATATTTTGTGATCATGCCAATGTTATGTAATAATGCACCGACTCTGGGTAACTAGGGTCGGGGAATTACAGTTGGTATCAGAGGAAGTTTAGTAAAAACCTTGTAAGATAGATTTAGATAAACTCTGATTAGAGCACATAGACATAAGATAGACTTTTAGGATTAGTAAATAAGAACTTCCTAGAATTTTGGTATTGTAGAGATTTTTTGCATTTTCCAAGCAATACATCCATGTCTGGATACAAGCAAGTAGAGGTGGCTCTGGCATAGATGTACCTAGGGGTAAAACCCGAAAACACTACTTTGTGCTAGAATCGAATGAGAACATGTGCATGACAATGGGCCTTGCTGCACTCTTGGTTACGACACTCCTGGGGGATATGCTTAGGATAATTCTAATTTTCTTTACAAACCATTATGAAGGGTTTATGAGTATATACTTCCTCAAAGAAGACATTTTTATGATTATAGATTATATCCATAAATTTTTTAATTTATGTTAAGTGTTTTACAAGTTTGGGATAAGTTATTTATATTCATAAACTAGTCTAGTGTATGCCATTGTTTAGAAATGGTGCCCAATAGAAGGAATGAGAACTCCAGCAATACGCATGATCCAAAGAGTAAGAAAAATCTTATCTTTGATGGTCTTAATCCAGAATTTAGAAGGGAAATAGTCTCCCATGTATTATAATAATATGAAGAAATAGTATCATGTGTTGATAAGATAAGTAAAGAGTTCTCGGAGTCCTATGGATTTGAGGGGAAGCCAGAGAAGCAAAGGATGGTAGAGAGAAAGACAGATAAAGGGAAGAAGGTAAAGCAGGATTTTCCCATATGTGATAACTGTGGAAATAATCACCTTTGAAAATGCTTGAAGGAAAAGGGAGTATGTTATAAGTGTGGAGAAAAAGGACACCACGTTTGTGATTGTGAGGGTAAGAAAAAGGTTTCAAATGTACAATGCTTCATCTGCAAGGAGTGGGGACACTACGCGAATCAATGTTCAAATCATCAGGGTATGCCCCAAATGATGCTATTGGATAATAATAAAGTTATGATACTACCATAGATGACAAGGAATGACTAGTGTTCCTATGTTGTTATTAAAGAATTATTTCATTTGAGTGTTGTATCAACGATGTACTGGTTATATGAATTATGGATATAAATAAAGATTGTATTGCAGTACTATTTCATTAAGGATTTAAGATTATGTGGTACTATGAAAAGTGACTCAACAACAAGTTTAATTTGTTTTTGAAAATACATGGTTAAAGGGAAGGTAATCCTTAATATGGTCTTGATACTGAGTTAGTAATTTTGGAATAAGATATGGTTGATTTGGATAAATTATATTGGATATTCTTGACTACCTTGGCACTAATTAATGGTTTGTTTATTTCATCATTGTTGGAATATTAAATGTTTTTAGATATAAAGAATATATCTAGTATTCTATATGGAATAAGGGAGAATTAATGTAATAAATAAGGTTTTGTGGTAATTCAGGGTGTTACCATATTTTAAAAGAATACACGATGAAGGTATCCACATGTTATTACGTGGAAAAAAATCTTTATTATATTTACCTTACCTATAAATATGGGACTGTGAGTTTGGACAGAAATAATTTGGATAAGCCTAAAGGTTGGAATAGATTATATTTGAAATTTGATACAATTGTTAAGGTTAAATAATTTCTGAAGATTATTTTTGGATTGTTATAAAAAGAACAACCCGGAGGTCGGGCGACAACCCATCGCGTCCGGCAAGGCCATGAGACTTGAACCCACAACCGAAGGACGACAAGGGTGTATCAACTACCACTGACCAACATGATGTCCTGGATTGAATAATGTAGTTTTTTTAAAGGTTCTGGTTGATGAATTATAAATTCATTTTTTTGGAACCCTATACGAATAGGATAAATAAAATATTTTTTTAAGTTCTATTATCTTTTAGAGTGAAAGATGAGAAATTAGTTAAAGGATGGAACTCTAAATGACAAGTATGCTTTTATTTCTTATCATATTCTATGAAGAAATAAATTCTTAAACATTAGGTAAGTCATCTTAAAACCAAAAATGTGTTATCCTAATACCTTACGTTTTATTGAACCGATATTATTTTAAATCATCATAGATTGGTGGCTTTGAGGCCCAAAATTCTATAATTGTTTGTGATTGATGACCTCAATCAATCCCTATAAATATTTACATTTTTCCTCCAATTATGTGTCTCTAATTTCCACCAATTTTCTTCTAACCGGGATCATAATTTGGTGGTGACTTTTTCATTCACCTTTTCCTGTTATTAAGACTAAATTTTATTAACCCAATTTTCGATTTGTGTTTTCCCACAAAGGTATTTTCTATTTTCGACCTTTTATTTTCAAAGAACAATTTCAAATTGCGAGGATTCAATTTATTGAAGGAGGGAAGAATGTAACACCCCAAGATTTCATCGTACGTTATTTATTCAAAGTAATTCAATAACTTGCATTACACGCAACACTGAGTTCAAGTGCACCACAACTCACCAAACTAGCCATTCAAAAGCTGTTATGAATAGTATTAATTGAATTTTAAACTATATATAATAATTATTATTTTAGAATCCATATTATGTGTTTCGTAGACATAATGTAAGACCAAATTCATTTTTAGATAAAAGAAGTATTTTTAAAAAACACACTTTTACCACCTTTTAATGGTAAATCCTTTTTAAATCCAATATTTGAAACTTTTATATATTCAATTTGAAAAAATAAACTTCTTATTTAGAATCAAGACATAATAATTTAGTTTCAAATAATTTTTGGTGTTTTTCTGATAACTTTCATATTTGGGTGAATCGTGAAAAATACTATATTTTAACTGAAAACAACTTTTTTAATCAAAATAATTTATAGTGTTAAATTATACATTTTAATGGGTTTTAATTATAAATATATTATATTTTTACAATTTTATCCAATGATATTAATTTTAAGTAATTTTACTTTGATATTGGACATAAACATGTGTTAATCTTTTGATAGATATTGTTTCTTAAAAATACGCCTTTTGGTTTTGACAACAGAAATTAATTTTAAATTAATAAATGAAACTTCTAGGTTTTTAATTTGGTAAAATGGAATTCATTTTTTGTTTTGTAATATCTAAATTATCCTAGGGTAAAATTTTGGTACTTTTCGGATAACTCTTATATTTTGATGAATAGTGAAAATTACTAAATTTTAATTAAAAACAACTTTTTTAATCGAAATAATTAATAGTGATAAATTATGAATTTGATTGGTTTTAAATTATATTTAGAATATAGTTTTACCAATTAATAAAATTTTGGTCATTTTACATTATTTCACAATTAAACCGGACATAAACATGTGTCAATCTTTTGATAGTTATTATTTCTTAAAAACATGTTTTTTTGTTTTGACAGCGGAAATTAATTGTAAATTAATTTCTGCCACTTCTGTGTTTTTAATTTAGAAAAATGGATTCCATATTTGGAATCAGGATGTCCAAATTTGGTAAATAGGTAACTTTTATGTTTATACATTTTGAATAATTACTTCGGTAAATATTTTATTTACCATGGTTAAAGGGTAAATCTGGTAAATAAGGGTAAACAAATTATATTATAATAATAATAAATTACCCTAAAACTTGTCCTAACATTATTGGTTGATAAATGGACAACCATGGGAATCTTTGGGTGGATTTTGGGACCCCATGGAGCCACTTGTTGGTGATAAGGACACTTTATATTAATTAAGTTAAAAAAAATATAAAAATGACATACACATGTATCTTTTTGAATTTTTTTTACATTGGGTTATTTATTTTATATTTTCAAATATAAATATTCATTATAAATATTAAAAGATTTCCTATATAATGGTATTTTATTTATATTTTTTATACATTGAATAATTAAATTTTTTTATGACACAATAATGATGCAGTATTTTCCTTAATAATCAAAGAATCAAATAATTATTATTATAAAAGTTAAAATAAATATTATTTGAAAGTTTTTATGACATCCACTAATTTTATTGGTTAATATTACATGTTAGTATTTCTTAATTAAATTTTATTAGATTTAATAAAGTTGTTAAGACTTTAAAAAAAATCAATTATTGAATAGTGTCAAATTGACATAAATGAGTTTTTAAAACAAATATTATATTATTAATTGATATTCTATTCCTAAAATTCTAAGGATCGGCCAAAGAACTTATATAATGGTAGGTGTATTATTAATGGACCCCTTGGGGGTCACTTGGATGTATATAGTAATTTTATTAACTATATAATATAAAAATACAAAGTGACATGATAAATGTCAAACTAATTAACTAAGAGTTAAAACTAAACGATAAGGTTAATATAATGACCCAAACCCGACTAAAATATATTGGTTGAAAGGATTTAGACCCATCCACACCTTATACTTTAATAATCCACTTTGGAGCCATTAGAAACTGAATTTGAATTTATTATAAAATAATACTTTAAGTTTTTCCTAAAGAGCCCCTCCTCCCCCTTATAAAAGGACACCACTTATAACAAATTCTTCACACCTTAAATGCTTTTTGGTTCGGCCAAAACCTGACCAAATACTCTCTAAACTTCCATAAATTCAACCTAGAGGCCTTTTTTGGATCAGAAAGCCAACCTAAGGAGCCCTTTTGATCAAATTAAAAGGAAGAACTTGAAGAAGAGGTAATGTTTTCACCACCCTCTTTCAAGTTCCATTCTTCTTAAACTTCTTCTTTATTTGTTATTTACATTCTAAAATAATAACTCCAGTATCTTATATATACTTTTATTTTATTATAAAAATGGTACAACCATATTCAGCATTCTATCCATCATTTGAATGACATGTCACCATATGTGCGTACGTACGGCCTGCCGTCTCCACGTCGTGGTGTAATTGTTATTCAATACATTATTATTTGGATGGGTATAATAATGATGTGTAATTCATGTAAATAATAAATATAATATGATAATGATTCTGTATATGTGATATAACATCCAATTATATATTATTTTAATATCAAAAGAATGATATTGTCGCTCGTGCGTACGTACGGACTACCATCTCCACGAATGTGATGATATTCATTCCCCATCGTATCCATTCAAGTATACTTCTAATTTTATGATTAAAAATAATGTTTAAGGACTTGATATAATTCTGGACATGAATAAGATACAACCTATCCATAATAAACACTGATTATGTAACAAAACATATAAAAGAAAATAAGTAAGTTAACACCCAAAATAAAGATAATACTAAGATATTATTAACAAAGCAATGTTAAAAGATCTTATATGATATAATATTAATGTATATTATTATTGTATAATTTAATAACAATTATTTCACCATTATAGAGGAGTTTAAACTACTCTCAACCAAGGAAATGTACAAGGTAAGGGTTAATTCCTCAATCTCATTATCATCTGAGATTGTTTATATGTAAGTATCTACTGGGACATTTTTATCATCCATGTCCATTTTTCATAAAAATTATTTCAAAATTAATATTTTAAGGATTTGTGAAGGGTAATATTTATCAAGATCATAATTTTAAATGTTTTAAATATTTATCTTTTTAAACTATTTTAATTAATGTCCATGTTTTCAAAATGATTTTAAGGATTTATTTATATGAACATGAATGTTTTGAAATGATATTTAATTTCAAAAGTTTCAAAGTGGTATGAGACAATTTGATTCAAAAATATATTTTAAATTACTTCCTTTATAAATGTGTGACTTTTCAATGATTTCAAAAAAAGAGAAATTTCTCTCAAATAGTTTTGATTTCATCTATGTCAACATCCTTTAATAGATTTTAAGCTTTTTTGAAGTTGATTTATTATGATACAAAAATTCCATATTGTATTGATGGTTTTTTGAAAAGTTTGACTATGGATGTGTTATTTTTATACCATTCATGGTTTATGGAGAAAGTATTGACATTTCATATGCTAGTTTTAATACAAATGTTTATGTTATGTTTAAACATGTTCATATGAGGAATGCATTGGACTTAGTAAGTGAAAGGTGGAGCCCGCTATAGCTTCACGATGCATCGGTAGGTCTCATGAGACAAACTAGTGTCTTGGCACAAGGCATTGACATGATATTATTTGTAGTCTTGGCATGAGGCCTTGGCTACGTGGTTATGATAGCCAGGCATTACGCATTCCATCATTATGAAAGTGGTTATTGATATTGCATGTGATTATTCAACTAGTAGAATATCCATGTGAATAAGTAAATGGAATTATTTCGTTTGATTTTTTCCATATTATGCTGAAGTTCAAGTTTAAAAGGATTTTTTTAGTTATACATTGCCTTAAATGTTTATGTTTATTTATTAAAGTTTCATCTATATTGTTATCCTTACTGATCATCTGAGCCCACCCCTTTCTATGTTTTATTTTTCCCAGGATGTGAAGAAATATTTTATGACTGACCTCCAGGGATAGTCTGAAGGGGAAATGAGTGTGGACTATGGAGACTATGATATTGTTGTTTTTCACTTTATGATGTAATGTAAGACTTATGAATATATCTAGTGTTTCCAAGGCTACTAAACTAATAGGTCTTTTAAGAATTGATATTTTTTGATCATGCCAATGTTATGTAATAATGCACCAACTCTGGGTAATTAGGGTCGGGGCGTTACACCTTATTACATGAGAAAAAAATAAAAACCCAAGGAATTTGAAGGATTTAATATACATAAACCATCTTAGGGTTTTATTGGACAGAAACCATAATTTGGATTTATCAAAAGAAAATCATTTTAGGGATTTTTCTAACACAAACCATCTTAGGTTTTATCAAACCCAATATTTCTCAATGATTTATCAGACCCAAACCAGATTTAGGTTTTATCAAACACAAACTATGTCAATTTTTTTAAACCCAAACCATCTTATTGTTTTATTGGACATAAATAGTAATAGGGATTTTTAGACCCAAACCATCTTGGGTATTTATCTAACACAAACTATCATTATTCATAAAATAAACATTATAATTTAAAAAATTCATCCATCCCATCACAAAGAAATATTGTAATGAAAAATAGGTTTGAAAACATCTCTATATAGTATCACCAACGTTTATTTCAAGAATTTAAATGTTTGATAAGAAAAATGCGATCACCCCACTGAGTATTTAACAATAAAATTTAGAAAGAGATTCATGAAAAATAATTTTAAATAAAAAAAAGATTTTTTAGATAAAGAGTAAAATTATGTTGAAATTGTAAATTATATTTTAGGATATGATTTTATCTTTTGAATAAAATAACAAGTTACAGTCACATTAAAAATTAATTTTTGAAAAGGTAATGTGGTTTTTAAAAAAAATATTTTCTTTTAAAAATAATTTTCAATAGTGGAGCCTTCAAAAAGAGAAAAAGTATTAAAAAAGGTAAAACAAAAAAATATTGAAGAATTTATTATTTAAATACAATCTTCAATAATGGAGCATTAAACATCACATAAAGGTTTCAAAAAGTTAAAGTAATTTTTTTATTTTTAAATTTTAAAAAGAAACTTCAATAATAGATATTTAAAAAGACATAAATTATCATAATGGAATGTGTAGTGGAAGTTAAAATTTTTTAATTTGAAATGATAGAAAAACAGTTGAATATTTTGAAATACCAATGTTGAAATTCCATATACTAAAAAACATGAACAAAATTCCATTTTTAGAAAAATATAAGGGAAATATGATGTTCAATATGATAAAAAATATTTATTATTACACATATAAATGATAACATTATTAGGAAAGGAATATATGGACAAGTATATAAACCCATTGTAAAATGGGATGTAAATTATTCTAAACAATGATATACTTTTTATGGGGATGAAATTAATCATAGGGGGATATTTGAATCAAAAATTTTATTTTTCATGGATCAAAATTTAATGTAAAATGGAATAAAATTCTCAACCTTGAATTAACCAGTATTGTAAAAAACAAGTTCAAGAACAAAAGTTATAACTCAATGAATTGAATTGAGTTAAAAAAACTCATATAGTAATGGTAATGTAAGAATAAAATAATATAAGTGGGATACCAAGAAATATACTTCACAATATCATTAAATGGAATATATTCAATACAATTTAACGAAATGGGTCTTTTAATACACTATATAATAGAAATTATGGTGTGCAATATCAATCACATCTCATGGATTTGAAAATGAGACAAACAATCCCTTATAACTACACCTAAAGTGATTGAATATTACGTATAAAAAAATAACTAACCTAATAGCCAATTTATGAACCTTACTTATATCTAAAACCTTTTACACACATCATTAATAATTATTTTTTATCATGTATGTTATTTGGATATTAGATATTTTCAATATATGGTTATAGTTATCTTGATTTTTTTGAAATGGTTCGTAATAGTGGTGGTTTTCTTCCTTACTCTAAAAAAAATTCATCATTAATAGATAATTTATTTTAATGGAACATAAATCACATATTTATTTATAAATCTCTTATCTCATTCCATTAGTTTTTTTATTTTTGTTGCAGAAAAAATGAATCGGCATCAGCTTATATTGATAACATTACTAATTGAAGATGATATTATAATAATAAGTAAAATACTTCATATAATCTTTTAAAATAATAAAGAAATAATTATTTTCCAATTAAATAAAAATAATATTAATACTTAACTTCCTATATTCAAACTTGAAAGTGTTTTATAGAATTTTTTAATTTAGTGGTTGATCAACCTGAACATGAATATAGCATAATCAAGGGATAGTTATGGTTATGGAAGTGGTTTCTATTGGAATAATATCATTATTATAGAGTAATAATTATATATTTTTATATATTTATATTTTTATGGTTTTGAATTATTATATTAGATATTTTAATAAATAATAATGAAACTAGATGAAAAATGAGAAATGTTACTTGATGAAGGCGGTCCACACAACACATGTTTGATGTCATACCTTTTCAATGAATTATAAGGATTGATGTAAAAATAAAATTTAATATTAATAATAATAATTATATTATATACATCCCATTAATTCTCTAATTCCATCTTTATTACTATATAAGATAGGTGGTGGTAAAAAATGTTAGATGTTTTTTTGTGAAGCCGTTAGTCTGCACAAACATGTGATTAATATTCTTTAGTTTTTATAAATGGGAGGAAAGAAAAAAATAATGTGTACTCCGTTAATATAAAAAAATTTATGTATACTAATGATACTGATACCATTATATTAATATGGATAAAGTAGGTTTGAAAGAAAATTATTAAAAATATAAGAATGAGATTAAGTAATACTCACTTTGGGACCTTGAACTTTCTTGGGAAATTATCCTTGGAAATGAAAGGAATAGCTTAATTAACTATGAACAGAGGTATTTGAATTTGATACTAGTTTCTATGAAGAAAAAACATAAGTTTTACATATATAAATTTGAAGGATTATGTGTTGAATGATGTAATGACCCTAGCCCCAGTAGAATAGATTTAGTGGTTACTTTATTACAATTGTAATAGATACAAGTGATCACATTCCAAATAACAAAATAGTTTGGTAGTCCTAGAAATATTTATACATTATAGAATCTCACATAAAAATTTAAAGGATAAAATAAAACATACTAATTTATCCAAGAACACCATTTATCCATTTAGAAGATCCCTACATATCAATCATAAAACATTTTGTATCGTCCTTAGGAGAGGAAACATAATAAAGGTGTGAGATAATATGCCCAATAAGGGTATATTTAAAGTATAATATATAATTAATAAATATGTAATAATAAATATATCAATGTAATTATCTGAAAATTCATTTCATTTAATCAATAATGTGATCATGAAGAATAATATGGTAGGAATAAATGATAGTAATGTAATGCCATATAAATAATCATAGGAGCTTGAAACTTATCCAGGGTTATTATTACATGTGTAATAATAAAATAGAAATAAATAACTAATATAATAAATAGGTAATTACTAATTCCACACATTACAAACATACAATGGAGGCCTTCTGAAAAGACCCCTTGTATAAATGGGTATGTCCTCTGCCAGATACCCAAGATGGTATATCTCATGAGACCAAATAATGAATTAAGGTCCTATAGAATGACCCCCTAATCAGATAAAAAGTCCAATGAATTCCCCATATAAAAGGGGTGAAACATAATAAACAAAAATATTCAAATTTAAAAACTTCCCCAATAAATGATAATACTATCCCCAATCAAAAATCATAATTATAAATCAACCTGAGTAATATGGTCAATTCTATCAAAATAGTACACCCCACTCAAGATATTCATAACACATCAATAGAAATAACAATTATGTTATGATTACCATATTTACATATTGTTACATAAGTAAAATAAGTATTTATTCCTTAATTAAAAAGAATACCATAAAAGTCCATTAAAAATTTCTTGAAGAAAAAACCATTTTCACTTGGAAATCACATTTATAAAAATATAAATTCCAAAAATATTTGAAAAAAACAAAATTGAAAAATAGTCATGGAAAAATAAAAAAGTAATCTTCAATTAAATTATTGGTCATAAGGAAATGTAATATCTATACATGTCATATAAGTTTAAAAAACATTCCTTTCATAATGTTGTAGAAAAGTAAAAAATACCTCATTCAGAAAACAAAAAGAAGATTACATTAAAAACCATTTTTAAAATTTTTTAAATCGAATAATTTTTTTTATTAATAAATCATTTTTAAATTATAAAACTTTCTCAAAAATATTTTTAGATAAAATTTATATGAAAAAACATATTTTTGATCGAAGAGTTAAATAATTATAGTTTTTCATAAAAACATTTTCTAAATAATTTTAAGTACTTAAGACAATAAAATGGTACTATTACATGATAAATTCAGGAATAAATATATTATAATAAAATATATTGGGTTTAATATATAAATATCATACAATTCTTCCAAGGGATACTTGAACATAAAAAATCTTGAATAATGATGAGATTTTTAAATAAAACCTTACTACATGTTTCCATTCCTTCGTGCAGATATAAACCTCACAAAAAAGTAAAATTATTATAAATTTATTACTAAACTTTAATCATATATATAATACCATATATTATTTACTTAAATCCTTTTTATCCTTTTACTAAAAATTCCTTATTAAATCACTATTTAGGGTGATAACTACTATGTTTCTCATTATGTTTTGGTTTGGTAGTTTTGATCATGGTATATTGATATTGGTTTAATCTTATAAATAATTTTAATTATGATATAAATATAATATATATTCATTATATATATTTATAATGATGTATAATTTCTATAGATAGAATGATGAATTACACCGATCATTGAGACGGTGGAACGTATGTACGCGTGAACACAGTTTTCATTTTTTATAGATGGAATGAATGAATAGTAAATTATAATACAACTATATCGAATCATTATTATATAATAAAAATCATTTTTATTAATTAAATATACCATTATTACCGTCCACATATAATAAATGAAAAACAAATCTCATCACTTTGTGGAGGTGGTAGTCCACATATATGCACAGGAAATGTTATAATTTTACCAAGGATTGGAAGGTAAGAAGTTAGATGTGATATTATCATTACATAATAAAAATTATTTCATAATTATCATGTATAAAATTTAAACCCATCATAATAACCATCAATTAAATGTGGTGGTGTAAAATGAATTATAAAGCTATATGGAGATGATAAATCGTACGTACGCATGAGCAATACTTTCACTTTACATTTGATGAGAAAATGGTGGATAATGGTTATTTCATAATAGTAATAACATTTTATTATATTAATAATAAATAATTTTCTACTTTATTATAAATAAGACAAATTTAAATTTTGTAATGAAGAAGTATAAAACAGTGAACAGTTAAGGAGATGAATACTTCTCTGAAAAAACTCCTTCAAATATCAACTTAAGGATCCTAGGGTTAGTATTTTAGGAAGACTAGCACAAACATAATATGGATAAGTGATTTAATTATATAATGGTTAAGATAAATTTCTCAACATGGTGTAATTAAGAGAACGAAGGTGTGCACTTTTATAATTGAGTTGAGGGACACTTTTAGAATTTTATAAAATATTAAAATTTAATAAAGTCATTTCATCACCAAAATACCTCTATAAGGATAATAATTTGACTATAAAGTATTATGTGGTTTCAATAAAATAATCCAATAAAATTTTTAAAGGTTTATGTTGTGTTTAAACCTTATCTTTTTGTTTAAACCCTTATTTAACCTATTTTAACATTAACCGCATTAACATCTTCTTCACAGTTAAAGGTTTATAAATTTTCATATAAGATGGAAATTTTCTATTAAATATACATGCAATTATATTGTCAAACATATATTATTGAAATATTCCTATTATAATATTTTTATTATTTTTAAATAATTTTATAAAATTTTATTTGGATAAAATATCAACTATGAAAATTTTGACACTATTAATTTAATTTGACTTAAAAGACAAAAAGAAAAATTTTATAATTCATAAAAATTACATTAACATAACACTAAAAATTTAATATTCATATGTAATTATTTTTAATTATATAATTCATTCAAAGGATAAAACTTTTAATATTTTATTTTTCTATTAATTCAATAAATATTGTTTCAGAGTTATGTATGCATTAAGGTTAATTATTTAATACCTAAAAAATATAAATAAATTGACATAATGAAAATAATTTCATTATAATATAAATACAAATTTTTAATCATTCATAACATTTTCCCCTATATTAATACATAAGTGATATTGAAAACCATGAGAGTGAAATTTTGTAACAATATTCGAGATAAATGTTGAATTGTTTTTTTCATGGGCATGCGTCCACTAAAAAAATATTTGTTTTCACTATATCTTTAATCAAAAAATTTACTTCATAAAATATAAATTAATATGAAATATTTTGACCTTGCCAACTAGTTTTAACATAGATTATCTTTATTTACACTATAGTGGATATAAATTTTATCGTGGTTACTATTCAGATTGAAAAAAAGAGGTTTATTTAAAAAACATGTATATCCTAACTCCAAATAAGGAATAAATTTTTTAGGATTCAATGTCTATAAGTTTTATCTGTTTATTTAAAAACAATATTCAAAATGTAATGAAAATAGTTATTTAGAAAACATTTATTTTACATATAAAAATGTTTTTATACCAACTTCAATCATGAAATTGATTCCAATGGAAATAATTAAATTATTCATAATATAAGAGTAATAATTTTTGTTTTTAATAACTTTATAACAAAATGTATCCTTTATAATTCTTGAAAAAAATACAATTTTCACTAAAAACTGATATTTTACACTATTTACTGGAAAATCAATCTTTTCATAATAAATATGAAAATTTCAAAAAATGATAATTTTAAAATGATTATTTTAAAATGATAATATATTTATAAAATAAAATTTATATAACTTCCAAAAGTTAATTGTAATATTTGTATATAAAAAGAAATAAAAAACAATATTGGATGAAATTTTATTTTATAAGTATAAAATAACATTACTAAAAATTTAGTACTTATTTCCTAATGTTTTTTATTGAGTAGTTAATCTAAATATATTTTAGAATTTATTTAATAGTATTCATAACTTTAAATATAATTTCTAGGTGATAAATGCTAGATTAAATAAAAATTATTTAATAGTATATCACATTTTGTCTAGAATCAGTGTTGTGTATTGAGTATGATATGAAATATATTGTTATTTTAAAATATAAGGTCATTAAATATTCCTCCAATTAAATAAATTTCATCCTTTCAAATAAAAATATTTCATTGCATTACATTCCAAAAAAACTTTCTAGAACACAAATATCATTAGAAGAGTTAATATGAGTTTATTTTGAGAAGAGGGAAATATAAATACAAAGGTTTAATGGAATAACACATATATAGGGTTAAAAATAGGATAAAATTATGGGAAAGTGAAAGTGTGAACATGGGAGATAGAAAAAATTATTATGGAAAAATTGATAATGATTGAGAATGTGGTCAGGGGAAAGTTAACAACCACAAAACCATAAATCTGCGATGGTTAAAAAGTCCATCAATTCAATAGAAATTATTACAATATGATAACCATTTTTATGAAAGGTCATTTTACTATAGTTGAGTGATTCCTTCACCATTAGGAAAAATAAAATAATAAAATATACCAACTTTATTTCTTTCAATTTCATAAGCATAATTTCTTCCTCTGGTTATGCATAGATCAATTTCATTTTTATCTCTTACTGTAAAAATGGATATCCAATATAAATTTTTTATTTCTAAAAATACTAAAATGGATATATAATAGGTCACATATTCCAAAAAATGATAAAATGAACTCATATCTGAATATATTTTCCAAAACCAAAATGGTTAACACATGTTTTCCAATATCTCAATATTCTCTAAAACCACCATAGTAAAACCAAAAGTTCAAGATAATCCACTCTATAAAAGGTGAACGATAATATCCTTCCAAAATATACTTAACAAAATATATAATCAAATTAACAATAATCCGTAATATAGATCATAATTTATATATAACTAATATGGTAATAACTCGATCACATATTCTCCTGAAACATAGAAACTCAAATAAATCCTAATTGAAAACATACAAGCTTCCAGAAATTAACTCTATCCTCATTCAATAAATAAAACATCTTATTATCATGTATACATTAGAAATCCAAAAATATTGTAAAATACATCATAAATCACTTTGTCATCAACTCACTAATAATTTTCAGGGTAAAAAATACTATCTAATTAGCATCTTCGATATAAATCTTCACTTTATCCCAAATAAAAATTATTAACTCAACATCTGGAAAATATTATGTGATATCATTTCCTTATTCATTTATTCTCTAAAAATACTACCTTACCACTAAATCGAAATTATTGTTTATTAATATCATTAAACACATTCTTTCTAATCCTTAATGAAAAAATATTTCAGAACATACCTTATAAGTTTCTTGATTCAAATAACTACAATATCATTTATAAAATACATCCATTACAAAATTAGTGAATCCAAATTTATAATAAATTTTATCATTCCTCTTCATTAGTAGTAACAATATAACCTTGACCTTGATCCCTTTTCTTCTTCTATGGTATATTCCTATCAGAATAGGGGAATTCATTTGCATAGTACCCCATGTTATTATTATTTAAACATAGAACATTAGATTTTTTTCATTCCCATGAATTCACACACCTTATGGCCATTTTCTTCACACTAGAAGAAAAATAAAATTCCCTTTAATCAAGTATACTGGTGTTTATTTCCACAGTTACCACATGTGGAAAATCCTTCTTTATGTTCCTTCCCATATCCTTTTTTCTCTTCATCCTTTTATTTTCATGAATTCCTTTAAATACATAAACATGGTGAATTATTTCATTATCTTGATAACATATGAAACTATATACTCATATGATGAGAGTGTTTATTCAAATTGTTACCTTCAAAGGATTGTATTTTTTTCATCAAATAAGGGGTCAATATTACTCATTAAAATAAGTTTGTCATTCACAACATATATTTCTAACCTTATAAATTTGGATTTATACACAGAAATATTTTCCTCTTCCTTTTTTATCAAACTTAATAATTTTCTCTCCATATTCACTTATTTTTAATGAGGAAATATTTTTCCTACAGAAGTTCCTAAAAATACTTCCATTGTATTATTTTTATTTCCTATCAATCCTTTATAATTTTAATAAATGGACACTATTAATATAAATCCCTTGAGAGACCATAAAATACCCTAAAAACTTTCTCCATTTAATTACTTCCCAATGGGAGAAATATCTTCTCTAAGGAACATATCTATTGCTCATAAAAAATGGTTTGATAATCCCATTGAATGATAGAGGATACTGATTCATGATGAGATCAAACAATGTTACATCGTGTTGTGTATCAATGGGATACTTTATATAGGAAAGGTTATTGTTCATAACCTATGTAAATTGTCCCTATATAAATATGATTTTTTAGTTCCAGTAGTACCTCCAACTCCAGCTTCATTGTCTTTACTAGGTGGGAATTCCCTATAGGGATTATGTGAATTGATATGGTTTACATTATTTCCAATAGGAACCATTTTTAAATAATGTCATGCACTATATTATATCATAAAATTATTAAATATAATGTATAATATTAATATTAGTGAAATAATTAACATAAATTGAAAATTTATATATAACTAATCACAAAATCATAAGCTCTATTTGTTTTGGAATATTCTCAATGTACATAATAGGTATATATTCCCTAATACATGATTTCCTAAATCTTGTTTCCATGGTTTCTACTAAATTTTCTCTAATACCAACTATAAAAACCCTGACACTTGAACCCCAGAGTTGGTGGTTATATTATTACATTGGTACTAGATACAAGTGATTGTATCCTATAGTGCTGAATAGTTTGGTAATATTAGAAAACTAGATAATTCTTGAATCTAACATTACAATTGTAATCATAAAGTACAAAATTGTATGTTCTCTAGGATATCCATTTTTTCCATTAGAATATCCCTATATATCAATTATAAAGCATTTCTTAACATCTTGTGGAAAGGAAATATAAAATGACCTGGGATTCGAAGCTCAATAAGGGTATGTGTATAATGGAATATATCATGAATAAATAATTCATAATCAATGTGTAAAGGTAAATATATTAGGACACATTCTATTTAATCAATTACTGTAGCATGAATAATAAAATGGACAAAATAAATGTGGATCAAATAATAAAATATAAATAATAACATGGCATTGAAACTTATCCTTGTATAATATAAAAAATAAAATAATAACATGAAAATAAATAAATAATATCATTAAGAGGGTGTGGATGATTTAAAACATCACAAATAACATTAAAGGACTTATTCCAAGATACCTTACATAAATGGATGAGGTATTTTATAAACACCCAAGCTAGTTTGTCTCACAATACATACTGATGCATCAAAGGATATAGTGGGTGTTTCCCATCACTTTGTGAGTACAATTAATTAATCATATTATATGCATGATTCATAATCAATGTGAACATTCATATTGAGAAGCTACTATAAAAATTGTTCATACATTCCACAATAAAAAAATATAACCATAAACTATCCAGAGTAATATGGTGAATTGTATCTAAATACTACATCCCTAGTTAAACTAATCCTAAAAAATCCAGAAAAATAATAACAATGGTATCATTAAAACATATCCCTATTGTAGGACAATTAAAAAGAGGGATTTTTTTGTTGATAAATATAAATAACATAAAATTTCATTAATAACGTCATTCATGACAATAACATTTTCACTTTGAAAATCACATTTTAAAAACAAAAAACATCCAAAATATTAAAAAAAATAATTTATTTAAAAAATAATATTTTAAACCTTCTAATTAAGATTTAAATAATTTAGTAGTTTTTATGATAGGTAATTATTTTTATATCGTGTAAGTTAAAAAAACATTCCATTCACAATGTTATCAAAAGTCAAAATTTACCAAATCTAAAAATGATAAGACGGTTAATTTCAAACCAATTTTTAGAAATTCATACATGGGAAAATATTTATTTAACATATCATTAGGATGATTTTGAGAAAATTACTAAAAAATATGTTTAGATAGCATGGTTATGGAATAAAAAGGATTTTTTTACTGAATAGAGAAAACAAGTCATCTTTTCTTAAAAATATTTTCTCAATTATTTTAAATACCCAAGAGATGAAAAGGGTAATATTACATGAAAATATCATTAATAACCCTAGGATAATAAAATAAACTAGTAATAATATATAAATATAAAATAATTCTCCCAATGGTTACTTAAACATAAACAATCTCAAATAATGATGAGATTATAAAACAAACCCTTACCTCAAGTTTGATTTGTTTTTTATAGGTATGAACCTTATGTAAAATAAATATAGATGTATTATAAATATACTCTAGAAATATACTCAGATATATCATTCCATATATGAGTTAATTATAACGTTTTATTCCTTTTTATTAACAACTATGTTTCAAATCACTATTATGGGGGATAACAACTTCATTTTCATGTATGTTTTATTTTGATAGTTTCGGTCCTTATACATTGATCACAATTTCTTCACCTTTAAAGTTTTAATCATGATATAAATATATTATAGATTCATTATATACAAATTTTTAGTCATCCATTTTAGTTATATATATAAATGAATTACATCCTTTATGGAGACGGTAGGCTCTACGTTTGCAAGAACGTTGTTTTGATTTTTTGACAGATGGAACAAAATAAATATAAATAATAATTGATGTTTGTGGAATAATTATTATATGAGATAAAAAATTTATATTAGTTAAATATATCCTTCTTAAAATTTAATTAAAATATAAATTAAAACTCAATCATATCACCTTGTGGATGTAGTAGTCTGCATGTACGCTTGAACACCATTTTTATTTTCCAATAGATTGGAAGGTAAGAATTTTGATTTAATATTATAATTCAATAAGTACTATTATGTCATAATTATAATATATGATCATTGAAACCAACATAATGAACAACTAGGAAATACAGTGGTGAAGAATGAATTGTATCCCTACGTGGAGATGGTAAGTTGTAAGTACGCATGAGCGATACATTCACTTACTATTTGATGGGAATAATGGTGGATAATGATGATTTAATAATAATAATAATATTTTATTATACTTAGGAAACGTAAATTATTATTTTATGATAAATATAATATATTTATACGATCTAATAAAGAATTAAAAATGAAAGTGACTAGTTAAGGTGATTATCTCTTCTTTGAAAATACTCTTACAGATCTCCTCTTAAGGATCCAAGGGTTGGTATTTTGGTAAACCAAATCTTCAAAGAATATGTATAAGGAATTTGGGAAGTTATTTTTTAAAATTCGGATATAGATATTTGGATCAATTTAATGTAAAGAAGAAAAAGGAGGGGTTACTATTTACAATTAAGTTCATGGGCACTTTTGGAATTTCTTAAAAGATAAAAATATAAAAAAATTTATTCTTGGTCTTAAATTCCTAAAAAAGTAAAAGTATGAAAATAGAATGTAGTATGGGTTGTAAATACCATAAATAAATATAATATTTTAAAACTTTATGTGGTGTTTATGCATTATCTTTTGGTTTAACACCTTAGTTATCATATTTTATCATTAACTTCGATAACACATTTTTCACACATAAAAGATTTTAATTTTACATTTAAGGTGAAAATTGGCTCATAAAGGTACAAAAGATAATATTTTTTACCATATCATATCCTCCTTGTCCTCATTCACATTTTTTATATTATTAAATAATTAAATAAAACAATATTTTGAGAAAATTTTCTTAATAGTAATTGTTACATTTTTCATTTAATTTGACTTAAAAGAAATAAAGAAAACCCTGTAACTAAAATAAAATCATTAAAAATAAAAAAATATGTCATATTCATCTAGAATGTTCTTGGAACCCTATAATGTACTCATATTATATTATTTTTAATACATAAATTTTCAATTAATAGAATACATACTATTTATGTGTTTTGTAAGCATTTTGGGTAATTATTTAATGCATAAAAATAATAAATAAATTAAAATCATTAAAATAATTTTATTAATATAAAAATATACCTTTATATTCATTTATAACTTCATTTTTTCCTTAAATTAACACAAATGAGATATTTAAAACTAAGAGAGTGGTATTTTGTAATTTTTATTGATTTAAATATCATATTAGTCATTTTCATGGAAACGTATCCATTTGAAAAAACAATTTCAATCATAATGTATTACCCACTGAATTTCATTCATTAAATAATAATTAAGATGACATATTATCACCTTTTCATTAGTATTTGATGTAAATTAACTCAATTTACCCTTTAGTGAAGTGATAAATTTTACCACAGTTACTATTCATAATGACAAAAAATAAAAGGGCCCCATTTACCAAATTTAGATCTAATAATTCCTAATATCTAATCAATTTTTAAAGATTCAATTTATATATGTGGTATAAATGAATTTAAAATTAAATCTAAAAACACGAATGAAAATAGTTTTTCAGAAAAAATGCCCTTTATGTATAAAAATGTTTTTATTGAAAATTCAATAATGAAATTGATTCAAATTAATATAATTTTATTATAAATAATATAAGTTAATTAATTATAGTTTTAAATAATTTTATAAAAAATGTAACAATGTAAATTATTGAAATAAAAATATTGTTATTGATAAAAATCGGTATTTTTCATTATTCCTAAGAAAATCAATCTTTTAGAAAAATATGAAAAATTATACTTATGGTATTTTTTATATGTTGAATTCAAAAATGATATTATTTTTATTATATAAAATATAATAAAGTTCATGAAATGAATAATAATATTGTCTTATAAAAATAAATAATAATCATTTTTTAAGAAAACATATTTTTGAAGCATAAAATAACTTTAAGGAAAATTGAGAACTTATTTCCTAATAAATTTTTATTATGTATGTACATTATATACATTTCATAATTTGGTTAATAAAAAAATACCCTCCAATTCAATAGTTAGGTGATAACTATTTCATCAAACAATAATAATTTATTAATATATTATGGTTCGTTTAAACTCAGTGTTGTGTGTCATCTATTCTATCGATATTAGTTTTCTTTTAAAATCTCAGGGTGTTACACATGACGTTTTGGAAATTTTCCTATTTTATAAGAGAAGAAACTAAAACTTTTATGAACACACATTATTTTTCTATAAATTTATGTCATTATTCAGTGGTTAAAGGTTCTAAGAGTGAGAAACAATGGAGTTTGGGGTCATATGTGGATGTGAAAGACTTTAAATCTTATTTGAACTCATTTATTAAACATGTGTTAAGTAATTTACCATTTGGATTTAACTTTTTAAAATTTTTATTTTATCCTAGGTAACCTATTTTTAACTAAGTAATATATTTTTTACTAAAAAAACAAATAAGCCCTCTTTCCAAATTTTGGCGTGATGTACCTGAATTTAAACTCTATAGATTTCAATTTATTTTACAAATAATAGAATTTTTTTATTTAAAATATTTAATTTATCCAAAAAATGTTTTATAGGAAATAATTTTTTATTTTAAGTGTTTATAATCTTATTTAGTACTGATTAAAAATTAAATAAGTGATAATATATTTATATATATGTTTAAAAATTATATTAAAGTAATTTATGAGAATAAATTAATTTATTTTCTTAAATAAAATTTACAAATTGTGAATAATAAAATTATTAAAAAATAATAATATTACCATTATAATGATGAAATCAATTTTGATATAGTTAATTTATATAAGTTATTGAAACTAATTTTTAATATTAGTGAATGAAAATAGTTTATAGATTAAAATATTACTAAAGATTCAATAATGTTACGCATGGGATTAGTTAATAGTATTTTCAAATGAATTGTTTCACTTTATAAATATATATATTTTTCAAGAATTGTTTTAATGATTTATTTCATTCTTGTATTATGATAATGTAATAAAAGTGATAATATTTCCCAAATTTGTATTTTTTACTATTAAACTAAACATCAATTGATTTTGAATAATAAAAACAATTCACCATTAACTAATTTTTTTATTTGAAATTCAAAAATAAAGTTAATTTGGTAAAATTAAAATTCAATAAATTATAAATTTTACATTTAAATTGAAATTAAACATATCTAAATAAAATAATATTTTATAGAAAAATTCCTTGTAAAAAATTAAGTGTTTGTAGTTATATTTTGTATGCATTTGCTAATTGATTACAATCTCTTTTTTTACTTGATGTTTTTTTATTATTTAGTTTTCCTAATAATAAATATGTCATGTATTGTTTTTTGTTTTATATTTCATGTGGAGTGCCCTATCAAATATATTTTTAATTTAAAGGGTCCAAATTATTAAGATATTGCATTATACCCCTTAAAATAAATTACATCCTCTTAGTTTTTATTATTACTCACAGAATAAAGCATGTGAGGGTATTTTTTATATATTAATCATTTTGGTTATAAATTCTAATACAACATCTACCTTACTCCATTAGTAGATATTAATTTACTTATCATACCTTATTCAATATTAATCATTTATACATTCACGTAACCTAGTATTTAATTACCCTAATCATATATTCACCATAATATACCTTTCCCAAAAGAAAATTCATCTCAAGACATTAAACCATAGTGAAGTCATATATTTCTCCCAAAATTCACTCTTTCGTTAACCCCAAAATTTATTAACCACTTCTTCCAAAATCTAGAAACTTTTAAATATATATCATAATCCCATATGTGAAATCAACTTCACTAAAAAAATAACATATCAATTTTAACTTAAAAAAACAATCAATTCAATGGATATAAATACTATCTAACCCACTTTTCTCAAAATCAATCGGCCCTTTATTAACTCAACATCAAGCATATATTATACCTAATAGTTATTCATCCCACAATCACATATCCTTGAATAGTTATCCCCCAAAATATTACATTTTCATAAAATAAATTTTAGATGTTATTGACCCCATTTAATATATGTTTATGAAATATTAAAGTGGAACTAATAATGGAAATTTTTTATATCTTTCCCAAAATCCTCATAAAATTTATAATATACTAAAATATTTTTGATAAATATCACTCACTAATGAAAATATCTAAGAGTGTCAAAAACGTATTTATATTAAAATATTAACCTCAATATATTATGTATAAAAATAAACTATCTTTTTTCATCATAATTAGAATATACTACAATTCTCAAAAATTTGAATCTTCACCTATATTTAGTTATAATATATAGTGGTTTCTAGAGACATACATTTCTCAACATCAAATTTCGTGACCCTATTCTAACCAAATAATAAAACCAAAAAAATTATTTTAATGACTAAAATATATATAAGATAACACAAATTTAATGATATTTTACCATATGAAACATTCATGTATAACATATGATACATTTTATTTGGCCTTTCAATGTATTTATTAAATAATTATTTATTCGATGCCTTTTCCTATTTAGTTCCCTATATAAATTAGTTAACAAAATACCATAATCCTTCATAAAATTCTTTACGGATTATATGAATTAACCATATAATATCCCTTGAGGTTCAAACTAAATGTGTAGTTGAGCCTATTTTTTGAGAAACAATTAATGACTGATTAAAAACCCAATCCATCCTTTAGAGGGTTATTTCCCCTAGGTATATTGGTGCTCAAGAAAACATCCACTTATAGTATCTAGAAATGTATTTCATTTTTATTAAAATATACAATTTATATATTATCAAAATTATTATATGTTATCTTATAACTGGACTTATCCATTAGAATTATCTTTGGGGTTTTCACTAATGTTTTCTAGTCCTAATCCTAAAAAAAGAACTAATATTATACCTAAAATAATTAAACACTCCTTTGATACAAATTGAGGTTTCCCATAACTATAATATTCAATTTGGTGCTACAAACACATGCTTTTACAAATTAAATTTGACAACAAGTGAGACAATCTAGGATAAACATGAAAAAATTCACCATAGAATTACATCTCAGAACAATATAAAAAAACATAGAGAACCTATTTATTTGGTGTCTTCGAGGACTACCTTTATCTTTAATTAATTTTACAACACATGTGAATATTCATCTATAATAAAACTCCTACAAACTCTCTTATATACTTACCATAAGTTATAATTTACTTTATAACCATGGAAGAGGAAGAAAAAGAAAGGGAAGATAAAAATTATTAGGGAGGAAAAAATGATCGAAATTTAACCCATGTTTAGATCATAAGCATATAATAAACCATGGATAAAAGATAAATTTATTATTTAAAAACATGGAAGCATTAGAGTTTTCCATAAATAATGACAGACGGTCATATATTCTAAAATGAACCAATATATAACATGTAAAAATAGTATTGAATCATGAAATTATAAACAAAATATATAGAGTATTATAACAAGAATATAGCATGAAAATACAAAAAGAATTTGAAACATAGAATAATAAAGAACATTTGGAAAAAATTATCATATGTAAATTGTAACATTGTGAAGAAAAAATGTACATTCTTCTTATTGTGAATATATAAATGCACACACTTAATGTTGTGAATAAAAAATATTCATGCATCGTGTTTTGAAAAAAAACCCAATGATTATGGTTGTGAAAAAACAAAATTTCCATACATAACATCGTTATATCAAGGGATATAAATTCTTAACCAATACATTATAGGGATTTAATAGACCCAAACTCTCTTATGATTTTATTAGATGCAAACAACCTCAAGGATTTATTGAACCAAAATTTTCTGATGAATTTATCAAAAAAAAAACTATCTTAAGGTTTCATTATACACAGACCACCTTAGGGAATTTTTAGACAAAAACCATCATATGTTTTTATCAAACCCATGCCTTATTAGGGATTTATCATATCCAAAAATTCTAAAAATATTTTCAGACCCAAAATGTCACATGGAATTATCAGACCCAAAATATCTAAGTGATTTATTAGACCTAAACCATAAATAATCCATATATATCTTATACTTAGAAATAGTCACTCATTACATCATAAAGAACCCACATAATGAAAAATGGGTTGCAAAACATTTACCATTGTTATCATGAAAATTGATAATAAATATGTAAATGGTTGGAACCCAAAGATAAATCACCCTTAAATTATAGTTGATAAGAACATTTGGTACATTATTCATAATAAATTACAAGGAAATAAATATTATATATATATATGAAAATATTAGGGAAATCCAAATAGATTTTTTAGAATTTTTTTCCCTGTAGTAAATAAAAAGTTTCAGTCACTTTAGAAATTCATTTTTGACTAGTTGAAGAAAAAAAAATTAATTTATTTTAAAATTAAATGTAAATATTGGTTTCAAAAATAAGACATAGATGTTTCAAAAGTGATAATTGAATAAAATTTAAAAAAAATTTCTTTTTTAAAAATATTCTTCTAATAATGGAACATTGAAAATGAAACAAATATTTCGAAAATGTGAAGTAAAAAAATTTGAAAAATATTAATTTTTAAATGAATACTCATTAATATATCATTTAATGTATATAATTGTTATAATGACCTAATGTGAAGTGAAAGATAATTTTTTAAAGGATATAAAATCATGTTGAATATTTAGAAATACCTTTGTTAAAACCCACATTATAAAAGACTAAATATTGATTTTGTTTAAAAAGAATGGAAATATGAATTTAACATGATATAACATGTAATTATGATTCAAAATATAAATTATAACAATAAAGGGAAAGAAAAATATGGAATAGGAGGGGAAACCATCATAAACGAAGATAATAATTATTCTAAACAATGATATACTTTTTGTGGGTTTGAAAATAATTAGGGAGTTAAATTTAAATAAAAAGAATAATTTTCACTAGAAATAAATGAAATGAATTATGAAATAATAATATCATGGTGGAATCAAGAAATAATGCAATAAAATCTTATATGAATATTGGTTATAGCTTAGTGAAGGTAGTTGAATTATCAAACAACCATACAATAATACTATTGTAAGAATCAAAGAATATAAGTGGGATAACATGAAATTGGAACACCAATATCATGAATTTAAAGAAATTAGAAATACTTGAAGTCAATGAGGAATTTAATACACCATATAAGAAAATTATGGAGTTAAATATCAAAAAAGACTGAAGGATTTGAAAATGAATCAAAGAAACCCTTTACATAATCCCGAACATCTAATAAAGTGCTTGAATCTTCTGTATAAAATAAATAAATATATTAATAAAATATTTAAGAACCTTATTTATATATATATAACCTTTTATAAACATAATTTATACTGATTTTCTACATATATATTAGTTAGTAATTATCTATATTCAATATCAGTTGTGAGTTATTTTGA
Organism: Viscum album; assembly: GCA_963277665.1. NCBI lineage: Eukaryota > Viridiplantae > Streptophyta > Magnoliopsida > Santalales > Viscaceae > Viscum > Viscum album. Next base: position 1,949,728,702 of record OY728161.1, on the reverse strand, counting down.
TCATTTTGAACTAGTTTTGTAATTTTGAGTGTCAGTCACAATTATTATCCAAATATTTATCATTCCATGATAATTTAAATTATATTAATATACGCATTGTATTTATTTATAAATACCTCTTTTCATTTAATTATTTTCTTATTTATGTTGCATTAAAATTGAATCAGTGTCTTCATATTTCGGTAATTATTACGATAAAACATGATATTTTAATAAAATATTAAATAATTAATATAAAATTTCAAATAATGTAAAGAAGTAATAATTTTATAATTAAATTATTATATTATTAGTTTTTATGTTCACAAAGTTTTCCATGATAGTGTTTTATAACATTGTTCAAGTAGGTGGCTAGACCCACCAAAACATGAACCTACCATAGTTAAGAAATGATTATGGTTATAAAAGTGGTTTATTTTGGAATAATATCATTATTATATATGAATAATGATATTATATATATTTAAGTTCTTAAATAATATTTTAATATAGAAAAATAAATAATAAAGAAAAAAAATAAAAAATGAGATATGTTATTTCACGAAGGTGGTTATCCCCATAATACACGGTTAACATTTTCACTTCCCAATAAAATAATGGAAAATATGGTGGATTGTACTTTTTCCCTTCATAATCACAATTATATTATATAAATATAATTTATTATTTAATTTCATACTTATAACCATCAAAGAGGTATTTTGGTGAAAAATAGAAGATGTTGTTTAGTGGAGTCGGTAGTCTGCACAAACGCAAGATCGATGTTGTTTTATTTTTTATAATTGGTTAGAATGGAATAAATAAAGAATTTTACATTAGTATAATAAAAAATAATTACCCTAATTATATTTATATTATTATATTAATATTTCATGGGTATGTTTGGAATGATAACAATAATAATAAAAGGATAAGTATTAAGTGATACGCACTTTGAGACCTTGAATGAACTCTATAACGTATCCTTGAAAAATGAAGGGATTAGTCTAACTAATTGATACCAGAGGCTTATAAAATCAAAAAAATTTCCTAATATTGTAAAAATAGAATATTTTTAGAAATAAATTAAACATAATATGTCTATTATTATGTAGAGTAAATAATATACTTTTATAAGTGAAGAAAATGACCCTTTTGTGAACACCCATTATTTTTCAATGATTGAATGATAATATTCAGGGTACAAAGGCCATAAAAGTGATATGTAATATAGTTTATGGTGGGATAAGGTAGATATATATTCTGAATGTCATTTAAAAACATGTTTTAAGCATCTTTCAAGTAATTTACAAATAGGTTTTTACATTTTACAATTTTTATTTATACATAAGTAACAAGTTTTTAACTATATAAAATTATGTTTTAAAAGAAAAATAAAATAACCCATTCTCCAAAATATGAGTATTATAAACCTAAAATTTCCCACTATTTAATAAAATTCATTTTAAAAATAACTTAAATTTAATATATTAAATAAATCATCTAATATATTAAGAAAATAGTTTATAGAAAATATCATTTTTACCTTAAGTGTTTCTAATCTTTATAGTATTGACTTCCAAATTAACGAGAGATAATAAATTTATATATTGGTTTGATTTTTTTAAATTCATTTTTTTAAATGTTATTAATTTATTTCTTTAAATAACAATACACAATATTAATAAAATAATTGTTTGAAAATGAAGGATTTCCCATTATCATAGTTATAAAATTAATCTTACGAATCATACTTCTATTTTCAAAAAAAAAAGATATTAAAATTATTATATTTTATGGTAATTATGGTATAAAATATATAATCCATTTTTATAAAATTAATTTCTCCAATTGATGAAAACTAATTTTTATTATCAGTTAATAAAATAAATTTTTAGAGTAATATATTACTTAAGTTTTTAAAATATTATGCATGGGTCTAATAAATATTATTTTTATATGATTTTTCAAATATAGATATAGATATTTATATTTAAATATAAATTATTTTTGTAAAAAATATCCATTTCATTTATTATGAGAATTTTATAAAAGTGGAAAAATTGGAAAAACTGGTAGTTTTTTAATATTCACATAAAAATAAAGTATTTTAGAAAAATATAAAAAATTAACATGAAAGTTATTTTTTATATAGAGTTTAAAAATAAATATAAATTTTTAAACTAAAATTAAAAAATTGAAAAAAACAATCTTTATATTAAAATTCAATAAAAATAAATAAAAACTGATTTTATTGAAAAATTCCTTTTGAAAACTTTAAGTGTTCTTAATAATATTGTGTATTTATTTTCTAATTGATTAAAAGAACATGTTTTTTACTATAGGTTTTTTTATTCTTAAATTTTCTGAATAATAAATATGTAATGTATTTTTCTAGTTATATGTTCCATGTGGATCAAGTTATCGAAGATAATATTAATATAAAGGACCCAAAATCTTGGGTTGTTGTATATTTTCATGTCCAGTCAGTGTCATGGTCAGAGATAGCTCTGGGATGAATTTTCATATATTAGGCAGGTCATGAAGGCTTGGGTATTTTGGTGAGATTATTTGGGACTAATTTTGGCTAGACCATGTCTGTTTTAGCTTGTTTGCGGTGGTACAATGTTATCATAAGTTGAGACAAAATTTTTGGTGTGTTTCTTATGGCTATGGGAAGAAATTTTGAGGAATGAAAAAAACCATTCTATATAGTTGGTTTATCAAGCCATGGAAATGGTTTTATTAGATAAATTTTTTTAGTGTATGGTAATGGTCACATCAGAATATAGAGATATTATACCCTTACATGTGATTTGTATGAATAACAGATAATTGTGTAAGATTATTTTTTTAGAGTAGTGATTGGTTTCACAATGACCCAGACATTTTTGATAATTGTTTTTAAGGGGATCAATTGTAACATGAAAGGTAAGGTCATTCCATAACATAACCCTAGGTAGAGAATTCAGTTTTTGGGTTACCTATGGGAGATATGTATCTTGTCGCATGCCAAATGTCCATGTCATGATATTTCTATAGAATATTCCTTTTACTAGGATCCCTTTGAGGCTCATTGTGAAGTAATTTCTAAAAACAGTTTAATTTTAATTCTATGGAAAAATTAATATTGAAAATATGGATTCATAGATTTTGGATGGAAATAAGAATAGAGATAACCCAAAATCCATCTCTTTAGTTCAAATATCTTCTGAAGTTGTATATCCATCATTTAGGGCCTATAATTTGATTTTCCTATCATATAGATTATTCACGAGTAAGGTTAAATTTACCTTTCTATCCATTTTAGGTTTTGTTTTCATTGGGATATATTTAAATAAAATATTTATTTTAGGGGTTTTTATGGTTTCTCTATTTCTTCATATCAAAATCAAATTGACCAACACTATTCAACTTAGAAGATCCTACTAAAACTAGGTAGGTTGTTCCTTGATTCATTCATTTTTCATATGTGAATTTTTGTATCATGTGGTAGTGTGGTGTCAGTGGGGTCTTGTGTTTGATTAGGAATCAAATCACATGTGGTTTCTATTACTTGTCTGGGATATTAAGGGGTAATCAAATTTGGGTAATAATTTCTAGTTTCTTATGTGTGTGTGTGTGGATTTTTCTTTCCCAATTCAATGAGGATTTATTATAATGTCTCTATAATATGGAATTTTTGTTTCTTGGGTTCAGTTAGTTCTTATGTTTTCCTGAAAAAAAATATAATACGTGGCTTCTGTGTCTCTGGAGAATCCTAGATTCATTGGTGTGACAAGGGTGGTGATGGCCATTATCATGGGTGGTGGTTGAGGTTCATCATGTGATTTTTGATTGAATGTTTTTGGTGATCAACACTAAACATGAGGATAAGTCTATTGGGTTTTTGTGAACATGGGACATATCCTTTGATGTTTTCTTAACCACCAGATTTTCAGTATAATTCTATATAGTTGAATGGACTAGGGTTTTTGTGTTGACTATGGATTTGGAGGATGGATATATCATATGTTTCCATGGGGAAATTAGGTTATTATGATCACTGGATGGGATTGAGGCCTTATCATACATATTATTTTTTATACTGTTGATCCAGTCTTTAGAATAAGAAATTATTGGAATGTTTGTGTGAGGCATGATTTGTTAAAATAAATTTGGGGAAACATATATAATTTATTTGAAAAAATGGGTTATTTATTTGGATCAAATTATCAAGTGAACTGGAATCATTTCAAATTCCAAAAAACTTATGGTGTGATAGGTTGTGGGTACATTATCCCACTCTTGAATTATATATAGTGGGTAAAGGTCCTGTAGCGACATAGTGAGTACTGGTGGTGCAGGATGTGTGTGCTCCTTTGGAATCCGTTTATTACACCATTCATACACTTACTTATGTATGGATGTTATATTGGGAAACCATTGGTAATGGCCTACTAAGTTTATTCTCACACCTTAAATTGTCCTTCGGAGACATGTAAATATTTTATGATTCATGATATTGGGAAATTCAAGGGATCTATTTCTTGATCAAATTCATTAGTGGTGATGTGGATGAACAAATGAGTTGGTGATGGATTTTGGTATTAGACTATGAGGATACTTGGTTTCAAATTGGTTTTGTTTTATCGTTTTGATCTTATTTGTGTTTGATCAACCTATAAGCTATTAGTTTAATATTTTATGATTTCCATGAAATTTATTGTAGTATTTTGGTAATATTGTAACCACCTAACTCTAGTAACCTATATTTGAGAATTATCTTACAACATTGTTTTAACATCCCAACCCATCTTTCCATCAAACTGGTAGTCGGACCAGTGGGTTACATGGCCTCAAGTGCATCTCCCCATATACCACAAGCTGCCAACTAGTAGAAAGGGTCTCAAGAGGTGATAGTGGGGAGACTGTAACCTCATATCAGAGATTTCTTAGTGGTATAACAATATATTAATGTAATATAAAAATAGACGTCGTAAATAGAAAGATACCCGATAATCTGAAGAATAAAATATTTGATGAAATAAAAATTTCCAAGGACAATTTATATAATAGATGAATGCATGACATGGTAATGATAGAAAACTAGAAGCATTAAACAATACAACTTTCTTTTTAATACAACAAAAATCCAAGACTCAAGAAAAGAAAGAACTAAAATGACCAACGACGATCTCTATGAGCATGCTGAGCTTCAGACCAGTCCTTTTGTCATAACTCCTCTTGTAAAAGAATACAACAATCAACCTAGGCCAAGAAAATATGATATGTACTCGGGTATCGGGGGTACCTGAATAGGGTGTGAGATGAAATCTTAGTAGGACATCACCATAGTGTCAAGCCCAATCCAGTGGAATATAAATTTGACATTTTGCAAGTATCAGGAATTTAATAAAAGAATCTATATAAATAAATAACACTTGTCCATGTTCTTAAGGGACACCTGATGGCTATACCATCTTCAACTAATTTATGGGATAAAAGTATGATCATGTCAAATTTGTATGTATATATAGTATAAGTATATATATAGATATATATATGATGGGGTGGATCGGGACATACCACCGCCATCCAAATTATAGGGGATATCTCACGGTCTGCCCCTAGCCTAGGTCCATGATCCCTTAGTCTCTTGGCCTCCATGAATTATTATTATATTGGGGTTGATAGGGACATACCACCACCATCCAAAATCTTGGGGAGCTCCCACAGTCTTCCCCAAACACAAGTATAAGATCCCTTACTCTCATGGCCTCCATTAATTAGATTTATATAGGAGTAGATTGGGACATACCATCGACATCCAAATTATAGGGGAGCTCCCATGGTATGACCCTAACCTAGGTATAAGATTTCTTAGTCTCTTGTCCTCCATGAATTAGACTTATTTTTGGGTGGATCAGGACATACCACAACCATGCGAATTATAGGGGAGGTCTCACAGTCTGACCCTAACCCAGGTCCAAGAGCTCCACTTGGCCTCCATGAATTAGATTTATATTAGGGTTGATCGGGAAATACCACCGCCTTAAAAATTCTAGGCGGATCTCTCACGGTCTTCCCCTAACCCAGGTCAAAGAGACCTTAGTCTCTTGGCCTCCAAGAATTAGATTTATATTGGGGTGGGTCAGGACATATCACCATCATCCGAATTCCAAGGGAGATATCATGGTCTTCCCCTAACCCAGGACAATATCCCTTATTCTATTGGACTTCAAGCACATTTATATGTCGAAAACAAAAGTGGCGTGGCATATGAATTCTTCCCACCCATAACATACATATAACTAGCATAGGGAAACACTTCCTCCAACCTATAATTGTTCATATAGTTTAATATACAATATAATCATGTCCACAATTTATAAGTTGGGAATAATTCATTACCTCTTATGTCTTATCATCAAGGATTTTAAACTAACCAAGGCATGGTCAAGAATATAACATGACACATGAGGCATAACCTCTCATGTTCTCCATTAACCATGGTCACTTCCTTTTAAACATTACATTTATAAGAGGATTTTCATAAGTCAAGAATGAAAGGGGCGTGGTCTTACCATCCTTAGGATCATTTCATGAAAAAGAAAACAATAATATGGATTCATCTGTTGGATACATCTCAAAGAAAACATTCCATTCAATATAAGTCATATTATTCAAGGTGATCCCAATCAATTTCCCAAAAAATGGAAAATTTATTTAAGTTATAAGTGTCATGGAAAAAAAGCATATGACCACATGGGGAATTGTAACAAAAAGGTACAAAGCACATAAAAATTCCATTTATCAATCATAGATTTAATCATAAAGTAACAATCAAATCATCCAACAAAGAAAAAATAAATTTCTACTCATTACATATTTAGCTTGAAGGCAGTGCACCTCTATTAGAGGGGTTGTATTATAAAATCTTGAATTCATTCAAAAAAATAATTTATATATTTTAATAATTTAATTAACTTTATCAAATGAATAATTTAATCGAAGAAACCATACTATGCTAATTAAATCTAAGAATAGTGTGATAATAAATGAATTTAAGAAATCCTAAAATTAAAAGGGCTTGGAAAGGGACCCTACCTTAGGGTGGAACCAAACTAAACATTTCAGCTCTTGGTGCTTTATAACTAGAATTTGTTGCTACCCCCACTGAGCATGTGCACCTTTATATACATATAAGGACACCAAACCCTATGCACACATATTCATGGCCATTAATGTGTGAAAGGAGATACTTACATATATGACTATATGCATACACCTATCTCCAATCACCTACGTATGTTTTTTTGTATATATACATAAGAACACAAAGGCCCATACATATATATTAACTTCTATGGATGAATAATAACATAAATGGGGGAACCATATATATATATACAAATAACTATGCATATGCAGGAAATTATCCTTAGACTTGGAAACTCAAAACCACACGATAGGTTACAACGCACAAAACAATAAATATTAGAAACCTTAAAATAATTAAAGACACTAAATTTCATGGTGTGAAGACAAGAAACACATAAACAATCTTATACTAGGTGGAGGTTGTGAATGGAATCATGCCAAACTTCTTCTCCTTTGGAGGTTGTTGACGATAAACACATGAAAATGACCCGTGAGACCTTCTACACAACATAACATCGAAGGAATGAACTGAAAACAAGATTAGCCTTCACATAGGGTTTGTTAGAACCTCACCTAGAGACATAATACCTGAAAATTATCCAAGAATCAAAGGGGAGAAGGAATATAGGACCATACCTCAATGGATCGATGAAAAAATGTGATGAAATCTAGACAAAATTGGAGATCATAGGAGGTGTCGAGGAGGGAGCATCTTGTGTTGAGGGGGAGAACTCCAAAGGTGTGTGATGTGTGGGTTTGGGGAAGTAATGGAGTTGTTAAAATTTTTTATTTTATTTTATTTTAATTTTAAATTTAATCTGAATTTAAAATAGTACCAGAAGAATAGTTTAGGACACATGGTTTAGAAAACTGTGTGCCAAACATGCGCCCCATTTATAGGCACCTGGAGCATCCTGCACGGCTTAACCGCATGGTTCAAAAACTGTGTGCCAGCCATGTGGTGAAAAATGTCGAGTTACTACCCATTCCACTAAGAATGCGGTCTTGGTACATGGTTTGGGAAACCATGAAAAGTCTATCCCCATTGCCTTATCCCACTTGTTTCATGTCACACAGTTAGCTGCTGATGGTCGAATGGTTCCAGAAAAACTATACGCCCACTACAAGCTTCCACAACATTGAAAACCTAGCCCTTCCACTTCCAAAACATTACAAGACACCTGTGAAACTATTTTTTCATACACCCAAGAAAAAAAACATCACTTTTAGAGGTTAAAACTTTCTAAACTCCATTATGGTTCTTAGTTTTATATTAGGACCATTCATTAAAATAAAAAGTTCAAAAATCATTGAATTTTCATCTAGTTCAAAACATGGATCATTACAAACTTCCCACATTTGAACTTATCATCCTCGAGGATCCTTTTAGAACAATTTTAACATCACATTACTTACTAGAGTCAATATGCTTATTTCAGAAGGCCACATTTCATTTTTGAACACCCAACGCACCTCCGAGCCTTCGTTTAAGCACAAGGTACTTTATCCAGCAACACCAGAGATAATCCTTATTTTCCAACCAATAAACCAAGGAAACTCCTTCCTAAGGCCATTTAGCTATAGACATGATCCCAACATTGTCTCATTAAACATCTGGTCAAAGAAACTTCACAATTTAGGATTTAATGATGAATAACCAATTCCAAACCATGGTTCAACCCACCATTGGAATTTCATTACAGGAAAACCTATAAGCATTATAATTATGCTTCTCATGTGATTCCCAAAATGAATAAAAATAAAAATACCCACCAACCTCGAATCCCAAATAGAACCATATTTTCATGAAAATACCCAACCGACACAAGGCACACTCATCCCCACCTGATGACTTTCCCAAAAATGGATTGTCACCGAATAGTATAAATTAAACAAGAAGTACCACGATTCTATCAATATCAAACTAACTTTTCGTAGGAATTATCAACTTATATGGCTGAAATATTCCATGAACATCAAAAATTACATCCTTTAATTCACCTTGTGATGATTGTGAACATGATCACATAAGCCTACAGTCGACTTTTGATAATGTTTCTAAGATCAAACCGTCGAGGGAACCATATGTCTAGAATGAAAAATAGAAATAGAACCACCCAAAAAATATAAATTACTTTTAAAAAATTATGATGGGGTAAGATAGAATCTCTCTTAGTGCATTTAGGATGGCGTAAAGATAGGGGACATGTGAACCACTTATAAGAATACACTAAGAGAATTTCATTGGTTTCTAATCAATCATACCTAATTACTATAAAGAACAGAGTTCAAACCATAAATGATCAACTTTATAAAGCTCTAATTCACCTACTGATGTGTCATTAACCAGTTACTAGCTCTTATCACATGAGACATTCCGTTATTGTTCAATATTTTCCACTAAAGTCCTCCATGACCAAAAATGCTTCTCAACGGTTGCATATAGTGCCAACCATAAGAACGTCATGATGCTAAGAATTTACTTCCATAATATAATATTCTCATGCCTCAAAGGATTTCAAACAGAACCCATAATCTTTCAATGGTATTCATTGGTTGTGATCCTTCTACATAGAAGGACACATTTACCAAGTTCAACACATCAATACCAACCTTAGGATTGTACTGGTCACAAAAGCAAATAAAATTAGACACTCATGGTGCACAAGATAAAAAACACATTAAATGAATGTGTAAAGCTCCTATGAGCCATGCAAAAAATGACAAAATATACAAATAATGTCAAAATAAAGATATCAGCGCGTCAAAACTCTCAATTCTTCCAAAATCTATCTTGAGAATTGGGATGAAACCGATTCTTTAACACCAGTCCACTCTACTAAGGAGATGTCCCTAGACCATACTCAACAAAACAAGAGATCTAACCCAATTTAATATTAACCCATATTACATTTCTCTTGGAAAACTATATACCATTTCATCCACCAGTGAGGAAGAGTAAGGATTCGTACAAAAAATAAAGCGGTTGACCATGCCCAAGGCATGTCTATCCTACTGAAATCAAGAATAAATTGAATCACTCTCCCATATGAAGGGTTGAATATACCACGAAGACACATCCAAATAAGGGAATATTTAGAAACACATAGTTCTAAAAGGGACAATGGAACTCAAATGACACCAAACATCATGAAACTCACAAGACTAGAAAGAAAAAAATCTATAAAGGTGATACCTGCCATGGGCTAGCCCCTTACAAAGAACAAGTTTCAACCCAAGAATGTGGTCACAAGAAAAAGTCATGGGCTCAAGAGTCTAACATCTAATCCATTTCTAAAACAAAAAGTATGGCTATGGAAAAAACCTACTATTCTATTTTGAGGCAACTGAAAGGGAAAAATCAAACTACCCTTACAAGAGGGTTTTAACAAGGATACCAGTATAAGTTCCACTTCCAAGACCATTAAATTTAATAAAATTTAATCTTTAAAACCTTGAATTATTTAATTCAAAACATAAAGTACCATTTTAAAACAAAACACTAGGTACATTACTGAGATAACATCCCAAAGAAAAAGTAGGAAAATCCAAACAAACATCTTTTTCAATCATTAAAAATTTCAAGAAATCCCTTCTTCATTAGAAAATTTATCATAATAAATTCATTTTAATAGTTAAGGTGACCAAATAGGGTCCCATTAATCCAATTCACATCAGCTCAAATTTGAACCACTCTTTACATTTTACCATTTCACAATATATCATGCCATTACAATTTATATGAGATGCCATTTCCCAATTCATGAATCACACATACACTTCATGGATTGAAAAATTGGCTCCCATTAATCAAAAAAAATTTCATTTAAAATTTTAATGTATGAAATGATCCATTAATATGTGTGGCCACATACTTTCCTATAAAGAACCCATACACTTTATTGTTTGGAATTTGGATCCCTTACGTCAAAACCATGTCACTTACTATTTATCTTTAGTAAAAAGCCTTAAAATGTACTTATTTTATGCTCAAAATTGTTTGAATATATAGGTTACCCTTTCCAGGTTGTAATGTTCACATACACCTTAATATTGAAAATTGGTTCTCATTTATTCTTATCCCATATACAAATAAAGAAAATCATGCCATCATAAGCAATAAACACAGATAGAATTCTATTTAGCATAAAATCATGGAATATTATCACCCAAGCATGTCAAAAATATCACTAAAAAATTATATATAAATAGGAAGACTAATAAATATAACTCATGAAATATATTCAAGGCACACAATTTGAATCAATAGGAAAACTAAAGTGCAACAACATTGTATAACACTTTGAATGGAATGTGAATTTTCTTACATGCCTATACGAGGAATGAAATGTTGCTTCTTTTCCACATCAGGAAAAGGGTAAAATTCTATAAGGTCTATAAATCATAAGAAGCAGAAATTACAACAATCACTCTATGTGAAATCATATCCACTGTAATAATAGGAATCTTGAATAAAGATCCTATCCCCAATACCTTGCTCATTTCTCATATGTGGGGTGATCAGTCCCAAGCATGACTATTAAACAAGTACTGACTAAGTGGGGTGATCAGTCCCAAGCACTACTATTTACCAAGTGCCAAAGAATTCTTAATATGATTTCTAAAGATCGAAAACAGTAAGAAAAATGAAATAAAACAACCATTGGTACCACTTTACAACATCCCGACATAGCTTACCATCTAACCGGTAGCCAGACCGGTGGATCACATGGACTCAAGAACATCTACCCCTATGCAAGAGGATACCGACTAGTAGTGAGGGCCACAAGAAATTTTAGTGGGGAGACTATACCCTCATATCATAGATTAAAAAATAGTATAAAATTATTTAAATGGAAGACAACAGTGGAATTAGTAAATAGATAGATAATAGGGCAGCATAATAATATCATATTCAAATTAATAAAAAGGGACAATGCCAGTTTATACAACAAATGAATGAATAACATGGTAATAATAAAAAACTAAAAGCAGTAAACATTACATCTGGATTTTCAATATAGCACAAATACATGAATCAATAAAAGAAAAGAATTAAAAATCCCAATGATGATCTCCATGAGCATCATGAGCTTCAGGTTAGTCATTTTCTCTTAAATCCTCTAGTATAGGCAAAGAATAATTAAGATAGGTCCTATAAATATGTGGTATATTGGGGTACCATGGGTACTCAATTAGGGTGTGAGATGAAATATCAGTAGTCTATCTCCCACGATGTTAATCCCAATCCAATGGAATATAAATTAGATAGTGTAAAGGTATATATAATTTAATAAATGAAACTATAGAAATAAATAACACCCGCCCAGGTTCCTAAGGGACACCTGACGACTATAAAAGCTTTGGCACATTGTCTGGATAATATTATGATCATGTCAAATTAGTATATATAAATATATAGTAGTGATATATATATATATATATCTGTATACATATATGTTGTTTTGGATTGGGATGTACCACTGCTATCTAAATTCCAAGGGAGCTCTCATGGTTTTCCCCTATCCTAGGTCCAAGAGCCCTTTGTCTCTTGGCCTCCAAGCATTAGATTTATATTGGGGTTGATCGGGATACACCAAGTCCATCCAAATTCTTGGTAAGCTCTCACATTCTTCCCCTAACCCAAGTCCAAGAGCCCTTAATCCATATTCCTCCATGAATTTGATTTATACTGAGGTGGATCGAGACATACCACTGCCATCCGAATTCCAGTGGAGCTCTCATGGTCATCCCTTATCCTAGGTCCAAGATACCTTAATCTCTTATTTTAAATTAATTATATTTATATTGGGGAGGATCAAGATATACCAAAGCTATCCAAATTCCATTTGAGCTCTCATTGTCTACCCCAAACCCTAGTCCAAGAGCCCTCAGTCTCTTACCCTCCAAGGATATTGATATCTTGAAAAAATAAGTAGTGTGGGGTAAAAATTCCACCCACCCATAACGTATATATAATCGGGATGTGGTAAAACTACCTCCCACCCATAATCATTCATATATTTAAATATATAATATAAGCATGTCCACAATTCATAAGTTGATCATAAGGCACTACTTTTTTGTCTTATCATCAATCCTTTCAAACTAACCGAGGAAAGGTCAAGAACAAAACATGAAATATGAGGCATAACCTCTCTTGTGTTCCTTTAACCATGGGAAATTCCATTAAATGTTACATTTATAAAATTAATTTCCTAAAGAATGAATGGACATGGCATGGTCTTACCATCCCTAGGAACATTTCACAAAGAAGGAAACAAACATGGGGATTCATCCATTCAATACATTTCAAAGGAGCTATGACATTTAGTAGAATTACTACCATTCAAGGTCATCCATTCAATTTTCCTAAAAATGGAAAATTTATTTAAAGTATAAGTGTCATGGGTAAAATTCATATGCCCACTAGGGAAATTACAACTGAAAGGGACAAAGCACAAAAACATTACATTTATCAATCATAAATTCATAAAGAAAGAAACAATCAAAGAATCCAACCAAGAAAAAATAATATTTTACTCACTAATTTTTTACTTGAAGGAAGAACACCTTTGTTAGAGGGGTTTTATTATAAAATCATGACCTTGTTCATTAAATAAATCATTTTTAACTGTTAATAATTTAATTAAATTTATCAAAATAAGCATTTAATTCAATAAACTGTACTGTATTAAAGGAATATATAAATAGTGTGATAAGAAATTAATTTAAGCATTTATAAAATTAAAAGGGAATCTAAAGGGACCCTACCCCATGATGGAAACAAACAAAACATTTTGGCCCTTAGAACCTTTTAACTAGAAGCTGCTGCTACCCCCACTGAGTATATTCACCTTCACATACATATATGGACAACTAACCCCTATACACACATCTGTATGGCCATGAAAATGTTCAAGGGGATCCTTACATATATTATTATATGGATATACTTATCTCCACTCACATATGTATGTATTTTAATTTATGTACATAGGAACACCTTGACCCATACATATATATTCACTACCTTGTATTAATATACACATAACGAGGGAACACACACACACACATATATTTACCTATGAATTCTCAAGAAACTCACCTTAGACATTGATTATCATGAATCTCTCTCTCCAAAGATTCCCCTACTAAGCTTGAAATGGATAAAGAGAGATAATGACCGATGAGTCGCATCTCCAGTAGGCCCCAGGGTGGTGACAACACCAATTATATACAATCTCACAAATGGGAGGCATTTACCTTTAAAAAAAACAAGATAGGGAGATAATATTCTCACCAAAAAACTACTCCATGATATACATATATAAAATAAATACAAAATACCTCCCACCTAACTGTTTAAAAATAAAACTATTAAAAATGGAATAAAACTCCATGATATTTACCAAATTTAAAGCTAAGCAGTGACACAACAAATATCCCAAAGTCTGAGCTAGTATCACCCAGTGCAGCCCCTATGGTCCTCCTAGAAACCCGAAACTAGTTTTATATACATAGGTTGAGCATATAAGTATACTTAGTAGGAAAAACCTAAGTCTCTCATGCACATGTTGAGGAAGAATACTAATGATCATGTGAGAAAATATCAGATCCAAAATAGTACTGAAGAAGGTATACAACCACCCCAACCTCACCAAGGAACCTCACCAAACAATGAAAGTAAAGTAGTATAATATAAATCACATCAATGATAGGGTACCTCACACCACTTTCATGATAATAATCAACTCTCACAACCTAAAAAAATATCCTGGCACTCCCACCTCTTCCAAAAAAAATAATACCACATCTTATATAAGCACACATGGGCCTTACAACCACAACACATCCCACCCGTAGACATGTGGGACACTATCCCAACACATCCATCCTATAGAAACCTGGGACACAAACACAACACATCCCGCTCATAGACACATGGGCCACTACAACAATACATCTTGTATTTAGACACTGTGTCCAAAACCACAACTCATCTCGAAGACACATGGGAAGCCCAACTCATCTCAATATGAAGGCACATACGAAACATAACTAGCCCCCGCACACACCTGGGCCTCAAGAACAATAAAATTTCTGAAGAATACTGGGGTATTCCTCCTAGAAGAGAGAGAATGGAAGAGAGGGTGGCCTTCCACCCATCCTCTTACCGAGATGTTTGGGAAAGACACCCTCCCCCATGATAATGGGGGTTTTCATCACATAGTTCTCAACTATGATAGGGTTTGTATAAAAATCATAAGAATATACCATGTATGTATATATACAGTATCAAGAATAGAAGCCCAACCTATGGGATTCACGATAGGTGATACCTCTATAAGTATATTAGTATGATAAACAGTCACATCAGCGGTTGATAAATTAAAGAGGATTAACTAATATCTTTCTATTAACAACCTTTTTTTCAATATTTATCATTATCCATTTTAATTGTTCAACCGATCATTTAACTTTTCATCGAAAAACTCCTTCCCATTTACTAAACCAACTCATGCCATCTCATCATTATTAAGTATTTATTTTCTCCATCACTACACAATAAACTATGCAACATAGACCACAACATGCAGCACATATAAATTCACAGTATGTAATCATAACCATGGTAAATTAACCCACTTCACATTCTTATATGTTTATCCCCAACCATGAAATGACATTAAAATTTTGAGATACGGGAAATAATTCTATCGGTTATTAATTTAGTGGTGCACCCATGAAAACCATTATTGGATTGAAATAATTATGTAGATTCTCAATTATAAGAGGGGGGGGGGGGTGAATTTTAAGTTTAAAAACATTTATTTTTAACCATAAGGAAAAATATGTTTAAAAAATTTAAACAAGGTAAATTCATAAGACCCATTTTAGTTATACAAACTTTATTGGTTCTTGAAATATAGTTCCGAAAATGAAACTTAAGGAAAGTTTTCAAGGAAATGATTCTACCTTAAAGAGTATAGAATCTTACTTATTAGAGTATAGAAAAGTACAAGAAAGTATAAAAAAGTTTATACTTTATTCCTTTAGCAAAATACAGTGGAAATAAACTTGAAACAAAACAAGTAACAAGTATGAAATATTTTAACTCAAAGAGTAAGGTATCTAAAAACCTTGGATAAAGGTCCCTTGATTTATAATTTTATGAAAGTCTGTCTTACCCACACTAGGGTAAGCCCTCGATAGGAATATTGGAATCTATCTTGCTATCCCTGCAATCCCTTGAACTTTAAGGTAGTCAGAACCTTTATCTTTCTATCCCCATAAGTCCTCGATTGTACTCAGAAACAATCAGTGTTGCACGAAGAAATCTGAACAAGATGTTCAGAACCACACAAAGAATGAGCATCTCTCTCTATAAATCACTTCAAAAGCAGGTAATCTCTAGAGTGATGGAACATTTTTTTGAGATCGTTCAAATGATATCCTATTTATAGGCACTTCTCTAACGATCAACTCTCTCCTCCAACAATCATATTTTTCCTTGAATCTCAGAGGGACCTATACACGTGTCACTCAAACAAAGGTTAGTTAGAAACAAATTTTACAATATCATTTCATAACAATAACAAGTGTAAGAAAAATAAGGTTTCTTAACCTAATCTATTTTCCCGATTCTAAGGAAAAATGAAGTTCAGTGTCTAACCAAATAAACATTATAAGACTATAAATCATGGATATTCAAATTCTGTTTTCAAGGAATTCAGAACCTAAATTATATAGATTTCAATGTCTAAATTCCAATGAATTTAGAATCTGAATTCTGTAGAATTTGGTGTCTGAATTATAAGAAATTCAGAGTCTGAATTCTAAGGAAGTCTGAGTCTGAATTCTGAGGAATTCAGAGTATGAGTTATGAGGAATTAGGTGGCTTAATTATGAGGAATTAAGAGTCTAAATTTCAGATAATTTGGAACTTGAATTTCAAAGAATTCAGAACTTTAATTTAGGAGAATTCAGAACCTGAATTTTAGAGAATTAAGAACCTAAATTTCAGAGAATTCAGAACCTTAATTTTAGAGAATTCAATATCCAAATATTTCTAGGATTCTGATATTTTATATATGAAACAAAAAATTTCATTAGTTATAAAATGAGTTAGATTAAGAGAGACATAAAATGAACAATGAAATCATAGGTAAGGATAAAATTTCCTTAGAGAAGGTAATTTTTCCTTAGGGAATGGAAATTATCCTTAGAGAATGGAAATTTTACTTATGAGAATAACCCTTAGGAAAAAAAAATTTCCTTAAGATAAAGTGTTTGTGATTTTTAAAACATAGAGGAATGGAAATTTCATAAGGAAACCTTATTGACTCCACAATATCCACCTCTTTGTAAAGCACAAACATCCTTATGAAAAAGAATATAAGGACTAAGATTTTTGCTTTATGAACTTAAAGAAAAACATAACTCCCTTTACTTATAAAGCACGATGAATATGACTAACTCCCCCTTAGGTTTTGAAATTCCTAAGGATCATATTCTTGACTTATTTAAAGAGATTTTTCTTTTACTTGCATAAGGAAATATTCTTTGAGAAAACTCTCCCTTAGATAGACTCCCCCTTACTTAGGGAATTATCTTCTTTACCTAGAATTCTTTTTATCATTCCTTTCTCCCCCTTTGTGATTTTCAAAAATGAATAAAGGGAATGAAGAAAATATGGTACCTGAAATATTAGTACTATACAACTAAAACAAATGAAGAATAACAAAAATTTTATTATGATAGGAAAAATCTGTACAAAAAGGAATTACAACAAAATATTGGATTGAGGAAAAAAATCATCCTTCTTTATCCTTTGTAATTAACTTCTTCATAATGGTCTTCAGCTTCTTAAGTTCTTTATGATCTTCTTTAAAATGCTTAAGCAGCTGATCATGATCTTAATTATTCTTCTATAAGGCTTTTATCTTTTCTTCTTGAGCCTTAAGAATTTCTTCTTGAGATTTCAAAATTTCTTCTTGCTTACCAAGATTTTATTGAAACTCAATTATGAGACCTATTCCCCATTTCCAATTCAGATTAACTGAGTTAAGCTTCCCATTCTGATCTTTGACTTCTTGCTTCTGGGTTGTTTGCTCGAGACTGAGCTTATCATCAAAACTTGTAGTGAGATTGTTGATCCTGTTATCTTCTATATCAAATGCATCCTTCATGTTATCTTCAAATTCATCAAATACTCTCTACTCTTCACTTTTCTTCCTTGAAATCTTTGTAATTTCATTACATGACCTCTTGTGAGCTTCATTCCCTATGAATAAGGATTTGAAATCGACCTCAAGCCTGACAAACTTATCCATAATCATGGTAACAAAATACGATTTCTGATTAAATGAGTGCTAAAGCATCTGGCACCTCGAGTCTATACTCGGAAACAAGGGAACAATATCATCCAAATTATTCAAAGACTGTACGACAAAGTCATGTCCAAGAGAAGATGATTCTAAATCAGATTTTTTGGTTGGTGAGGATTCTTTTTCTATCTCTTCATCTTTTCTCTTTTACGATCCACCAACATCTTTCTTTGCCACTGTAGCTTTCCTCGATGTTTCAACCAACTTTTTTTCCATTATCATCTCTCGGATTTATCTCTGCATCATATGGTGATTCATGATCACTATTTTATAGTTGAACTATCTTATCATCCTCTAAATTTTCTTTTTTTTCATCTTCCACTAGATCATTTGGTTGAACAAAATCATGACTGCTGCTTTCATCACCCGATGGTTTGTTTACTTCTTCCTAGTATTCACTCTCTTGTGAAAGAATTTTGGTTAATTCAGCTTGATAAGTTTGGATTGAAAATTTTTTAGATGCACTATCATTATCATGATATTCTTCCACTGGACTTATCATATCATCTGTATCACCATATTCTTCCTCTTCTTATTCTTCTTCCACTTCCTCTTCTTGCAGAAATTTTTCTTTATCAGGTTCTATAATCACCACATTATTTCCCGGAGTCTCTATGGGTACTAGTTCATTGAGATAAGTTTCTGGTACCTAAATCTACTCATAACCTTTCTTAGTATCATTCATAATATATTAAACAATCTCAACTTCAAACATCTTCTTATTTTTCCTATTCTCTTTCTCTTGATACTCAAAACCCTCAGCATCCTTAAACTTCAAGGCTTTAGCTTTAGCAGGGTCCAAAACAAAACTAGGCTCCCCTTCATTCCTATTCTTCTTGTCTTCTCTCCATCTTGGAAATAATTCATCTTGATGCATCTTTTTCTTATTAGGTTTTGGAGGTACGGATTGAGTTTTCTAAACTACATGAGTTTTTTCTTTCACTTCTTATTCCTTCACCTTTATCTTTTTCCCACTTTTTTTGGAAGTCTTATCCACTTATAGTTTCTTTGAAAAAGTATCTATTTCTGAATTAGAAAAATCATATAATTCTTTGGATTCACTAGAGAAACTGACCTTCATTATCCTCAGTGTATCATCACTCAACAACATCACTTTAAAATTCCTTGTCTTAGAACTACAAGGGTTTTTGAACAATTCTTGACAAAGAACTATGATCTTGGAAAAAATAACCGGATACATAATGATTTGATATTTCAAAGTCCCATTATCGATATTCATGATTTTAATCAATACATACTTAACCAAATTAATTTTCCTAAGGTTTACCAGAAAATTCGGAATATTGATATCACTCTTCTATAAGGAGTCCTTGTCTCCTTTTCTCAGAATAAGAAAACCTTGAACCCATAATTCAAGAATCCAATTTTTTTAGAGAGATGGAAAATATTCAGAGTCTTCACTTATGTCAAACCAAGGCACTCAAAATCCTTCTCCTTATCATATGAACCTAATACATCTAGTATCTTGTGGGTACAGAACTTTGCTTCACCCTCATACATGATTTCATTTAAGTTTGCAACCTTACTATAAGAAAAAGAATATGTTTTTCTATAACTCTTAAACAAAAACTTTTCTCTTACTTCTTCATTAAAGAAACATATAGATTCATAGAATTCTACCAGAAACTATAGATAAACCAAATCCCATGCCTTCGGTTTAGATACACACAATCTCTCCCACCCATTCAACTTGATATTCTTTGAAATAATAGAATCATATTTAGAAAAAAATTTGGATATACCAACCTTTCCCGGTAGATCTTCCATTTAGAAATTTCCTTAACTGATGAAATTTTTTTTAGAGGAGAAGCTTCTAAAGACATTCAGAATTGATAAAAACAAGAAATTCAGAATGAGCCTTAAGTAGAGGAGCAGAGTTTCAGTACGCCCAGGCTTTGAAAACCGATGTGGGAAAACCATTGAGGGGACTTTTTATAGACGTTTGAGGCAATGTTTCATCTTCCTTGATTGATCCAATGGTTGAAAAAAGCTTGATCTGATCTGATAGTTGAGATGAATGTTGAAGAAGGATTCTGGTAGGTTCTGATCTTTTGAGGTTTTTTAAAATAAAAAAATTTGGATTTAGGGAAAAGTGAATCTGGAAATTTTTCTTTAATAATATGAAAATACCAACATATGAAAAATTTATTATGAAAATCTATGTAAGGAAACATACCTCTCGAATTTCAAAGAAAATTATCAGTAATGAGGAAAATTCATCTTGAAGAACTTCAGATTCCGTAAAAAAATTTTAAAGAAAGAAAAAATTTTGAAATCAGAAATATTAGCAAATTAACAAAATAGGTTCCATAAATTTATGTTTCTAATAAAAATTGGTTTTAAAAAAATAAAAAAATATGAAATTTTTTTGATCTGAAAAATTTTTGACTAGGAAAATTTTTTTACTACGAAAAAATAAATTTGATTGCAAAAATTTTTTGACTATAAAAATTTTTTGACTAAGAAAATGTACTCCTCATATGCAAAACAGTTTCTTACTGTAAGGAGATAGTTTTTAATAGGAAGTTAATATGGAATATTACCTTATGGTTATCTTTCCTAACTTTTTCTTAATGTATTCAAATTTATTTGAGGGTAAAGATTTTGTGAAAATATCCACAAGTTGATCTTGCATTCCGATAAATTAAAGAATGATATATCCTTTATGTGTGTGATACCTAATAAAGTGATGCCTAATATCAATATTTTTTTCACAAGAGTGATGTGTAGTGTTTTTAATTAGGGTAATGGCACTGGTATTATCACACAATATTTGTGTTTTGGTAAAACTCATACTATAGTCTGTGAGTGTGAGTTGCATCCACAACACTTGAGCTCAACAACTTCCAGCTAATATATATTCGGCTTTAGTAGTGGAAACTACTACTGAATGTTTCATTTTTCATGAATAAAAAACGAATAAATATCCTATAAAATGAAAAGTTTCAGATATAATTTTCTTATCCATTCTATATCCACCAAAGTCATCATCCAATTTTTTTTGAAACTAAATAATTTTCAGAAGTATAAAAGAGACCTAAATCCATGGATACCATTAAATAGCAAAAAATTATTTTCACTACTTCTAAATGAGATTCCTTAGGATAGGATTGATATATTTCACATAAGCATACTGAAAACATCAAGTCTGGACGACTAGAAGTCAAGTATAGTAAGCTTCCAATAATACCATTAAACGATGTTTGAACTACTGGTTTCCCAGCTTCATCAAGATCAAGAGAATGTGAAGTACCAGTGAGGGTAATTATAATCTTAGTATTATCATATCCATACTTTTTAAAAAGATCATCAATATATTTATGTAGTAATATAAAAGTTCCTTCTAGTTTTTGAGAAATTTGAACACCTAGGAAAAATGTTAACTCACCCATCATACTCATTTAAAACTCTGATTTCATTATATTTGAAAATGAATCGGTTAAATATTACTGAGTTGAACCAAATATAATGTCATCAACATAAATTTGAAAAATAAAAATATTTTTCTTATCTTTCTTTATAAAAATGGTTGGATCAGCAGTTCTCTTAACATAATTATTTTGTAACAAAAATCCTGTAAGTCTATCATTTGAGGCTCTATGGGATTGTTTAAGTCTATATAAAGCTTTGGTAAGTTAGAATACATGTTCAGGATGCTTTGTGTCTTTAAAACTAAGAGTTTTTTCAACAAAAACTTCCTCTTGAACATATCCATCAAGGAAAGCACATTTTACTTTCATTCAAAAAATTTTGAAATTAAAGAATTCTACAAAGGAAAGTAAAATACGAATAGATTCCAGTCTAGCTACCAGAGCATAGGTTTCTTCATAGTATAATCCTTTTGGTTGATTATAGACTTTAGAAACTAATATAGCCTTATTCATTACAATGATTCCATTTTCATCACATTTATTTCTAAAGACCCATTATAATCTAATAATGGATTTTTTCTTAGGTCTTTCAACCAAAGTCCAAAAATTATTCCTTTAGAATTCATTTAGCTAATCTTGCATGGCTTTAATACAATCATCACCACCTAAAGATTCATTAGTGTTTTTTTCTTTTAATTGGGAATGAAATGCTAGATGTTATATTTCATTTCTCAAAGAACTTATAGTCGTTACAGGATGATTTACATGACCAGTGATACTATCACTGGGTTAATTCTTAAGAAACAACAGATTTTGGGTTTTGTAAAACCTATTCATCAACATATGGTCAGAAATATTCTGGGGTAAATGCTTCAGAAGAATTTTCTTGAGGATTTTCCTTATTAGAAGGATCTTCTATCAAGGGTTGATAATCACTTTTTGAAAACACATATAAAGATTTAGGTTGGGGTTGTTCAAAAATAAAAAGAAAAGTTTCTTCAAATTTAACATGCACCGTTTCTTCAACAATACAAGTATTTTTATTAAAAACTTTATAAGCCTTAGAAGTTGTGGAATAGCCTAGGAAAATTTCTTCATTATATTTTTCTGCGAATTTATGTAAATTATCATTAGTATTTAGAATGAATACTTTGCAACAAAATACCTTGAAGTATGAAAGTACAGGTTTTCTACCATTCCAAAGTTCTTAAGGGGTTTTGTTAAGAAAATATCTACTCAAAACTCGATTTATAGTTTAACAAGTGGTACTTATAGATTCAGCCCAAAAGTGTTTAAATATAAAATATTCACTCAACATGGTTCTTGTTATCTCTTAAATAATTCAATTTATTTTTTCAAAAATACCATTCTGTTGAGGAGTTCTTGGAGCTGATAAGTTATTAGTAATTCTTTTTTTTACAGCAAAAAGTTTCAAAATATGAATTTTGAAATTCTCCTCCATGATCACTATAAATAGTTATAAATGGAAGGCTTTTCTCATTTTTAACTTGGTCTATAAATTTTTTGAAATGAGAACAATATTTATATTTCTTTTTTAGAAAATAGACCAACATAAATCTAGTGTAATCCTAAACTAAGACAAATACATAATATTTTCCACCAATGCTTCCAGATTATGTTGGGCCGAAAAGATCTATATGCACTAAATATAATGTATTAGTAGTTGAGAATTCACCAATTTATTTAAGACTTGATTTATATTTCTTTCCAAATTGACATGGATCACATACTTTTGAAGAATCAAATCTAAGCATCGGTATATCATTAACAATTATTTTCTTAGAGAGTTTTCATAGGTTTATAAGGTTATAGTGTCCTAACCTTCTATGACATAACCAAGATTGATCTTCCATTACACCAAGTCAAGGTAGATCTTAGATCCTAAGGTCCTCTAAGTTAGTGTGTATACATTCTCTTTCCAATGGGTATAAAGAATAAAATCTCCCTTGAAATTGTGTACTAAGCACTTATCATTCCTAAAATTCACAAGGTAAACTTTATCTCATAATTGGTCTATTATAATGAGATTGAGCTTAATACCATTAACAAATAAAACATTTGAAATAAAAGTTTATCCAAGAAGAAAAATGTTACCTATACCAATAATTTCTCTCTGAGAATTATCTATAAAAGATACTTTTTCTCCTTTCGTCTTGATAATATTTTCAAAAAAGTGTTTGTTACCAGTCATATGTCGGGAACATCAACTATCCATGTAACATGTATTTTTGTTGGTACTTTCTTTGTTTTCTGAAAATAAGAGTGTTAGACTTTTGGAATCCAAAATGTCTTGGTTCCATAAATTTCAGAAAGTAAGATTTTAGGCATCCATATTTTCTTAGAAAAATATTCTTTATAAAAACCTAAATATTGATTTTTGTTTAAAGAAATTTTTTTCATCCAATGTCCACCACCCTAACATTTAGTGAATATTGGAGCACTTTGAGGAAAAAATAGTTACTATTGAAAACTAGTTTATAATAGATATAACTAAATATAGAATTATTTTTTATAGGTCAAATTTGACAATACATCTTGTCAAATTTTTAATTGTCAGAGATAAAGTTTGAAAAAAAATTCCTCAATGAAAATATTTCTGATATTAGTTTTATAACCAAGTTTTTATCCTAAAAAATATTAGTTTTAGAACTAGATTTAGTTTCTAAAATATATTTCTTAGAAATTTCATTTTCAAGATCCTTATAAGGTTTATCATTTTTTGAATTAACTTCCTCATGATTTTTAGAAATACTTTTAAAACAAAAAATTTTCTTATCAATATCTTTATAAAGATTTGATACTTCTTTGGTTTAAATTGAAATTATAGAATTTGACTTATCATGATTTTTCTTGAGTTTAGAAACTTCGTTCTCAAGAATTTTTGAAAACCTAGATACTTATTTATAAAAAGGTAATGTATTATGTTCTGATGAGAAAGATTCATCATCTGAAGATTCATAATATTTATCATCAGTATAATTTTCATTCAAATATATATTAGTTATAGATTTAGTATTGTGTACCTTGTCCATTATACAATTATATTAAATGTGTAATCTGCTAAGTAGACCAGGATTCTTCTAACCAGAATATTCATACTCTAAGGATTCATCATAAGAGTCTCCACCTCTGGCACTCCAGGTGTCATTGGATTTCAAACCATTATTATCTTCAGCCTTGTAATAATTATTTTCATTCCTCTCAGAATTATTTTCCTTTATATCCTTTTTCTTAAGCATAGGACAATCTGGCCTGATATGCCCTTCTCTTTTGTATTTATAACTTGTAACTTCTGAGCCTTTCTTGTCATTTCTTTATTTCTTCTTATATCTATACTAAAAGTCATTCTTCCCAACTATCTTGTTCATCATTTTAGCAAGATTAGATAATTTATTCTCACTTTGTTCACTTTTACTAGATTCAGATGAAACAATAACTTTCTTCAACTTGGATCTTATAACCCTTTCAGGAGTCTTGGATTTAGTAGTAGTAAAGGTTATAGTTCCATTTCCATTTTTATTCTTATTCATATCATCATCTCTTTTCATTCTTGTCACATATTGAAGAAGAGTTCCAAAAAAGTTCATCAAGAGTAATTTGGGAGACCTTCCTATTCTCATCAATAGCTGTTCTCTTAGATTCCTACTTATTAGGCATGATATCAATAATCTTGTCCACAAGAGCCTCATCATCTAAACCAATATAACCCCTATATTGTAAACTATAATTTTTTTTTCTAAACCTTTGTTTCACTTTTCAAACTAGATCTCTATAAGGAAATAGAAATCCATGATATTCTACTTTAAGAACATCTCCTATAGTTTCTATAACATTGGAAATACCAAAATGAGCAACCTCAAGTTTCTTAAAAATGTAATTTGTGGCTTCACAAGAAGAAATATGACTATATATATTCCTGGTCATCGAACACAAAAAATTATTACGTACCTTGTAGTTTAGTTGATATTCTGAATTTTCTTGATTGATAAAGGTTTTGAATTACTTTTTATGAATTTTGTAATCTCCAGTAAGCATGAAAATGTTTTCCAATATAGTATTAATAAAAAAGTCTTCATATGATCTCTCCAATACTCATAATCATTTCCATCAAACATAGGTGGTCAAGTTGGATTTAGATTGTCAATCGAACCAACATTCATTTATGACATTCTAGAAGAAAATATCTTTCCAAAAAAACTTGATAATAGTAAAATGTTTTTAAAGAAAGATAAAAGTCCCTAAACAAGGAATAAATTAGATCAATGAAAACTTGAGTAAGTAAACTAATATATGAATATAAGTATTTCAGAGACCTTCTATAATACCAATTGTATGATCTAAATAATTATTTAGATGCTCAATTATAGGGGGTTTGAATTGTTAGTTTAAAAACATTCATTTTTAACCTTAAGGAAATCTTTGTTTAACAAAGTTAAACAAGGTAAATTCACAAGACCTATTTTAGTTCTACAAAAGTTATTGGTTCCAGAAACGTGGTTCTGGAAATGAAACTAAATGAAGTTTTACAAGGAAAAGATTCTACCTTAATGCATATAAAATCTTACTTATTAGAGTATAAAAAAGTACAAGAAAGTATAAAAAGGTTATACTTTATTCATTTATCAAAATACAGTGGAAATAAACTTGAAACAAAACAAGTAACAAGTATGAAATATTTTAACCCAAAGAGTAGGGTATCCAAAAACTTTGGATAAAGGTCCCTTGATTTATACTTTCAAGAAAGTCTATCTTACCCACACCAGGGTAAGCCCTCAATAGGTATATTGAAATCTGTCTTGTTATCCCCGCAATCCCTCAAACTTTAAGGTAGTCAGAAACTTTGTCTTCCTATCCTTTGAAGTCCTCGATTGTACTCAGCAACAATCAGAGTCATACAAAGCTATCTTAACTAGATGTTCAGAATCACAAAAATAATAAGAGACTCCCTCTCTAGAAATCACTTCAACATCATGTAATCTCTAGAGTGATGAAACGGTTCTTTGTGCACGTTTAAATGAGCTCCTATTTATAGGCACTTCTCCAATGATCGACTCCTTCCTCCAATGGTATTTTTTTTCTTGAATGATGGAGGGACCTATACATCTGTCACTCAAAAAATGGTTAGATAGAAATAGATTGTATGACATCATTTCATAACTATAACAATTTTAAGAAAAATAAGGCTGTTTAACCAAATCTATTTTTCAAAGTCTAAGGAAAAATAATGTTTGGAGTCTAAAAAAATAAAAATTTTGAGACTATAGATCATGGATATTAATATTATATTTTTAAGGATTTTAGAACCTAAATTATATAGATTTTAGAGTCTGAATTCCAATGGATTCGAATCTGAATTCTGAAGAATTCAGTTTCTGAATTTTGAGGAATTGAGAGTCTGAATTCTGAGGAATACGAAGTCTGAATTCTAAGGAATTCAGAGTTTGAATTATGAGGAATTCAGAGTCTGAGTTCTGAGAAATTCAAAGTCTGAATTCTGTGGAATTTGGAGTCTGAATTCATAGGAATTTAGAGTCTAAATTTTAGAGAATTCAGAACCTGATTTTTTGAGAACTAGGAACTTGAATTTCAGAGAATTTGGAAAATGAATTTCAGATAATTCAGAACCTAAATTTCAGAGAATTTATAACCTGAATTTCAGAGAATTCAGAACCTGAATTTCAGATAATTCAGAACTAGAATTTTTGAAAATTCTATATCCACCGATTTCTAGGATTATGAGATTTTATATACGAAACCAAATTTTACTTTAGTAATAAAATGAGTTAGATTAAGAGAGAGTACAAAATGAACAATTAAAACATAGGTAAGGATGAAATTTCCTTAGAGAAGGGAAAATTTCCTTAGGGAATGGAAATTCTCCTCATAGAATAGAAATTTTACTTATGAGAATAATCCTCAGGAGAAATTGATTTTTCTTAAGATAAAGTGTTTGCGATTTTTAAAACATAGAGAAATGGAAAATTCATAAGGAAACCTTATTGACTAAACAACCACTTCTATCATAATTATTCAAATTCATTCCTCTCAATCAATCCCCTCACCAAGAAAACCCCCAAATCACATCCACACCCAAAAACACATCTAATCAAAACCAAACTCAAATTCCCTACTGCATAATCACACCATACCCATCAAAAATAAAAGAATAATCATAGAATAATTTGATCAAATCCCTACTTCACAAAACTACCCATCTATTCTACAATCAATCAATCTATCAACCCAATATTCCATTACACCCTCGGAACAACCCCACAACACATAACAGTTCTCACAACCATACCACCACACAAACCAGAAACAATTATTCTGATTTGACAAGTAATATGTTCTTTAATTCCACTTGTTAACTTTTGGGGTTATCATAAAAGGTAAGATCATAGGGAATCTATTTATTATCCAGGTATATGCAGTTATCAAATTTCATATATAATAGTTCAATGAAAAACAAACAAACAACACTCATTCCATAGACCATACCATGCATAGAAAAATAACCCCAATGACCACAATTTTCAATGGGGAATTTTGCCTCTATAATTCAAAACAACAACCAAAAAAATAACAAGTAGATCATATTTCACTTTTCCACATCCCCTGCATATTGATCTTAAACATATTCAATTATCTCTATTTAATTTGGATCCAACTATCTTCATAGAGGAAACATTTATACACCCCCATATAATAAACAACTAAGAGGGATGAAGGAAACCTAATTGGAAGAAGAAACATTCAGTAATCCCTTATTTTTCCAAATTAGGGGGGAACATGTAGCAGGAAAAGACTCTAGAGAAATTATGATCCAAAGGCTACAGCACAAGGACATGATTCCTTGGGGAAGAATGGTTTGGTTCGTCTTGTACCAAGAGAAAGGGAAGTGCACAAGGAACATAATATCTCATCATTAGAAAGGATAGATCCTAAATCAATGGGAGAAATGGTTTTCAAAAGAAATTAAAGGTGAATCTTGAACAAGAACATGTGATTTGGATTTCAAAGGAAGCTTTAGGGGTTTTGAAGCTAGATAAGATTCGAAATGGCTCCAAAAACCATTAAATATGGAATTTAACTCATTTTTTGTCAAAGAAAACATTATAGTTGAAAAACAAGGAAAACTAGATGAAATTTTGGAATTTTGATAATGTGTTAGAGATGATTCACTATTAGGTGAGTCACTAGTGTGATTCCCCAATGCGAGCTACTAGTTCGAGTCACCGATGTGAGCTACCAATGCAAGTCATTGTTTGGCGTTAGACTGGTGCGAGTCACTAGTGCGGATCACTATTCTGACTCACCAGTCTTGACTCACCATTGTGACCTACTGGTACAATTCACCATTATGACTCACCGTTACAACTCACCATCCTAACCTACTAGTGCGAGTCAACATTGCGACTCACTGTCATGACCTACCAGTTCAAGTCACCATTTCAACTCACCGTCATGACCTATCATCAATGACCTATTATTGGAAAACTATAATTTTGGAAAACTCTTTAAATGAGTGACCTTGACCTCCCCAAACACTTCAAAAATTGGATTTCCACAAAGTAATTAATCGGAGAGGTCTAAAAAATTAAATCAGATACCTCTCAAACTATTCTAACACCCGAGAATCCAAAACTAATTCTAGAAGAAAGAGGGGTCTGATCAACCACCCCGCAGGATACCTCCCAAGGATCCTACTATACTTGAAACACCACTATCAACCAAACATATCAACGTTCAATGATAAACCACCCCATGTTTTTCGAACAGTGGGAAAAAACCTACACATCCAAGAACACCTCCTACAACATCTACTAACCCAAATGACCACAAAACACACCACATCAGCACACAAACCATTCCATCTCAAACACATGAATCATATAATCCCATCTTCCATGTCATGATATTATCTGATTTAGGTAGAACTGACTCACCTGCATGGGTTTAATCTCATCACAGCTAATGTGTATCAATTATAAATCTTGTCTTCCCCTTTTCACATGGAAGGAAATTATCCCAGATTTTACCACACACATCTCAAACCAAGGGAAGAGCACACATTTCTTATGACAGGTTTTAAACATTACATTTCCAAACAAAATAGAACAAGGAAAAACTCAAAACAACTAAGGGTATTGGGAACAAATCTACATTTCTCACTCCCAAGTATTATCCTATAAGACACCATGCATCCACAACTAGCAAACCGAAGGAATGATCTGTTCATGCAACACCTTATCCCAATGATCCTGGGTCTCTATCGGTCATTCCATGTATGTTGAATCATATTTAATATACAACTCTCCCCATTCAATGACATGAAGTCATCGTGAAGATATAAATGGTGTTGAGAGACATGAAAGATGTCATGGATCCTCTCCAAATATGGTGGCAACGCCAATTGTTATTCCCACTTTTCCACTTTCCCTAATTCCTCAAAGGGTCCAATGAACCTTGGTGAAAGCTTACTTCCACTACCAAACCTCTATTTCCCACGTCGAGGGGGGGGGGGGAACTATAAGAAAACATATTCACCAACATCAAACTCCAAGAGACTCCTCTTACAATAGGTATATAAATTATTCTAATCTTGTTCTACATTCACCCTCTCACGAACAAGCTGAACCTTCTCTATTATGCTCTGCACTACCTCTGGACCAAGGAAATATGTCTCCACAACCACTATCTAGCACAAAGGTGAATGAAATTGTATTTTATACAAATATTCAAATAGATTCATCCCAATGGAAGAGTTATAGCTATTATTATAAGAAAAATAAACCTAGGGTAAGTGTCACACACAAGATTTTCTAATGTCCAAGATGCATGCCTGTAACATATCTTCAAGCATATGGATAGTATTCTTTTATTCCCATCTATCTATAGGTGGATGGAAGTGTTGAGGCATATATAAGTGGAAAAATAATGTTTTAATCTCCCCAATACTCATGAGGTAAAACATGTAAAATGATCCCAGACAATAAATCTTAGAACTCCATACAGTTGCACCACCGCATCCACATACCTCTTGGCTATGGAATCCACTCCACCAGACTCCTTGATCACTGAAAAGTGAGTTGATTTCGATAGTTAATCAACTACTAGCTAGAGAGAATCATATAATCCCAAATTCATGTGTAAACCTGTGTCAAAATCCATTGATATTTCATCCCATTTCCACTCGATAACATTCAAGGGATAAAAAAACCATCAAGAACACAGTGTTCAACTTTCACCAGCTGGAAAACTAATTACTTCACCACAAACATCACCAATTTCCATTTCATCTCAAGACACAAAAACGACATCCTCAATCCATGGTACATCTTATGAACTCCTGGGTGTACCACTAAAGGATATCTATGAAACTCACAAATGAGTCCATCACGCACTGCTACCATAACAAATATAATTCCCTAAAACAACATCTAGTTCCGAACATCCTCCAACCATACCTCTAGAGCATCACTATAGTCAATGTAATTATGCATCACCTCTTCCTCTTAGTCTCCACACTAAGACTCCTCCACCTACTGTATCATAGAAGACCACACTTTCATCTGAAACAGACACCCTCTTCCACCATCCTTTCCCGTGTTTTGGTTTAAGGCTGCCAAATCCTCCATTGCCTTTCAAACATCTTTAGATTCAAAAAAAAAACTCCTTATGGGACTTACTACACAAATAATCATCCACAAAATTCCCTTTTCCTAAGCTTTAGGTGATCTCAAAATCATATTCCTGAAGAAACTCTATCCACCTCTGTTGTTGCAATTTCAGATCTTGATGAGAATAGATATACCTCACACTCTTATGATCCATGAAGACCACAAAGTGATCCCCTATGAGGTAATTCTACCACTAATTCATCAAAAACATGACCACTTGTAGCTCCAAATCATGGGTGACATAGTTATGTTCATGGGTATGTAACTGCCTAGACCCTTATGAGATCACTGCATGTTTCTAAACTAAGACACATCCAAATCCTAGATAGGAAGCTTCATAAAACACCTAAACCATTACCCCTTCCTTTGGAAATAGGATCACTAGAGCACTAAACAACTTTTCCTTCAAATAGAACAACAATACCTGTCAATTATCACTCTACAAAAAATCTTGGTCATTTCTGGTCAGATCTATCAACATAGATATAACTTGAGAGAAATCATGTAAAAACCTCTGGTAATAGCCTACCAGACCAAAAAATTAAAAAACTATTCCGCATTTATTATGTTTCCAAATAATACACTGGTTTAAACATAGAAGGGTCTACCACTATACCCTACTAGGACACCACATTCCCATGTAAATTCACCTCCCGTTTCTAAAACATGCACTTAGAGAACTTTCCTTGGAGTTTGTGTCGTCAAAGAACATGAAAGATGGTCCCGAGAGGATTGGTATGCTCATCTTCTGACTTAGAATAGATCAAGATTTCATCTATGAATACAACAGTGAACCAACCCTAGAACTCTTGAAATATGTAGTTCATAATCCCTATGATTAGGACTAGTGAATTCGTTACACTGAACCGCATAAATATGAATTCAAAGTGCACATACCTGTATCTGAATGCAATATTTTGGACATCTTCCTTCATCACCCACAACTAGTGATACCTAGACCACATATCGATCTTAGAAAACCAACTTTCCCCTCTCATCTTGTCAAAAATATCATCTATCCTCATATGTGGTTAATTGTTCTTGACTGTTACCTAATTCATCCTCTGGTAGTCTATGCACAACCTCAGATCACTTTCCACCTTCTTTGTGAAAAACACCAGAGCACCCCATAGTGAAAATTGGTCCAGATAAATCCCTTATTAACTAGGTTATCTATATGGATCCTTAACTCCCATAACTCATAAGGATCCATCCGATAAGGATCCATTAAAATCAGAGAAGCACTAGGATATAAGTCAATCCCGAACTGAACATCACACCGAGGGGGTAGTGTCACAACCTCTTTGGGGAAACATATAGGAACTCCCCAATGACTCTTGGAACCTCCAATATCCCACCATCTATTGATTCCACTAACATCTCATCCAAAAAAGAAATAAGAGGCTCTATACATTGACTTCCCACCTAAAAACTCTGCTCGCCAACGAATGCCACATGCTAACCATACATGTTTGGAAACATGAATCTTCTTCATAAGCATTCAATAACAATGTGAATGTAATAAAACTGGTTGATTTCAAGAATCAAATCTTATGGTTTCATTGGTAACAAGAAGTGATCCATATGGGAGTTATGTGGCCCCATAAATAGTCTACATCCTCAGCACACATCAAACAAGGTGGTCTAGACTCTGACTAACATACTCAATACTAAGGGCATGGAAATCCTCTCTACATATACTCCTAGATCACGGGCTAAACTGAATACAGTAAAGGAGTGAGAAGCTCCAAAATCAAACAATGTGCAATTAAGGGTACTAAGCAAGATGATCATACCACTAAAGATCTCTAGACATGATGGAACTACTGCTTCTTTATCATGCAACTGACCATGCCTAGATTATATTAACATTTTTTAACAACCTCCTCTATGACCAAACCTAGGTCGAGGTCCATAAGGAACACCCTAAGGTTGGCCTCTACCTGCTCTGTTACCCCTCTATGGAGAATGAGCCTACTATCCCAGCTACTAAAACGACCTAGATGGAGACTGCTACTGAGGTTGGCACTGAACATATCCACCTTCACTATATTGTTCTATAATTAACATTGGGAACTAGTTTGGAAGATGTCCAAAAACACCACAAAATAAATACATCATCCCAAAACACATGAGAAAAGGCTTGTGGACCAAAAGGTTGGATCAGAAACTGCTGAGGTTGATTCCCCACCGGTTAAAATATCAAACTACCTAGCACATGAAAACCATTAATGATAACAATACATCTCAAATAACCCATATATATCCCCTCTTATGGTAGAAATACTTCAAGTGAATCCTCTAAAACACTTACCACTTCTTATAGACCGCCAAGAACATCGACAACTTAAAGGGGGGTCATCACGTATTAGATAGAAGGGAGAAGTTATTCCTCTAGATGTCTCACTTGAGACTCCTCATCTGGAAATAGATTTAGGAAAAAACATAGGATATCCTTGAAATTAATCCCTAGCTACCATACTGACAAACTATTCTAATGGAATATGTGTAACTCCTACCTCTTCTCATCATTCATGGTCAATGAAATAAATTCTGTTCATAACTCCTTAAAATCAACCCACAGAACGTCAGCCTCCTTTCTCCCCCCAATGTATACCATCCAACAATAATGCACAGTTCTCTACATCTGGTTCACTACCAAAGAACATAGAACTATGTGTGATCTTGGATAAAACTGAAGGTGATTTCAAGATCCTCCAGTCATCTCTCCATCTCCATGTCCGAAAAACTACCCTCACACTTTCCCAATTTTTGTCACTCGAAATTATGAAACATTATATACCATTGATCATCCTACCCCAATTGGATCAACCCTCTACTCGTCAACCAGATTAGTCTATTGATCCTCAACTACCTGTGCCACACGCAGATGATGACAGAGTTACATAGTTGAAAAAGGTAAAAAAGTAATTCCTAACCTGAGTGGTATGTAATTTTATTTAAGAATCATTTTAACTCATTTAACTTATTTCATCATCCATTTAAATTTTCCAAAAACAAACCAATTCAAATAAGAACACATCTCATTATGATGCTTGTAACTTTCCTAGGGTTTCTAACCTAAAAACAGTGTAGCGTCACTTGGTTATTCGATAGACCAGAGTCCTTGCATTATATCATGGGGACCCTATCATCCCACTTCCTATCCTTTTTCCTTGGTCAATGTCATGTACCGGGGTCACCTGACACCATTTCCCTACCAACCCATGCAATCCTCACTATGAATAACTTCAAACTCCATCCTATATCTCAAGAATCATCTCTGATACCTTTCAGTCATGACCCCCTCCCTCCAAAGATGCCCCTCCTAAGATGGAAATGGAGAAAGAGATATAATGACCCCTGAGTCTTGCATCCAGTATGCCCTAGGTTGGCGACCATCAACAAGGGCATAGAATCTCCAAAAATGGGAGGCCTTTCCATTTTTAAAGAAACAAGATCACGAGATAAGATATATCACCCCAATAAAACTCCATGATATGCATATATAAAATAAAGGAAAATCCATCACACATTCATGTTTAAAAATAAAAATGTTACAAATTCAATAAAACTACAAGGTAAGTACCAAAAGTAATTCTAAGAAGTGACAGAACAACTATCCCAAATTCTGAGCTACTATTAACTAGCATGGTTCCCATGGCCCTCCTTGAAACCTAAAAACAATTTTATATACATAGGGTGAGCATACATGTATAATTAGTAAGAAAATCTGTGTCTATTGTGCACATGTGAGAGAAGAATACTAATTCTCCTTGATAAAATAACAGGGCCAAAACTGCACCTAAGTTGGTGTATTAACCAACCCAACCTCACTAAGACACACTCACCAAATAATGCATGTCATATAGAATAGTATAAAGGACATCAATGTTAGGGTACCCCACACCACTTTCCCATCAACTAGATGCTCTCACCCCCTAAAAGAAAACATCATGGCGCTTCGACCTCTTATGAACAAATCAAACCATATCTCAATCACACACTCCTGAGCCTCAAAACCACAACACATCCCACCCACAGACACCTAGGACACTACCACAAAAAATCCCACCCGCAGACACCTGGGCCACTACCAAAACACATCTTCCCCACATACACCCGGGCCACTACCACAACACATCCCACCCACAGACAAAGTTTCCATAACCACACCGCATACCGAAGACACTTGGGAAACACAAATCATATAATCCCAATGACACATGGGAAACACAACAAACCCACACACACCCAGGACTCATGAACCACAACTTACCCGAAGAATCTTGGGAAATTACTCCGGGAATAGGGATAAGGGTAGAGCATGTGACCAACCATCCATCCTCACACCGAGATGTTTTAGAGGAAACCCTCCCCCATGATAATGGGGGTCTTCGACACATGGTGCTCAACTATGGTGGGGTGAATATAGAAATCATAGGAACAAATTGTGTATGTATATATATAGTATCAAGAACTGAAGACCAGCCTATGGGATTCAAAAAAACGGATACCTCTATATGCATATTAGTATCAGTAATAGTCATTTCAAAAGTTGATAAATTAAATAAGCTTTACAAACCAATTTTTCTTAACAACGATTCATTTCATTATTTAGCTTTAACCATAGTTAACTGTGCAACCTATCATTTATCTTTTCATTGAAAAACACCTTCCCAATTACCAACAAACTTATTCCATCTCAACATTATAAAGTATGTACATTCTCCATCAGTACACAAGAAACTATATAATACACACATAAATAAGTAGCACAAATAAAGTCCTTCAAAAGGAAGGCGAACCATTGTAAATTTACCCACTTCACATTCCTCTCTATTTATCACCCATCTGTGACATAACATACCTATCCTGAGATATTGTAAATCTTTCTATAGGTTATTAATTTGGTGTATCACCCATGCCAACCACCACCATCGTAATTCATAAAAGTCATTCCACATAATCCATCCTCTCACCATGAAAAAGCCCCTCTCACAACCATACCTGACAACATATCTCATCACAACAAAACTCGATAGACATGTTACATAGCCACACTATAATAATCAGATCAAGTAACAAAATCATATAACAACCCGATCACATCCCCTCTAATCAAAACTACCCATCCATTCCATATTCAATCAATATCTCAACCTAATATTCCATTACACCTTCCGAACCACCCCACAAAACATAATAGTGCTCACAACCATACCACCACATAATCTAAAAAAACATATTCATATATAACAAGTCATCCATTATTTTATTCCACTTATTGAATTGTGGAGTTATCAAAGAAGGTAAGATCCTAGGGAATCCATTTACTAGTAGGGTGTATATGGTTATAAAATTTTACATAAAATTTTTCAATGAAAAACAAAAAACACTGTTCATTCAATAGACCATTCCATGTGTAGATAAAGACCCCAAATAGTCATGATTTTTAGAAGTGCATTTCACCCGTATAATTCACAAAAAAAATCAAGTAAATCATACACCAAATTTCCCTAGACACTACTAATGATCTTAAACCAGTTCAATTATCGCTATTTAATTTGGATCCAACTATCTTTACATGGGAAACATTACTACACCCACCTTGCATGATACAGAACTAAGATGAATGAATGAAACCTATTTAGAAGAATAAAGGATCATCCCTTTCTTATTTTTCCAATGTAGGAGGAACACATATAGTAGGAAAATACTATAGGGAAAATGTGATCGAAAGGCTACAATAAAAACTCATTACACCTTGAGGAATAAAGGTTTAGTGTATCTCATACCAAAAGAATGGGAAGCATACAATGAACATAATATCACATATTTAGAAAGTATAGATACAAAATTAACTAGAGAAACGGATTTTAAAAGCCATTAAAGGTGGATCTTGAGAATGACCCTGTGATTTGATATTCGAAGGAAGATTTATGTTTTAGAAGATAAATGAGATTCGAAATGGATATAAGAACAATTAAATATGGAATTTAACTCATTTTACATCAAAGAAAATGTTAAAGGGGAGAAACTGGAAAAACTACAAGAAATATAGAATTTTGAAATTTTTTGGAGATGAATCACCATTAGGTGAGTCACCGATGTGAGTCACTTGTGAAAGATACCAGGGTGAGTCACCATTCGGAGAGATACTAGTGTGATTCACCAGTGCGAGTCACCATCGTGAGATACTGTTGGGAATCATCAGTGTGAACCACTATTCCAACTCAACGATCCTGACTCATTGGTCCTGACTCACTATAGCGACCTACCGGTGCAAGTCACTATTGTGACTCACTATTATGACTCACCGTTACAACTCACCATCATGACTTGCCAGTGTGAGTAAACTATTCGACTCACCATCATGTCCTACTAGTGTGATTCACCATACGTACCATCAGTGACCTAGCATTATAAAACTATAATTTTGGAAAAATATTGAAATGAGCCACCATGACCTCCGAGAACACTTCAACCACTCAATTTTCATAAAGAAATGGAACAGAGAGGTCCATTCTATTACACAGTAACTCAAAAATCACATGATGAGGTCTAAAAAACTATACAATAAATACTAGGAATATTAAAAAATTTAAATAATCTAAATATTATGGTTTGAATCCAATAAATAGAAAAATAATATCATCTCAGGTGGAGCCATCAAATTGAATTGAGTTGAACCGCTTTGCCTTTGGCAGTGGTTGACAGAACACACATGAACACGACTCAAGAAAACTTATTTATAACTTAACATCAAAGGAAATAATCAAAAATAAGATTTTCCTACACTTAGGGTTTGGTCGAAACTCAGCAAGCAAGAGAAGATTACAAAAGTGTCTAGGAACCAGAGGGGAGAAGGAAGAGTGGACCACACCTTGAAAGATCGATGGAGAAATGTGATGAAATCCAGCCAAAATCGGAGATCGTAAGAGGTTTTGAGTAGGGATAATCTTTCTTCGAGTAAGAGAACCCCAAACTGCTGTCACATGTTGGTCTAGAGAGGAAAAGGGTATTTTAGGTTTTTTTTATTTTCTTTTATTACTTTATTTAATACAATTTTAAAAGAGGACTGAGCAAGCAGTTTAGGATGCATGGTTTAGAAAACTGGGTGCCAATCGTGTGCCCCATTTTTGGGCACCTAGAGCATCCCACATGGGTTGAATACATGATTTGGAAACCATGTTCTAAAGATGTGGTGAAAAATGTTGACCTACTACCCATTCCACTAAGTGTGTAGGCTTGGTGCACGATTTGGGAAAACATGTACAACCCATGAAAACCACCTCTTCTTACCTACAATTGGTCACATGGTTAGTTGTTGAGGTCTACATGGTTTTATACAAATAGTGGGACCTCTATAAGCTTCTAAACCATAGAAAATGCTACCCCTTTAATTCTGAAACTTGATGAGACACTCAATAAACTTTTTAGGTGTTTAAAAAATTCCAAAAAATAACTTTTAGAGGTTCTAACTCTTGTAAATCCATTCCAAGGCTTAGTTTTAAATTCTTCACATTCAGTAAATGAAAAAGTTCAAAAACCTTTTTGTTTTCATCCATTTCAAAAATATGATTTTTATAATTTTCACAAGACATGGGAGATCATTTCCCAAAGCATTGAACTATTTCTAGTCCTAGGAGATAAGATACACACATGATTTTCACTTTACAATTGAAAAAATGAAAAAATAACTTAAATATTCTACTAGTAAATTTAATATTTATTCTAATATATCCCTGAAATCATTCATAGATCCCTTCATGGTGTCCAAATAAAATTAAGACACAAAAAAACAGAGATCACTTAAGCTTATTAATAGAAATAATTCACTAAAAGATAAAATATAATAAATATTGCATGAATAATATGGTATAGATAAATAATAATAATAATGATTAATTCAAAAAAGGGGAATATAAACATGGATGACATAAAAATATAAATAAACACATGGATAAAAATTACCAATTTCTTAATTAAATAATGAATAATAATAGTCATTATAATTTTATCATCATGGTATCAGGATATGAAATAAAAAATAAATTGGTAATACACATGTCAAATACTAAAACTAGTATTTTTCATTAGACCTATGGATTCATTAAAGAGAAATAATGATCCGTACCGATAACTTAATAATTAAAAAAAATTCATCATATGGAGGGAATTAATAACAACATAATAAAAAATCAACACAATATTTTTTATTGAAAAACATGAAAATGAAATGTAAATATTTTCCTTATTTAATAACTAGAAAAATATGATCATAATTCACCATGAGAAATAAGGTTGATGGTATCATTAGATTATATACATAGCAAACTATAAAAATCATAAAATTATGTTGACATAGATAAAAAATACCTTTAAACAAATATTCAATCCTTTTTTTAAAACATTGTAAAAATATTTTTTTCCTTTGCTATAATTTTGAATAATAATTTTCAAAATATTGATAAAATTACATTATTTTAAATTAACAACGAAAAAGTTTAATATAAAAATTAAATAAAATAATGTTTTTGTTTTTTGTAAAATCACTTTATATGATAAAAATTTATACTAATATTTCATAAACAGTTTTTGTAAAAATTCAAAATTGCATCATTTCGAAAATGACAAGAAGATTACTTTTTAAAAATAAAAAAGGTAAAATATGGTTGAAACAACATTAAATAATAATTTTTTCATATAAAATAATATTCATGAAAATATCTTAAAAAACATGGACATGGAAGAAAAGGTTTATCAACAAAAGATGAAATAAGGTAAGCCTTTATTAAAAATAATTTTCTCCATCTTACTAAGTAACAAAGAGAGGAAAATCAAATGGAAAAAATGTGAAATCCAAATATAGATAGATGATAAAAATATATAGGGTTCAAAAGATTAAAAGATCATAATTTTATTTAATTTATATTTTAACCCAAACAATCCTGAATAAAATGAGATTATAAAATAAACCATTACCTTGAGCATCTGATTTGTTGGATTAATTATACTCTCTTAAAAAATCAGTTAAAAGTTTTTAAATAATTTATTTATAATTTTTTTTACCTATATTTCAATTTTAAATTTTCTTTTATATGAATTTAGTATCTATTCATTGAATAGTTCTTACTAACGTTAAACAATTATGGTTGTTCGTTCAATTTTTGAAAAATTGCATACGTATATTGATTATGGTTAGTGGTTTTAGGAATTGGTTTCCTTATATCTAGAATGTTATTAATTTCATGAGTTTAATTTTTATTCATTATATAAAATTTTATAATCATATAATGATGGTGATAATAGAAAAACAAATCACATATTTTCATTGTGGTGGTAGTCCACATGTATACACAAATGATATTATCATTCTCCAATGGATTAAAGGGAAAGAAGATAGATTATATATTATATTTCAATAAAAATAATTATTATATATAGTCATTAGTTTTTTCTATTTAAACATCTACGTAAAGCGGTGATGAAAACCCAATTACAACGTTACATGGAGATGGTAGGTCATACCTATACACAATAGATGTTTTCATTTTCCAAAACATGTAAATTCAATATAAAATGGGAAAAAAATTAATATAAAAACATCTTGGTATGGTAAATAGACTGATTTAGTTATTTTATTATGTTTATTTATTATTTTTAAGAGGTTTAAGAAAAATGGAACTTGAAAATACTCGGTTAGAACATATATCTCTTTTTTGGTAACCTTATTTGGCATAAAACTTAAGCCTTATTGAAGTTATATGATGGTGAGTCCATAACCTCTAGGAAAATAGTATGGATGTAAGAAAATATTTTTTTGGGATTGGTTATTTAAAGATTCCCATGTAGTGTGTATAATATAAAATCGGGGTTCCCTTTTATAAGTGAGGAGGGTGGAAAACTTTTAAACGCTTGAAACATTATTATGTAATCTTGGTCTTACTCAAGTCAAGTGTCTATGAATTCTCATAGATTAAAACATGAAATGGTTAATTATGAAATAAATCCTTAAAATGAGTT
Organism: Viscum album; assembly: GCA_963277665.1. Lineage (NCBI taxonomy): Eukaryota > Viridiplantae > Streptophyta > Magnoliopsida > Santalales > Viscaceae > Viscum > Viscum album. The sequence goes on along the minus strand of OY728161.1, from coordinate 1,949,687,065 downwards.
TTAAGGAAGTTTTTTATGTCATTATGAAACTTTATCACTCTATTTTTATCCCTTTTAAATTATTTTACCCTTAAATGATGTGATGAATATTTACCATGGTCACTATTCATTATTATGAAAATATTTTTTTAAAAAATTATTTAGTTTTTACTATGATTATTTTAATTATATAATCTATTTTAAATGATTCAATTTCTATAAATGATTCAAATTACTATTAATATATTTATGTAAAATTAAATAAAATACATTTTAAAAAAATATTTATTTAAAGCATGAAAATGATTTTACAGTAAAATAATGTATGTTGTTGATTAAAATGGAATTAATTAGACAATATTAAATAAAAAAGGAAACATATTTATCTTTAAAGCCAAACCAAAAAATAAATTAACCTTTTAAATAATCTATAAAGAGATAACCACTAAAAATAATATTTATTTGAACAAAAACATTACTTCGAGTTACAAAATAATAATCATATATTTTAACCATCAACATTATATGATTTTATTCTTTATATTAATTAATAAATATAATTTTTTTCTATACAAAATGTTTCATTTATTTTCATATTATTATTATATCATTTTAATATCTTAAAAGTGCCAGTATTTTTAAAATCTGTATATTTCACTATACACCCAAAACCAACTATTGATTAAAAACATCATTGAAACACACTAGTATAATTATAAAATTTTGAATTTAAAAATGAAATTAATTTTATCAATGTGAATGTCAAAAATCATGTAATTTATTTTTTAATAACATTATTTAATAAATTTATATGTATTATTCTATAGTTTCTTTAGAAATAATATTTTACATACTATAACTAAATATCTAGTCTATAATTCTCCACCATTAAATATTTTATCCTCAAAATTTCTAGAATTTCACCTAATTAAAATTTTCAGAATTTATTCATTATAAATTATTCATGTTATCAGGTTTTTTCTTCTATATTATGATTTTTACGATGTACCTTTACTAGCCGAGTGTTCTAATTTCTCAAAACCTACTCTCCAATATAAAAAATTTGGGTATTATATAACAAAAGATAAATCTTGTTAAAATTTTATTTTCATTGAGGTGAAAACAAGAATTGTGTTTGGAATGTACATCATCAATAATGACATGTGGAACATATAATTATCTTTAGATATCCTCGGTGGAATTTCCAACTGGTAATCCATGGTTCTAATTCAGTCATGAATTTTAAGTCCTGATGTATGTTGGGCATAGATTAAACTTCTTTTCAATCATTATAACACCTTTCCCTAGATATAACTACAGGAAAAAATGATCAATGAATTGAAATTATAAATCATTTAATCTATTATTGGTATAGATTTTTTATAATTATAGATTCCCTTATATGATTCATAATTGTATTCACTTTAAATTTTTTCTCACCCATGATATCTAGGCCTACAATATTCATTTCACCAGCTTTATCCCCAAATATTGAAGTATGACACCACTTTATATAAAATTATTCATATGGTGTTATTTTAATGCTATAATAAATTCTATTGTTATATGAAAATTACACCAAAGATAAATACTAATCTCATTTACCATGGTCGTTAATTGAGAACAGCCTGAACATATATTCTGATGTCTGAAAATATTTTTAGATTTCCAAATAAATTCTGGATTGTAGTTAGTTCTCAAAAGTAGCTCATAATCAAGATACTTTTGAAAAAACTTCCAAAATATCAATGTAAACTATAGATCAATATCATATACAATCAAAGGAGGTTCACTATGAAGTCAAAAAACATTATTAATATAGATCTGTGTGATGTTCTGAATAGGTATATCTCCCTTAAAGAAGATAAATGTGTAGAATTAGTTAGGAAATCAATAACAATCCATATTGAAAAATTCAATCTATTAGTGTTTGGGAATCTAGTGAAAAAATATAATAATATCATCCCATATACATATATAAATTTCTAAATACTGAATGGATCTAATAGGATATTTTCTCATACTCTTTTCTAGTTCAAAACCCATGTATCATGTCACAGAGTAAGAAATTTCCAAGTACATATTATCCCACATAAAATTTTCATTCAAATATTGATACATCTTTGATGATAAAAATATGTTTTTTTAAATATGATTTATGAGCTTCATCTAATAATAATCATTTCAGATCAATAATTGATGAAAACATATTCTCTTTCCACATTTCACTTTATCAACTTTATAGAAGATGTATCTGAACATAACATCACTCATCTATTTGATTTATTTCATATTATTAACACATTTTATGGGTATTTAAATTTTCTCCAATAAGGATGGTTTGGAAATCTTTTGGAATATATTTTATGTTTCCCCAACATTAATGTTTATCATGGCCATATTTTCTAAATCCATGAATATAGGATTTTTTATAATCATAATTTTAGTAAAATTCAATGTTATTTCCTACTCAATGCATCAAACACTTTATTTTCCTTCCTATTATGGAACTGTATTGAGAAATAATAATCCTATTTTAGTTCACACAATCACTATTTCATCACGTTGGTCTCTTTCTATGTAAATATGCTTTTAAATGTTTTGTGATCCATATAAATTTCACATATTTTACTATAAATTTAATGCCTGTATATGTTTAATGAAAATATTGTGGTCTTTAAATTAAGATCATGTTTTGGATAATTATGTTCATGGATCATTAATTTCCATGATCCATTGGAAAAAAACTCTATCATTATGCATAAATACACATCCATGTACATTATTTGACGCATCACTATATTTAAAAAATCCATCCCTTTTCAAAAGTAAATTATATATCAATTAATTAACCAATATTCTTTTTCATTCATTGAAACATTATTTAAATTCTTCTGACCATGTAAACTGAATCGTCTTATGTTTTAACATGGTTAATGGATCAGCTAAATGAGAAATCTTTTGAACAAGTAATTCATGGTAACCTGTTAATCATATGAAACTAGTTATATATTTTATATTAATTGGAATTTTAAATTCCATGAAAACCATTTTCATTGAAGGATCAATTGATATTACATCCTTAGTAATAATATAGAAATGAAAAGAAACATCTTGAATCTAGAATTTGTGTTTTTTAAATTTTCTCTATGTCTCTATTTCTCTAAGTGTCACAAAAATTATTCTCAAATAACTCTTCTATTCACCATATCTTTTGGTTTATATCAGGATATATCCAAAAAATACTACATTGAAATTATCAAGATAATCCTTAAATACTCTCTTCATCTAACCCATAACCATTTAGGGTGCCTATATAATATATTGGGCAACACTACTCATTCTTAATCACTATACCGCATAAGAAATTTTGTCTTTAGAAAATGCACAATATTTACCAATAGACGATGAAACCCAGATATAATATCAATCATTGAAATATATTGAGGTTTGTGAAATTGATGAAACAAGTCATTAGTGTTGGGTGAATGATACTAGTTCATTATAGTATTAGAAATGTTGTGTATATAATCGACAAATAAACTCATAAAACAATATTTATTTTTAACTAAAATAATAGGGGATACCCATGGTGAAATACTTTTGTGTATAAAAACCTTATCACACAACTGCTATAGTAGTTTATTAATTTTTAAAATTCTACCATGGTCATCCAATTACATCCCAAATATTTGACCATCAAAATTATATGACTTATAGAATATATTTCATTAAAATAAATTCCCAATAAATTTTTGGTTTGTAGTTTTAAATATTTTGTTATAAAAATATAACTACAAAATCCATTAAATTTTTATAAATAGGATATTTTTTTATTATAAATGAAACTACTTAATCTATAATGAGTCTTTAATATCTCCCAAATATTACCTACCTGGGAAACTATTATATACACTTAATACTTTTACAATTTTTATAACCTAGAAAAATGGAATAAAAAGGGATAGTTAATCTTATATTATCAGTAAGGGTAAGCTTAAGAGAGATAAATTGAATATCATTATTGAGAATAAGATGACCATATGGGTGTAATCAAGACACACAAGAAATGTTTCCCCAATAAATCATGGATCATACATCATAGAATAACACCTGTCATAGAAAAATAAAAAATTATAAAATTAACATTATCCATGGGATAATTACATAGTAATGATAATAAGAATAAATCTATTTACTATTTCAAATATGTATCAAAATTTAATATAAGTAAGCATTACATTCACAAGCCATAACATTAGTTACCATGCTTATGAGAAACAAAAAGTTACTCAAGAATACTTATATCATGTGATATAAACTTTTTAAAAATATATTGGAGGGGGATATAGAAACAAAAACATAATTCATCCAAAATTATGTTTGAAACTTAAAAATCATTCATTAATCACAAATTAATGGCCCCTTCAAAATAAATTGGGTTTCATAATACTCTAATATCACAATCATTGAATTTTTATAGCATAAATAACCCATATAAAGAAAAAAGGTTTCATTAAATAAATCCAAAAGTAACCATGGAAATAAAATGGGTTGAAAATTATTTTAAAATGATTTCACATAAGGATATAATTATTAATTCCAGGAATAATCATAACATGATAAAACCAGGGAAAAGTGGGTATCGAATGATATAAGACAACTTTCAAGGTAATTCCCATTCATTAAATATAAGAAATTATTTTATATATACATTGTAAATAAAAAGGGTATATGGTTAAGATAATAATTTCATCAATATTCCAATGTTTATAACCCAGATGAACAATCTTCATACAAATAAAGGAATTTTGGAGTGTTCAGAAAGGAAAAATGATGGATAATTGCACATATATATACATAGGAGATGATTATGAAAGATAAAGGTAATGATATATCATTTCCCTAAAACAAATGGGAATTAAATAAAACATCAAGAAAAATAAAGAATATTATATAGTTTTAAGAACCTCATTGAGTAAGTATAAGATTTTTTAAATAATAATGACTTGGATAAAAATAAAATTTTAATGTTTAAGAAAAACCAGTTTCAAAATATGAAAATTTATTGATGTTTTAAAATAATTTTAATTATTTTTAAAAAAGAAGGGAAATAATTTCTTTTATAATATATGAAAACATTGAGATAAATCATTATATAAAATAAAAAATGTGTCATATTTATGTTTTCAAACATGAACATTTGAAAGAGAATATTTTCACACTTTGATAAAAATTAAACATATGAAAACCCTTAAAATTTATTTAAAACTTTTTAAAAAAGTTAAATTAGTATAAAATAACCATAATAAATTATTTAATCATAGATAAGGACACATTAAAAATATTTTAATGAATATAGAAATGGAAAAGGGTATATTCCTGACTGAGTAGAAGAGTCAGGATTGTTTTCACGTACAAAAAGACATATGATAAAATATGAGTCAAGGGGAAATGAATTTTTTTGGGTACATATAAAACCCCAATAATATCTAAAAACAATTATGAGTGGATTTTGAAAGTAAAGAAATTAACATTATGAAATATTTTTCAAAAACAATCCCTACATGAAAATAAGATCGGTAACAAAAACTATACGGTTTGAGTAACTTTTTAATCAAAACCCCCATCCCAGTATCAAAATAATTTTAATAGAAATATATTTGAAAGAGAACAAGATATGAATATTCAAACCACCATTAATATAGAAAAATATATTCATTAGATAGTAATAACACCATATTAATGTTATCATGGTTCACTATAAGAAATATGTCTCAAGGGTGGAAAATATGAGACATGAAACCGTTAACTTGTTTTCCCACTTACTTGAATTCAATTTAAAATCCAGAATAAATAATATAAATATCTAAATAAAATATTTTAAAAAAAATTTATATATAAATATTAAAATTTAATTTATAATTATTCTCTTCATGTATATTATTTGGTTTTTATCTATTTTTAGTATTGTATGTGGGTAATATTGATTGTTACAAACTAGTTTTGCAAAAGCGGTGTTATTATTCATTATTATCCCAATGTTCATCATTACAAGATTATACATGGTAGAAAAATTTTATTTTATAATTATTTGTACTATTATAATTTCAGTCTATGGGTGTTTTGGTTATTATTTTTAAATATGAATTTGAAAATAAGCATGTTTCGATGACTCTAATAAAATATTGGATGTTTTCTTTAATACTATTATATATTTATATACTATCATTCAATAACCGAAATAAATATTTTATTATTTATATCATATATTAAGTGTAATTAAATTTCAATATTAATCCATTAAATAAATTTATATCATTGTTAAATTAGGTGGTTAACCAAACCCAAACAAGAACATAACATAATTAATGGATGATTAGGATGTAATTTCATTGAAATATTATTATAGTAGAATAACAATTATAATGTTTTTTTATTAGTGTGATATATTATAATTTTATAGAAATATAAAAATAATATAACTTATAAGAAGTTATTTTACTGTAATAGTAATTCATTTTTCTCTTAATACACTCTTTAGGATGGCTAAATTTACAACGTTTTTTTACTTCCCATACTATTAAAAGTTGAAAAGATGAGACACACTAAAACATTAAAATTAATAAAAAAAATATTTATCACTTTAACCCGTTATCATGAATATACATATATAGATTTTATGAAAATAAAATATGTTCCATGTAGGTTATAATCTACACATACCCTAGGACATTGATTTTGTTTTCTATAGAATAGGGAAAATGAGTAACTAGTCTTATCATTTGAGAATATAAATTTTTTCATATATAGTGACCCAACCCTTCATAAATAAATATTATATTTTTATTTGAATATTCAATATATTACATTATAATCCATAGTAGAATCATATAGGTTTTGTATCTTTAAAAACATGTATAAATAAACTAATTATTCATAAAAGATATAAATCATCTCCCACTATGTTCTTCTTAACTAACACCATTTTTAAACCTGTATTACCTAAATAAATTCTCTATAACACAGGGAAAAGAAATATAAGAAAGTGTGATCTTAGATACTATGTACATGTAAAGAAGAGATATATCAATGATCACTTAATCATAATATGAGCATAAGGGTATAAGAACATGAACATAACATTTGAAAAACAATACTCAGAATACCATAGATCACAATATCAAGTCTTTTAAAGAATATTGATTTTTTATAAGACATTAACCATAAATTAATAAAATAACATCATCCAAAATAGAATTAAATTAGAATAACACATATGTTTGTGGAATACACATAAACGTAAAAAATAATTTTCTTAGTAGTCAATGATCACTTCCAAGACTATCATAGTTGATTTCATTCACTTCCAAAATGAATTTATATTTAGATAAGGATTAATGAAAAGACTATCATAGTGGGTAGAGCCCCTTACATAACTGGTTTCACACCCCATTCCAGTCTTAATTATCTCATGAGTTATCTATATTTACCCAATGTATTGTACAACTGTATAATTATGGGTCCACCTATCACATAATGAAAATCACAAAAATATCTTCCAAATGATCATAAAACATTAATCATATCATAACTCATGAAATTTATATGTGATTCAACAACATTTCACAATTTCATTATATCATAACCTATAGAAAAATAAAGTGGTTTAAAAAAGGTTTCATCAAAATATAATTAACCCATGGTAAATAAATGAGTTTTGGTGAATAATTCTTAAATCACCATCATCATAATTTGACCAATGAATAAAATTGGATGGTATAATTTGAATATATCTCCAATAAATCATAAGTAACATCAAGGATGTTATTATAGGTGAAAAATACCTTTATCATATAACAGGAACATTTCTTGAGAGAAATACCCTTTTTTTACATTGATATAAATTATTTAAAATCAATAAAATTTACAAATATCAAGGAAAATATTTTCGTTGAAAATAAATGTGGAAATATGTACAAGAATATTCCAGGCATTAAGAAGACTTAATGGTTTGAATTTATTTTGTCGTCTATATTAAAATAAAGATTCTTTTTTCATGTCTGCTAAAAATTCATAAGTACCTCATTCTAAAAATAAAAAGAATATTATTTTTAAATCATTTTTTAAAAAGTAAAACAAGGGTAAATTTTACATTAAAAATCAATAGTAAAATAGTAAGAAATAGAATGAATTTTTCTATAAAACATGGGCATTAATGAAAAATGATTATCGACAAAAGAGATAAATAATGTTCATACTTCATTAAAAAAATTCCTCTAGTCACATGAGTTATTAAGGAGAGGAAAATATTACGAGAATATGTAATATGTTAAAATAATATAATGAGAATAAAATTCATGGCTTTTGGGAGAGATACGTTATAAAATTTCATCATAAAAAACTAAATTATAAACTATACCAATAAATAATAAGATGCTAATATAAATACCTTACCACTTTGGTAGATTTTGAATTATAAGAAAAATATAAGAATAACCTCAAATGAAACATTTAATAAAATGAAAATATTTAGATTCATGATATAACATTTTAATGAGTAGTTATTACACATCATAAAGGAAGATAGGTTTATAAAAAATCATATGTATCAAAGAAGAAAATTTCAGATGATAAACACTTACTAATGTGGTAATATCTGAAAAAAATGAAAGAGTGAACATTATATGAATTTATATATCTCCAAAATTTTCATGAGAAGAATCATAAAATAAATTCATGGGTAATATGTGACACCACATAGAAAATCATGAATATGGCATGTGTCTCAAAGAGATAAAAGTGAGATGAAAATAACTTACCTCAAGTTCAACTTTTTTCAAAATAACTATATATTTATGTATAAAAAATATAAATTTATTATAATTATATACCAAAATAATTTATATAATTATTATATCATATATTCTCTACTTATAATATCTCTACACCTATTTTTTAATAATGACTTATTAAAATCATCATTTAGAGGTGTTAATTATTTCATTTTTCATGAGAATTTCTATCTAGTAGATCTCTTCCTTACAAATTGATCATGGTTACACCATATAAAAAATGTTAATATGATATAAATATAATATATATTTATTATATGTATACTCATATTAATCTATAAAATTTAGAAATAGAAAAATTAATTACATTGTTAATGGACACAGTAGGTCGTACGTAGACATGACTGTTTTTTTACTCTTTGTTGGATGAATTGAAATAAAGATGAATAATAACTCACCATTAAAAATTTATTATATATATATATATATTCATTAAATATATACTTATTTCCATCAATGTAAAGATAAAATAAAAAACAAGTCACATTGCTTCAGGGAGGAGGTTGTCCATACGTACACAAGAGTGACGTTAATACATTCCAACATACTGGAATGTAAGAATGTAAACAAGTTAATATAATTTTAACCATCCATGAAATATAGTGATGAAAAAAGAACTATATCATTCTGTGGAGGTGGCAGTCCACATGTACGCATGAACGAAACATTAACTTACCATTTGATTGAATAATGGGTGGATCTTGGTGGTTACATAATAAAACTAATATTTTAGTATATTTAGTATGAACAAATTATATTTTTTACTAATACCATATATTTGTTGTAGACTTATGAACAGAAAATTTGAAAGTTTTTGAGGGGGATAATTATCTCTTCTTCACTAGGCCTTTTTTAGATCCTTTCTTAATGAACCTTGGAATTTAATTTTAAGATGATAAGAACATTTAAATAATGATTAGGGAAGTTTATAAGAAAATTTTTCAGCTTCTGGTTGATATATATGGCTCAATGATTTATAACTAAGATAAACAAGGGGCGTTCTTTTATAAGTGGGGGAGATGACACACATGGAAATTTAGAAAAGGAAAAAATATAACAAATCCATACCCATTCCAAATACTCCCAATTTGGAAGATATTTTATTTTTTATATGATAAGGTAAAAATATTTCAATCCAATTGTATTTCGACATGTTTAATTGAAAAACATACCCTTAACTCTTGGTTTAACCCCCCAATAACCCATTTTCACCATAAACACGATAATAAATTTGTACTATTTTTTAATATTATATATTTCAAAAAAATCAGTTGAAATTATTAAATAATATTAACTATATTTATTCAAAATATTGAATTAATTTTACCATATTCAATTCATATATGTGGAAGAATTTAATTTAAATTTAATCTTACAAAACATGATAAAAAGCGGTCTTTTAAAAACAATTCTTACGTGTAATTTTTTTATATCAAAATTTAACATAAAATTGATTAGAACAAATAAATTTTATTATTAATAATATATTTTAACTAATTAAACTTTTAAAACCAATTTAAAACCTAATGGAACTTTGTAAATTCCTTAAATGAACTGGATGTTTTTCATAAAACACAGTATTTTTTACGATTCATCGAAAAATAATTCCTTTCCAAAAATTCTCAAGAATTCACTCTAAGATAATTTTAAAAGATAATTTAAAAAATTGATTTCATTTTGAAAATTAAATTTCCAAAAAATTTTAAGAAATTATTTATATAATATGCACACAAAATTAAATAAAAACCATTTTTTAGAAAACAAGTATTTTAAATGCGTATAATGAGATTACTTAAAAATTGTAACTTATTTATCCTTATATTTATTTGGAGAAAATATTTTAATATAATTGGAAATATCTTTTTATTAAACTTATTACCAACAATTTAGTTTCTACCTTATAAATTTATACTATATTACGGTTTAATTAGACTCATGGATGTGAGTATCATAATCTGTCAATAGAATTAAATTTATTTAAAGAGAAATATATCTTAAAATATTAGGGTGATACATAATAAATATTATTATTATATATATTAATTATCCTATTATTGCTATCGTCATAAGGTGGTGAAATAAAATGAAACACATTATATTGTGGAGGAAGTAGTCTGCACAATGCATGAATGACAATTTCGTATTTCTTAAAGGAAAAGTAAAAGGTGGATAATGTTATACCATTCTTATAGTTGAATAAAATTATACTAATTAAAATGGTTATTTTATTTTATGATATTCTATCTATATTTTATTAAGAATAATTTCACATAAAGACATTCAAATGAGAAAGGGGTAGTTAAAATTTTATACCTCACTACACGGATGATCTCCTTTGGAAACATGGTTAAGAATTTAAGGGATGGTATTTTGAGAATTCCATAACATCATAAAGGTGTATATGAATGTTTATGATAGTTTTATATTGTAATTGGTCATATTTAAATGGTTTTTAGTCTTAGTTGAGGTGAGAATAGGAGTTCCCCTTTTATAAGCGAAAAGGGATGACATTTTTTAATACCCAAAGCATTTTAATAATGGGAATCACTCTCAAGAAAAATGTCTGATAAATTGATAAATAATTGATTAGTTTAGAGAGAAGTCATATATAAGAACAAACTAGTCATTCTAACACATGTTTTAAACCTGATCGAAACTCATTACCATTGGATCTTTCACTTTTACAATTTTATCTTTTATTGTTGTAACTAATTTTTACATAAGTTATCTTATCATTTTAACTAAAAAATAAAATGGTTATTATTTAAAATTTTTACCAACTAATTTAAAGTTATAAATCCATTTAATTTGGTTAAATATTGAACTATGATGAATAATAATTTTAAAATACTAAATTTATAATGTATTGAAAACAATTTCTTTTAAAAAATATAACTTGTGGCCTAAAATGTAAATTATGAGTTTGTAAATTAAAACCAATATTTTTTAAATATTATTATGTAAATTATATAATAAATATACGGTCTTAGAAAAGTGTTTCATATATTTACAACTAAGAAATACATATAAATTCTGTTATAAATTCATGATATTAAAAAAATGATATTTTCACTATTCATCATAAAATGAATCTTTGTAGAAAAATATCAAAACTTAATATTAAAATAATATTTTAATGATAAATAACAAATTTTACTTTATTTTAATAAATTAAAATCCTAAAATTTATATATGAATTTTTAATTTAAGATAAAAAATAAAAAAATTACTTATATAAAAAATGATTTTGTAGGATTTTATGTGTTTTCACTATTATTTTAAATTAATTAATAATTAAAACTGTAATATATATATATATATATATATATCAGTATAATATTTATCATTATTTCACTTTAATATATTTATTCTCCTAAAAAATTTATAGCACATGAAAGGCCAATATTTATAAAAGTAATTTTAGAGGATAAATTAATCTTAACATAAAAATAGTTATAAATAATTATTTTATCCAAAAATGTAATTTTATAAGTCAATTGATATTTAAATAATTCTATCAATTTTATAAAATCATTTTTTTATTAATATTTCATCACATAAAAATAAAATATTTCAACTAGATATTATATTTTGGTTGTAATTATTATTTCTAAAATATACTATTTAAAGTCATTATAAACTATAGATAACTTCTCTGTACCTATTTGGCACAAATATATCCAAGTATTTTATTTCATTTAGAAAATTTTTAATTACCAAATTTTCAATTTTCAGAGTCAATTTCCCTATATTGTCTTACGAAAATCATTAATTTTATTCTCACTTCTTAAGTCATAGTTTACATTTCAATAGTTTTCATTTTATATCTCATGGCATGATTTCTCATTTTGTGGATTTTTCAAATTTTATGATTTGTTATACTAATGGGGATTTTTAGAGGTTATGGTGGTGTAGGGGACTTTCTAGTTCCAAATATATTATTTTTTTAAATATGTTTTTTCATTTTTTTATTTTAATGGATTTAATCATTTATGATGGGTGATAATCTATTGAATTTGATATATTGTTTTACGTAAATTCATTTTAAATTTCCATTATAATTGAATAATGTTTCATTATCTTGGTGTATATATTATACTTCCCAATCTATAATCAAGTATAAATTATTATAAATGTTTAGGGAAAAGTTTTTTATAATTATAGGGAAAATTTTATTGGTTATTAAATCATAAGTTGTTACATTCTCACCTCTTAAATAAGTTATATCCTCACCATTTTGATAATTAGTAATGTTAGGTCTACAAGGCTAGATACCCTGAGGGGGGGGGATGAATCAGGTTATGAAAAATTAAACCAACTGCCCCGTTTGATCTTGTTTTTTTGTTCGACAAAACCATCTTCTCTATCTTCTACCCATTACAGAGTATAAATGAATCTTAAAGCATTCACGTAACACAGTAATTTTACTTGCTTCACCCTCACTAGGCTACGTCCAAAGAGCATACACCGTCGATGTGCCGCTGTACCAAATCCACTAAAAGTGAACTACGATTTACATGTTCGAAGGGGACTCACTGTCCTTACTGGTTTAAAACCATTCAAAATTTGAGAATACACTGATCTCTCAACTGAAGTGAGCTCACAACTTCTTTAGAATATCCACTCATAATTTATAGACCTGTAGGTCTCCTCATTATGACTAATGATTGCATCCTTCACTATTTTTAGATTCTATGTTGAAGTCCAAATTTCATCCACTGATGAATACCCCTTTTACTCTAACCATTGGGAAATAAACTTTGGAAATACCTTTGTAAATAACCCTACTTCGTGAAGCTCCCAATTTCAAAAATCTGAAACAAGCCTTCACAATGTTCCTGCCTCTTCTCAAAGCACACACCTTCGCATAGCTCACTACCCATGGAGAACACTGATTCACAGAGCTCAGACCATCGTAAAGATCAATACTTCAAAAATAATAGGCCGTCGTGATGCTCAAGTCATCACGGAGTGACTTCCTTCACGAAGCTCACTGAGCCAATGCATAACACACACCAATTTTGCAGAGCTAAAATAGCTGCCGCGAAGCTCCTTCTTTTGCAAAGCACACTAACTTAGTGAATCAACTTCATGAGTTGAGAGAAACAAAATTTTCATAGAAATCTCTCTACTTATCTCATGGGGGTCAAGGTCTATTTATAGATGATTCCACCGACCCTCGAACCTTCCACACGACGTCAGCACCACGTCATCTCAAATCACGAAGCTCTGAAATTTCAGCTGAAATTATATCTATATTCCGAATCACCATGACAATTTTCAGAATATAGAGCACATCGTAATCATAGGGAATTCCATTAATTCATATAAGCCTTCATCGTGAAGCTCCACTCACAATTACCTTCACCGCCACAATACTCTTCAATGATTCTGTTTGCGAAGCTCTTCATAATCATGAAGAACACCATCAACTGTCTTCATGTCTTTGAAAAATCTACATCAATAGGCCAATATTTGCAAAACTCATTCCTTTTCCATATTTTGATGAGATCTTAAAGGAAATCCATATTTTGCGATGCTCACAAAACTCCAAAATTTGGACCCCAAAAATTTGGCACACTAGAAAACAGCGCCTCCTTGCATCTAATGTTTTGTACCAACTCCAGATCATTCATTATTCTATCAGGGTTCTTTATCAACATATATTTTCAACAACATCTCTAGGCCATGACAATTCACCATGGAAACCAACTTTTTCAACAAACATAATCAACCCAAAAATGCTCTAATATTGCCTTGAGGGATTTTTTCCCAAGAAATAACCTACAATTTAATAAATCCCATGACCCTAGATTTAATTTCACTTGATAATTCATACCCACTCTCATGCGTTTGACTAGTGTAGTTATATATTCCCTCATAATTGGAATATAACTAATCTTGAGTTTTTTTCTCTAACCATTTGAGTTAAATCTCCCAATATAATGGTAGTTATTATTCATAGGGATTTTATAATCATAATTTTATTAAAAAGTTTTCATGTGTTGATTTTCCTATTTGATGTTTTTATCTTTGAACTTTTCATTGTTAAGAGAGAAAATACATAAATAATATCTAAGAAAATTTGATTAAAGGGAAGATAATAGATTTTTAATGGAAACACATTCCAATAAGTATTTATTGAAGAGTAGTTATATACATGGTAACTAAATTTTTTTATTAATCATTTAATATCTAGTCATCTGGTTAGAGGTTCAATGTCCTTAAGAATAATTATAGGTAAAAGTAGGTGGGTTATATAAGATACAAATACTAAATTCATAATTCTAAAGGGGATGGATAATGTTCCTCACTCCACATTTCCTTCAAAACTCTCTTTTATGGGTTTTATTAAAAAGGTATTCCCTTTTCATGGAATTTTATGGTGCCTTTCATATTTGTTAGACATTGTATATGTGAATTAAATTGGATAATGTCAATGTTTCCCACAGTTTGGAAACTAAACTATCAGTGATACATTCTGATAAGCACTTTATTCTTTCACTATTTCCATAGAACACTTCAATTTTTCTTAGAAATTAGTTTCTAAATTTCCTAGTTCTACATGCATAAAAAATTTCCCTGTTACATTAAAAAATTACCATTGGATATTATTAACACATTTTTTAAAAGAATAAATTTTAGAATTCTATCCTTCATCATCTTTGTCACCCAAACATCCATGAGACTCTATATTCCACTTCATATGTGTGTTTTTATGTTTTACTAAGTTTTGTTATTAATATTAATTCATGATATTTTATGAATAATCACTTTATTTCTTTCATAGAATCATATCCCATTCAGTTTCTCATTGTGATAGTCTCTATATTTTTCTTAGTATCTAGGGAATACTTCATTTCTTCAGTCTTCATCCATTTCTAAAACCAACTAGTGTTAATAATGAGTGATTAATAATTAACACCATATAATATTTTTGTTAAGATAATTACATTAAAAACTTAACATTGAAATATATTACTTTTCAAAGTTAATACATAAACATTCAGTGAAACCTATATCACTATTGGTTCAACTCTTTTAGGTTCAGTTCTCTCAAAATATTTATCCCAATTCCACAACATATTAAATCCTTTATAATTTCTTATAAAAAAACATGATTAAATAAATCACATCTCTTATGATTTTCAAACTAGGTGTGTTGTTATGCTGCGTTTTCATGCATGTGGTTACAATTTAATTAAAACTCAAAATAACCATTTTAGAGGTTTTAACACTGGTTACATCTATTCCAGATCCTATATCCACCTGTATTATTTTGACTTGGATTTCATTTTTTATAAAACCTTATAATCTAATATTTACCAAAATTTCATGATGTTATACTATAATTAATATGATTATCATCCCTTGGATATTCATTAATTTTCTCTTATTCTAATCCCTAAAACACTTTCAAAACTGACAAAACGATTATCTATACCATCACTATTATAATAATCCTTAACCTATCATCCATGGATTAAATTTAGAACTCCCAATTTACCCTCAAATAATATCACCCAAATATTTAAATTTATATAAATCCTGCTTTGATGCAAACTATAGTGGTCTGTAGATGTGATTATCTAAATTACATGTATTAATGAAAATGTCTCATTACCATCCATTCTAAAGAATTTTGGGTTTAGAGACAGTGTATTAGGAAAAAATATCACTAAAAAACCCTTAAACATCATATAATTATGAGATTTTTCCATTATATGTGAAACTACCTAATCAATAAAGAGTCTTTATAATCTCCCATAAATTATCCACATAAGAAATTCTTCTAGATAGTTCATAATTATTTTATATTAATAACATGGGGAAACATACACACAAAAAAGGTTATATTAGATGATCTCTATGGGTGAACATAAGAAATAACAATCAAATCTTATTAGTGATTATAATATGAACATATATGTATAATCAAGATACATAAGAAATAGAAACCCAATAAATCATAGATCAAACATTAGAGATATATTATTTTCATAACATAATATGAGAATTATTTAAAAAATATGATTGATGATAGAATTACATAAGAATTATTATAAGAATAAAATGATTATTTTATTCATATATGACATAAACATTGATATAGGAAATCATTAGTTTTATGAGACGCATCATCAGTACCCACACATATGAGAAAATAAATTATACTTATGAATAATTATCTCATGATATTTAAAACTTTAAACAACACATAGGAAGTAAATATAATACCCCACTAATAACTCATCCATAAAAACACATGAAATATGAAAATCATTCACATATATCATCTTAAAGAACCAATTGAAATAATACAGGTTTTATAAAACATTCCAATTTAAATAATTATCTTTTTATAGCATAATAAATAGAGGGAAATAAAATATGTTTCATTTAACACATCATAAAGAATCCATGTAATGAAAGTGGGTTTCATATCGTTTTCAAATGGTTTTATATAAAGAAATTTTTACAAACAGTTAGGGAAGGGGAACTAAAAATATACAAATAAAAACACAAACAAAAACATGATAAACCCATTTAAAATAAATTAGCATCAAATGTCATCATATAACATTATATTTAAATACCATTCAATCAATATTATAGTGAATATGGTTTTATATATAATAGATAAAATGTATATAGTTAAAAAAATAATTTCCAAAATCGATTGATGTATGAATCATAGGTGAACTATCTTTAATTATAGGATAATAATTTATATTTTTTAAAAAGAAAAAAATTGACAATGGATCATATTTATACATAGTGGATGACTATGAAAGACAAAGGTAGTGATGGATCATTCCTCCATAAGGGTTGGACATTACATAATAAATCTATAAAAATAAAGAGGATTATATCATTAGAAAAATTTAATTGATCAATTATATAATATTTAACAGAACAATGACTTAAATGAATTACACTTCTTGATGTTTTAGAAAAACCACTTTGGAAATATGAAATATTCTTAGTCTTTTAAAATAATTTATAAAAATCAAATACAACTATGATAGAGATAATATATTTCAAAAAATATGAAATGATAACAAAATAATTCAGATAATAATTCAAGGTTGTTGAATAACATTTCCACACATAAACATTAAAAAATTAATATTTTTAAATTTTGATGAAAACAACCCATAATGAAAACATAAAAATTTATTTTAAATTTTTAAAAGTACATAAAGTAGAAAAAAATAACATAATAAATTATTAATGAATAGATAAAGATAATTTTAAAATATTCAAGTGAATATACATATATAGAAAAGGAAGTTATTGACTAAAAATAATAGATATGATTAGTTTATCTAAATAGAAACACTTCAAAAAAAAAATATGAGTAAAAAAATGAAATTATTAGGGGACATGTAAAACCCCATGAATATCAAAATAAAATTATGACATGTTTTAGAAATAAAAAAAATTCTCTATATGGAAAATATTTTAAAAACAATCATCCAGTTATAATAAAATTAGAAATAAAAAACTTACTATCGGAGTAATTTTTTAACTGAAAACACATTTTCAAATTAAATATAATTTGAATAAAAATAAATTTAAAATAAAACATGTCAGGTCTCTTAAAACCCCCATGAATATGGTGAAATAAATTGTTTACGTAGTAATCACACCACATTAAAGGTATCATGGTTCATAATAAGAAATGTGTCCAATGTGGTGACCATTTTAGATAATAAACCCTACCTTATTTTCTCTCTTAGTCAAATACACTCTAATATTATATGTAACAAGAATAAATATATTAATCTCATATTTCAAAAAAAATTCTTAATATACACATAATTTTATAAACTTATTTTATAATTATTCTCTATATTTATAATAGTTAGTTATTATCTATTTTCAATCTTTTATGTGAGTAATCTTTGTCATTTTTAATTAGTTTAAAAAAAGTGGTGTTGTTCATATTTATTCTATCAATGTTAATCATTCCCAAATCATAAATGGTACTAAAAATGATGTTTTATAATTTTTTTTAAAATTTTATAATTTCATTCTATGGGGAATTTGTTTATTATTTTTAATGATGAATTTGGTGATGCGAATGTTTTGATGATTCTTAGATAATAAAGGGTGTTTTCATAAATAAGGTGTAAACTTTTATATTAACATTTATGAACCGAAAACAACTCATTATTTTCTTATTTATATCACATATTTCATTAAATTTTATTCCAATAGTAGCCAATGATATAAATCTATTACTTTCTTCAAGTAGGTTGTTAAACAAACCCAAACTAGAACTTAAAATAGTTAATGGATAGTTATGATGTTATTTTGTCATGATATAATTATAGTAGAAGAATAATGATATTATTTAGCATTTATTAGTGTTATATATCAATATTGGAAATAATTTTAAGAACAATATAACTAATATATTTTTATTTTAGAGTCTGAGGAAATCATTTTTTCAGTAAGAATTCTCTTTTGGATGGTTGAATTTAAAACTGTTCTTTATCACTAAAATATTTAAAAGTTTTTCAGATTAGAAGTAACATAACCTAATTTTTTATATAAACATAATTTTTATTTCTTTAAACCTTTTTCATTACCATATATGTAATTATGTGATAAAAATAAAAACATAAATAATTCATTCCATGTAAGTTGTAGTCCATATGTATGTATGGATTTTGATTTCCTTTTCTATAGAACAATGAATATAATTAAGATGGTTTATTATTTTCAAATCTAAAATATAAGATACATATTATAATTGTATATTAAATTTCATATTATGACCATCATTACACATTACTTATTGGATTATATCCTTTATAAAGGGGGTTATGCTTTTTAGGGATGGTATTTTGAGGAAACAAAACCCCTTTTAAGGTGGATAACATTTTTTATTAGATTCTGGGGATGATTTTGGGATAAAATATATTATTTTCTTTCTGATTAGGCTTTATAAGATATATTCCTCTTTTATAAGTGAAAAGGGATGACAATTTTAAATATTCCAAACAAAATTAATAATAGGAATTCAATATCAAGGAATGAGTCTAAACAAATTAAGAAATAATAGAGAGGGGAAGACATATGTTTGATATATTCCTGAAAAACTCAATCCCGCACATGTTTTAAAAAATATTTCATCACATTATCATTAAATAGTTCAGTTTTACCATTTTTTATTTTACTATGGTAACTTGTTTTTACCTGATAGAACTTATCCTTTATGACCAAAAATAATATGGAACTTATAAAATAATTTTGACCCAATTATTCAAAATGTATAACAGTTTCACCTGGAAAAATTTATCATGACTAAAATTTATTTTTTGTATTATCAAAAACCCCCTTTTAAGGGATGTGGGGGAACCCAACATTACATCAAAGACTAAATACATCAAACCTTTCCCCGATGTTACAAAAGCCAAAAAACAGATCAAATCAACAAAGGAAAGAGCCTCCCAAACATAAAAAACATTAATTCCAGTTTCCAAATTTTCATCGCTACATGGATAGCTATATCATGCAGATATGCATGGGCTCAGTACCAATGGAATATTTCATACCCTCTCAAACATCCAAATCCGAATCGTAGTGGTCTGGTGAAAAATCGCAGCTCTAAACCTCGTATGGAGTAGCCTTAGAAGAAGATCAAGAATCATAGACCCTTGAACAATAGACCATAGGCCACAATATATATCACATCTCCACCTTAAGATATTCACACACTGTAATAGAAGCAAACATGTTCTAAGTAGATTCATAACCAAATACAATCACATAGTAAAAAAACAATGATCAAAATACATACCACATAGATGGCCTCCCGATTTATGGAATCAACTCTGGAATAATCCCCACCACAAACTAAACTGAGACAAAACCGAAAACACATTTCCACCATAAAGGAGGACAAAAACACACCCAAAGCACTTACATATGTACTAGAAAACAAGAATTCAACCCTCGTTATAGGTTTTTCTATAATAATAGTGATTATAAATGGTGATGGTGGTTTATGGGATTTTCTAGTTATAAAGATATTATTCCTTTTAATTTATTGTCTCCCTTTTTTTTCTATTGTATGTAATCATCCATGATGTGTTATAATCAATTGTATGTGATGCATGGTTTCATGTATCATTGTGGTAATATTCCATTATAATTGATTAAAGTTCTTTCACCTTGGTTCATAAATGGTATGTACCAATATCTAATTAAGTTTTAATTTTTTTTGAAGAATATAAAAACATTATTTATAATTATAGAGAAAAGAATTAATGGCTGCTAAAACCTAGTGAATTACAAATCTTATAAGTATTCATATATATAGGGTTTTCATCCATCCTAATACCAATGGAAACCATAACATTATGATCAAGTGTGTGTCCAATTAGTTCTTTGTAAAAATCATAAATATTTTACTACACAATAGGTACATACTTTTTTAAAATGATACCCTTCCTAGTCCTATTTTTTATTCTCTTCTTCATCAAAAGTTTCATTGAGGAAAGATACTATAATTTGTTTCAAACATTATTAAGATGATTTAGTCACCCCTTTAAAGACAAGGAATAATATATCAACACTATGAATAAAAATACCATTCTTTTTGAAATAATGTTTTGCATTATATTTTTGAAATAATATCCAGATTATTGATTATATAAAATCCTATCATTGGTATAATAAGAAATTTCGAAGATAGAGTATGTCTATGGGTCCAAATCTGGACTGACTAACATATCCTTATGGAAAATAACATTAACAAAATGAGTATTGACTGAAACATCCTTTCATAAGGTGCTAGGGAAAAATATAATATTCTTAGAAAACATAGAATATATAAACAATATGATGGTCTGGAATCCAATAACACATGAGCTAAATTTTAGGTTATGATTGAACTACCAGTCACCACATATTTAGAAACTTTAATGTTAGTTTTATTGACCACATAATCTTGTCTTTGCTATGTTGTCCTTTTCTGAGTAATGTTCCCTTGATGCTTCAATATTTCATTCAAATAGCTCCCCATCTCTTTACAGTTAAATAATTATAAAAAGGATCATTCTTTTATTCCCCAGATACCATGATCCTAAGGGCCTTTTTCTACAAAACTAATGAAAACAATCACTCCCACAAATCATGTAACATAGTGATTCATTCTAAATTTATTAAAATTTGTAAATTTTAACCATACTCTCTTCCCTTTTGTTTTATTTCTTTCATAGTTCTTGGATTTCCTCTTTTTTATTATTATTCATAGAAAAATATAAGTCATAGAGAATTATTTCTCTATCTCCATGGAACTTGATATTATATCCTCATATAATGAAAATTTATGAGTGACAAATTCACTTCCATTTCTATAATTTGTTCATGGCCCAACCCATACTGGGGCTCGAGCCTCCACTACCCGAATCCAGTATCCATGGGCTATGGGCTAGTGACTAGCATCAAAGGAATAACAATCTCTGAGAGGCCTTTGACTAAGAACCTATACACACACACACACACACACACACACACAAACAGACCCAACTAAGTGCAAATAGTGTAGAGGGAGAACAAAAAATTATAAAAAAACAGCTACAAATAAACCACATACATGCAAAGACCTCTAATAACTAAAAGTACATAAAAAAGATGAAAGGGAAGGGGAAAAAATACACACCCAACCAAAAAAATGCAAAAACCCGAAAACAGGTGAAAATAGAAAACAAATGAGAGAGTCCTGCTCCAAAATCCCAATCAATGACCACCACGTGTGGTCCAAGAACCCCATATCCCAAGATCCTCTAAAGTCATGATCAACCTATTTGTCATCTTCAAGGGAACATCAAGTGTAGGAAAAGACCAATCAGGGGTGAGAATAAAAATAATTAGTAGGAGGCCCATAAGTCTCAAAGGAGTAGCAAGAGAAGTACATAAGAGGGGAGAAATAGATATATATAACAGAATAAGACAATAATTGTAGAGAGAACAAGGTATAGTTAAATAATTTCAACTCAACCCAAAAAAGGAGTGAAGTAAGATCATCCAAACACAAGGAGCAAGAAACAGTGACAATATGATCTTATCGTTGAGTCTTTACTACCTATTATAGAAGAGTAGACTCATCCAACCATAGGAAGCTAGATAGGGAATGAATGTGTCATACCTGGTGTGTCTTCGCCTCTCCTAGAAGGAGAGTATCCAAAACCCAAAGAGTGGGTGCTAGTAACAAGATATAGAAATACTCAGTATACAAAACCCAAATGAGAGAGTAAGGGGATCTCTATCCCAAAAGCTCAGCCCAGGAAAAGAGTATCCAACAGTCCCAAAAGTAACCACCATCAATCCACATCATCCCATACATCTACCATAAACTGCATTTCAAAGGGGATTAATCACTAAACCTTGATAATATCTTCTTTGGGAAGCTCTATATCACCCGCACGGTTTTTGGGTCATATCATAAAGATGCATCTTGGTGGAAAAAGTTTTCCTCTTCTTTGAGAGTCCAAAGGTACATCAATAAACAGCTCTTAACTATGACACATAGTTGAGAGATCCTCCCAATGTTGAGGATCCATACCCAGCCCACCAGGAGGGGTCCACTTTGAAAATATCCAGGACCCTTGCCCAGCCCGGCCTGAGGGTTCTACTCTGAACTTCCATCGGGTATCACTACCCAGGATAGGTTGAGGTAAACCCAAAATTTCTCTAGCCATCCTTGCTAGATGGAAACTATTAGAAAAGGAATTTCGCATCAATTGGGTGTCACCCTAGATTAGCATCATTCCTAGAACGTCTCGCATCATATCTCAAAATCCACTATAGAGGGAACCATCGTGTTCTACATGAAAAAACACTTAAGATAGTCTACTCACATGAAAAAAATCTGAGTTCAAAATAAGGAGATATGAGAGATAGAAGAATTCAGAAATTAGTACACGACACGCATGGGGCCCACATGGCATGTGACCCTGCCTCACCTCATGACCATGTACTTAGATGTAATCTGGTACTAAACTATGAACTAGTACCCACAAGACGTGGCAGTATACTCCCATAGTACATGGAACCTCTAGCCAAAAGGAAAATGAGTGCACGATGCTCGTTAATGATCTGGAGGGTGAAAAGAATAATTACGCCGACACACCTCCTCAAACAGCTCAAAAAACATTTGAATACATCTCTTCATACATATTCTCCACTCTCACAATAGTCGAGGATGACCCAAGCTGTAGGGTCTTTTTAAACACATCAAAAGAACCTTCCACTGATATTCCATTCATGTTTCCACATTTATCTAGATCATATAAAAGGATCTACATTCCCAAATGGATTACATTGTTGTGATCATTGAGAAAAAAAACACAAGATCAACTATTCATTCACACCAAATAGACATGCAATGTAAAAGTCGTAAGTTGATGCATTTTTCTCAAATAATGTCCCGTGGGGCCCATGCCTCACTCCTGAAACAAATTATACATATCACACCATTTTTATCCTCTTGGATAACCACACTAAATGGACTACTCATTTGTCCAAAACAGATAACCAGTGAAAATGTTTCATTTCATCGTAAAGTGTGCGACACCACCCCTGTGGGGCCTGCACCTCAACTTTAACTTAAGCACACAAAATTCATCTTGCAAAGTCTACACAAAGACTAGGGTCACACCACTACTGATGGAACATCAAATGGACCTCCTGTTTAGAAGGCTGATCCAATTTTTTTCAAATAATAATAATTACATTATTATTATTAAACTTAGGCATTTTGTGTACTCATAACCCAAAAAGAATAAATAAAAATTTCCAAATAAATATTAAAATATATGCCTTAATGAGAGGGACCCATGGCCATAGATAGTGTGTTAAACAGATGCACCTTTAGGATAAATGAGCTTTTGATGGGGTTTCATACAAGTTTGGGCTGGTACGGCCCAAACTAGCCTGACCCCTCTATCTGGGATGGCCCGGTCCATTACAACTGGCCCGTGACCCAATGCGTGGCACAAACCATCCATCGGAGCCCGACTTGATAGTCGTAGCCTGACCCATGAGCCACCTACTGACTCCAACCGGCCCTCGTGGCCGGTCATCCCCTTGCTCGAGCATCCACACAGTGGACCCAAGAAAAAAAAGTCTCGTTCCCCCCATCGGTTGCCCTGCCAGTCACCCCAACAACCCCACTCTGCTAGTGCCTCCCAAAGACGGCCCACCTCACCATTCACCACCTAACCGCGACCGGACTCCGCCCTACTTGTCCTCCGTACTTGCCACCTCCGTCTACCTCAGCTTGCTGCCCCGATCGACACCACCATTCAGTCACCTATTCTCCAACCACTGGCGCCGCATCAACATCACCTCCATGAACTAACAAATTCTCTATTTGACCGCTCTCTCGTACCCTAGTCTCCGACCAACGTTCTGGTAGGCTCCCGCAGCTCGCCGCTGCCTTGGACCACTATCGGCCATAACATGTGGTTCTACTCTGGTGGCCCTTTCCGAGGGCCAATACGATCACACCAGAGGTCCAAAAATTCTTTCATACTAGGTTTTTGGAATGTTGGAATGATATCTTTACATCCATGGGCTTCTCCCAATGATCTATAGTTTATTTGATGCGCTTAAATAGAGACGCCCCAGAACCAGAAGAATACGCGAAGAACACAATGAACAAAACAGTTTTCCATGATATATTGAGGGTTTTATTAGTGCTGTCATCAATGAAGATAATTTAGAATGATGAAAAAAATGGAAAAAATGATTTTTCAATTAAAATTTGAATCGTAAACTCGAAAGTAGAATAAACCCTACCACGATCTCCCTGTTTATTGTTGTCAACGTATTCGATGTGCTTCCGCTTCGATCCACTGAGGTTTCAGTGAATATAGATCCTCAATCCATTGAAGAACGAAGAATAAAGGAGGATATAGGAGAGATAGAGAGAGAGGTGTTAAGGAAAATACCAATCCAAATCTCAAAATTTATTATTTATTTAAAATTTTTGGAACCCGCTAAAGGTTGCGAAATCCAAAACTCTTGCGCACACTTATTTTATGTCGTGATTATGAAAAATACCCCATTCTTAATTCAATGGAAGTATTATTTTTCCAATAAGAGATCCCATTTGAATGTTATTCAATTTGGTTTTAGGGGTAAAATAATTAAGTTTAATTATTTTATTTACGGTTTTTCCCATGGGTGGGGTTTTTCATAGAATTCACTCACAGATGAATGTTACACATATCCTAGGTTAAAAGTTGTGTTTTGAACACAACTGTGGCCTTATATTTTTGATATGAGATACTATTTAAGAGAAGTCACATTTTTGAAAAGTTCTTAGTAAAAAAATACTTATTATTTTCTTGCAATTTATTACGGGCTCACCAGGCCTTAGAATTGCACACCGTCTCAGCACTTAGCTCTGGAAATATATGTTGAAATATTTGAAAGTATTAAAAAATGGTCTCTAAATCATTAAATCCTTCAATATTTTCATCATAGAAAAGAAAAACTAGGGAAACAACATGGGATACTGAACTCGTCTCTATCTCTCTGGATCCCAAGGAAACTCATGGACATTTCAGTTTTGGCAAAACACACGAACAAAAAGGATGGTTCATCATCATAAGGACTACTCCTGCCGATGATGTGCATAGAAACACACACGTATTTCATCATCTATGAGATTTGGAATATTTCTTGCACCCAATCCAACTATTATGGGTAGTTTAAGGTCGTAGAAAACTTCTCCATCCCTTTGCACAATAACAAATGTCATGAAGAAATTTAGAATATCCATTTGGTGCGATGCCCAAGGATATATGGTCATGAAAGATTTCATAGTCAATGCATCACATCGAAGACTCTCTTATGCACTCAGGAAACGAAGGAGAAATCACAATCGGCTGAAGGAAAATTTTACCCTCATGCTCCACCAAGGTCAGCTACAGGAAGGCCAACAACTCTGAAATTTCCCACACTAGTCGAGCCTAGGACTTCTTGCTAAGGTCATTTTCTATAATGTTTCCCCCTCCCAGAGCATAAAATATATTGATGTCGTAGTACTAAAGAATGTTCAACCAACATCGCTGCCTCGGGTTCAAGTTTCTATGGGTGAATACATACATGAAACTTTTGTGGTCTTCTTAAACCATAAAGAACTCTCCTAGAAGGTAGTAATTTAAAATTCTTAGGGTGAAGACCATCCCTTTCAGCACCAGATAGTGAGTATTGTAGTTCTGTTCATGGGGTCTCTATCTCCTAGAAATGTAATTGATAACTGATGTATCAAGGTAAACGTTGAGCATGAAAGGTACCAAAAAAAGGGATGGTGAGTAAACTTATCCAACCAAAAGAGGCTAGACACAGAAAGAACGTGGAATACCTCCTGCATCTTTTCCCATCTTGGTTGGAGAGTAATTCCAAAAATAGGTACTATGCCGATCCAACAAGTGGCATCTCATGAAAAAGGAAGTCATGTAGTAAAAATCTTTTGGAAAATCCTGGACTTGCTCTAACACTCCACTACAAAACTCCACCTTAAACACACAAGTCCTAAGGAATGATCCACCACACCTTGATATTATCCTATTTGGGCAGCACTGACTCTCCCTCATGGTTTTTATCACGTCACAAAAGAGTGTCTTGGTGGGGGAAGTACCCCTCCTTCTCATGCATTCGATGCTACGTCAAACAACACTGACACATGATTTCACCGACACCCCAAATCACCAAAGTAAAACATCAAGAAAGGAGTAGGGATAAAAGATTGATTCATATAGTTTCTAACATGTTCTACTGAAAAAAAGTATAAAAAACCAAAGGTGTACCTCTTATCATCTCACGCTCTACAGGATCATAGACATATAAAGCTTTCAGCTATCCGTGGACCCAGATGACAGCTTCTTGAGCCTGACATGGGCTACCTAGTGGTGGGGGAAAGAGATCACAATGACATCCACCATCTTCAAATACTCTTTACCCTCTTCCAACACCACCTCTTTGGGGACCAACCCGATCACAGAGCTGTCTTTTCCATGGTGGTCTATTTTCTATGTGCCTGGTGTTCTCCTCAAACCAGGTTGGGCAGTCTCATGCCATGTGACCTCTCCTATCACAACCATAACACCAACCCTCCCTGGGATGCCCCTACGCTATTAACTGCCTTGGCCCCATACGATTGTGTTCCTGAGATAGATTATGGGGAGGACTCATACATTGATATCTTGTCTACAGATGTTCGATAGTTGCGGTAGACATATCAAATCTATTTCACCCACTACCACAACTAGTTGTATGGCATTTCTCGGACAGAATTTTCTCTGTCAGCAACATCTGCTCTAGCACCCCAGTATAGGTGGTGATGCACAAGGGCACTATGATAGAACAAATCTATATAAGGAGTCCATACTAGATCTTATGTGCTCGAAAGTAACTGTTATAGATCATGTCCAGAGAGTAGTGAAATAGGTTTTTGAACCTAGTCGCATACTCTGTGAATGTTATTCCTACCTATTGTAACTGAAGGATCTCTTTAAGTCGAATGGAGCACAAGAAGGAGGGTTAGAACAAATCATGAAATATCTACTGAAAATCATCCAACGGTAGTGCTAAATCATCGTGTATATGAGTAACCGAGCTCCACCAATGTCCAAATACTCTGTGGAAATGGCTGATGGCCAAAGCCATCATATGATCCATCAGTGTCTATGCAAGCCTGAATAGGAAGACCACTGAATCTAGACAAACCTCTACTACCTAAGGATATGGCTCACTGTGGATCCTTATAGGTCTCTTTTGTTGGATCTCTTGAAGTGTGCTCAACCTGCACATATCTTCATCCTTCTCTGCTGGGGTGATCTACTGCTAAACAGGTGGAGGTGTTTCAACCTGGACACCTAGAGAAAGGGGCTCACATGATGGGTCTTAAACTAAGGCCTCATCTCTCAAAAACTCATCATCATGAACTAGATATGGTATCCTTATTGGTTTTTGTCATAAAGACACCCTGAATGTTATCCTGGAGTAACACAGTCAGATGGACATATATATATATATCAATAATAATGGGGAGATGACTCAATAATGAAAGAAAAATACTCAATACTATATGATGAATATACCATTGTTCATAAAATAGGTGTATGAGGGTGTCGAGTTGACATGCAGGTAATCAGGGTCCTTGTGAATAGATATGTCGACTACCCATACCATCACTGGACACCCTGACCAGAGAGCTTCTCTCAAGAAAAGTCAACACTGTTTACCTAAACCAAACCAAGACCTTTTCAGGGAAATGTATGAACAACTTCCCAAGGGTCAAACCTACTATGATACCACTTTTTCATGACCTAACCCATACTGGGCTCGAGCCGCAACTACACTAAGACTGCCTCCATAGGCCAGAGGCTGGTGACTAATACTGAATGCAAAATAATATTGGGTAGAAATTTTCTTATGAAAATGTACACACACACATGAAGACAAATCAATGAAAATAGTGTAGAGGGAATGGAAAATAAGATACCAAACTACTATAAATAAACCACATAAATGCATCGACCTCTAATCAATACAAGTATAGAAAAGTAAAGCTGAAAGAGAAAGGGAAAAAATACACACCCAACCAAAAATGTGC
Source organism: Viscum album (assembly GCA_963277665.1). Lineage (NCBI taxonomy): Eukaryota > Viridiplantae > Streptophyta > Magnoliopsida > Santalales > Viscaceae > Viscum > Viscum album. Next base: position 1,949,657,587 of record OY728161.1, on the reverse strand, counting down.
CACAAACCCGAAAATGGTGAAAAAGTAAAAAAATAGGGATATTTACACTCCTGAATCCCAAGATACAACCACAACACACTATCCAAGAACCCCATATCCCTAGATCCTCTAAATTCATGATCAAAATGTCCGTTATCTACAAGGTCACACCAAGTGCGGGAAAATCCCATGCAGGGGTGAGTATAAAAATACACAATTCGAAGCCCTAAAGTCTTGATGGAGTATTAATATAAGTAATCAATAGGGGAGCAATCGATAAATATAACCAAATAAGATGACAGTAGTAGAGAGAACAAGGTATAGTAAAATTAGTGTAGTTTAACCCAAAAAATGAGTGAAGTAAGATTATACAAATACAATGAGCTATACAAAAAGAGAGGATGAACTTCTATTCGAGTATTTTATACCTATAGTAGTAGAGTATACTCGTCTAACAACAAGATGGTAGGTAAAGAAAGCATGTGGTATACCCCCGCGTTTCTTCACCTCTCCTAAAGGATAGTACCCAGAACCTAAGGAATGGGTATTGGAAACAAGATATATATATATATATATATATATATATGTCCATTTAAAGAAACACAAATGAGAGAGTATGTGGATCTCCATCTCAAAATCATAGCCATGGAAAAGAGTATCCAACAGTCCCAGAAGTAACCATAATCAATACCAAACATCCCACTTTTCTTCCATGAACTGGTAGTCAAAGGATCTTAATCAACGTAACTTGATACTATCCACTTTAGGTGGGTCCGTTTCATCCACGCATTTTTGTGATTGCATCACAAGGATGCATCTTGGTAGGAAAATAAACCCTCTTCCTCAAGAGTTTGAAGGTACATCAAAGATCATATCATCACAATGTCCCAAATTCGAGAGATCGTCTCAAAGTCTAGGACCCAACCCCAGCTCTTTAGGAAGGTTCTACCTAAAAAAGATCAAGGACCCATGCGAATATTGGCTGGAGGGTTCCACTATTGTGTCATAGAGGGCCCATCACCAATATGGCTAGAAAATAATACTTAAAAAAAATTAAGAAACCATGTCCAGCTCAGTTGGAGGGTTCAACTATAGTTTCATCGAGGACCCATCCCCAACCTGACTAGAGGGTTATACTCTGAAATTCCATTGGTTACCACTACCCAGCACAACAAGAGGTAAGCCCAAAACTACTATGGCCATCCCTACTGGATGGTACATCTTAGAAAAGCACTCCAGCATCCATCTGGTGTCACCCTGGATAAGCGTCATTCAGGAGCATGTTGCATCATATCTCAGAAGCCATTATGGAGGGCACCATTTCGTTTTACATGGAAAGAACTCAGGATAGGCTAATAAAATTCCAAAATATGAGTTTAGAATAAGGATATATGAGAGATAGAAGAATTGGTAATGTAGTACACAACGTCCATGTGGCCCACACAATGTGTGACCTGGCCTCAACGCCTAGTCGTGTACCTAGCTGTACTCAGGTACAAAAAAATGAACTACTACCCACAAGGCATGCCAATGTACTCCCATATTACATGGAACCTTTAGCCAAAATTATGATGAGCGCACGACTGTCATCATTTATTTGGAGGGCTAAAAGCGTAATTATGTTAGCACACCTCCTCAAACGGCTGATGAACATTTGACTATATCTCTTCAGACATCTTCTCCACTCTAACAATAGTTGAGGTTGACCCAAGTTGTGGGTTCTCTTCAGATACGTCAAAAGGACCTCCCCCTAATATTCATTTTATGTTTCCACAATTAATGGTATCATGAACAAGGCTCCAAATTCCCAAACGGATAACACCATTGTGATCCTTGTGAAAAAACACACAAGATATACTATTCATTCACCCCAAACAAACATTCAATGGAAAAATTATTAGTTGGTACATTGTGCTCGAATAACACCTTGTGGAGCCCATACCTTGGTCCCAAAACAAATTTTATAGATCATTCCATTGCGATCATCTCAGAAAAACTCACAAAATGGACTACTCATTAGTACAACATGGATAATCGGTGAAACTTTTTCATTTCACCGTAAAGCATGTGAACCCACCCCCATGGGTCCCACCCTGCAACATTAACATAATCACCCAAAAGTCATCTTGAATACTCCATAAAAATACCAGGTTTGCGCTGCCACTGACGACACATCAAATGGACCTCCCGTTTAGAAAGGAGGTCCGAAACAAATATTCTGAATAATAATATTATTATTATTTTTATTAAACTTTGGTGTTTTGTGTACCCAAAACCCAAGAAAAATACTTAAATTTACCGAATAAAAATTAAACTATCCACCATGATGAGAGGGATCTATTTCCACAGACAGAACATCAAATGAACATTCCATTTAAGAGAAAATGGCTTTTGATGGTGTATCAGACTAGTTTGGGCCGATCTTGCCCAAACTTGCCAGACCCCTCTTTCTAGGCCAGCCCAACCCAACCATCTCAATTTTTTGTAGTTGGCCTGCAGCCCATCGTGTAGCTTGGCACATCTTCCACAGCCCGACTTAACAGCCGCAGCCTAGCCCACACGCCACCATCCGACTCGGATCGACCCTCTTGGATGGGTCTCTCTTTACTCTCACATCCACTTAGTGGACCTATGAAGAACAAGTCTCAGTCCCCTCAACAGTTACCCACCAGTTTCCCCCATAAACCCGCTCCTGCGACACCTCCCAACGTTGGCCTTCCTCCCAATCTTCCACCTGATTGTGATCAGATGCTACCTCATGGCTCTTTCATCTGCCTCAGATCGCCGTCCCAGTCGACACCACCATCTAGCCATCTCTCCTCCAGCCACAGGTGTGGACACAACCCAGCCACCATCCATCAACCAGTGCTCCACCTGAACCTATTCCAAGACCTTAGCCTCTAGCTACCGCTCCGTTCAGCTCCTGTGGATTTCCATTCGTTATACTCTGGTGGCCCCTTATGAGGGCCATTGCGATCACATCAGAGGTTTGAAAATTATTTCAGACCCTGTTTTCAGAATCCCAAGATGATATCTTAATATCCATTATATTTTATAGATGATATATCTTATATTTGACATGGTTAAATATAAAATCCTAATAACAAGGTGAACATGCGAATAATACGATGAAGAAAATGGTTTTCTAGAATGGATTGATGGTCATGTTATTGCGACCATCAATAACAATAATTTAAAATGATGAAATAAAGGAAAAACAACTTATTTTTTAATTAAAACATTAATCAAAAAAATAAAATTAGAACAAAACCTACCTCAATCCACCCATTTATCATTATCGATGCATTTTCTGTGATGCCGCTTCGATCCACCAACGTTTCAGCAAAGATTGCTCCTTGATCTGTCGAAGAACAAAGAATAACAGGTGAGAGAGGAGAGAGGATAGAGGAGAGAGAGATGGATTTGGGATAACCCTATTCCAAATCTCTATATTTTCAATTTATATAAAATTTATAGACCCTCCAACTATCACGAATCAAAGAATCCCACACCCGGTCATTTTATATTGCACCTAATAGAAAAACCGGTTCAAACTCAATGGTGGTCTCAATTTTCCAACCTAATTCCCCATTTGAATGTTATTTTCTTCTTCATCTTGGGTAAAATAAATAAGGTTAGTTATTTTATTTATGGTTTTTCCCTTGGGTGGATTTTTTACAAAATTCCTTTGATGATGATAATTAGTCCTTGCCTTGGGTATACACTGTGTTTTTCACACAACCGTGGACTCATATTTCTGATATGTTCTACCACTTAAGAGATACCCCTTTTCTAACACATACATAGTACAAAAACACTTATTATTTTTCTATAATTTATTTTAGGCACATTGGGCCTCAGAATTGCACGTCATCTAACCACATAGTTATGGAAATATATGTAGAAATATTCCAATGTCTTAGAAAGAAAAAAATAGGTCATTATAGATTTATCCCATCAAATAAATGAAAAATCATACTTCTTATATTGTGTACTTATTATAAAACATGAGTTATAGACCTTTTAAATTTACCTTCTTATTTGAAACCATTTTATATTTCCTTTTTCAATAGATTAAGTTATTATCTCTTCATATAAACTCATTTAACATGAGAAAGGAATTTTTTTTAAGAATATCTATCTTTAAAAGTCATGCAATCTATATGATTTTTCTCCTCCAAATCTATAGTGTTCTTGATCATTGACCACCATTGATTAGTATATTGTTTAAGATGAAAAACTACCATATTAACATTCACTCTTCAAATAATTTTCATTGAATGAAATATCATCCCAAAGGACATTATCCATTGCGATGACACTAATGGATTAGTATCCCCATTGAATGATGGAGGATTCTATCTAATGAAGTTATCTAAAAAAAATCACCTTATTAGGGAGGAGCATGCTTCTCTATTGGATGAAGGTTATCAGTCATAATCTGAGTCATATGAATGAATATTATTGTAATTATTTAGATCCATCCCAAAATTTCTTTTTTCCTATGAGGGAAAAAACAAATAAATTAAATATATTTATACTATTTCCATTTCTTCTTCTAGGAATCTTTTCATAATAGTGGAATACACCAGACTAGATTATAGTATTTTTAATTTTAAAACATTGTGTATAATTCTAAATCATACATAATATATACCAACCATTTTAAAAGGTATACATAGATAATGTCACAATCAAAATATTAGTATCTTCTATAATATATTAAAATCATATGATTATTTTAAAATTGTTAATAATTGTTCATAATATGTGTGTGGATTTACCAAAGAATATCCCCAGGGTGTCTTTATCCAGGTGTGTAGTCTTAGGAACACTCACCATTTAATGAGTAAATGTCATGTTAATACTCAATAAGACATTTATATGGTTTTTATCCCTAGTTGAATTAAGGCCACTACCACATCAAATTTCTAGAATCCAAATGAGGATGCCATTTCATGGAAACCACACATTCCCAACCTATCCAAAACATCATGATGTTATCCTATACTTAGAATTACCTCTATATGATTGGATAGGGTTATGTTATCTAATATATTTTTATATCATGAACCAAGTTGGTATGTCGTCCAAATCGACACCTGACCCAATTAATGGCATGGCCCAAAGGATGTTCCCAATCCCCACGGGCTGGAAAATAGTTTTTGGATATCAAACATATTCTTTAGGAATGATTTTACCAATTTTTATAAGCACAAACAAACAAAAGAAATATACATCAGAACAAAAAATAATCAAAGACGAATGAGTTTCAATAATTTTCACATTCAAGGTTTAAAAATTTATGCAATAAACCTAAAATGCTCCAATAAAAGCAAACCACAACTATCATAAAAACATCCATTCAGCAAGAGGAACATCATCCTCAATCCACCTCCACCAACCCCTATACGAAGTGGAACACTAGTATCTAGATACACCATCAACATACATGTTTCTTTTACCTGAGTCAAACATGAAAAGGTATACATACAACCAATGGTGTGGGTGTGAGCCGAAGACCATTTGGATGCCACCTGAAAAAATAGATTCCATTCCAAAACATTATAAGACAAATTACCATGAATGTTTCATAACATAGGGTTAGGGAAAATTTTATTTAATTTTTTTTAAAGGGAACATTTTTTTCTTTTGAAATAAACAACAAGGAGCATATAATACGAAATGGTAATTAATATATCACAAAAGACCACTATGTCATGAGAAATACCTATATGGTCTAGCTCTAGTAGAACACTAGGTACCTCATATCTCAATGAAACGTGGTATAAAATCCACTACCCATAATGTCCTCATTCTTGAGCCACCAGAAATAAATACATCCAATTTTCTAGTGGTCTCCATTCACCATCATAAATTAGTTAATATTGTAATCGTAAATCATACAAGATGAATATGGGTCAATCCACTTCTGAGTCCACTAGTGTAATTGTCCTAGTCTACCCACCTAGATACCTAAGAGTCCCTTCATACTCGGTTCTCATTTCACATATCACATAGATCACCACAAATGAACACCCATGAAATGTGAACACACAAATGAAACCACCATTTCCCATAAGAAAAAACTCTTTCAAATTCACATGTACACCAAATCCACTTATAAAATTATTTCACACCAAATTCATAATTTATTAATCCATTTTCACAATATATAAAACCCATTTAAGAAAAAAAAACATTAAATCCCAAATGACACATAACCCCTTTCCTTTGTAAAATTATCTTTCAACACACACCCACTTAAAATATTTTTGAACACACATTTAACACCTCGTTAACAATACATAGAACATAAAAAAGAAGAAAATAAAGCATATCAAAATCATCAAATAATTTTTAAGCATGGAACCACATAGCTTAAGTGTGTGATCTTATGAAAATCAGTTCTAAACCTCAAATGCACAACCAATAGAACCTATAAAAAAATATTGAACCCAAAACATCATTATAAAACCTAAATAATCAATATTCCCCCCAAATCTATCACCCAACCTACTGATGATATGAATCCCCAAGAAAGAAGAAGGGAAACCCTATAAAAGAGGACAAATCAAGATGGAGACCCACTTAATTGAAGGTTTCTTGAAGAATAAGCACCAAAATAACCTCAAATATGGAAGAATAATGTATCAATGAGGAGGGTAGGATACACTTATGGTGAATAATCCCAAGTGGGGAGAATTTTGGGGTGTTTAGTGTTAAAAATCTATGAGGTAGAAGGTTAAAAATCTATTTATTAATGACCTGGACAAGTCATATGGTTTACCACCACATTTTTCCATACTGTACATTATCCTTATGCTCCTTATTGTGCAAGAGGGACATGTATCATGGATATAGAACATGATATCCAAATCGTGTGCGAACTGTGTGATTCACCTTTATCCAAAAATGACACTAGGCCACACGGTTTCCTTGGCAAGGGTGTATAGTTTTCAAAAATATGCACCAATCATGTGTCACCTACTATTATACCAAAAAACTAATTTATCACATTAATATAAAGTATAATCTAAGAGATAAAATACAATACTAAAAATAATCCAACAAATAACTGAAAACAAAGACACAGATGTGACATGTTTTAATAAATCTAATTCACATGGTTTATAGGAAAATTTATCTAATACCAACTGTATCAACTTGTATCCAGTAAATCGAATTCAGTATTTACCACACTATATTCCATGAGATACTATAGATCATATCCCAAAGGGCTGAATAGTTTAGTTGAATTTAGAGATTGTATATATACATGATTACTTCATTAAATTTGAAAACATAAAATAAAACATAGAAATTATTGTGGGGACTTTCCTATTTGTTTTTTTATTTCTTTAAATTCTTTAATATATCTATTCATAGTATTCTTGGTATAGCTAAACATAGCAAAGGGTCTATCTTAGATGCTTAGTAAAGAATGTGTCAAAAAAGCTATCATAGAATAAATTATTCTTGAATAACATGGATGAGATAAACAATAATAAAATATTCCAAATAACATAAAAGGAGAATATATCCATGGATAAAATAACAACATAAATAATCACATGGATAATAAGAATAACTTATTTCATAATGATAAAATTAAAAATATCATACATTATAATCTTAACGACAATGCCTCATGTTAAGAAACCAAACATAAATAGGTAAGGTGTATGCCAAATACCAAAACTAGTTTGTCTTATGAGACCCATTGATGCATAAAAGAGTTATAATGGCCCCTAAAATCATAGAATATGTATAATGAATTCATTATGAGAAACAAATGAATAATAACACTATACATAATCAACATAAACATTTGTGCAGAAAATCTAGAGTACAAAATATCAATATTTTCTTCAATTAGTAACTAGAGAAACATGATCATAAGACATCCATAGAAATAAGGTAGATGGTATCACTATATTATATCCTCATTAAAAAATAAAAAAACATCAAATAATGTCGATATACATTAAAATAACAATAAAATAAAATTTTAACAATTCTTTGAATGCATGAAAAAAATATACTTTCCTCTTGATAACCTTTGAAATAAAAAAATTAGAATATTAAGAGAATTTATTAATTTAAAAATAAATATAGAATGTTTTAATTCAATATTTGATGAAAATATATTTATAATTTCTGAAATATTAAATTATGTGTTACAGGATAAAACAAGGATTCCTTTTACACTTTTGGAGAAAAGATAACAAGTATCTCATTCTAAAAATGAAAATATTGTTCCATTAAAGCCCTTTAAAAAAGTCAAATATGGTTAAAAATGACTTTAAATAATAATTTTATCATAGAAACAACATTTTTAGAAAATTTTTAATAAAAATGTAAAATGAATAAAATAATTATAGAACAAATAGGAAATAAGATTAGCCTTTCTTTGAAAAAATATTTTCTTGATCCTATTAAGTACCAAACTGATTAATATGAAATGATAAAATGTAAACTCCATAGATAACCATAGGATAAGAGAATATATATGTTTCATAAGAGTAATTTCTTATAATTTCCTTAAATTTATATTTAGACACCGAGAAAAATCCTGAATAAAAATGATATTATAGAATAAACCCATACCTAGACATCCTCTTAGTTGAGCACATTATATCCACATAAATAACTAATTTTATTTTAATTAAAAAATTAATAATAATTTTTTATCAATATTTATTTTTTTTAGGTCCTTTAGTAATCATTCAAAATTTATGCATTCAATAGTTTTTGCCGATATTGACTAATTAAGGTTGTTAGTTCAATTCGTCTGAAATTACATCAATAATTGACCACTATTAGAGGCGTTATGAAATGATTCTCTAATATCCATAGTTTTATTAATTTCAAGAATATAATTTACGTTCTTTATATAAAATTTTATTATCTTCCTTGAATAGTGGTATGGGAAAACAAATTACATCACTTTGTTTAGGTGGTTGTCCACACATATGAATGAACAAAGTTATATTTCTCAAATTGATGGAAGGGTAAAAGTTATATGATATCTTATATTTAAAAAAAATTAATTATGTCATAAATATAATTTATATTAACTAGATCAACATTTATAATAGTCCATTTAAAGTGGTTTTGAAAAATTAATTAAACTGCAACAAGGATGTCATAATTCATATGCACATCTGAGAAATGATTTCATTTTCAATAGGATGGAAATGAGATATAAAATATATATAACTTTAATATAAAAATATATTTTTATAGTTAATATAATAATTTAATTATGGAATTATTTTTATTGAATTTTTGAAGGTGGTTTAAGAATATTGTAACATAAAAATATATTGTAAAAATATATATCTCTTCTTTTAGTAACCTCCTTTGGATTGCATATTAAGAATTTATTAAGATTAATTTTGGTTTGAAAATGAAATATAGGATATGAAGAGAGATTTTGGGAATGTATTTGGACAATTATTGGTCAATATAAGTGGATTAATTAGTTTAGAGAAGAGAGGATATGGGGTACCCTTTTAAAGGTGAGGTGGCTAGAAAACATGAAAATATTTCAAAATACATTTTATAATATATGTCTTACTCAATTCATGTAGCTCAAAACTATCTTTACATAAAATATGACAAGTTTAAGGAAGAAATTCATCTAAATAATGAGTGTTAATATGGGTTTTTAGATATATTGAATCTTTATGCCTTTATATGTACATATTTTAACTCACTTTTCATTTAACCATGTAATAAATATTTACAATTGTTTCAATTGATTTTCTCTAAAAATTATTTTTATAAGGTCTCAACCCTAAAAAATTATATATTTTAGAGTTTTTATATAAGAATTAAAATTTTGGAATTCTAAAAGATCATTTAGATTTAGAGTTTTAGAGAATCTTATCATCACAATTACAAAGATGCCCACATATTACAAAGTTGACACTTATGCTTAATATCCTTTTTCTATGGTATAAAATTTTTAAAAGTAAAATCTTTTTGTTTCCATAATAAACTATCATGAATTTAAAATTGGTTTATTATATGTTCTTAATAATCCTTAAATCTTGTCGAAAAAATTGAATACAATGGAAAATCGAAAAAACATCAGTAAGGTACATAAAAGAAAGAGATATGTTAGTCTGATGAAAAAAATTAAAACCCATATAATTTTTACCCTATCAAAATTAATATTGGATTATATAAAATAAATCTTATCTACCTAGGGAAAACAAATTTTTCTCAATCAAGTCCTTAAAACCCTGTAAAAAGGAAATTGAAACCCTAGTAAGTATTTTAGACCATTATATTCATAACCTATGTTCAATCATCTTAGAAATAAATTAATCTAAGTTAAATCCATATGATAAACTTCCATGGTTAACTCTCCACTTATTCATTTTGAAGAAAAAGAACATTACCCATTAAATTGGGGAGCTATATCAGGCTGACCCACCATTTAATCTATCTGGGGTTCACTCATTATATTATCCTTATAAGGATCATCTATTGTCATATAGAATTTTAATTTTCCATTTAATGAAAAAAATCAATCATGCACATTTTCACCATAAATTCTAAGAAAAACTCTTTTAAACCCATATGAAAAACCCCTTCAGATATCAAAATACCATTTCCTTCTAAATAACCTTTTTGAGAAACTAAAACTTCCCAGAGAAAAAGGAAAAGTTTTTCCTACAAAAAACTCGGTTATATTTTAAATAAATTAAAATAAATAATAATGGTCACAATGGTGGGAGAACATGTTCAAGATGTAAATTTTTGAATTCAACATTCATTTTTTCATTTTAAAATAAAATTAAATCACTCCATATTAATTATACAAAAAGATTCATTTCAAACACCTTTTAAAAAAATTAAAAATATATATAAAATATTCGTTATATTTTATTTTTGTTAATATAAATACAAAAATAAAATAATTATATTAATATGGAAATGGAGGAAAAAATATTTAAAAAATAATTATTTAAAACATTTAAATTTTTTTTAAGGTAGTGTCCCCACATCGAGTCTTAATATACATGTATGTTCTTTATATTCCAAAAATAATTTTTTTTAATTATTAAATATATTATTAAAAAAATTTAGTTTAATTAATCCCCCTATTTTATTTATTACCATTTTATATTCAATTACTTTATCAATTATGTTCACATTTGAGGTTTTAATGACATCTGGCACTTTTTTCCAAAATAAATTGGCTGGATACCTATGGTCAAATAGATCATGAGTGTGTAATAATAATAATATTAATCATGTTATAATTATAAATTATATATAATTTATACTTGTATTAAAAATAATGGAAGATAAGTATGAAAAATGAATAATGTTACAACATATAAACGATAGTTTGTACGTATACATGAGTTACATTTCCATTTTTCAAAAAAGATCAGATAAATAAGTTAAGTATAATTTTTTAATTCCATAATGATGATCATATCATAAATATAATATTTTTTTAACAAACTAATATATAACAACCTTTGAGGCGGTGATGAAAAATAAAATACCTCAGTCCAAGAGGTGTTAGTTAGAATATACACACGAGTAATGTTTTTATTACTAATTTAATTATAAAGAAGAATTTGTATATTTATTTACCATTAAATTGTTAAATTTATATCATATATATCATATAATTTCATTTGGATCAATTATTATGACTATCCATAATAGTCAACGATGAAAAATGTAACACATCATTTCATGATTTAGTTATTTGCATGTACATCTGAAATATGTTCTCATTTTTTATTAGATAGATAAGTATATGAAAAACATTTATACCATAAACATTATAATATTTTATTATATTGTATGAACCTGTGTTATTATATCAAAAAATTTAAGATAGTTTTCATGAAGTTGAAAGAAGAAATAAAAAATAAAACACATTTTTAATATTTATGATTCTTCTTCAGACTACCTCCTTAGGTTTTTATATAATGCATTGATAGGATGTTATTTTCATCCAACCATTAGATATATTATATTTTTATTTACTTTAGGAATGTATTTTTTTTAGATAAATAATTATATAAGAGGATCTTTATGTATAGATAACAGAGGAGAGATGGTGTGCATTTATAAGTGAGGCAGAGTACGTACTAGGAATGTTTCAAAAGATTAAAATATATTAATTTATTAATGAAAAAAATGGATTCCAAATGAATCATATTAAAATATGAGATGATATAAGGTCTCAATAAGACCATAACATAGGATTTAAATAAGCATTTAGGTACTTTTATCCCTTATTATTTATGTTTTAACATTTTTAATTTGTTTCAACTATAACTGTAGTATATGATTTTTTTACCAAGGTTACTATGTTGAAAAAAATGAAAGTGTCCTAATTATAAAATTTGGATAATATGATTCCGAATTTTAAGTATATTTTATAAAACTAAATTCCTATAATTGGTATAAATTAACAATAAAATAACCCTACAAAACACGATAAAAAAACATTGTTTAAAAATATACATTTTCAAATATAAAAAAGTTTTTATAACAAAATCAATTGTAATATTGATTATAATAACAATAATTGGATTATATTTAATAAAATGTAAAATATTTATCTTTAACATCAATCCAAAATATAATTTTATATTTTAAATGCATGAAAACAAAAGATGGTTTTCTAAAAAATTGGTATTTTATACTATTCATAATAAATAGACTTTTTTAGAAGGTTCCAGATATTTTTTTTGGTTCTTCCAACCTCTAAATTTCTACATTTTAGTTCAATAAATCCATGAGTCTCTTGGATATAACACTTTTAGCCTATTTCAAACATCAAATACCCTTAGTGGATGACTTTTACAGGTTTGTTTTTTATCATTGGTGGTTAGAGGATCACACGGTTGTGGGTCTCCTTGACAAACTCCATTTGATGATTATATTTTCCTTAGAAGAAGATATGATATGAGAATGGTCCAAAGAACTGCATAGATGTGAAGACTTTATGTTCGTTCTATTTTTGATGGTCATCAGACCTTTACATGAACAAGGATACATCCTTTATCACGACCTTGGTAAGTTTCCCTCAGCTTCCCTTACCATTTCAAATTCCATCAATTATTCATATGTTGGGAAATATAGAAGTTCAGTTGATACAATCAGATATCCAAATATATATTTTTAGTCATCAATTTAATCTATTGGTTTGTGTTGATGTGGATGTTTCAAAGTCTTAGGTTTAGTGGTTCTAGATCATGGTTGGAGAAGAGTTCAGATGTAAGCAAGTTGTTGTCTTTGAGTCCGTGTTTGATCACTACTCATTGTTTAATCATTTGGGTCACTCTAACTCCCACTATCATAATAGAGGAATCCATGGGAGAAATGATCTGCAACTGGGTATGGTTGTCTCTCCGATTAAGTAAGTGGAGTTGGGAAGGATACAAAAGAACTAGTTTGGATCATCCCACATAGAATGATACCATTGGTTAGGATCTGAAGCTTACCCTAAATGTGTATTGCAATGCTCCAACTAAAGGTTATGCATTGGTTGAACCTACTAACATTGCTAGGCTGGATACTTCTCCTGTGTGTTCAAGTGAATCTATTCATGGAATGAAAAAAAAGTATCCACACCTTGAACAAAACATTAGTTATATTTTTGGAATGTTGAGGCATGATATTGAAGGTCCTTAAACATGTAGTGATAAAAGATCTAATGATGATGATAATGCACTGTATGGGAGGGGAACTCATGTTGATTTTGTAAAAAATGTATAGGAAGGAGCTGCTCAATATTTCTAGCATGGTTAACTCTTTCTTTCCAGAAATTATTAAATAGAAGAAGATTCTTCTTATGGTCCGGTCTTAGAGGACTCCAACACACAACCATAGTTAATGGAGAGAGGCTTTATACCAATGTGTGGTACTTATATTTCAATGTCGAAGCCAACTAAGGGTGATTTAAATCCTTGTGCACATAACAATAGTCTTTAGGAGAAGATCTGAGAAATTTACAAAGCCTTGTCAATGCCTGATAAATGGGAAGATTCTACTGATGATGAAAGGGTTAATGTAAGGACCCAACCCTTGTTGACTGGATTTAGGGCCTTATTTTATTACATTAGCATATAAACAAGGAATATTATTCCCTAAGGACCAAGTATTTTAGTAGGTTTTCAAACAAGACACATACATAAGTTCATCATTACAACTTTAAATGGAAATCAATATAGAAACTCTTTTGACAACATCTATAACTCCAAGGTTATTTCAGCATGCCATTCACAATAAACCTCTTCATGTCCTAAGAAAATAAAACATAAAAAATGGGTGAGCTCAAATTATTTGTAAGGGTAAAAAATATAATATAATATATCATAAACATAAATATTAGGCATCATGAATAACTAAAAGCACATGCCATTAACAAAATGAACATGAACATATTATGGTAGGAATAAGAGTTGAATAAATATTTCCACAATAAAGCATAATCATGGGAATTATAATAGTGTAATAAAATCATGAACATTCAATTACTAGTTTCATAATTATGTAATTCATAATGTGGGACTTCATAACCATATCGTCAAGGCCTCGTGCCAAGACCATAAATAATCATTTTTTCAAGGCCTTGTGCCAAGGCTGCAGTTTGTCTCATGAGACTAAATGATGAACTAGAGGCCTATATCAGGCCCCACCCAACACTTACTAAGTCCAATTCATTCTTCATATGAATAGTTATAAATTAAAACTACATATTCATTCATATTGAAACTAACATATGAAATATAAATATTAATCCTCGAATATTAAGTATAAAAACTAACCATTCAGAGTAAATTGGTGTATGGTTTAAAGATATATCATCCATAATAAAACTAATAATAAACCATTAAATTAAATATTGTATATTATATAATACATAATAATCAAAAATAGTGTTGAAATAGATTAATATACTCTTATAAAATCATTGAGTAATTCTCGAGATAAATACTCTTTTACTTTGAAAAGAAGAGCTTTTTTCGGAAAAGTCTTTGTATAACACCAGAACTGAATTAAGATAGTATTTTTATAATGAAATTAGTGATTTTATAAATATAATGGTTGTTAAAAACAGATTAGAGATTTTCCATGAAAATATGTATGAATTAGAGAAATTCCCTTCAAACGGGCTTGTATTTTCGAATGAAATTTGAATGTTCCTTTTAAAACATGTAACTAACCATAAAATAAAGAAGGATTATAGTTGGTAAACATATATTGTACACTAAAACAGAATTTATGAGGATTAAATAATAATAAATAATAATTTCATTGAGTTAAGTAGACAATAAATGTAACCTGAATGAAAATGGAGGTTCGGGTGGAAAACTTTTACCTTAGGTCTGAATGTGTTATGCGCTTGAACTTAAGGTCCTAGATTATGAAACTAGAATTATTAATAACTTAATTAGGAACTAATTAGACATTTATTTACATTATCATAATTTATTTGTGTTCATTTATTTCCTTATTGATAAGTTATAAGATTGAATTCTATCCTTCTGGAGTGTTCTTTTCCTTGGTTTTCATGATCGGTATTTTTGTGGATGAGTATAGATGTTCATGTATAAATGATGTAATTATCCAGAGTTGAAATTATATATTATTTATGAACATCTATAAGTTTTATTGGTTATATATAGAAATTGTTTACATGATATGAGGATGAATCATTAGATGAAATATTAATGACAATCACTTAGATTATTTGGTGGCATTTCAATTATTATGAACTAGTTTTGTAATATGAATTAATAATATGTATATATAATGGTAAATGAATAATAATTAGGTTATAATACATATATTATATACTAGTTAAACCATAAAAATGGTTTCATGACATTTAAAGAAATAGAAATTAAAGAATGAAACTTTTTCATCCACGAAAGTTGTAAATTGGAACCTTACAAATGATGATTTCATTTATAAGAGAGAGAGAGAGTAGAATATTGATAATTGTGATTACATTAACATGGAATAATTATATTATATATATGATACTAAATTTTTAAGGATAAATTGGATATAGGTGGTTAGGATAGAATAAGAAAAGACCATAAATTGAAATGAAACTAAATGAAAAAAGAATGATTCGTTACCACTTGAAATAACCTCTATGAGAAACTCCTTAAAGGAAGGGGTTTTGGAGTTTTGGAAAGAAAGAGAGATCCTAGATAGGGGGAGTGACTAGATATGGTTATTTTTGTAGAACATTAGTGAGATTAAAGGCATATGAGAGTGAATAGATGAGGGGAAAGAGGGTGGTATTTATAGTGGAGGAGAGGAGGGGTTTTACATTTTTTAAATCATTATTTTAATTTTGTTTCTCATGACTATGAATAGTCTTAGTTATTATGATCAAAATAGTATAGAGAGAATGTGAGTTTAAACCATGTTTTATTACATCAATCATGATGTCATAAATAGTGTATTTAACTGATAATTTGTATATGTGGTATTTTACCGTATTTCACTAGTTATAAAACATTCATGAATTTAAAAAAAATCCCAAAAATTCACCCTATCCATTTTTTGACATGTAGAATTTAAAAAAGAACTCCATTTTTTGAAAATAATTTTCTAATATGATCAATTTAATTTTTAAGTAAAATCAAACATATACAAAAATTAACAATTTTAAAACTATAACTCATTTTATTTCACCTTGAAAAATTAATCAAGATCTCAATATATTATAGCGTTAAGAAAATAATAATAATATGAGTTATTATTTATAAAGTTCATATTACTATTTATATTACTATTCATAAGGGTATGTTACTATTCACCAAAAAATCAAGTTGGTTCTATCAAACTCCAAATAACTTTCTGATCGTAACTCTGAATTACAGTTTTTCAAAATTCAAAACATAGTAAAGGTGAAATTATGTTTAACAATTAGTTTATAAAAAATATTTATTTTGTAAGGACTTGGTGTTTCATGCATTTAATATTTATTTTAAAAACCTCATGGTGTTACATTCTCTGTTCCTTACAAAAATCTTCATCCTAAAAATTCAGAGAATGATACCTCATAAAAAGATTTGGCAGGTCTTCATCACAAGATCCTCAGGATCCCATGTTGCCTCTTAGATTTTATAATTTTTCCAAAGTATCATTACCAGTCAAGTCATCCAATTTCTCAACACCTGTTCTTTAGTGTCTATAATCAAGATAGGATCCTCTCAGTAAGATAAGTCGGGTTCCAATTCTATACCTATATAATTGAGGACATGCGTTGGGTCTGGCAGGTAATTTCTCAGCAATGAGACATGAAACACATTGTGTACTTTAGACAGGCTAGGCGGAATAGCCAAATGATATGCAACATCTCCAATTATCTCTAGATTTTGAAAACAGTGTATGTACCTAGGCCTCAATTTCTCTTTCTTCCCAAATCTTATAACACCCTTCCTTGGATATACTTTTAAGAAAATATGATCTCCCACATGAAATTCCAAATCCTTCCTTCGATTATCAGTATAACACTTCTTCCTTCTTTGATCTACTTTGATATAGATTTTAAAAGTCTTCAACTTTTCTGATTTTTCATCCACAACCTTTGGGCCCACATGCTTCCTTTCACACACTTCATCCCAACAAGTTGGTGTACGACATCTATTTCTATACAATGCTTCATATAGTACCATTTGAATACTTGAATGGAAACTATTATTATTGGAAAACTACACTAAAGGTAAATATTGATCCCACATACCTTTAAAGTCAAGTGAACATGATCTCAACATGTCCTCTAAGGTTTGGATCGTCTTTTCAGATTTCTGGTTAGTTTGGGGGTGATAAAAAGTACTCAATCGAAGCTCAGTATACAAATATTTCGGAGGACTATTCAAGACATTCGATGTAAATCGTGGATCATGATCAGAAACAATTGAGAGAGTTTCTCCCTAATGTTTCAAAACTTCATTGATATAGATTCGTGTATGCCGCTCCAGTGGAAAATCCTCCCTTATAACAAGGAAATGGGTATATTTTGTAATATGACCAAAAATTACCCATGTCACGTCATTCTTCCTTGGTGTTTTGGGTAATCTAGTGAAAAAATACATGGTTATGTCATACCATTTCCATGTAATAATAGGTAGAGGTTGCATGGATCATCTCAGATGTTGTCTTTTGGCCTTTACTTGCTAACCGACCAAACATCTTGATACATAATCCACAATTTCCCACTTCATGTTGTCCCACCAGAAATGTTCCTTCAAATATCTGAACATTTTAGTACTACTATGGTGTATAGAGAAATTAAAGCTATAAGTATCATCCAATATCTCCCTTTTTAGCTCGGGTATAGCTGGAACACAAAGCCTCTTCCCATATTTTTGAATTCCATCTTCACACAAAAAGTTATCCAACTTCCCAACTTTCACAACATTAATTTTATTTTAAAGGATCTAATTATCAGGTTGAGATATTTTAACCCTTTCTAAAAAATATGGTTTGGTAACTAATTGAAAAATTAATGATGTTTCACCTTCTTGGATAATTCCCATGTCCATCCTTATTAAATCCATGAAGACAAGATCCCTTTCAATCCTCATTTATTTTAAAACTCTATGATCATTTCTGCTCAATGCATCAACTACCTTATTCTCTTTTTCTGTATGGTGTGGTATGGAAAAATTATAATACTTTAGTAGTTTGATCCTTCCACATTTCCTCATGTTGAGTTCTCTCTATGGGAAGATATACTTTAGACTCTTGTAATCCATATATATCTCAAATTTTTTTTCTATAGAGATAATGTCTCCATATCTTCAGAGTAATGATTATAGCTACTAACTCAAGATCATGAGTATGATAGTTTTTTCTTGGATTTTTAACCAAATTGATTCACTGTAAATAAATATATCATTTGGAATAAGGACACAAACAATTCCTTTCTTTGATCCATCAATATAAATCACAAAACCATCATTCCTCGATGGTAGGGTTAGTATCAGAGCATTCACTAATCTCCTATTCAATTCATTGAAATAGTCCTCACATTCTTTTTTCCATACAAACTTAACCACTTTACGTATAAGATTGGTAATTGGGTTGGCTAAATGGGTGATTTTTAGAACAAAATTCCAATAATAACCTCCTAAACCAATAAAACTATGTACCATAGTTATGTTTGTTGGAGTATAACATTCTTGAAAAGCCTTTGTCTTCATAGGATATACAGATATTCCATTATTAGATACAATGTGACTAAGAAAGGAAACTGATTGAATCCAAAATTCACACTTTCTAAACATCCCATATGATTCATTTCCTCTAAGAGTTAGCATAATAGTAGGCAAGTGATTTTTATGATCTTCATAGATTTTGGATTATTCAATGATATCATTAATAAATACCACCAAAAAGTCATCAAGATATTATTTGAAAAATATATTAATTAGATCCATGAAAACCGAGGGTTTATTAATCAGTCCAAAAGGTATTAATGTATACTCGTAATGCCCATAATCGATTAAAAATATTTTCTTTTAGAATTTATTCCTTCCTTACTAGAAACTGATGATATCCATATTGAAGGAGAATCTTCAAACTAAGTGTGATTACATCATATATGATGTCATAAATATTGTATTTAATTGATAATTTGTATATGCTGTATTTTACTGTAGTTCAATATTCATTAAAATTTCAAGAAATTCAGAAAAATCCCAAAAAAATCACTATAACCATTTTCGATGTGTATAATTCAAAAATGAACTCCGTTTTTTGAATATAATTTTCTAAATTTGATTAATTTAAATATTAAATAAAATAATTTTTTTTCAAAAATTAAAAATTTTAAAACTTTAACTAATTTTATATCACCTTGATAAATTAATCCAGAGGTCATTATCTTATAGCCCTAAGAAAATAAAATAATAATTTGATTTACTATTCATAAGGGTCATATTACTATTCATATTATTATTCATGATGGTATGTTACTAATCACCAAAAAATAAAGTTGGTTCTATTAGACTCTAAATAACATACTAATCACAACTCTAGATGTATGTTTTTTGAAATTCAAAACTTAGTTGAGATGAAATTATGTTTAACGACTAGTTTATAACAGTGTTATTTTGTAGGGACTCAGGGATTCATGGATTCAATATTTATTTTCCAAACCTTGGGGTTTTACTTTTAGAGACAGTAGTGTTAGGTCAGAAAGGATAAAGGAAGATGGTCTAAAGGGTGAGGGGTAAATAGACCTGATTAAAAATTTAAAAAAATTAGTTGATAAATTAAATCAATTATCAATGTTAATTATTAAGGTTAATTAGTAGTGGAAAAAGTAAAGAACACAAGAATGTTCTTTTTATTATAGATCAGTCCTAAGTAGGACTAATCTACTATTATACCTCTTTACTCGATTAGAGATATATGTGCATTAAAATGATTTTTATAGGGGAATAATAACCCAATTACTAAATAATTTTCTAGTGGAGGGATAACCATGAAATTGAATTTTATATGGGGAGTCACAACCCATACAACCTGAATTTAGACACTGGGAGTCATAACTTGAATAGTATTAACTTTAGATACTGGGTGTCACAACCCTTAGATCCTAATATTAGAATATGGGAGTTAGAACCAAAACAAATAGAATAAAAAACAATGATTTTGTGTGTAAAAGAATAAAAAAAATAAAGTGTGTGTGAGAGATGGGAACAAGTGTTACAGACTCAGAACCAAATGAAAGAAGGTAAAAAATTGAAGAACATGTTTTGGCTGTTGATATTTGAATTATCATATATCATCAAGACAATTGTAGAAGACAAATAAATAATCTGGCACTTGCAAGAACATTTGGGTGATGAAACAGAGTGTCACGTGATGTTATAAATACATAATTGATTCAATGTTCACATCAATTTCTCTATGAAAAAAAGTATTAAATATATTATCCAATGTCTACATATCATCTTTTTATCCTTCCAAAGAGAGAGGGGGTATATATATAGAATAAATTTTCAATAGTTGTAGCACTTCCGCTTCATATGTATATTAAAAATAAATTGAGTCAAGATATTTGAAAAATATCTTCATTAAAATTGTAGCATTGTTGCCTCTTTTGTCCTGTAGAATAACTCTCTAATAAAATAATTCAAAATAATTTGAACAAAACTTATTATAAAATATCTAGAATAATAATAGAACTGAATGATTTAAAACAAAAATTTTAATCTATTTAAACATAGTCAATTCATTTCCTAAAAACTAGTAGTACAAGAAAAATGTAAATTCAAATATTTGAAAATAAATAAAATTGAGACCACCGATATTATTGGAAAATGAATTTGAAATAAGTTTACTAATTTTTCTCTTTAAATAATGCACCAAAACCATTAAAAACTCTTCGATAAAAATCCTAATATTTAATGTGAATTTATAAAGTAGAAAAATCCTTGAAAATAATGTATTTATATGTAGAAAATATGTTTTCAACATAAAAGCATAGAATGAATAGTAACATAATGTAGGGTATGAACAACAACAAAACATATTGAATGAAAATTTACATAGGTTTTCCCAACCATACATTGTAGAAATGAATAGTAATACAATGTAGGGTATGAATAGTAATATAACGTAGTGAATGAAGAGTAACATAGGGTTTCCCAACCATACTTGGCACTATTGAGAAAGTGGGGTTTCTAATATTTGTAAAAAATAGGACAACATACATTAAAAAACTTCAATGAATTTTTAAAGAATCTAAACATTAGATTCATACTTTGGTAAAAAATACTTATTTTTATTATAAATTATTATATTCCCAACAAATCATGATTCGAATCAATCCAAAATCTACTCCTCGAAATATGATAAAAATATATAAGCAACAACATTTATGATAAAATTGAATTTCTAAAAAATCAGAGAAGAAGTTTAGGGAATTTATTCAATATCTAAATGACAATTTTATACTTTGATGTAAACTAATGGAATAAAGATAAATATGTTGTATTTATAAAAGATCATGTTTCATGTGAATCCGATATCGTTAGAATTTGTAGTAAAATAAATATATAAACTGTATAAAACTACAGACTGTAAAATCTCTAAAATTGCAATAGAAACTTTATTGAATTTTTAGAGTACTAAAAAAAGAAATTTTAGACATACTCATAAACTAAGAAAGTTTAGATGAATATTTTATCTATCCGAAATGATAATAATCACACATATCCAAAAACTATGGTTTGAGATACCATCAAAATTACGAGGAAAAGTAATCTAAAAAAATCATATGTAGTTAAAAAAAATAATAATAGGCACATGCATAAAAAATCTCCGCCATTTTTTTGATTACAAATCCAAAACCTTTAAACCAACTAAATCCAATTTTTTTATCCCAAAAAAAAAATGTTTTTAAAAAATTAAAACCATTTATATGTCTCCCCAAAACCAATGTTATAAATCAATTTAAACCAATTTATTTCTCTTCCTTTTTGTAAATGAAAAAAAGTGAAAACAAACTCCCCTTAAAAAAATGATGCAAAAAAATTAAAATTCCAAAATACCAAGTTAAAATTTAATTTTTTCAAACTAATATGAGTATAATGGATTTGTATAAATATATGACAGCTAATTTTCATAAGAAATAAATTCTAACAAAATATCACCCTTTTTCACATGATCATTAATAAACTAAAAACAATGATCAATATTCTTTGTTCTACAATGTTGTAAGGGGTTTTAAAAAATATAAATTACAAAAGTATTATCACAATAAATATGAAATTTATTAAGATAAACACCAAAATCACATAAGGATTGCTTAATCCATAAGCATTGAGCATAACTACTAGCAGAATAGATATACTTAGCTTTGGCAGTAGATAAAGCAACTGATAGTTTTTATTAGATGATAAGGAAATTAAAATTTTTCCCAGAAAATGACACAAACCTAATGTCCTTTTTTCGGTCAATCCTATGACCTCCAAAATTAGAGTGTGAATAATATGGTAAATTAAAATAGTTATATTTTTGATAAAATAAACTAGAATCAATAGTTCCATTGACATATCTTATTATTATTTTTATAGACTTAAAAGGAAATTATTTAGGATCTTCTTTAAGTCGAGCACATAAACATACACTAAAAATTATGTCAAGTATAGATTTAGTTAAATATAGAAAGATACATATCGTGCCTCTGTAAACATTATAATCTAAAGACTTACCTAATGCATCAATATATAATTTAAAATTATTACCCATAAAAATTTTCATGAATTTAAATGAATTAAGACTAAATATTTTAACCAACTCTTTAGAATAAATAGATTGATTAAGAAAAATTTCATATTTTATTTAATAAATTTGAAGTCTAAGAAAGAACATGAATTCTCCCATTAAACTCATGTTAAACTCAAAATACCTCAAATTAGAGAAATAATTATAGATAATTTCACTAGATGATCCAAAAACTATATCATCAAAATAAATTTGAACAATTAAAATATCATTTGAAATTATATTAATAAAAAGTGTTATATCGACATTTCCTTTCTTAAAATAATTATTTAACAAAAATAAATAATTCCTTTCATAACAAGCATGAGGTTCTTATTTAATACCAATTAAATATTTAGATAGTTTAAAATCATCTTTTGGAAATTTTTCACTTTCAAAACTAAGGGGTTGAGAAAGATAAAATTATTCAGTTATAAAACCATTTACGAAAACACATTTCACGTCCATTTGACATAATTTAAAACCATGAAAACAAGATAAATACAAAACATTTAGACAAACTCTAACTTAGAAATAGGTGAAAAAGAACCTTTAAGGTCTATAAATTCTTCTTGAGATTATCCTTGAGCAACAATACATGCATTATTTTTGACAATCTCTCTAGATTCATCCCTATTTTTTATAAATATCCACTTTGTTCTAATCACCAGCTTATCCTAAGTAAATTCTACAAAAGTAAAAATATTATTTCTAAAAAACAGATTTAATTCATATGTCATTACAACAATCCAGTTTTCATCTTTGAAAGAATTATTAAAATTAGTAGAAAAAAATTAGAAATAAAAGCTGAATTGGAACAATAATTTAAAATAGAATTTATAATTCTAACACTAGAATCAACATTTCCATTTATACTTCCTATAGGATTATATTTATGAATATTCCAAGATTTTGGATCAGGTTGAGAAGGAGTATGCTCAACCTCAATTGATTCCATATTTTCTTTAGGATTTTTTTCACCAAAATTAAAATATCTAAACTCATCATCTATAAAATTAGAATCAGAATTTAAGTTAACATTATTTTTATGAAACATAACATTAACATATTCTTCAAAAATCATCGATCTTTTATTATAAACTCTATAAGATTTACTATTATTAGAATAAACAAGAAAAATACCTTAATCACTATTAGAATTAAATTTATCTAAATTATATGTTGAATTTAAAATAAAAACATTATGACCAAAAAAAAATAAAGTTACCAACTTTTGGTTTTTTATTTCTAAATAATTCTTAAGAAGTTTTCTTTAACCAAGGCATAATAAGAATTATATTTGAAATAAAAAATTTATCAAAAATAGCCTCAACCCAAAAATATCTACGTAATTTATATTCCCAGATCATAGTTTAATCCATTTAAATAAGAGTTTTCTTTTTTTGTTCTAAAACACCGTTTTTTGCAGTGTAGTTGGAGAATTAAAATTATTAAAATATCCATTATTTTCAAAAAATTTCAAAATATAAATTATAAAATTCACCTCTATTATCACTAAAAATATAAATAATCATACAAACTTTTTCATTTTGAAATAATTTAAAAAAAATTGTAAATCTAGATAATGTATCATTTTTATGAGAAGGATTGTATACCCAAGTAAATATACTATAATCACCAATAATGACTGAGGTGTAATTCTTTCAACCAAGGCTGGAAATGTGTGTGGGTCCATATAAATCAAAATGTACTAACTATAAAGGCATATTATTACTTATCTAATTGATGGGTCTAAATGAAATTTTTGTCCTACTTCCCTTTCATACAAGCGTTGCATACATGAAGATGTTCCCTCTTCCTGGAATTTAGCTGTAACACATTCTCATGTTTTGTGAGATTATGAAACATTCTGAAATTAACATGACCTAAACGTTGATGCAAAAGGATGTTGTCATTCTATAAAACAATCAAACACTTTACATGTTGAATAGTTGATTCAGCAAAATCAAGGGTATAAATATTATCTTTTTGATTAGCATAAAATAATAAAGATTCATCTTTAAGAACTAAACAATAATAATTTTTAAATTTAAATTCCATTCCATCATAACATAATTGTGATATAAAAATTAAATTATGTTTTAAAAATTAAACACATAAAACATTATAAATAAAAGTAGAATTTGAAAAACCAAATTTTTGAAATCCATTTACTTTTCCTTTGGAATTGTTTCCAAAATTAATAGTTCCTCTATCACATGTGTTGTAAGTTTTAAAATTTTATGGGACTCTAGTCATATGCCTAGAGAATCCACATTCCTCGTACCAAATTTCGTCCTTGTGTCATCCAAGGAATTTTTATTACAGAAGTCAATTACTTGACATTTTTGGTACCCAATATACTGTGGGTTCAATAGGATTATTTATAAAATTCTTAAGTACCCATACATAATTTAAACATGTATTTTGAGGTACTTTATAAAATAAGGATTTAATGATATTAGATTTTTGTAAATCCCAATGATTTTTCAAATCTAAGAGAACAATTGTTTTCATAATGACATTTCATGCCACATTTGAAACATGTAATAGATGAAGTAAAACCATTTTTACTTTTAAAAAAAATTAGTTTTATATATTTTTGGTAATATCCTATCATAACCATAACCATCTTTAGTTTTATAATTTTTTGTCAAATACATCATCTCGTGATATTTTTCAAGATCGTGAATAAAATAAAATAAACAATGTTTAAGAAACCCAACTTCCTTTTTCAAATTTTTATTCAAATCTTGATTAGATTTAAAATTATCATATACCTTTGAATGTGAATAATATATAGTGTTACATAGTTTTTCATTCCACTGTAAATGAATTTTATTTTCCAAAACAAGTTTTTAATTCTTTACATTAAGCATATTATATAAAGAAGAATATTTTAAATTATCTTTTCTTAATGTTTTATTTTATTTATTAATTCAAAAATAGTGGGGTTTTTATAATAAAATTTTGAATCAGAACATTCAGAATAAGAAAAAGAACTTGTAACCTTATCCATTGATACCATAGAGCACAAGTTAGAAGGTACTTTTGCATTTCTATATTGTTCACTATAATCATATTCTTTTGTAAAACTCCAACTACTCGTCAATACCTTTTTTTCATTATTTTTTTATTTGACTATATTCTTAGGTTTTGGACAATCACTATTGATATGAACTTTCTTTCTACACTCATAAAATGTTATATCTGATGTATTGAAATTTGTACTACATTTCTTATCTCCCTTAAATTTTTATTTTTGAGGGTTTCTTCTAAAATGTTTCTTGAAGCCTTTATTTTTCATTATTTTGTATACTAAAATCACAATATTATAAATATATTCATTTACATAATTTTATATATTAGAAGAACAAGAGTCTGTAGAAGAAACATTCACAAATTTTAGAGGTACACCTTTTCATTTTTTGTATCCTCGGTAGCTATGTTATTCAGTTCATGTTCGTATTGGAGGAGTAATCCAATCAATTAACCAATTGCATAATCTTTGAAATTATTTATTTCATCAATGAAAACCTTCATGTCATTTCATTTATTTGGTAAAAATCATAGGATACATTAAACTAGTACTAGGTTTTCCAGATCTTCTCAAAGTGAACTCATTCTATCCACAATGCTTGTGAATCTATGGAACATTTTGTTTAATATTTCATCTTCATCGATTTTGAAATCTTGATACTCATCACAAATAATTCCTAGATTGGTTTGGATCAATTTTTCAAATCCAAGGTGTGTGACTTGTAGAATCTTCCATATTTAATGAGATGTCATACAAGCATCCACATGATTAAAAACATTTCTATTAATAGCACAATATAAAATATTAATAACTTTGTAATTTAAAATATATATAGGGGAATGAGACCGGATAAAATTATTTGGGTCAAATTCTGGTAGTGTTTATTGATTTTACATGATATTCCATTGATCAATGCTCAATTGTTTGATGTAAGCCTCTATTCAGGATCTCCAATAACCATAATCATTTTCATAAAAGTGAGGTATCTTTTGAAAAATACAATCATCATTTGGGTACAATCCTAACATATTATATTATCTCTATCCTTAGATTGTGAGGTCTAGGAATAGGTTATCAAAATTAAAATATGAAAGAAGAATCTATTAAAGGCTTTGCTATCTTCGAGAAGGAACAACTAATGATACCAATATTTTGTATTAAGAAAGATAATGATAGAGATAAACTATTATTAATTAGGTTTCCCTTTGATACCATTTGTTAGGTTAGAATGAGTAAATTCATATAGTCTATAGGTTAGGTGAATAGACCCGATTAAAAATTTAAGCAAATTTATTGATAAATTAAATCAATTATCAAAGTTAATTATTAACGTTTATTAGTACCAAAAAACATTAAGGTACACAAGGATGTTTTTTGTAGTAGTTCAGTCCAAAGTGGTCCTACTCTACTTTTATACCTCTTTAATCGGTTAGAAATACATTTTCACCAAAAATAATTTATATGGCGGAATCATAACCCAATTAGAGAATAATTTTCTAGTGGAGGGATAAGCAAGACACTGCCTTTTGTATGGGGAGTCACAACCCTTACAACCAAACATTAGACATTGGAAGTCACAACCTGAATAGTCTTGAATTTAGATAGCAGTGAAAACCATTATATCAAAAAATTAGAATCCAGGATTCACAACCTGAAGAAATAGAATAAAAAATAATCATTTTGCGTGTTAAAGTATAAATTGAAAAATAGAGTGAATGTGATAGCTATAAAAAAGTGTTACAATCTCAGAACCAGATGAAAGAAGATAAAGAATTAATACACATGTACTAGTTATTGAAATTTGAATTTTCACATCTCTTCAATTCAATTATAGTCGATGTAGAAATAATCTGGAACTTGCAAGAACATCCGGGTGATAAAACAGAGTGTCGGAGGATATTGAAAATGCACAATAGAATCAATGATCACTACACTTGGTATTTGAAAAAAAAGTATCTAATATGTTAACCAATGACTATATCTCATATTTTTATCCTTTTAAAGAGAGAGATATATATAGAGAAAATTTTTTTAGTAGTTGTAGAAGCTCCTCTTCATATGGAAATTCAAAATAAAGTTATTCAAGATAGTTCTTAAATATGTCTGTAAAAATCAAAGCATTGTTTCCTCTTTATTCCTTAAAATCATTCATTTATAATTTGAATAAGACTTCTGATAAAAACTATAGAATAATAACAGTGTTGAATGATTTAAAATTTCAATTTATTTTCATTTTATCTTATATAATACGTTTCTGGAAAACTAGCAGTACAAGCCAAATGTAAATTCGAATATTTTAAAATAAATAAATGTGAAACTATTGAATTGATTGGAAAGAGTCATTAAAATAATTTTATTAAATTTTTATCATTCAATAATTCCATAAAAACATTAAAAAATCTTCGATAAAAAACATTAGATTTAATGTGAATTTATCCAAAAGAAAAACCCTAGAATATAATCCATATATATGAATCAAATCAAGTTTCAACAAAAAATCCTAGCATGAACAGTAACATATAGTATGACCAGAAACATATTTTAGGGTATGAACAATAATGTAATGTAGGGAATGACCATTAAAAAGGTTTTTCCAAACATACCTTGAGGAAAATGAATAGTAATATAATTTTAGGTATGAATAATAACATAACACAGGGAAAGAAGAGTAACGTAGGGTTTTTCAACCATACTTTTCACTATTGAGAAAGTAGGGTTGCCAATTTTTTTTGAAAAACTAGAAAAAATTCATTATGAAACATCAATGATTTTTAATGACTCTAAACAGTAGATTTAGACATTTTTAAAAAATAGTTATTTGTATAAAAAATTATTATCTTTCGAAAAAATCTATACTCAAATAAATATGGAATCTACTACGCTAAATATGATAAAACAATAGAAGAAACAACATTTTGAAAAAACTTCAGTTTTGAAAAATCAAAGAATAACTTCAAACAATTTATTAACCATCCCAAAAACCCTTTAGACTTTATGTAAACTAATTAAGTCAATATAAACATGTTTTATTTTAAAAAAATCATGTTTCATTTAAACCCGATACCTATATAATTTTTAGTGAAATAAATATAGAAAATTTATAAAACTATAGCCTGTAGAATCTCTAAAGATGTAACAGAAACGTCATTAAATTTTTAGAGTTCTAAAAAAAGAATTTATAGACATACTCATAAAATAGTGAAGTTTAGATAAATCTATTATCTATTCTACTTGATAAGAAGAACACAAATCCAAACAATATGGATCAAGATATCATAAAAATATATAGGAAAACTAATAAAACAAAATCCTAAGTAATCAAAGAAAAGAAAAACAAGCACATAAAAAGGCAAGAAACCCCATCAAAGCCTTGGGTGGTGGTAGAATCTCATTCAAGGACATTTTTACACATGGAAAGGCTTCTAGTTGGGTGAATTGACTCTACTCCCCTTAAGAGAAAGAGAACCAAGTATTATTCCAACATACTGAAAACCGTGTCTACCAGAATCTCAATTAAGGCATCAAGGTGAGCTAATAGTGATATTCTCAAGATATTCGATCTAGGTACATCTCAATATAAATGGGAAACTGAATATAAATCTATGTACGGGAAATAGATTTCATAAATTGATATGTAACTTTGTTTCTGATGGTTGTGGTATTGTTTTTTGAACCCTTATAGTCTATTAACTCTTTTTTCATTCTATTAATAAATGGTAAGAAGCTTCTTATTCTGACTAGACTTCCCTGGTAAATTTAGTAAGAATAAAATTATTTTCTTTTATTTTTAAAAAATTACATAAATTTTTATAATAAATATGAATATACAATATATAACTCTTGAATACTAATATAGTTTAAAATTGATTTACTGTTAACATTAACTATATTCCTATACTCATACCTACTTTCAGAAATTTCATCCTAGTAATTTTAATATTTACTAAAATAAGTGGGGATATTTTTCCTTCATATAATTTTGTGATTCATATGTTGCTTCTTTAACAATACTTTTTTCCATAAATAATATACTTAATGAATAATCTTATTCAAAAAACCAACTCTCTATGACCACGAATCCAAAATGGTTTCTCTTTGTACAAAATATTTTCTTCCAAATACACTAACTTTGGGATAAAATCATGGGTTACACACATATTTATTTAATAATGAAATATGAAACACATCATCAGCCCTATATAAACTCAGAGGAATGCTCACTCCTTAAGAAAATTATCTTACCATATACATTATTTTATAATTCTCAATGAATCATGGACTTAAATTTACCCTTTTACCAAAACTCATAACATTTTTTTCAGGCAGTAACTTCATAAAAAACATGCTTTCAAAACTTGAATGAAAAATATTTCTCAAATTATCTCTATCACTCTTTTTCATGTTATGGGATTCTCTAACATGCTTTCAAATCATCTTTACCTTCTATGGAAAATATTCTACCAATTTTATTCACAACAAAATCCTTTCAAGTACTTCATTCCAACAATTTAGAGTTTGACACCACTTTCTATATAATTCCTCAAAAGGTTCTATCTATATACTAGATTGAAAATTATTATTATATGGAAAATGAACTAATGAATATGTTTATCCTAAATTTCATGGAATCAAATATACAAGGTCAAATCATGTATTCCAATGTATAAATCATTCACATAGATTCTCTAATTTATTGAGGATGAAAAGATCCTTTAAAATATAATTCATAACCCCAAAACATATGATGGCCTTTCCAAAAAATTCAAGTAAACCTTATATAGAAATAATATATATTAGAGAGAGAAACTCTATGTAACCTTACTATATCCTTAAGGAACTTTTGAGAAATCTGATTTAAATACATTGTTTATTTAATAAGAAGGAAATGAAATTTTTTAATCAATTGATAAACAATAATGCAAATCACATTATTTCCTCAATATTTTTTTAGAAATCCCCCCCATGAAATACATATACATATTTTCAACTATGAGATTTCTGGCATACAAATCTTATTTTTAAATCTAGAAACAACTTTATTTTTAATTTTAAATTTAGGAAACTTACCTTTCATTAAAATTTCTTCATTTAATGAAAAAATGTATTCCTTTTGAACATAATTAATTATTCTTGACAAAGAGAAACACATTGACACCTAAAAAACATAGAATATTCCTACATACAAAACTTCTTGGTCAACATTCATCATAATTTATAAAAGGATCATGTTCTAAACATATCATTATTAATAATTCATACCCTTTTAGCTCAATGCATATAATACTTTATTTTATTTTATTTTGGAGTAAATAATTATAAACTAATAACAAATTATTAGTTTAATTCATGTTATATTCCCCGTGTTTAACTCTTTCTGACTAAATATATACTTCAAATTGTTTTGATCAGTATATATTTCACATTTTAATCAATATAAATTATGTATCAAAATCATAAAATGTAAAATAAAATGGCCATATCTAGATTATGTGTTGGATAATTTACCTCATGATGTTTTGATTTACATGAATTATAATCTATTACCTGATAAATCTACATCAAAAAATAAAAATGTATCTTAAAATAGGTATCTTTATTGGTGAACAATTCACAATTTCAAGAGGGACAATATAAAACTGGAACATTCACTAATCTTCTTTTTAGTTCTTAAAAACATTGATCACATTATTTTATCATGATAAATTTAAGTCCTTTTAGATTTTACATATTTAGTGGGTATGATAACAATGATAATTTTTCAAAAAATAGATGGTAGTAACTCTTTAATCCATGAAAAAATGAATCTATCTAACATATTTTTATATCACCATTATTCAACTAAATTAGTGTTAACATGGTAAATAGTTATTCTATATTTAAAAATAATCTGTTTGATGAATGAAATATTCTATAACTAAAATTAGAATAGAGTAAATTTTCCATATAACATATTTCATTCAAGGATTGAAAAACAATCCTAAGGTGACATTCATGATCCTAAAGAATTTTTTAAAATACCAAAATATCATTGATCAACACAACCAAAAATATATCTAAATAGTCGCAAAAAAACAATTTTCATAGGATCTATGAATAAAATTGTTGTATTATAAAAACTAAAGGGAATAACCACAAACTCACAATTCCAATATCTAGTCTAAAACACCTTTATCAAAATATCATCCTCCTTCACCATCTAGATAACTAAATTTTTTCCTTTAATTATGAAATAGAGTAAGGAAACACATCATAGGGGGAATAATGTGATTAAAAACAAGTGAATACCCATTAACAAAAAACATGCAATCATCTATAACATAATGAGTTCAAAAATAAATAATTCTAGGCTCATTTGTGTCCCCCTTTCTTTCTAGAATATATTATGAAAAATTACATTCTCTCCATGAGTGTTTCACCTACACACCATGATTAATTTATTTTCTAATCATCCAGATTATGTATACCAAGTCCCATGGAAGATTGGATCTCCCTTTTATGATGCTCAAAAGTGATTTGGAGTCAGATTACACAACATTAATATAAATATTAAAAATCATGCACATCATAAGGACACTGACAATTTCCCTCACTTTGGCTCCCAATAAGTTACCTAAACCATAATAGAAGATGAACTTGAAGATGAAAGATCCTCTTATATCTATCACCAGGTGTCCGCTACCCATACGCTTAAAGTGTATGATCCATAAACATTTAATATATGATGCTCTATTAGAGGAATCCATTTTAACAAAGTCACTTAAATCAGGCCTTCTCTCCCTTCATTTTCTAGCAAAACCCATGGTATAACATGTATTAAGGACAATAAGGAATTTATTTTTACAAGAAGACCACTTAATTCAACCATTAGTACTCAAAAATTAATTTTTATTAGTCATTGAGAGATTCATTTCCCTTCCCTTGCATTATTTATAGCCTCCCATAAGACACAAAAAGTTGGTAAAAATGTCATGCTATGGGATCTACGTTCCACAGAGTTATCATCTTCTCCCTGAATCTAGGAAGAAAAGGCCATTAAATCTATTCCTCCTTTTATATAAAATCTAATTACCTATT
This sequence comes from Viscum album, assembly GCA_963277665.1. Classification (NCBI taxonomy): domain Eukaryota; kingdom Viridiplantae; phylum Streptophyta; class Magnoliopsida; order Santalales; family Viscaceae; genus Viscum; species Viscum album. The sequence goes on along the minus strand of OY728161.1, from coordinate 1,949,624,202 downwards.
GTATGAATTTATAGATACTTGTAGCCGACTCACCATTGAAGAATAAGTCTCAGTTTGTTTTGATACTTGGGGAAGTGTATCACCAACATCGGGAATCCAATCACACTCCCCTCTTTTGAATATTTTCATATGTGGGAATGGATTGATTCCGTAATCTCCATACCAAAAAATTCATCTTTGAATGTATGAAATTTTTCCATATCTTTGTATCCCATGCATTAGAGCCACTTCTTACAAGTACCATGTCTCGGATAGCCTTATTGTTGATGTTTCCTGAGCTGTCATCAGATAAGACAAACCTATCAGGTTCCCCATTCAGGTAGTTATTCCTAAACACAATCATAAATTATTCATTTAGAAATGCATTAATGAAATTTTAAAAATAAATTTCCCCGTTATATGTGATCTCAAGAACAATAAATCTTAGGAAATGGAGAATATCTCCAACCTAGTTATTTATTGAAAAGTGAATCTCCCTAGAGCCCACCACCCATATATTTTTCTCTCTCAGAGTCTCTGGATGACCAACCACTATTTTTAACAACCCAATATATTTATAGATTTGGTCTCCCAATCAATCCAGTATTTTACTTTCCTATTGTTAAAAATTTGGGTTCAAAGATACTTACCTTCATTGATCTCACAAGCATTTTTATATTCCATGAACTGCATTGTTTTTGATACATTAAAAAGATTAATTATTTCTTCTTGTAATGGTCTCGACATCGTTTTCCCTAAATTCAAATTGAATAGACCATTTTGATTATCATCCCAAATGAAATCAGTCATGATTTTTTTCAATTCAATCAATGGTACCTTCTAAGGACATTATCACTCACAACACATGCATTTGTATTAAAGTTATAATTCTATTAATCCAGGTTATTCTCCCTCTATAATAGAGAAACCTATTTTTTAATTTAAAATATGCCCTATAATTTTTTTGATGATATCTTCAAAGTGATGTTTCCAAATTTGACCATCTGAAACAGGTGCCCTGAGGTACATCATTGGGAAGTCATGTCTTTACATTCCATGTTTTCCTTGGAATCTTCTAGTTTTCCTTTCTAAATATTTTCTAGAAAAGTATACTTTTATCTTCCTTTTATTAACTCTTTGACACATTTGGGAGCCATATTCATCCATTATATTAATATTCCCATTTAAATATTTCTATCTACTATTCAAAAGGAGAAAAATATCATTAAAAACATGGAGGGAGATATAATACTTTCTTCTGACCTGTTTATATAAGGAAGAACAAATACCTCTTCCAAGAACCTTTTGATTCTCCATGTGAGAAAATATTGAGAAATGATAAAAAGACTTGGTAAGAGGGTGTCCCCATGCCTTAAACCACTCATATTCTTGAAGAAGCCGAAACGTTTTACCCTCAATGATATAGAAATTCATGGAGTTGAATAACAACTTAACATAAGATCACAAGCTTCATATGATATCTAAGATCTTCTCATGATTGTGATAATGAATCCTTACATCATTATATCATATTCCTTGTCCATATAAATTTGGATAATAACATTGGCACTAATTGTAATCTTATTAATATCTTCAACCATTCCCTTTTCTATCCGCACAACACCTTGGATACTCCTTCCATCAATGAGTCCATGTTGTTCAATAAATACTATATTTGGAATGATTCGATAGATTTTTTATTGTGATATTTTTCCAAAAATTGTAAATGAAATTACATAGTCAAATAAGTCTGAATTTATTGATAGATTCTAGATGAAGGATATTTGGAAGTAGAAAAACTCTGGAGGCACACACAATAATTGTGAGGGACCCCCTTTGAAGAAGTAAAAAATTTCCTCCCTAAGTTTTTCATTTATGATGTCCCAAGAAGCTACTAGTAGAGGGCCCAAAATGCCATTTGGTCTATGTGAACTGTATGGTTTCAAGCTAAGAGTTACTTATTTATTTCATTCTATTCCGATAAGTCTACCAACAGATAATTGTCTTATACATCCACTGATGTAGGTATACAACTCAATCTGTTATTTATCCCAGTTTAACAAACATATATTCTCGTTTCTACTACTAATACTAAAATTAAATGTTTTATTTTGAAGAAAAAATAAGGATTACAAGGAAAGATCTACCAAGGAAAATCAATGGAAATCATGACCTAAGGGGGTATAAAGTGATGCAGGTTGAGGGAATCCCCTCTTATAATATTGACCCTTCCAGCTATAAGGTATTCAAATCATGAAAAAATAAACACTCATTACCAATAAAATCCACCAAATCTAAGTAGTATACCACCTTGTTTCACTGACACCAAGTATGAGATACCATGAAGTTGTCCCCCAAGATAGATCGACCATTCATGGTGACGTAAAGAATCAACCAAGGAGGTACACCCACAAAATGATGGGAATTTTACATGAGCATAGAATATATTTCATCTTCATTGATATTCAATCCCGTTTGTATGCAAACATTAATACCATCAAGCATGGCCATTGATTTTACCTGAAGGGTGGATCCCTGCCCAAGATTAATAGAAAAATACATCATGGATAACCCACTATTATCACATACTACCCCTAAACCTTGAATAAAACCCACCACATAGGACCCATCATTGTTTAGAATCAACCCCTAAGAAAGAAGACGCTAATAGGCCCAGATTCTATGGTAATGAACATTCCCTTCATATATTCTCGGTCCCACTAAGAGATCATTAATGTGATCCAAATATATCATTCCTATAACTTTAATATCATTCTTATAAGTCATATATGCCAACTTCATATTGTTTTTACTAAAATACCTATTTTATTTGTTATATTCTTGAAGATATTATGTGTTATGGAACCCTTATCTTAGCCATGTATCCCTTGATTTCTCTCCATTGACACCTTTAATATTCAACACATTTTTAGATAACTCACTTTTCATCTCAATGATTCTGATAAAAATATCATCATCCCATTTCTGTTGAATTCTCACTTCCATGTACTCAATAACCATAGTAATTCCTTCTAAGACAGATTCATTTATTGATCTTCTCATAATCCATTCCTTCAGTTATTTCTTTAATCAATTGACCCGATGAATGAAATCCACCCAAGGATTTATTCTAAGTTGATTGACCAATGATTTTCTGATCATTTAATGAAATCCTTCCAATTTGGAACAATTTCTTTAGTAGAAAAACCATTTATACCTTCTAGTATGCTTCACGATTTATATCTCTTGAGGCATGTGATTAGATAGAGATCAGGTACGGTGATAGAACTATGTTTTGGGGAAAAAATAAAACCCTTACAAGTTCACCAGAAACCAATCTAAACTATATAGTATTCAGCTATTCCCTATTTTATTGTTGTGCTAGGTGAATCTACTACCCACAAAACCTAGATCCATGAGAATATTATTGGAAATAATTTTTTTGAAGTCCTACATATAAACAATAAAATAATAAGACCCTCAACATTTCTAGACGTTGTCTAAAATAGTGTTAAAGTCCCCTCTAATATACCACACATGACCCCTAGAATGAAATCTATATAGGTGATTCCACAAATTTGTTTTATCTACAGTATTGAATTTGGAATAAGAAATGGTAAAGAAGACCGTCATTTCCATTATATTCACCTTTTATTTAATGTGTTGTGATGATGCATCAACATACACCATTTTGAATTTTCATTTCTAGATAATACAAATATAATTGTTATATGTGCATATATGTATGTACTCTGAGAATCCCATATGCCTTGAAAAAATAGGTAAATGATCCAAGTTATGCTTAGGTTCCAAAATAGCCAACCGAATAATTTGATGTTTCCATACTGTAGAAGAAACATATACAGTTTTATCCCTCACTTAGACCTCTTTCATTCCATATCATTACAAAAACATATAAACTAGAAGAAGTGGCCTTGCGACCTGAAACTAAACCATGTTTAATATCCAAATTATAAGTGAGAATATCATTATACCTAACATGATTCACTTGTTTGTTTCTAATGGGGGATTGACCGAAATTCTTCATACTAACATATATAGACTCCAGATTAACTACAATACATTATTTGGAAGTTAATTTTTCCATCATTAACTTCAAATTGAGAGGTACATCTAAAGGAGAATATGTCGTGGAGTCTCTCCTTAACAGACTATGGGGGCTAAAAGGCTTGTCAAATTAGGGGACCAGGATAGAGGACATATTCTCCTTTTCTCTAATGGATGCACCATAAGTCATAGAAATGTATTAAGAAACATGGGACACACCTTCCCCCAAACATAAAACATTGAACTTGTATGAATATGGAATATCACAACACATCTCTGTTTCCCCTATCAACCCATCTAAGGCAATTTTGGAATCTGGGACTTTCGTCACCTGATCCTGAGCCAAATTTGATACTACAGAGATAGTCTCCTCTTGATTACTATTATTCATTCACAAAAATCAAATCACAGATTTGAAAATTTTCTTTTTTTTTTCAGAAAAATGATCTATGTATATTCTGCTACCACCTTTAATCAATTTGTTCGATTACGGATATATTATTAAAGGCATAAAATCAGTTAATATAACTTTCTTATTAATGAAATATACATTATAATTTTAAACTAAAATTCAATCCATACCCAAAATAACATGAAACTCTAATATAAATATTTCAACTTGATTTTAAAGAAAAAACCAACCCACTAAAAACAATAAAAATATTTATATAAATCATAGTTACATTAATAATTCAATGATGAGTTTTCACAGAAATATCTATCTTATTCCAATGAGTTGATATTTTATTCTTTATTTTGAATTTCATATAAATAAAGGAATTATATGATCTAGATTCAAACAAGGTATAAGTATAATTTGAATAAATAAGTAATGTACTAATCATTACATCATTATATGGACCATCATCAACCACTATAGAAGAAAATTATTTTACCACAACATTATGCTTTATATATTCTTGATTTATACTATGTACCTAACTTCATATATATGTTATAATAATTACAGAACTCATTGAAATTAAAAAATCTCACCATTATTTAACTATATGTTACCACATTATTGGATTAATCAAGACATTTTATATTCAAAATCCTTATGACCAAAATTACTACACTAGTCACACTTTCTATATACAATGATGCATACCCTAAATTATTTTTACCACACTTCGAACATGTTGGCGCATTACTTAATTATTTAATAATTTATTTATTTCCTGTTTTATAATACCTTAACCGCTTCTCAATTTTTTCCTAATATGGAACCTATGTGTATAAGAACTCCATGTTATCTTTCTAAGACCAATTAAATTTTTTTTCAAATATTTGAAACATTTTGATTATAAATATGTTTGTAAAATTTTTTTTATCCTAATTAAATTCTCTTAATTTTACTATCATGGTCATTGATAAAATTTATTTCATACCTGGCCAATCATGTTAACTTTTCTTCATACATGGCTACTAAATCCTTATACATTTTCCTCATTTCCATGAATTTTTTCTTCCTTCTAAGTTCAAAATATTTGAAAAATATTTATCTAGGAAAATAATCATAAATATATCACATTAAATGGAATTAAGATCATCTATCTCACATATATTCTTAATCAAATAATACCTCTGATCAGCTTCAACATTAGGATAGTAAATATAAAAGGGTAACTTTTGATGTTATAGACATCTAAGTACTTCATATATTTTTTCAAGAGAATTTTATATCCTTCGACTACCACTAGATGTGAGTTTATACCAAAATCTTGATGGTTTTATCTCATAAATGGTTCAACCATCGACATATTCATCTATGGTAAATATAGCTTTACTCAAACATGGATTACACCATTATATATAGCCTACATCAACCTAACCATCACCTAAAAAAACAAGCCAGTTCTTATTCTAACCATTTTAAGTTATTAGTTGGGAAGGATAATTTTCACTTGATACCTTCCCACTTTAACTTCCATGTTTCCTCAATAGAAAACCATTCTAAGAAGACATATATTAAATGAAGCAACATTTTAATCTTCAAATGATATATCATATCAATAAAACCTTATTGTAGAATATATTAAGGGTATTACATTAATATTATCCTAACATGACATGTTATCTAAGCCTTAACTCCAATACTATATATAAGGTCATAACATAAGACACTTAATATTCTAAAATTAATAGAAAATAAATAACATTTACTAAATCATAAATTTCCGTTTAGGTTTAGAGTTATAGATAATTATATCATCATTTTTACATTCCAATCCCACACATTACAAAGTGTAACCTTACATAGTGTCTATTTTATCAAAAATATAAATTTTTTAAAATGAAACAAATTTTATTTTCATTAAAAATATTCACGAATTTAAACTAGATTAATTATTTGTTTGTAATCATCCTTAAATCCTATAAAAATAATTGAAATTATGGGAGGAGTAAAAAAAATATTTTCAATGGATATAAAATAAATACATTCATTAGTCGAGATAAAAACGTGATAACCCATAAAATTTTTTCCTTTTACACATTGTTATTTGAGAATTTAAATTAAATCATATATGCATGGGTAAAACACATTTTTCTCAAATAAAGTCTTAAAAATACATAACATGAAAACTATAACCATTATTTTCATTTTAAAAAATTATATACATAACATGTGTTATGTCATGTTAGGAATAAATATAATCTAATTAAATCCATATCCTGTCTAGAAAACCCCCTATTTATATCCTTTGAGGATAAGGAACATCACCCAATGCATTGGAGATCTATATCGAGCTCACCCATCATATAATATGTATCAAGATCACTGGTCGTATAAGTTTTCTAAATCTCACATGTCATCATATATAATTATTAATTACCATATCATGGTCACAACATTTATATATTTTTACCTTTTCACCCTAAATCCCTTTAAAAACTCTTTTGAATCCATTTAAAAGATAGGTTTTCATATAGAAATATAATTTCCTTTTAAATCCCCAATTTTGAAAAAACTAATAAAATGAAAAAAATGAAAATTATTATTATTTGAAACACCATTGAATATTTAAATGGAATCAAAATAAAAACAAATGATCAATAAGTTGGTAAAGCTGGTCAGGTCATATACATTTAAATAGAACATTTTTATTATTATAATGAATGTCAAAATATTCTGTATATAATATATTTAGAGATTATTCTTAAACACATTTGATAGAAAGTAAAAAAGATAAAAAAATTATCCTTTATATTTTATTTATGACAATATTGATACAAACATAAAATTATTTTAATAATATTTACATATAATAAAATGATTTATAAAATAAATCTTTAAAACATTTGAAATGTGGTTTCAAGGTAATCAATCCCTTTTCTCAATCTAAAATCATCACACATGTTTTTTTATCTTCATAAATAAAAAAAATTAATTATTTATTTTCTTAGTTTTTTTCCATTTTTATTATTCATTTTATATTATTTATAACCATTTAATGTTCAATTACATAATCAATTAAGGTCACAAAGTACATTTTGATTATATTCATCCTATCTGTGAAAAATTACATTGGTAGGTTAAATATGATCAAATAGATCATGTATATATCATTTAAAGAAAATTGGTCATGTTATAATATTAATATTTTTAAATCAATTATCATTTTAGAACCAATAATGAATTAACTCTATGAATAATTAATTACGTTAAAACATGGAGATGGTAATCAGTATGTATTCATGAGTAATGTTTCCATTTTTCAAAGAATATATGCAAAATTAAGATAGTATCCTGTTATCTTTATGAAATTATTATTCTATCATAAATATAATATTATTCCTTTAAATATAATTATATATACCAACCAACTTAAGCCGTCATGAAAAATAAAATTCATTGGTTTTTGAGGTGGTTGTCAACACATTCACATGGTCAATGTTTTTATTTTTCATTAAACGGTAAAGAAATAATTATAATATTTATTTTCCATTATAGAATATAATTTATATAAAATATTTTATATTATTTTTTTCCATTATTATGAATAGAAATAATATTCAGTGCTGAAAATTGAAATACTTCATCTACACGATTCTATAGTCTGCGTGTACAAACAAGAGTGGATTTCAATTTCCACAAGATGGATAAATATATTAAACTATTTTAAAAAATAAACATAATAAAATTTTTGTATATGGGAGTTATATATTTTTTATCACAGTGGTTGGTAGAAGTTTTAAATATGTAAAATAATAAATAAAAATGAAAACACATGGTTAGTAACTATATATCTTCTTTGGAAAACCACATTTGGTTTATATCTGAAGCCTTATAAGGATGGTATTATAATCAAACTAGAAATTAAAAGGCACAGGTACAGATTTTAGGAAAATATATTTGTATATAATTACTGATTCAAGAGGTTATTTAAGTGTGAAGAGGATTGGATATGATAGGGGGTGACATTTTATAAGTTAGGGAGAAGACAAACTTATAATTTTTCAAAAGATCAAAATATATTAATGCCTTACTCATAAAAAATATCTCTAATATAATTCAAACAGTATTATGGGACGGGAGAGGGTTATGATATGAATATACACTAGGATTTATAAAAATTTATACATCATTTTAAACAATGTCATTTTAATTTTAACAATTTCAACCCTTTCAACCCTTTCTAACTCATACTGTGGTAACCAAATTTTAAGGAAGGTTTCTATAATGAACAAAAATGAAAATGACGTCATTAAAAAATTTGGACATGATGATTAAAAATATTAATTCCATTTTATCAAAATCAATGACCATAATTTTAAAAGATAAAATTTAAAATAATCCATCAAAATAAAATGAAAAATGGTTTTTCTGAAAAATGCATTTTTATATAGGCAAATGTTTCTACACAAAAATAACAAGTAATATTGATTCCAAAATAAATTAGATGGATTATTTTTAATCAAAAATAATTAATTAATCATCAATACCAATCGTAAATATAATTTTTCTTTATAAAAATATAAAATGAATATATAGGTTTCTTTAAAAATATTATGTTTTACAATTCACCCAGAAGTCATATTGTTCAGCAAGTTAAAAAAACTACTCTATGGTAATTTTAACTTGATTATATAAAAATGATATCCTTATAACAGATTAAAAATAAAAAAATTAGATTAATTTTTTAAATAAATTTATATAATACAGGTAAAAAAATTATTAAGAATAAAAAATTTTATTTTTTATTGAAAAATTACATAATATTCTTCTAACGAACATAATTCTAAAAAATATAATTCAGGAATATTAATAAGGAATGAATTTGGTTTACTAGTAAAATTAACTATCTTGTAATAAATATTTCCTTGTAATGTAGTATTAATTATGTCAATTCTAAATATTTAATCAAATTATCAAGATTAACTTTTCAGAAGTGGAAAAAATTATTCTTAATAAACTTTTTTAAAACGCAATGAATACCATTTTCAAAAAAATGACTTTTTTATTCATAAAAATAATTTATAAAAATAAAGTAAAATTTTGAATCTAATGGAATTAATTATATTTTGTTAAATAAAATAGATATTTTTGTCTTTCAAACTAAAATAATATTGAAATAAACCTTATAATTACTTGATTAAGAGAGTAGTACTAAAAGTTATTTTTATTCGAAAAAATTACATATATTCAAAAACCAATAACCATATATTTCTAAGTTCAACTATATCATTGTTAACATTATATTACTTATTAAATATATAGTCTTTTTTATCAAAAATGATTCATAAACATTAAATTAATTCTTATATCATTATAAGGTCACGAAAATTACAATATTGGTAAAATGGGTATTTTTCACTATACACCAAAAAACAATTAATTCTGAAATTTCTCAAAAATTAACCCTAATTGTTTTGGCATAATGAATTAAAAAAAAAATATTTTCAACAAATTCAGTTTATGAAAATTTCATAATTTTGGTTCTAATCACATTCTTGGATAATGATATGGGCATTTTGATATATTTTCTTTAGAAAGAAAATTTTACTTTTTATAATTGATGCTTTAGTGTTACATGTATGGGTTGTAATTCATATATTATGGTAAAGTTTGGTTCATATATATTTGGAATATATTCATTTGTTTCTTTAGTTATATGTTATTATATATATATATATAGAGTATAAGCAACCAAATATCACCCCTTAGACCCTATGTATTGTTTGTTAGCCTATGATATACTTAGAGGTGTGTCTGATGTCGATAAATATATAATGTTGGTATTTTTATGGGAATATGGATTGAGGATGCTATATTATAGATCACATAGAACTCCTTTGTGATAAAAAATAGACAATTCAAAAATCTAAGTTTCCTCGATATCACCAAAAATCCAATCATATATTTTGGTAATATTATCTCATTTGTGACATTATATATCATAGATATGTATGAAATTAATGATTGTATCATATGATAATATAATAGATCCACTGACCAGACCACTATCAGAAAACAAATTATGAGGGCCATGTACAATCTATAGGTGTTATATGCATGGGAGATTATATTGACTTCATGTGGGAGGTTTTTTAAATTAATACGTAGATATAAATCAGAGGATGATGTTTGATAAACTATGTATATCATGCATTACATTATTTATAAAGAAAAAAAATAATTCTATCATTATTTTATATTTTATTTCTCTAAATTCTACAATCATGTTAAAAATACTAATCATAATTGATGTTTAACTTTTATCCCTAGTTGAAAAATCTCATTAAATAATGGACTACGATGTGAGGTTATTGTGATCTATGTTTATATAAATTTTTATATGTTGAGTGCTCATAACTATTATGAGTAATACCTATTAAAAAATATGTGTGTCTACATGGGAAACACAACATGGATTATCCCATTTCTTTCATAATTCTATCTTTAGTAGGAAAATATTCATGTATCTTTTGATTGATTGGTATGAGTTATGCTAACCATCAAATCCTTCATAATTATGATTTCATCCTATGTGGTTTCAATTCTTGCTAAATAGATTTTTATTGAGACGAGTGATATATAAAGATGAGTGATATATAATGATGAGTTATATTAGGTAAAAATAATATATATCCCATTCACATAAATTATTACATGGATAAAACAAACATGACATAATATATAAATGGGTGATGTGATCAAGATGAGTTTTTTAATAAATTCATTAAAATTGTGAATTAGATTAATCATTTATATTAATAATTTAAAAGGTTAAAATGAGATGTGTAAGAGTGTTTTCAATTTATAAATTTATTAATACAATTGTTTTCTATAATCTATGGGTTTTATATTGATTAAAATAATTAATCAAAAAATAATAATTAGTTTTAAAAAAATATACTGTTTGTATTTGAAATGTAACATACATATATGGGATATATATATATATATATGTATTAAATTTTAGTGGTGATTGATATTTGTTTCTGTGTGTCTTTATTTAAAATATATATACTTTGATTAAATTATAAATTTTTTTATTAAATAGAATTTTATATTTATTTGTTTAAATATAAGGGACATAAATGTAAATATTTATTAATGATGTAAATTATTTCAATTAAACGATAAGTGGATGTATTGGATTAATTCATCTTAGTGGTATATATTTTTGTCTTGCCTATTGTCATTTAACATACTAATTCACATGGCTAAATCCTTTGTGAAAATAGTTTATAAAAGGAGGTCCATAGGGATCATTATTCCACAACCATCAAAAATGAAAACACATTCCTTACAATCATATCTACCATTGATAAAACATTCCCCTATAATATTTTTGATTGATTCTTCATCACAAAAATCATAGAACAAAGTGAGAGTAATGAGGATCATTTTATTGATAACATTTACAATAAAAATGACAATATTTTCCAACAAGAAAAAATTAACATTTTATAATTAATTTTTTTTTTCATTTTTATCCATGGTTTTAATTTTTTTTATAGTCTTCATTTTATGAATTTTTTATTAATTATATCTTTTTAAAATGGTTCATAGAGGAGATATCATGTTTCTACAAACTAACAATCCAAATTATAAATTTTCAATACCAATTGTTATAGTCTGGATTTCCAATTTTATAGTATCGTATTTTCTTATAAAAAAATTTATCATATCATTAATATTTTGTTTAGATAATATATAAAATAAAAATTTGTAACATAAAATTTAAAAAAAATTATAAATTAAAATGAACAATGTTACCCTTTTTAATTATTAATAATGTTATTTTCCTATTTTAAAATCGTTGTATTTTATAAGTGGAACTATGGAAAGTAAAAAAAGAAAAATTATATAAATACAGGTAAAAATATTTATAGCTAAAAAACATTATATTTGTAATGAAATAATGAAAATATCCTTATGTAAAGGATTTTAAATTTTATTTACCATAGATAACGTTAAATTTTTTAATTCAAAAAGGGGGTGTTTATTTCTAATGATTTTATAAATCTTTTTCTCATTTATGTTTTGGAAATCCTACTTTCCAAAGGAATCCGGTCACCAGGACTTTATAGGTAAAATCATAGAAAATGTTTTTATTGAGAGGAATATAAGTTGGTCTCTCCATACCTTTGTGGGTGATTATTTCCTAATTTGAGACTATATTATATATTTGAGATATTTTTGTGAAACTTACCTACTAATTTTAGTAAAACAATTGTTTACTCTCCTGAATGATGGTTGATTGGATAAAAAATAATATTATTGTTTAAAGTCCATTTATTGAGGAACTATAAAATTTAATTTAATGTGACTAGGACTTGACCATACAGTTTATCATCATGTGGAAAGGATGAATAGGTTGAAATTTTATATAAAAGGTTGGTGTTGGAGTTATATATGAACTCCCTTTTTGGTTTCTTTAATGGGTCTAATTTCCTAATGGGGACGTATGTGAAGGATCGAGTGGGATATGGCCTATAAAAGGAAATACAATTATCCCAGGATTGAATATAGATCTCCTGATACATGTCAAATTATATTAGGAATAGTCCCAGTAATGTAATACAACCATGATGGGATTTTTGGACCATTGTTTTTACTTGTGATGAGATGGAAATTTGGGGGTTTGGGTTAGGGTCTTAATAAATAATCCTACGTATCTTATAAATAGCAAGAATAATATCCCATGTATTTCATGTTGCACAATTTAAGGTCATGTGAAATGGATGACCAATGTTCTTTATCATTATGTAGTAATGATGTTTCAATTATTATTATCATCATGCAGAAAAGAAACCTTTCACTTATTTGAGCATCATATTGTCTAGATGTTTTCTACTTTATTTAACATTGTGAAGTGGGGATATTAATGCCATTAATCGTTTTCTAATATATAATTGAGTGAGGATTATGCATATGAATGACTATTTAAGTTTTATTTAGGGATTACACCTAGTAGGAGGCCTACAAAGAGTTTCTTTAGTTATTCTGTTTACATGGTCTTCATTGCTCTCTAAGACCACATGAGTCATGTTCAGTGTGAGAAAAAAATAGAACAAAATATTACCCACATCACATAACAATTTTCAAATGGGAATTACACCTGAACTAGAAACCTAATATTGAACATATCTCATCATATTTCAATGTAATATGGAGTTAATATAGTGGAAATAATTGATATTTAATCCCCCAAAAAATGTCCATGATTACTTTAGGAGGGATTCTATATAATAATATTATTATTTTACATCAATGGACAATGGAAGGGTTATTTCAGGGTATCTATTAAAGAAAAATATGGGCTTATTCTATGACGGATTCCCATTGTTATCTCGAAATTTCAGTCTAAAACCATTATTGGGTATTCAACATACACTAATTGTAAAATTTAAGGCACTAATCCTACGCATTTTGCTTCACATTTTAGGAAACTGGAAGGAAGTAAGTGTTGATGCCTAAAACAAAAATAGTCCCACCATTGACTTCATTATTTTGTTCCCCATTACTAAAGGAATTCAAAGTTGAGAATATCCTTAGGACCCCATATATTGGGGAGGATATGTGAAGGATATAGTTTACCAGGGGGAATGTATAATCAAAAGAGGGCACATTGATGCACCCTACACTTTTATAATGTTGATATTGTGGCCATAGGGGAGGATTTTATATTTCATGTTTAGAGTTTAAACACAAAATATAGGGTTTATAGGGTTCTAAAAGGACCCCTAGATGGGGAAAAAGTTTTACGTGAAATGTAGGGGTCCAAAAAATCTTTCTATAAAAGAGAGACCATGAAAGGGTTTGGGATCATGTGATCACATGATGCATCTATGTGTCATCCATAGAATGAAAATTGGTTAACATGGTTTTGTTTATGTAGAGTAGATCTCATATTTTGTGCTTATGAGAAGTTTCATGTGAGATATCTCTCATATAAATGGATTACTTGATCATTTCACATCATTTGTTTATTTTTTACTTAGACTCGCTATTTCATTTTTAAATAAACAATTATTCTCTTTTGGATTTAGGTTTCTCTTAAATTCCTCATTTTCAAACCCCATTTATTATTTTAAGAGTTCATATTTATAGAAAATATATTATCATGTGTAATTTTGGACATGTGGTAGATCATAGAGGATCATGCAGTCATATAAGAGTGTTGAATCATGTGGTCATGTGACGAAAACTCTATTGATTCAAACAATGAGTGGCATGGTTAATGAATGAATTAATTATCATCTTGTGGCCCGTAAAAGTAGCAAGAATCATATAAGTCATCTCTATCATAAGATCTATATGATCACATGAATTAATCTATATAACCAATCTTTTACCTTTTATCAAAATTGATTCTCTTATGGTTACCTTTAGAACATAAAAGGCACATTTATTTCAATCTCTATCTATTTCGAAGTTATTTTTTTATAAAGTTGGAATTAAAAAGTCCCCCCTTCAAAAATTTTGTTATAAAACATGATAAGAATTCATTTTCTATGAATTTGGAATCTATCATGGTGTAATTTTGATCCAATGGCAGTCAACCCATATAAATATCTATGTGGTATACCATTATAATCATCATGAAAATTCAAATAATTATCTAGAATTTATAATATTATATGTGATACAAATATGTAAGGTTCTTGTCAGATTAATCCTTGTGAACCCATCCACATAAAAATGATTATGTAACCTAAACCATTGATTTGTAACCGCATAATCAGAACCTTATGATACCAAATGTAAATTTCCTAATTCATGTGGTTTATTTCCCTTTTGTTCGATTCTAGGTGTGAATGTTTAGCAGTGATGATAAGGTAGATAGATATGGTAAGCAACATAACCTTTGGTTATCATGATAATAAGAAAGTGGTGTAATTTTTTTATAAACATTTTTTGATAAATATTTGGGATTATCATTTTTAAACTTACTTCACCAGTTTGTATTTTGAATTTGGAATGACACCCCTATCCCACTGCCTTATAAAGATAACTAGCCACCTCTTTCAATAATCAAGCATTGGGAAGTGATTTCTTCCAATATATGACCAGTTTCATGTTTTATTAGGGAAGATGAGAAGATATAGGGATTTTTCATAATGAATACTCAATTGAACCTTAAAGAATAGACATGCTCATATGAGATTGAATTTCATGTTTTTAAGTATACCATGACACTAACATCCACTAATTGGAAATTTGGTTGGTCACTAAACTTTGATTTTTGGTTAGGAGGATCTTTTGACATGGATTAATGATATCCTTTTTTGTTCCATCAATCCTTACATGAAATTTTGTCCGAGATAAATGTAATGGATTCCATAGCGTGCATTTGATGAAAACATGAGTTTAGATGAACCAAAAATCATTATTAAAATATTAGGTTCCTATTATTTCCAAGACATTGTATTGGTGGGTATAAATAGTATTAACTAAATTATAAATAATATAATGTGTAGATATTTACAAAATGAATTAATTTTTTATCAAATGATTATAATTAAAAACAAAAACAATAGAAAATAAAAGTTATGTTATTTTAGAAAACTGTATTTCTTCATACAATGTATTATTATTAAAAAAATAATATCTATTGCTTAATTATTTTAATGAAATATATATATTATTTACTTGATAAAAAGCTTTAAACATAAAGAAAATTCTCAACATTATATAATAATAAATCATGTTTTATTCTTAAAAATGTAATTTTTTCTAAAACTTGTTTCTCGTCATATTTTAGGAACTTTACAATTAAGTTATTCTTTTATTGGTGATAAATTATATAAAATTAATTAAATATTTAGAATAATTAGGTTCAATTTTTCTAAGTAGTCCCCTAATATTTTTGGTCTATATGAATAATAACTATGATAATATTTATCACCCTAGTAAAGGGTAAATCCCTACTGAAAGTTTACCATATGCCAATAGTTTTAAACCATTAGTATAGCCCCTAAAACAAGAGGTGTAGTAAATACCAATAGTTTCTTAAATGGATGGATTATTTGGTGTGGGTATAACCCTGTACTAATAGTTTCCATGAAACCGTTTTTATAGTGTTTTCGGATTTAACTTATACAAACAGTTTATTAAAAACATTTATTTACCATATATCAACTGATTACAGAAACCATTGGTATATTATGATTGGCTGTATCATATTTCAGTGGATTAATAAAATTATTTCTATATGACTTAGATTTTTTAATAGGTATATATCGATGATTTTCAAAACTATTGGTATATACCAAATTTTTAATTTTAGTAAGAATCACCTCCCATTCCATCTAGTGGCACCTTTCGTGCTTTCCCAAACCCATCACACACCCAAACCCCCAAAAAAGCTACATCCAATATAGAAAATTCAACCAAAAAATTAATAATTGAACTAGTTTTAATACATAGCACATTTATGAAATCACATTCATTAATCAAGAAACATTTTGAGAGTATGTATTGACACACATAGGATGTATATGTGTATTTGGCTGGATATCTACATGGGATGAATACATTGAGTGTTATATTTCTCTCCACTACATGCTAAATTGTGTATTGTAAATATTCAATTGATGAAAATCAAGAAGCATAGATAGTTTCTTAGTATAGATCCCATATATGGATATATACTTTCTATAGTTTGAAGATCAAAGATCTCATTATGATATAAAGCCACATGTAAATAGTGTTGGCTCTAACATCTGTTCAAGATGTGTTGTTGAATTTGGTGGTACATTTTTAGTATATCAAAACATATTATAGACTATTATATTGCATATATTATTTTTTTTAATGTTACTTCATAATTAATTCATGTAATAATTTATTTTGATGTGTAATAGTTGGTTATAGGTTTTTTATAGAGGTGATGCATTCCAAAGTGATAAAGATACCTCATTGTTGTTTTTTATCCACTATTCACATAGAGGGGGGATTCAAGGGTTTGTCTACCTGAATTCTTTGACATGAAAAATTTTATTTCTGAGAGATAGAATTATTTGGTTATAGAAACATGTATGTATTTATTTGGGTAGTCTATACTAAGTCTTAGTAAGGATATCAAGTACATGAAGTCCATATATAGGAATTTCCAAGGATGTGGTAGTTAACATATTACTATGAATTATTCATATGGATAAAACATGATATCAACCATAGTGATGAAGCTATGATTATAAGGGAGGGATGTGTGAATCATATAGATAAAACTAAATATTTTTTGATTTTATTATGGGTAAAATTGAATCTATGGATAAAATGTGTGGATCATATCAGAGAAAATATTTTTAGCATCCTCATTACTTACAATAAGCTCAAGATCAATATATTTTCTAAGATACAGTGGCTATGGATTAGCTAGATTGGGACGTTTCAATCTCAAATTAGTTGTGAGAGATTAAATCAAAAGTAGTGTTTATGTTTCTTAATAAATTTTTTATTTGATACTAGGGTGTGAGTAATCCATTATATAATATATTCTAGGTAATTCCTTTATGTTTGAGTTGATCACATATTCATATAATATTAATGTATGAATTTTCCAAGGTAAGTAATAATAAAAATAAAAATTATTGATGTGTGTAATATTACCAACATTAAATAATTAAATTATATTGGATATATATTTTTTACATTAGAATTAAATTTAAAGGGACCATACTATATAATTTTAATTCTATAATTCTAGAGATAGGAATGAAAAATTTTAAGTGGAAAGGGGAAAAAATAATTTTAAAAAAAGATATGTGAATTTATTCATTGGGAAACTGATCACTTTATAATTAAATTTTTGGTACATGAGTTTGATGAACATTATGTGTTCAATAAATTTCCATGATATTTAATTTCAGGATATAGGGAAGTATGAGTGTTTTGATAAAAGTCATGAAAACCATATTACATGATAAATTCATAAAAAGTAATAAGTCTATGATAATTTCCAAAAAATGCATACTTCATCTGCAGTAGAAGTGTATCTTAAAAAAAGTTCAATCAGTAATCCATTGAAATATAAGAGTTTGAGTGATGTGAAAAGGACTAGAAAAAATCCAGATTCAACCGAGTTAGACTTAACATGAAATCACTTTGGAGAAGAATTTTCAGTTGGGGAGGTACTATGAATGCAATGGATTATAATTGAATCATACTGAATATCAATAGGAGTTAATATTTTATTGATCAAGAAACCAATTGATTAGAAATTCAAATGATCTTTAATTTATTTTTTATATGGGGTTTACAATATTTTATAGACATTTTCACTTGTGTTTCCATGTTTCATTTTCTTAGTTATCTCTCTCAGTAAATTATATCATTCTGAAATTAATGTGCATGTAATTATTTTATGTATATTATCTATTCTCACCCATGGATATCTAGTAATACCTCTTGTTACAAATATGGTAATATTATATCATTTGGGATATAAATAATTATTTTATTCCTATTAATATTACTTTGAGAATATGGTTAGCTGTGAAACTGATATTGTTGATAATTTTGCATATTATCTCTTCTACTGTCATTCTATTATTCTTAATAATACATTCAACATCACTTTAGTTTCATAAAAAAATATATAGCAGAAATTATTTTTCAACCTATTTATTGTGGTGGAATAATTATGGATCCACATATTAGAATATTTTCTCTTCTCTATTCTATCTCAATTTTTGACTATCTGTTGTAATATTGGTTATTTTTTTATATTTTTATTGAACATTATATTGAGTACATATAACATGATTGATTTTAAATTTCAAAAAAAAGATATTAATATCACTAAAATCACATACAGGAAGTATTTTCCTCATTAATAAGTTATATTGTTCATAAATATTAATTATTTTACATTATTAACTATTTCAATAAAATAAATTTATAATCTTATTTTATTTTAACTATAACATTTCAGCACCATTTTTACATTATATATAAGATAATGAAATGAAATATTTTTACGTGAAAAGGGATTTATTCAACCAACCCATGAAACATTAGAATTCAATTGTGAGAATAATATAGATGATTGTGATTTTTTTTGGACTAGAATATTCTACATGAAAATATATTTTTACTAAAAAATAGATTTTATGAGACAATTAATATGATAAATCATTTTATAAAAATTATAAAAAGAGAAATGGTCTTTTGGAAAATCATATGAAGGATGAATTATATACAAAAAAAATTATTTTATTAAAAAAATAAATATAGAAGTGAGCAGAACCACTTTCTAGAATTAATTTCAAATAAATATTAGGATAATAATAAAGAGATGAATTTATTAAAAATTTAGTAGATCCTTTGTTTTGCAACATTTATGTTTATTATCATCTAAATTGAATTGATCGGAATCAAAATCTGTATGTGTTTCACTTCTAAAATTGAAAATTATAAAATTGAAATTGAAATTGAACATTTAGAACATGATATTTCACTAGAATATTTAGTGAGACATATGATGTGGTTTCATTAATAAATTTTATAACCAATTTAAATTTAGAACATTTCCTTTGGAATATAATTAAAATAATAAATAGGGAACTGACATTAAAAATAAAGAAGGATTTTCAAAAAAATTAGTATCGTGTAGAATTTTATGAAATTGAATTCTTTAGTTATGATAATTATTTTGAAATTATTTATTATATAGGTATAAAGGGAATTTGTATATTAAATTAATTTTTTTTTGAAAATATGAAGGTGTGATTTATTAGTATTGAAAAAATTAAATTTTATTTTTATATTTATACAAGCATAGTGTTTCTTCCTATAGAGGTCAAAGATGAATTACTTTTCATTGATAATAATTGTTTTGAATTTAGTTTGAAAGAATATATACATCTCAATTTTGATATTAAAATATAATATTTTGGGAAACCCATAGTCATAGTTGAGAAAAAAATTTAATTTTATGAACCATTAGAAAATAATTATTACTTCTCACCACTTTGTTATATGAACAAAAACAATTTAAATAGTATAGTGTATAGTTTTTATATATTATATCAAAAATTAAAAATAGAATATGTGATGTTTCAATCCAATTATCACTATGAAAAATCTTTAACCCATATTTTTTACATAGAACATATCATTAATGATCAATATAGACCAGACCGAGCAATTTGAATGATTAAGTTCTTGATGAGAGAAAACATTACAAGTTATCTTACAAATAATATTATATTGAATGTTTTAATTAAATTTTTATCACTAATTTATTGTAATTATCACATACACACATTCAATGTATTACCTATACATATATATTAATTCATGAAACAAATTTTTATCTATGAAAATATTAATACTCTCTATATGTATATGATATATATATCTCATGTGTATCTCAATAAAAGTATGATCTTATATAGACACATTCTTAGAACATATCCAATAATACCCAATTAAAATATAGGTATGAATCACATGATTTTAAATCCTACCAAATAGAGCCATATCTCCTAGTAGGGTCAATGAGTTAGAATAAGAACTTCTTTATACATTGTGGCACCCGTAGCATGAGTTGTTATAAAGTGTATGTTAATAATAAATATATAAAATAAAAATTAAAATATATTGTTTGAATTGAATATTTAAGAATGATTTAATATAATATAAACTTCACTGTTTTATACAAGAACTTCTATAGACACATTTACACCAAGCCATGAAAAGAAGTCCCATATCTTGAACCACACAATGTGAGTAACATTACTTGTCAATTTATAGTTCCTTATTATTTTTATGGAAAAAAAAAATAAAATGTCTTGCAACAACATGGGGGGAAATAGTAGTTATTATAGATATAGGTAGTAACTGAATAAAAAAATCACAAAAAATGTGAATTTTATAGAGGAATCCTTATGAATTTGTGTTATCCCAAAGAATGAAATTCACTACCCGACATTGAATTTTTTATCTCTAGACTAAATCTATTGATAATTTCCCTATTCTAAGACTAAAAATTATGGAGGAACTATATTCAATAGAGGAATCACTTGATGATGAGAAAGGATAATCAAACTCTAGAACAGTGATAATATCGTTGATTTCCCCCATGTTATAACTAATGACTTGAGAAATATCCATATGATGTGCAATGAAAATAATTTTTTCTTGCTGGTTAGGGACTTATAGAGCAATTGTGTCCCATGCTAAATAATCATACCAATCATTTCATAGTCATGGGAAATAGGTTAAAGTCTGCTCCCTTGATAATTCTTTCATTAGTTCGTGAACATGATCAAATAAAAGGATAAATTCTTCCTTCCTAATGTCATGTTCATAATTGAAATTTTTTATCATCAACTCTGAGTCACTTTTAATTTAAATTAGTGATAATGATAACAGAAGAGATCACTTTAGGCCAAAAATGGTGGATTGATAGTCTTCTTTATAATTAGTGTATCATTCTAAAAGTAGAAACGAATATTGAATAACTACATTAACTAGGGTGATGAACATGATATCAAAACCAACCTGAATTTAAAAAGGGTAATCTAGTCATTCTCCATCAAATATCTTGGAAGAAACATAAAAATTAATTTTAAAAGTTATGGAGGAGCTCTTAATGATAAATATTTCTTCCTCAAGGTGTTCAATATATATTGGGATATCCTTCAGGAGCAGATGTTCTTCAAAAAATGTCAATGGATATACTTTAACTAATTTATATGATATGAAATGTGAATACAAATATTGTAGTATGGATTCCCATATATCCAATCAACCTATTAATAGTAGTCAACTGAGGATACATTTTAGAAGATTGAAGCGGGGACACCAAGTGGACTTTATAGTGCTGTAAATAATTAAAGGCCCTTTTCACTGCAAAGATCAAACCAAGTCAATTCTTCTCAATTCTATAATATTGGTTATTGAGATAAATAGTTTTCATAATAAGATAATATATGTTATTTTCCTTGAAAACATTAATATTTGAGGCCAGTTATACACTAAGTGATCACTTTGATGATTCCTCATAGTGGATAAATTGTTTTCTTTCAATAGGAATCATCGGAAATAGTAAGTGAATAAGATAATTATTGGGATCTCCATATTAATTTTGACTATTTTTATTTCATTTTTTGGGTATTCCATTCTTCATAAATCTAGTTAATGGTAAACACATTGCTAAAAAATTGTTAACTAATTTCTTTCTATAGCTTATATTTCCTTATTATTAACTAAAATCTATGAGGTTTTAGGGTGGGCTTATATTGAGGATTTCCTCTATTTTAATGGTATTGATCATAATACCATGGTGGTGAACCCTGAATCTTTGGAACTTCCTCAATTTTACCCTCAAGGTGCATTTTATAGGGATTATTTTCAGTATTTATTTATAATTTTTGAATAGTCATTCAAGATCACTAAAGTGGTAAGAGCGCTTATAGGACTTGAATACCATATTTTAAAAATATTACAACACAGTATTTCCTAATAGGGATTTTAATATAGTGTTCATGGAATGTTGATACATGATAATGTTATTTTTAAAACCGAAGGGCATTGAATGATATAATTTTACCCCTTGAGGGCCACTAAAAGTAGCCGCCTTCCCATATTCTAGGGTAACATAAAGTTGATCATAGTATGAGTATCTATACATTATAGAAATGGAATGGTATATAGTGGTCACATAAATCAATAGTTCTATGATTAAGACTATGAAATCAACTTTGGGGATATATAATTTTAGATCTCAAAAATCAATCTAGACATAGATATACCCATTCTTTTTTTAATATGATAATATTAGCCTACAACATTGATTATTGGACTTCACAATTGATGTTATCCTTGTTGTGCCTGCCAATTTCATCTTTGACCCTAAAACAAGGGTTTCATGCATTCTTATTGTCACCTTATTTTATCCACATTGATTCTCATGTTTCCTCAAATAATGGGTGGATTCCATGGGATCCAAATAGGTTATCATTCAAATAATTCTAGGAAAAGACATCGTGATATTATTTTAAAATGGAAATATATTCCAATTATTCATCAGGGGTCATGAAACCACTAATAAAAGTATGTTGTACTTCTTTATCAATACCACGATTACAAATTTAGGGTCATGTTCCAGAGTTGACACACCTTCCTCAAATATTGGAGGGGCATTATCAAGATCCCCTCCTTCCTCTCCTTCATCTACATAATGAGATCACTGAAAGGGTTCCAATAAAGATATATTTGGGGAAATTTTATTTAGATAAGTGTGAGTGTGATTCAGTCTCAAGATATTTGAGACAAAGGTTGGATTATTTGAAACAATTAATTATCTCCATGGGAACTCCATGGATTGGGAGGAGGGCCCTTCAATCCATTTAGGTAAGCCTCATGGTCAAGAAATCCTTTTTTAGACTCTTTCCATCATAATTATAAAGGGATGATTCTATATTCTAAGACACACATGTATGGAATGGGGATTCATATCCATTTAACACATTGAATTTTCCACTATCAACATATTTCAAGTATTAATAATATGATTATAGAACTATGATATATGTTTGAAGAAAGGGTATTTATTTTATAACATTAAATTGAATATATTGGTAGACTAACTTGAATTTGGGATCAAAGAAAAGATTCTAAAACTAGGCCTTCAACTTTATCCTTTTAAAGGGATTTTGTTCACTTACATTATAACCTTGACAGATCTACATAAACAAAGACAATATTTTTCTCTAAAAATAAAAAACTGAAGGGTTTGATGTGGAATAAGGTTAATTGTACATCCATTATCTATGAGCTCTAAAATAAAACCCACAACCTTAAGTTTACTAGCCGTGTACATGGGTCTGATTTTCTGAGACATAACGTTCCCCATATATTGTTCCATAAATGAGATGGTTGTATGAAATTTATTTGAATCATTTTTTATTTGTTAAACCTCCATTGTGGAAACATCCTCTTTGAATTCCTAACGATGGGAGAGGGAATCGAGCAACACCTATCAAAGGTCCTCTAAGAGGTGAAGGGTATCTGAAATTGAGATCTTGGAGGGTATTAAAACAAATTTTCTAAAAAAATATCATATTTTTAATCCAATGTACTTTCTTTATAAATAGAGAGTTATTATTTAAATTATGGAATAAAATTTCATTAAGTTTATGAAAACATTTTTTACAAACACTTGGAAATGCGTCCACTCATGAGTCAAGTTATTCTAACTCATTTGGATCTTTACGATTGGGAGAGTCCAGAGGTAAATCCACCATTCAGTCTTCCAATACAATAGGAAATGACTTATCTATAAATAACTTAGTAGTATTTTGATACTCTTATTGATATATATATATATATATTTCTTTTATGAAAACACTTATCTCATGAAATTTACTTCCATAATCTCTTATCCCATAAAACCATTAGCCTTTCTAGTCACTAATCATTCGACCTCCTCCCCAAGTATCAGTGGGAAATTAGGCTCATATTCATATTAAATTTCAAAATTAGAAAAGGGGTCATCCATGAATATGAGGTTAAACGAAGAATGAGGTGATTTTTCAGGTAAAATGTTCCTTTTCATGGTTGTGTTCTATGATTTCATTTAGTAGGGCAGTGCACTTTCTCTTGGTGTTGAGTGTTGGGAATCTTACATAGTTGGAATCTGATTACGGATTGATCTGGGTTCTTCTACTTCTTATTATTAGGCCTTGTCCCACTTAATCTAAATATTATTTCACTTAGTTTACTGGGGTCACAAATATGGTGTTTTATTTGTTTATGATGGAATTATGGTCAAATTTATTTGAATCAATTATACCATGATTATAGAATGTTCTCAATAGATGGATTTATAGGGGTTCTTACCATAGTCCATAAAAGAATATCTACTTGGGAATTTCCTCATACCCATTCCTCATCTAATAGAATGGTTGAGACATAATACACAGTCTATGGGGATTCCCTAAATTATCTTCAATAGGTTCAGTCATGTTATTGAGTATGTAACTGAAAACATATAAGTCTTGATTATAATTCCTCATCATTCGAGGATAGGGTAAATAATATATCCGATCATTATGTACAACCTACCTCTATTTCATTACTATAGGTAATTTGAGAAAATTGGTTTCAAAGGATCTGATAAAATATCCTAGAATATTCTCCCTTCTAAAAGAATCATCTGTATTCTTTCTGCATTCAAAACTCAAATAAAGTTTCTCTCTCTTAACCAATTTTAAGGAAACTATTGTTATGTTGGTCAGTCACTGAGGGATTCCACATGATCATAGATGAAAATTGTTTTTGTAGGAATCACAAACATTGTTTTCAGAATGATAATAGTTATTTCTTACTCAATTACACTCTCTATCTAGTTGGTTGGTATAAATAGGATTCTAGCAATAATATGGTGAAGACTATATTCTAATCATTGAGTAGTCAATGCCAATTCAATGAAGCCTTTAGAAAATTTCAATAGAGTAAGGGGTATTTTTAAATTATAATAGTTATTCTATATACAAAACTCCAACAGAAACATATATGGGACCTGCATATCTCGAGAATGTGTGGGCCAATTTTTCATGAACCAACTTCAGTCAAACCAAAATCAGTCAACCTATCTTTCATGTAATGAGGCTCAATAGGTGTTCCTAATTTTCCCACACTAGTAACAGGTGTTTCAAATCAAATATAATCTCAAGTACTAATGATTGAGCTCATAAATGGTGGGTAAATAATTAAATAAAAACAAAACAACAAAATGTACAATTGATATGGAATTTAAATAAATAACTATTACATATACCTTTATGTGACCTCATAGGTCACTTTTTACCATATAATTACAATCTATACAGGAGAAAACTATAATTGGGTAGACTATGAAACTAAAAAATGATAGATAAAGTAGATGTGAGAAAAAAATTCCATTTATAGATTCCAAAAAAGGAAAAAGGATTCCTTATAACTCACATTTAAAAAGAAAAAAAATGTCCAACTAGTTAGAAAATATAAATATATATAAATAAGGTTTTCCATTTCTTAAAAAAATTTAAAAATACAAGGTTTCTAAATTCTATTTCAAAATATGATAAATTTTCCCCAAAACCAATTATATGATGGAACCTACTGAGAAAGAAAATTTTTAGTCTGAAAGAAAACAATAGGAATCATATCAAGAGTTACCACAAAATGGTGGAAAGAAAAATAGGATTTCTATAATATTCTACATAATATTTATAATAGGAAAAGAGAATTTTAAAATTGTTTCATAAAATATAAGTAAATAATATAAATCACTCTAGAAAATCCCTAAATAGATAAGGTTAGTGGTGAACTAGGATCTGTGTACTCTTGGTGATAAATACCAGACACAAAGGTCTTTATCATAATTGATCCAAAAAATCCCCATTATCATAGTTTAGTTTTTATTACAGATTAATACTATTTGGTAGGGTAGGTCATTCATAACATACTTCTCCTAGTCTTCCCACATAAATACCCATGATTACCAAGTGTCTTTCCAAATTTCTCAAGACATGGAAATCCCACTTTTATCAAACCATAGAAAAATATAATTTATTTCAAATCCAATGATAAAATTACAAAGAAACATTTTCAATAAATCCATAAGATATAATCCATTTTATAGAAATTTCACACACTCCAAAACATCCTTGAAAAAACCATTACACATAAAAAACCATTTAAAGGACAACTATTGAGCTTCTAAAATGTTAAATATTTTTAAAAAAGGTTGGAATCATATTTAGAAAAATAATACATGTTCAAACTTTTAGAAAAACATTAAAAATAAGTAAATTACAATACAAAACATTTTATATCATATGCACCATATATAATAAATAGAACAAATTTTAAAACCCAACAAGTAATAATATTTTTCAAAAAAAAGGATCATAAAAGGGTAACCTACCTCAAAACATACTTCTTTAAATGATAGAGACTTCACACATACATATATATACACCATCACACACACATATATAGATATTTTGAAGTACCCTTTGAACCAATGTTTATATTCGCCTCACCATGAGGGAATATTTACAAAGATTGTGTGTATATATATACACATAAATATATATATATATACACCTCTTAGCCACCATTAATTATCTACAATACCCCCAAAATAATAAAATTAAAACTAAGAATCCCTAAATCCCTAATTGAAATTATATATAAAGAATAAAAAATAATAAAACATACAATAAATCAAAGAGAATATTATTTATTTCATTGTATAAGACCCAAAAAACCCATTAAAAGGTTTAAGGAGACTCACATTACCAAAAAAAACCCAAAGGAATAAAAATTCCATTTTAAAATCAAACCAAAGGAGAAATTATACTGAAACACTAACCTATAGTTCCATCCATAATGTGGCACAACGAGATAGTGAAAACGAGGGGAAGATAGAGAAAGAGAGAAGTAATCAAGAATGATTAAAACATACTTATGATGATATCTAAATGAAATAGAAAGATAAATGGCTACAATTCAAGGGAGGAGGGGATGTCGTGGTGCACAGTTTCAAGAGAGGAGGGAGTTGAGTCACATGATAGGGGAGGGGAGTGGGTTTTAGATGATTATGGGTAAATAGGAATAGGGATATGAAATAATAATAATAATCATCATCATCATCATCATCATCATAATCATGATATTATTATTATTATTATTATTATTATTGAAATATATTCTTTTTTTATGCATATATTTTTTCAAAAACTACTGGCGACATGGTTTATCAAAACTTTCTACCATATCACATTCAAACATTGTAGGTGCTGCTTTCCAATAGGTGAGGAAGCCATGTGGTCTCCATGGTGAGGCCACACACCCATATTATTAACCATGTTACATGGAAAAGACCACTATATATGCCTCTCATTTTTTTCAAAGGATGGTTCACGGTTTCCTCAAATCATGTGCCACTATACACCACCCACATGTCACATAAAAAACCTGATTCTAGTGGAAAATATCCCATGAATCAACTTGAAATCCAAGGGAAAGATCCAGAACCAATAAATAAATAAAATATAATGGGATACCAAGGTTAGGGTGTGACATTATTAGCACTATAAAAAATTTCTTCACCCATAAATTCACAAATAATAAATATGGAATAAAACCCAAACATTCAACTAAAAAAGAACCTCTAAAACCAAAACCATCCTAAAACTAAATGAAATTAAATGATATTAGAAACACCCAGTTTGAACTTTCAAAAAAATAAGCTAAACCCAAATAACATTAGTGAAAATGATAAGGGAATGTTCTATAGCGGGTCTCCCCACTATGAAAAAATGACAAAGAAAACAACACTAACCCATAATATGAAGGGGGCACACCAAAAAAACTCAAGAAAACACCAGACCAAAACATGATTCATAATTACAATAACAAATTGGCATCCCAAAATGAGAACCACCTAGACTAAATCCATTTCAATTAAATATATCCATTAAAAAGTGACCATCCACAAGACACAAACATGGAAACCTCAAGAAAATGAGGCCATCTTGCTCTTTAAAATAAGATGTTCCAAAAATTAAAAATGATAACCAGTGGAAACTCAAATGGATTACACTATGAATTCAGAAAGAATAATTTTTTTTCATAACTCCTACCACTATAAGATCCTATAATATGTGAAAATATTCACTTTGAGACATATGGATGGAGTTATAATATTTTCAATAATCTTCATTAACATAGTTAGTTGCTATTAGTTCCTGATTGAAAATTCTTATTCGGCTAATGTAACCTATCAAAAAACTTCTAGTGTTCAACACATCCCCACTGATGACAACTCGTTGGGGAATTGTGGATAGATGTCATATAATGCCAAGGATTACCACATTATTATAAAACAGGTTAGTGGTATGATGAATGATAAGTAGGGACTAATTAAGGGAAAGTCTTAGGAATACGTTTCTCCAGTTCACATTACTCACCATATGAGGAACTATCATAAAAATAAGAGAATTTGGACTATAAAATACCATAGGATACCCCCTGAGAATGATCTTGGATACATATTATTCATCCTATAGATTCTCAAAAAATAATTTCCTAGAATAAAAAATGTGGCCTTTATCTATGGATGGAGAACCCACATAAAAATGGGAGCATTAAATAGGTTAGTTGATGCTACTTTCAAATAATAGTGGATTATCTGTTTAAAATGTTCAGCATACCCCTTCATTATCCATTCAGTTTTTCTAAGAATATATGATCTCTTATAGCTTCTATACCTTTATATCCTCTGGAATTAACCATTGGATAAATTTTACCTTAAAAAGATTCTAATACATATCTTTTTTATGATGTGGATGGAGTGATCACATTCAAATACTCCAAATCATTTCCCTCGAATAGATTCAAGATAACTCACAAACTAAGTATATATAGTGTTCCTAAAGATTTGAAAACACTTTCAAATCCTTCATGACACCTTGTGCACTCTAATAAACATTATCCATTGGGAAAATGGGAAATTATTATTAATAATAAGACTCCACTACTCTACTAAGAGTCTGGGTAGGTCCAACAACTAAGGAAGACTCCTGAAAAAGTTCATTGGTCTTTAGGGGTGGAAAATTATAAATAAAATAAAATCACAAAACCACACAAAAACAAAATTAAACCTCTAATCAATATACTACATCCTAAACTAGAAAACGTTACAAAGTAAAATCAAAACCCTCTTTCAAAAACTAATATTTCCATTTTATATTTGAAGCCATTTTCTCACTTCAAAAACCATTTAAAACATAAAACTCCTTCCCAAATTGACATTAAAATTCAAAACACCACTTCACCTTCCCCTTGGAAACCTGATATACCATTAGAAATGATGGCCATTTTTAATGGAAACCATTTTCCATCTTTAAAGATAACACTGAAAAATTCCAATCATTGATTTTAAATGAAAACCTGTGGTATCCTATGAAAATTCACATATGTTTCCATCCACACTTAAACTTATATTCATACCTGTATGTGTTCCAACATTAATATTCAACTCACAGCCACACCAATATTTGAGCACTCATAAGAAATACCACTAGTCACAAATACCAAATTTCCATCAATACCAAGTATTTAACAAATTAATAATTTACTTATCATTTTACATTTTATAATTCCTTTAAAAATTCAAAATAATTCCCCTTTCATATTTAAAGTAAGAAAAAATTTCTCATCTTATAAATCAATATTTTATAATAAAAATATTTTTAAACATAAGGGTGACAACTCAAAAACAATATAAACCCAAAAAATTAATATATAGAAGAAAATAAACACTCAACAGATCAAAATTTCAAAAACATGGAATAAGATCTGAAACAAGCATATTGGTTGCATGGTTTGGTGGACAATGTTCCAATTGTGCCACCACACTTGATGACAGAAGAAGTAGTTTCATGGTCTATTAATGGTTTTCCATACAATGAGAAGTAACCATGAATCCTCAAAATCTATATAAAAACCCCACTCCAACCATTATAATTTCTCAAAACAATTTAGAAATCCACAAAACCAATCGTAAACACTCAAAAAAACTCAAAACCTCTAAGATTTGAGCATGTATGTCAAAACACAACCATCTCAAAAAACACTTTTTGTTTCAATCATCCTTTATAATTGGTTTAGATCAACAACCAACCCATGAAATATTACTTAAATTTAAAAAAAAATCCAAGCTCTACCAGACATCCCCAAATAATAAGGGCTAATTCATATGATATCATTTTTTCACAAACCAACCCAGGTCAACCCCTAACCGATCATCTGATCCATCCCATAACAGTGCCTAAAATGAATTATATAAAAACCCCTGATTTTAATAAATATATATTACATCAATTTAAATGAATATTAATCACATTATGAAAATAGGAACCTCAGGATTGTAAAGGTATAGTTCATTTGGAAACATGGAAACACAAAAAAAATAGATTAAAAGTAAACTAAATCATCTACCACAAATTTCTTCACAACTTTCATCCTTATTAGACATATCCTACATAACACATTACTTCATAACCTGGGGAATGTAATCATAATAATGGGATAACTCTAATGCTTAGTAAGGTTAAACAAGGGAGATACATAAGAATTTTTTTAACATAAGTGTATGAGAAGCTGACCATTACATTTGAAAACCATACCCTACGTATTAAAGATAATAATATTGAATCATAGTGTAAACATTTATAGTTCATAAGACATGAATCAAGATGAAATAAATTAAAATGATCCGTTTGATCATAAAATTATCATAAGACATAAAATTATGGCACACAAATAATTATAGAAAATCATTTTTACAAATATTCAAGGATCACTGGCAAGGCTAACATAGTATAATGGTTTTACTCTCCAAACAATCATAGTAGTCAAGGTTCAAACCCAATACCACAGTTGAGGAAAAAGTCCCTAATAAAACTAAGATCACTCCCCACTATAGTCTTGTTTATGTCATGATACACAAAATTTTAACCAATTCATTGGATGTAGATATTGGTAAAACCCATTACATAATGAAAATAAAACATAACTTTTCCCAAATATCATGAAATATTCATCATATCAAAACACATAAAATAAAATTGTATTCATAAACATTTTATCGTATCCTAAACTATAGAACATAATAACGTTTCATAATAATTTCATCATTTCATTATAGAGTATCCTATGAAAGGAATGATGTTTAATAAGAATTTATTCACGATATAACTCATGGAAGATAAATAGGTTTCAAATTATTCTTTTTTATCATAAACATAAACTATTTAGAGATAGAATAGAAAAGGTATTCACGGAACATGAAATGTTGTCATCTTAGATGGAGAATTAATTTGATAGATAAATCACTTAAAATTTTTCTTTAAGATGATTAATTTTTTAAATCACTTTTTAAAAACCCAAAATTAAAAGATATTTTGTAAATTATTTTCATTGAAAGTAAACTTTAAAAAACTATAAAGGATACTTCAAAATAATCATTTAAAACATTCATTAAAGAAAATAACATTCCATATTGAAATTAATTTTAAAAAACATAAAATATTTTAAAATCATTTCCTTTAAAAATATCTTTTAAATATTGAAAAATAATATTTGAAAAAAATTTAATACATTTAATGTGTAAAATTTCATTTCCAATTTGAAAAACACCTTTTTAAAAACATATTCAAAATTAAAATTTTATGTTGAAATCATTTATTTAAAACATAATAAAATTTCCATAAATAATGGAAAACATTTTCTATGAAAATAACAATGAAAAATTATAATGGAATCTTGAAATCATTGTCTGGTCATGATAGAAAGAAATATTTTTCATGTCATACATGTTAAAAAAAATATCATTTTCACATTTTTCGTAAAATCCAAACATGAATTGAATGGAAAATGACATGAAAATTCATTTAAAAAAAATTAAAAAATTAAATCATGGGTAAAAAATTATTTAATTAACTATTTTAATAGTGTTAAAAATAGTTTTCAAATAATTTTTTATAAAAAAGGTTTTTGGAAGCAAATGGTTTTCTATCGAAGATAGAAATAAAGAAAATTATTGATAAAATATTTATTTTGAAATATTGAGTACATAAAGAGTGTAAAATGAAATAAAAACTTGTATTCTCAATGTATAACTAGTGTATAATAACATTTGTGAGGTTATTAAGATATAGAATTTAATATTTTATCTTCATAAATAAAATCATAAGAAAGTATCAAAAATAATGAGATTGTAACATAAAATATTTACCATTTTAGTTGATTTGAAATAAAATACCCATTAAAGAATGAACATAGATAAAACATAATATACCATGAAAATTAGATAAATTCATGAAATTAAATTTAAAATAGTCTATATATATTAATAAAAAAAATATAGTTTCATAACATAACATATGTCTCAACAATGGAAAATTGAGACAAAAATCAATTACCACTTAGATAAATTTTGAACCATAAACCCCATGAATCATAGATCATTATGTGGATATGTAAATTAAAATAATTTATATTATTATAATCATAAAATACATTCATGGGAATTATATACACTATATAAAATAAATAAAAAGTGAATATGGATTGTGATTCATATAAGTAAAAAATTTAGACAGAAATCTCTTACCGCTTTTGTAAAATTTTTAATATTAATTCAAAATAATTAATATCATCATATGAAACATTAAATATCATGAAAATAAGTATATTAATGATATAAAAAGTAAAATGGGTTGTATATACACCATATAAAAGAAACCATTGTATAATTTTCATATGTAT
The DNA here is from genome assembly GCA_963277665.1 of Viscum album. NCBI lineage: Eukaryota > Viridiplantae > Streptophyta > Magnoliopsida > Santalales > Viscaceae > Viscum > Viscum album. The sequence continues at coordinate 1,949,590,364 of OY728161.1, read as the reverse complement.
CTTAGAAAAAAAGGATACTAGAAATGCCTTACCTTTAGTCATGAATTATATCTTACATTTATAAAACACTTTATAATAAATATATGTTTATTATAAATATATTTAAGAACCATAATTATATATATATCATACAATATAATATTTTTTTATGACATTTCATTACCTTTTTATTAACAATTCCATGTTCAAGTCATGTTTTGGGTAATAGCTGCTTTGTTTTTCATGTAAGATATGATTTGATATTTTTAGTCCAATTAAATTCCTAATAGTTAAATATAAATAATTATTAAAATATAAAATAATTATAATTTTAATAAATAAATTATAAATTTAATATGAATTAGGAAATATGGTTTTGATAAATGATGTTTGTTATCATCATGGAGGTGGTAGACCGTATGTTCGCATGAGTAACATTTACATTTTTAAATGATAATTATAGAAAGGACACAAGTAATATTTTATCATTAAATAATTATCATAATATCTTAAACAAAATATAATTTTTTTAATATTCTTATACATATCATCCATGTGGTGTGGTGATGAAAGGAGAGAGTCACATTGCTTTGTGAAGGGGGTAGTCCACATGTAGATGAAACACATTATCATCTTTCAGTGAGTGAAAAAGTTAGAAATAAAATTATATATTAGGTTTTATGAGTAATAAATATGTCATTAATATCATAATTATTTCATTCATATCATATATATTCATTAACATTACTCTTATTTTCTTCCATGTAAAGCGTTATTGAAAAATGAATCACATCGCATCGCATGGTGGTAGTCCACCATACACATGAGAGACGTTATCTTATCCCCTAAATAATTGTATGGAAAAAACTTACATATTATATAATGATTACACATATATATTTGTTTTATAAATATAATATATATACTTTATATCCGTCATCATACCAACTGTGAGAGGCGGTAATGGAAAAATGAAAGACATCAGTTCTCAAGGTCGTAGTCCACCGTACACACGATTACTGATTTCATAACCCATTTGAAGGAGGTGGGTATGTTTGTGGGTCATTAAATTAACATAAAATATATCATTATATGAAATATACAATACTTATTATATCATCATTTTTATATATTAATTTAACTATGTTGAGGAAGAAATAAAATAAACATACTCATTGAAGTACCTTACCTCTTCATTGGATAAACTCATTATGTTTTCACCACAAAACATTATAGAATGGATTTATGAAGATTCATAGGGTTATTGGATGAAATTAGGGATTTTTAGAAATTATTTTGTAAGTAATTTACCTATCAAATTTTTTTTATGGTGTGAATTGTATAGGAGAGGGGTGGCCTTCTATAAGTGAGGTGAGTGGCACACTCATAATTTTTTGAAAAGAAAAGTTCTAACCGCATTTTTTTCATGAAAAAACAATGAAAAAAGAAATATTTTAGAGGAATAGACATTATATGGTTGAAATAAGGAAATTAAATATATTATATATCGGTTTTTAGGTCATTTTAACATGAATTGTTTTGGTTTAACCCGTGGTAAACCCATTTTTACCATAACCACAATAAGTATTTGTTACTATTTTCACAATTGATTTTGGTCAAAACTTTAGTTGAACATATTAGATAAGATATTTTATTTTGATTAGAAAATATAATATATTTTTCCATATTCAGTTTACATAAGTGGTTAAATTTAATTTAAAATTATTCAAATAGACACGACGAGAAAGCAGGGTTTCAAAGAGAAAAAGTTCTAAAGTTTTCAAGGTTTTAAATTAAAATTAAACATGAAAATGAGTTCAATGACCTAAATTGGATTAATATATAAAGAATTGAAATAATTTTACTTTAACTTCACATTAAATGTATTTTAAATTTATAAATAATTTAAATGAAATAACAGTTTTTAATTAAATTTTAATGTTGTTCTCTATTCATAACAAATTACTTTTTTTAGATAATTTTAAAAAATTCACCATAAAATCATTTTAAATAATGAAATAAAAAATTAACCATATTTTCTCAATTAAATTTTCAAACTTTTTTAAAAAATTATATTTAAAATAATTTCACAAAAATGATACAAAACTTATTTTTAGAAAAATACATTTTTTAGGGAAATAAATTTGATTTATAATTATCTCTTATATAGAAATAATATAAGTTGCATGTTAATAAAATTGTTGAATATATAATATATTTATTTCAATAAAATCAATTATCATAATTGATTTGTTTTATTTATTGAGTAATAACATGTTTTTTTCATTAAAATAGTTTTTAAAAAGATTTCATTAATTTACAAATAGTTTTTATTTTCATTTTTTAATTAATTTGGAAATAAATGATTCATTTTGTATACGTATTTAAACAACATATATTCATAATTTAATTGTTCTTATTCATTCCTATCATTCCAATGGTTAGAAGATAACTATCTTTTTAAATAATAATATATTTATTATATGTTTCATTTGAGCTTAGTGTTTTGTATAATAGAAGCTAAACATAGTGTTACATGTAAAAAAAATATTGAATTGATCAAAATAATTTAAAAATATTTAAAAAAAAATTGGGGTGTTACATTATTCCCCTTTAAAACGAAACTTTCCCTCAAAATTCATCTATGTTATCAATGGTTTAACATTTGAATTTTTTTTATAGAAACCCACATTGTAATAAGTGGTAACAATACATCATTTCGAAAAAGAGGAAGGTATGTGTTAAATTCATATTGAATAAAAGATATTAGGTTTCCGAATACAATAACATAAGTGAGATGTAATGATATGTACATGGAAGAAAAGGGTAAATTATTGTAGAGAGTGAAACAGAAAATTGATCAAAAGAAAGTGGGATATCCAGAAAAGGGTAGTGACCACAAAACCATAATCTGATAGTGTGAAAAAAAGGTCATTGATATCATCAAAAATGATGATAACAAGAAAAAATTTAATTCTAAATACTTCTCTTAATTTTGGGGTATTTCTTTTCCATCTAGAGTAAGAACATATGAAAAATTACTTACTTGATATATTTTTATTTCATTGGAACAATATCATACTTTGGTAGTACCCTGATAAATTCGCACGTCATCTCTTACTCTATGAGATTAATTTTTCATATAATAATCACGAATTGATAATAATATCCATAAAATAATTATATGTCATTCCTTCTATCACAATTTATCATAAAAAATGGATAACATAAGTTATCCAATAACAATAAATATTTATATGCTAAATTAATTCATCAATCTCTAGAACCTCATCTGAAGATCAACTTAAACCATTATATAAATATTTAACATTATAATAATTCCAAAACTATATTTTTTAAAGGAGGTTAATAAAATCCTCAAAATATACTTAACAATAATCCCCAATTTATCATAATGTGTCTCTTTATTATCATGTACCAAACATATAAATACCTTCATCTTGCATTCTTTTGAAACATGGTATTAACATGAATTACCATAAAACCTAATTGAAAAAATAAATTATTCCTCATTACTAATATAAAACATAGATTATTGTATATATTCCATAAAACAAAACATGTTAAAAACCCCATAAATGATATTATAAACCACTTTTTCAACAAATCTTTTATTACTTGCAAGGTAATTATTACTATCTGATTTACTCAATATATGCCAACAATCTCTTCATCCAAACAAAAAACTATTTTTCTCAACATCTAGAACCTATTTAGGTGTTTTCTTCTCAATCATTTGGTTTCTGTAATTTATCACCATGTCGTTAAATCAATTTTCTAATTTATTAGTACCGTTCAACATATTATTGTAAATTTTCATGACCCGTACCCACAAGGTGTTCCCCTCATGGGATATCAATGAGAGAAGAGAGATAGTGATACCCACGTCCCACCTCTAATAGGCCCCAGGTTGGGGACTATCACTGAGGCTATAGTAAGCACACATATGGGTAGAATTACCCACTTTGGTAACAACTTTGAAATAAAGAGATAAGATAGATACTAACAAACTCCTCCTCAGACTATAATATAAAATAAAATCCAAAGTTCACAAATGTATTGACATTAAATAACTACTATAATTGGAGGGAAAACTGCAAGTACCAAATAAAAAGTATGGATGACAGTGACCACAAAGCCCAAAAAACTCTTGCTAAACCCCAAGAACGTAGTAATTGTCATAATCTCTAAACTTCTAAAACTAAATTATAAAATGTTTTATATATATGTAGGGTGAGTATAACATTATTCTAAGTAGGATCCTCCCCGGAGCCTCTCTTGCAAAAGGTAAAGAAATCATGGTAAAGCATAGTGAAAAAAAGTGAAACTAACTCATCAGCTAAACCTATATACACTATTCATAGCCTCACCAGGGATACTCTCACCAAGTATACAATATAGTAAAATATAATATAATGAAGAATATCAGGGGAACCCAACTACTGATTCCCCTACGAGTTTTCTGCTCTGCCCCAACATCGCACATCCATAGCATCTCTCTGAAAAATGTCTCGCCCACAGAAACTTGGCTGAAACACCACAATATGCAGCTCGTGCAACACACCACTATGTCTATGTAACTAAAGTGACCAGATAGTTTTTGGGAGCCACAAAAACCCATACAACATGTATCATACACAAGTTATTGTACCTCAAGGCATCACATCCCATACATCGAGTATGGAACCTCAAGCCATCAAAGCCTATACATGTTATACCTATAGTATCCCTTAGGAGACTATATACAAAATAAATGTATGTGAAATAATGACAAGACATTATAGCCCTCTACATACATGTATGTGGAAAACTAACCACCATGCATACCAGCAAAAGTAATTACCTAGAAAAGAGAGAAGGGAAAAGGGTGTAGTCAGTCATCCATCCACCCATTAAGATGATGGGGGAAACACCCACCACCCTAGGGTCTAGAATCCTGAGGTTGTCAAATTCCATAAATAAAAAGGTGGTGTAGTGTATAAAAACACAAAATTTACATTATATAATATATCTCACAACAAAAATAAAGGCATAACCTAGTCTTAGAATCAACTACAACTAACAACTCTCAGACACCCAACTGCCACAACTAAGACTAGATATCTTATAAGCACACAAATATTCCAGGATCTACATTAAATTACTTTAATTTTTTTATCTGTTTAAATTTCATTTAATTAATTCTTTAACCCTTAATTAATCATATTCATTTTCCACATTTCATTTCATTATAATTATAGGAAGGTCACATGTCCTCTAACTATATAAAAAAAGGTCCACACATTTTCAGAAATATAACCTCAACATTACATCCTTGAAAGATCCAACCCCATGGGATTAAAATTTATTCATTTACTAATATTATCAGTTTCTATGTTACAGGGTACCCTATAGAAATATCCTATGCTAATAAACCAGATATATAACCAAGCACATCCAACTACCTCAATAAGTGGGGAATAGAATGTAGGTAAAAAAATAACATGTATATCATCCAAATAATAGATTCAAACAAGAATACAACTTTCATATCAATGGTAAATCCCAACATTAACCCGTTATGTCATCCCTGGTGTCCTCCCCGATATCCAAAAACATATCCTGATGCATCCCACTATCACAAGCGTCAACTGCTGCCAAAAAAAATCGTGCCTCCCCATCCCATATACCACAAAACCCTCCATGCTCAACCATCCCAGGATCATAAAACAACCGGGATATCCTTCCCTATATAATACAAATGCCTTCAGGATCATTAATCCTATGCTCACGTCACAAGAAGCATGAAACAAACATAATAAAAAAATGGGTAACCTGGACCCCAAAACAAGGCATTTAGACTTCTCACACAATGAGATACCATAGATCAAATCACAAGGAACATTTCATTTACAAGAAAGTGGGGAACTCAATCCTAAAGAAGTAATTATCTTTTATCACAAAACTGGTTATTATTCCGTATTGAATTAATTGATTCACTATTCACTGGTTGCCCAAATGAGAAACCTAATAAGTCATCTATCACAAGTTTTCATACATTAATTAAACCATAAATTTATCATTCTTTAAATTATTTTATCAACAACCATAAACATGCTTCACATATTTATTTTAGTCCATTAACACATGATAGGAAAATTTAATTTACATGCTCACATCATTAAAATTACAATACACCAGATTTATTAAAAATTCTACTTTAATATTTGAGAGAATAAATTGACAACTAATATCTTATTTATGTAATTTTACCAATTACACATGATAATACAAGAATAGCAAACACATTAAAGATACCACATTATCTATAAAATCTATAGGCAACCTGTTATCACAGTTCAAAATTGCAATATTTCCATGTGATCAATACCATTCATTAATCCAGTTCAAGTAATTATTAGGTTAATTTCACTGTTATTAAAGGGCCTAAATCATGTTATCTCTACGATTTCACATAAATAAATAGAGAAGAAATGAATCCCCTACCTTAAAAAGTGTTTCATAATTCTTTCCATGAGAATGAACCAATGTTGCGGATCCTGATCGCCTATCCTCCAAGAACGTTATCCACCCAAGGATGCCATTCCACAACCACACCAAAAAAACCAATGTAGCTCTATTAGAAACATGTATATAATGTTAAATCGAATAAAAATATGAACTAGAGGAAACATATCAAAGGAAATATAATAACTTATTAAGAAACTGCCTTGGGTTGAATTTAAATTGAAGGAGGGAAGCTAGAGATTGATCCTTGATAAAGGAATCTGAAAAACATCAAGGATAGGGTATCCCAGTTTCCTAGAATGAGAAGTAGATTCACTTTAGATTTAGGGTCTCCAATCACCTCTATCTTCAAAAATTCACGAAGGTTTGATCCACATGGATATGGGCCCTTACATTAGATACCTCTCCAAACATTCTCATCTTCGAGAATCCAAAACCAACCAAAATAAGAAAAAATGAGAGGTTCTTCTGATTAGTCACCCCATGAGATACATATCAAGGCTCTTGAAACAACAGGAGATCAACAAAATCATCAACGAACAATAAAAAACTACTAATTATGAACAACCAGTTCCTAACCACACTCCCAGAAGAGATACCTCTCAATGAGTGTGAGAAACAACATCTGATAAGAGAAATCCATCTCATAAAAAAAATCTATAATCACAAAATAAAAAGAGTTATAATATAATATCTAAAAATCAAATAGCTCGAGGTACTAAGAACGTAATTTTGGGTCACGTTCCCAAGTATTGTCCTCCATGACACTATGCCATCACAAGGCATGAACCAATGGGATAGCACGTCCGCCCAACACCTTATCCTAGCAGTCTTCGATCTCTAGAAGCTACTCCTAAATGGTCATATCCTCATCAGTATTAATCTCTCCCTAATCCATGATGTGAGATTCATCATAAAGACAATGAAGGAGCTATAATATGTGAAAAAATTGTTTATTTGGATCATTTGGGAGGGAAGCACTATATGATATACCATGGATCCAACATGAGATAACACCAATAAAGGCCTAACATACCAGGGAAAAAGCTTACTCCCATGACCAAACCTTTTCTACCCATGGCGGGGAGTCACCTTCAAGAACACATGATCCCTAATGTCAAATTCTATAGGTCTCATCATTTGATCAGCATAGACTTTATGAAAATCTTGCACTGCTTTCATATTATTGAGAGTAAACTAAACCATCTCTATTTTATTATGTACTAGTTAATTCGAGAGAATTTCATACTCTCTGAACCTAGTCTAGCACAACGGAGAATGGAATGGTCGTTCATACAAGGATTAAAATGGATCTATACCAATGGTGTAGTGAAAACTATTATTGTAACCAAACTCTACCATGTTCATGTTCCACATCCACGAACCTACAAAATCCAGGACACAACAGCGCAACATGTCTGCAATAGTCTAGATGGTATGTTCTGTCTGACCATCTGTTTGTGGATGAAAAGCATTGCTAAGGCATATATGAGAACCAAAATCATGTTGGATACCTCTCCACACACTAAAGGTAAAATTAGGATCTCAGTAAAAAATGGTCATCCTAGGATCCCCTGTGGAGTCTCACCACCTTCTTTAGATACATCATTGAGATAACCTCCAATTATCTTGACTTACTGATCTCTATAAAGTGAGATGATTTTGTAAATAGATCCACTACCACCCATATATCATCATGGCCTCCCTATGCTCAAGGTAAACCAATAACAAAGTCCATTGAGATTTCCTCCCACTTCCACTGAGGAAGATCTAATGGCTAGAAGCCTGATGCACAACCTTCACCTTATGGAATACCAATCATCGAAACATGAACCCTAAAACAGCATGCTTCAACCATAGACACCAAAACATACCTCTCAAAGCTCAATAAATAATTTTTTTGACAAGATGTACACCCAAATGAAAACTATTGATCACTTCAATAACCATTTCATGAATCATCAATGGAATGAAAAGCCTTTCCTAAAACAATAATCGGTGTTGTTGACCCTCAGACAAACCATTTGGGGCCTCTCCATAAACAACTTAATCTCTCCAGACCTTCACCTCATGATCCCCCAACTAGGTCTTTTCCTTGTGTTTCAACAAATATGATTTCACTATCATCTGAAAGAAAGACAACCTTGGCCCCTAACTTATCCCATATATAGGTGAAATATTGAATGTTCTTCCATCACTCTCCTGGAATAACCTTATTTACACACTAGATCACAAAACAACTTCATAATCAATGCATCACCTACAACATTCCTCTTTCAAGGTGTATAAGAAATATAAATGTTTTAATCTTATAATAACTCTATCCAATGACACTGATGCAAGTTCAAGTTATTTGGGAGAACAAATACATCCTACAATTATGATCGATGAAGAACACAAAGCGCTCGCCTATGAGGTAATGTATCCACAACATCATGGAAAAAGCCAAATCCTCAAACATGATATCAAAGGTGTCATTGTTATTCTCATTGGGGTGTAACTTTCAATACACATAAGAAATTATTGATCTCTTCTGCAGTAGAACATAGCCCAACACAATATGTGAAGCATCACGACAAACCTGAAACGGAACTCCTTCTGTTGGAATACAAAAAAATAAAGCGCTGACCAAATTCTCTTTCAGATACTCAAAATTTATCTTAATCTGATCAATCCACAAGAACACCTCATCCATGGTCAATGCTATCAGAGGAGACACAACCCAAGAGAAATAGACAATGAACCTCCAATAACAGCCTTCAAGACAAATGAAAATCTAGACCTCTACCACTTTCATTTGGGATTCCCAAGACACAATTGGTTATATATTAAACAAATACACCACTAATCCTTGATGGGATACAACAATCTCTAAGAAACAGACTACAGGATCCCAAAAAACCACACTTAAATAACTTCTAAAACAACTACTCACAAATATTAACTCCAAAAATAACATCCAAGGTTCTATATTCTCCTCCTCAAACATGGATTACCCAAGAATTTCATCCATGGAAACCAAAACAAACATATCCAAGAAATCATGGAACACTGAATTCATTAACCCCAGGAATACAACTAGATCATTCATCACACCGAACGACATCACAAAAAACACTTAATTCCCATTTTGACAATGAAAAGAAGTCTTTAAGATATCATCATCTATTACATGCATTAGATGATATCCTAACCAAAAATCGATCTCTAAGAACCAACTTTCAAACTCAGTTGATTGAATCAATCATCAACCCATGGAATAGGATAGTGGGTTTTCACTATCACATGGTAAGAGAAATGATAATCGATACACGACCACAAAATCCCATCATCATTATTCATTAATAAAACTGGTGCATCCCACAGTGACACATTTGGAAAAAAACTCATTGCAACAGTCCATCAAACGATATACACAGCTCTCACAACTCAAAAGTTTCCATACTATATTCAATCATCATGATTTGAGTCTCGTCATGCTCTAGTTTGATCCAAAACTCTATCTATCATTGAGGGGGTAAAATTATAAAATCCTATGGAAATAAATTAGGGTAATATTTTTTGAGCCAGGGAAATACTGATTAGTAAAACTTTGATGAACTCAGCATCAGTTCATCTATCATTGATAAAAATGATAGAACACACCTCTAACCCATCCGAGTGTATCGATCACCAAAAAGTATTGTTTGATCTCCATCAATATCAAATTACACAACATGCCTCTTAATGTAATCCATGATAGAATACACCAAATAAAACTAATCCATATTGATGACGATGTCATATATTTGTATCTTTAAACATAGAAAATCTTCCCAATAGTGTTGCTTCCTTAGAACTAGATCAAAGTCTCTACATACATCAAATAAGGTAGCTAGATCTCTAACTATCATAGTCAACACCAAGGTCACTAGGAGTATCTCTACATCATGTCCTAAAGCACTGACAAGGGTAGGTGATATGAAGGATTGTGTCTATATTAGATCAACTATGGTATTCACCAAAGTAAAAAAACAAGTAAAGGGTACCCAGAGGATTCCTAGAACATTTGGCACTGGTAATGATAAATCATGAAGGTGACCATGACCTTATCAATGACCTCTCTAACCATGCTGATGACCACCTCCATGGCCATTCTCTACTCTATGAGGATGGTGAGCATATTAGGTCTATCATCTGCCTACCCCATGTACTCTCTCTTAATCCCATATTGTAGAAACATGATTCTTCTACCTCAGATGAAACCTCCTTAACAATGAATCCTAAATAAAAACAAATGGTAGATGTTGAAAGCTCAAAATTTTCAGTCACTCTAATTGTTTATGGCCTCAAGATAGACAATAAAAATATGCACCTGATTACTTGGAAGAGTAATGATAGCAACTACCACCGGAGAAAAGAGACAATGAGAGATATGACATACCATCGGCTGATCAAAAACTATTTTGTATGGAAAATAGGGAAACACTGACAAGAGCTTTGCTTCATGAAGAATCCTAACGAGACCCCTCTCATGACAATCCAATTATGGCTAATTTCCTCTCAATGAACTATTATCTCTCCAACACCTCAAGATAAATCATTAGCATAAATGAGGTGACCTGGATCTCATTCTGTGGATGTAAAGCCTCCTTTAAATTTCTAATCTTGGACTCCTCATCTAGAAATAGGCCCAAATAATATTTCAGAAGGTTTATGAAAGAGAACCCAAACTATTTCACACTAGAGCTCCCCTATCGAAGGGTAAAAAGATCTTGTCTATTGGACGGATTCATAGTAAATGAAATAAACTATGATATGAAATAGTTTCATAACTCCTCCTATGGGACTACAGACTCCTCGAGATCTGTATGAAACAAGAACAATCAGTTCCTAACTACCCCACACATCATCATCAAATTCAGTGATACCCAGTGTTACATCAGAGAATAGATCAAACTAAAGGCTATCTAAACCTCATCCAATTAGTCTTATATAACTATATCTAAAATAGGTTCCTAAAATCTATTCAGACTTTTCTACTGATACTCTCGAAGTTTCCTTATATATGTTTCATCTTTTACAACCTCTACCTTGTGGTGATCGTCTAGCGCAACATGATGAACATCTTCTGTATGAGCCAGGTGGGGTCATCTACCTGCATCCATGCCTACAAATGAACAAACAGTTATAGATCCTAAACTTGTAATCTGGAAGACATTAACATTAATTAATTGTTTTCTTTTATTCATTTTAGCTTAACATATACCATGGTCTACCCATTCAAACATAAGCATAAAGAAGAATGCCACATTAAAAATTCCTATGTATCTACCCTGTAACCAGTATCACTGTTTCTAGTAGCCATTGTAAGGTTAATTATCTGTGCATAACATCATATGAGGCCCTAAATACTTGTCTCTCAGCCATTCTCCCATGTTTATAGTTATTTATAAACCTTTCTACCACCATTTTCCCCTACCATCCCTCGAAAACTTACATGTTCCTAACTCCAAAATCTATCTTCTCCCTCATCCAAACCATTGATGCCTCTCTTTCATGGCCCCCTCCCCACAAGGTTTACCCCTCAAGGTCTAGAAGTGGGACAAGAGAGATAGTTAAACCCGAGTCACACCTCCAGTAGGCCCTAGTTTTCTTAATAGCACTAAGGGTATAGTAAACATGCATATGGGAGGAATTTACCTCTAAGATAACACATGAAAAAGAGATAGATAAGACCGAAACCAACCAAATAATCCTCATACTATAGTATAAAATAAAATCCAAAGTGCACAAACATAATGACATGCAAGAACTACTATAACTGAAAGGAAAACTACAAGTACCAAAATAAACGTACTGACGACATTGACCATGAATCCTAAAGAGATCCTGCTAAACCCCAAGCTAGTAGTAACCATCCTAATATTTAACCTACACTAACTGACCTGAAAATAGTTTCAATATATGTAGGGTGAGTAAAACATTATACTCTATTGGATCCTCCCCAAAGCTGCTCATGAAAAAGGTAAAGAAATCATGAAAAAGAACCGTGAACAACAAGTGAAACTAACTCATCACATAAATAGGTATAATAAGTTCCCATACTCCGCAGGACTTCTCTCAGCATGTTTTTCATAAAACAACATACAATATAACATATAATATCAAGGGTACTCTACTACTACTTCCCCTCTATTTTTTCACTACACCCCAACACCGCACATCCAGAGTATCTCTCCCCAAAATTCCTATCCTATAGAGACCTTGGAGAAGCACCACAACATGAACCTCATGAAACAAACCACAAAGTACACATCACAAATGTAACTAGGTAGTTTTTAGTATCCACCATAGACCATGCAATTTGTATTGTACATTGGTTATTATACCGAAATCCATCAAAGACAATACACCGATCAAGTAACATCAAACCATCACAACCTATACATGTTATACAAATATTAGTTCTTAGAAAACTATATCCAGAATACATGTGTGTGAAATAAAAGAAATCCATTAAAAACCTCTACACACATATATGGGGAAAACTAACCACCATTCATACCATAACAAGTAACTTCCATGAGATGATATCGGGGTCAAACGGGGTAGTCATCCATCCATCCTCTCACTAGGATGTTGGGGAAAACACACCCTAGGGATCTGAATCCCTGAGTTGTTAGTTTCCCTAACTGACAGGGTGGAATAGCATATAAATATAGAAAATTTTCATGATATAATATTGTTCAAAACCACACTATGGGAATAACCTAGTCTTAGAATCCATAAAAGATAAAGTCTCTCGGACACCTAGGTGCGACCTCTAGGACCAGATATCCTATAAGAAAATAACCATTTAAATAGATACATTAAATTACATTATTCCCTTTAATCAGTTTCACTTAAAGTTAATTAATTATTTAACAATTATTTAACCATTAAAATTTACCACATTACATTTCATTAGCATTGCAACAATTTTATATTCCCTCCAGGAATTAGCAAACCAAGTACACAATTTCTCAGAATTATACCCTCATCGTTGCATCCAAGAATGCTCCACCACCATTGGTTAATAATTTATTCATTTATTAACATTAACACATTCCATATTATTATATTCTCTAGGAAAAAATCCTACCCTACCAAACAAGATACAACAAAACACATCCATCTGCCTCAAGCAGTGTGGAAAGAAAAGTTGATAAACAAACAATCTGGTCATGATCCAAACAACAGATTCAAATAATCATCCAACTATAATAACAATGGGTATTCCTAGAATCAACCAGTTTCATCATCCCTAGTGTCCTCCCTGGAACCCACATTCATATCCTGATGCTTTCCGCCATCATAAGCATCAACTATTGCCACAACAACTGGGCCTCCCCACTCTATATACCACATTATCCCCCCATGATCATCAATACCATTCTCACATCATATCCAGGCCTCCCTGCCCAATATAATGCAATATACATCTAGGCTCATCCATCCCATCCTTTTATTACAAGCAGCAAGAAGAAAACATAACATGAAATAGGGAAACTGGTCCCTCAAAAAAATGCATTCAATATTCTCACACAATGAGATCTCATGGATCGAAACCACAAAGAACTTTACTTTTACATGAAAGAGGGAAACTCAAGCCTTGCAAAGGAATTATATTTTATCAAAAAATCAGTTCTTATTCCATATTGAATTAACTAATTAATTATTCATAGGTTCTATCTAAAGGAAACCTAAGAATCTAACTATCATAAACTATGAAAAAATAATTAAATAATTAATTTAACATCCCTTTATTTAATTTATCTACAATAATCAACCTGAATCACATTTTTATTCATATCAATTGACACATTGGAAGGATAATTCAATTAACACACTCGCATCATTAGAATTATAACAAACAGTATTCATTAAACATACGTCTATTATATTTTATTCAATTAATTAACAACTAATTCTGGATTTATTCTTTTTACTAGTTCCACATTCCAATCCAAACATAAAAAAAATATTATAGATACCACACTATCTAGAAAATAAAGAGGCAAACCATTATCACGGTACAAAATAGTAACATTTATATGAGATAGATACCAATTATTTAATCTTGTTCAAGTAATTATTAGGTTAATTTCACTGTGATTCAAGGGGATAAATAATGTTTCTCTATGATTTCACATAAATAAATATAGAAGCAATGAATTTATTACCTAAAAAGGGTGTCAAAGTTCTTTTCATGATAATTGATCAATGTTTCAGATCATGATCTCCTCTCCCGTAATAACTTAATCCACACAAGGATGCCACTCCAAAACCATTCCAAAAAATATCTAACAAAACTAATTTATAATAATGGAGATCAAACTTCATCTCTGGGAAAAGTGTATTGGAAATAATGGATCAAATAAATTACACTAATAGAGGTTGAACAAACCCTAGATTTAAGACCGATTGAAGGAGGGTTGAAATAGATCAATCCTTTAAAAAACGATCCCCAAAACTTTGAAGAGGTGGTTTCTAGGTCACATAGAATGAGAGGGAGAGCCACTACAACTACATTTTTTCACAAAAAAAAAGTGGATAAAAATGTTTAAAAATACAACATCAGTGATTTACATGACTTATAATCCCCTTTCACATCATGCAATCCTCTCGGTTTGGATTCCACTAAAAAATTCATAACCTATTTATTTTTAAAACCATGATTCATTGCACATCATGAAACCCAATTTCACGTCTTATAGCTTTATATGGCATGAAATCTCCATATATCTATCTCTTAGTAGATGAATTCCTATATACTTCCTCGGAGCCTCCTCCAAGCTGCTTGATATTCAAAAACACACCAAGTGTTGATCCGTGTGGATCCGGGCCCTTATAAATATTCTTAATGCAGAACTTATAAAAATAGTAATTATATACTCATATAATATAACACAATAATTCTAATGCATAAACAATTCTATTATTACACACAATACATAACACAATAAATAAGATCCATAATCTTATTTCAAAATACCTATTTCCATTCATATTCTTTCATAGTCTCCTAATCATCATATGAAAAACCATTACTCGAACAACCCTGCTGATTCCCTATATGATCATTCCTCTTAGGACATATATATTCACAATGTCCAGACTTTCAACATTTAAAATAACCAATAGTCAATGATACCATAGGGAGACCATTATTCTCAACAAATATGTTAACAAAACATTTTATTTTTTCTTTGTTGTTACTTTCTTTGTGTCCATGTTTTAAAAAAAACATCTCATACCTATAAAAAATTTCCTTGAGTGCTTCTTCCCACATTATTTTTATATATTAAACTAAATCTTCTTCCCTCTATGGTCTCCACTACCTAAACTATAAGTGAACTCTATCATTATCTACTTTTATGAAACTGTGAGTTTTTAATGGTTAATATTCTTAACCATGTTTTGTGACCAACAATTAATAATAATCATAATATACATCACTCGTGTAATCATCCCATTTGTCTGCTCGTTGAAAATTTGTCTATCACATTCAATGTTAAACCAGTTTCTTCTGGTTATCAGTATTATCTAAAACAATAAAAAATAGTGTAAAAAAATAATCATAATGGAAAACTAAATAATCATGAAAAAATCAACTATAAGATATCTAAATATTATAACCATATTTTTAAACTATTTCCCCTTCGGTTTATCTAAGGATAATAATATTGAACATAGATTTAAATCCTTCATGATGGTTTATAAAGATATTTTCAATTTCCCAAGAGTAGTCCCTCGGAGTGTTAAAATAAGTGTGCATCAAATATTATTGTTCCACACTTGGTGATTATTGAAATCAAATCAATTCACCATTTTTAAAGTTATTAACCGAGTGTACCACTATGCTAGAGCCACTTCTACTTGTAGTATCTAGAAAGGGATGATATTTCTTAGAAAAAAATTTTCAATCCTTTACCAAAACTCCAAGACCTTTTCATATACAGTAACTCTTCCTTAGAAATATCCTTAGATGCCGCCCAAGATGTATAGTTGGAAATACCCCTAGAGATTTTACAAATGTTTTCTCATCGTAGATTCCAAAGGATAACTAAACTTATCCTCTAATACCAACTATAGTGACCTAGGCTTTTCATACCTAGATATTTCATATTTTTAGTTGAATATTTAATACATTACACAAACACAAGCCTGTGGATCATATAATTATAGTGAATTTGGAAAATTACAAACAAAAACAACTGGTTCATAGGTAAACTATATCATCTCCCACTAGGTCCTTCATAAATAGAAACCTTATTAGACATAGAATACATAATAATGTTCTCCATATCATTTGGAAAGGAAATATAAGAAACATTGAGCTCAGATACTCAGTAAGGGTAAATAATGTTGATATGAAGGAATTGAATTTTGAAAACCATACCCAATATAAAAAATATTACAATGTTATGTCATGGAATATATATTGGTATTAAATGAGACATGCATGATTAATAAATAAAATAATATTCGCTTGTAGATCCTAATATTGAAATAAGACATAAAATTGGGGCCTACTCATAAGTGTAGAAAATTATTTATATAGTAGTCAAGTCTCACAGCCAAAGATATCATAGTGGAATAGGTTCACTCCCTAAACCATCATAGTAATCAATGTTCACTCCCAAGAAAATCATAGCTAACAAAGTCACTTACTATACCAATTTAGAACCCCATTCTAGTATTTTTTATCCCATGATATATAAATCTTTAACCAATGCATTGAATGGATAAATAGGTCCCACATATCACATAATTAATTTTATACATATGTGTGCCACAATATCATGAAACATTCATCATATCAGAACCCATGAAAAAATGGGCTTCAAAATCATTTCATTATATAACAACATTTGGAAAAGAGATAGGTTCCATAATAATTTAATCATTCCATCATATATTAACCTGTGAAATGAAATGGGTTTCATTAAATTTTGTTCGTTTTATACCCTGTGGAAGGGAATTGGGTTTCATAATATTTTTTTCATCATAAATATACACAATTAATATAAATAATAATAATGATATCAATAGTTCATATAGTAGTAAAATCATAAGTTTCATCAAAGGAGAATGATTTTTAGGGATTAATAAATTCTAACAATTTTTAAGGAAGATAACTTTTCTTTGAAAATCAATTTTTTTAAAAAAATCCTTAAATATTTTTTAAATCCTTTTTTTAATAAACTTGAAAATATTATAAAGTAAGCTTAAATATAATCAATTAAAACATTTCTGGAGGAAACTAACTTTTCCACATTTCAAAAAACTTTTAAAAATGGCCAAATTTCAAAATAATTCCCATTTAAAATAAACTTTAAAAATTATAAGGAAGATCTAAAAATAATGTTAAACATTTCATAAGGAAAACAGATTTTCTACTTTGAAAAACGTATTATTAAAAAAAATTCAAAATCCTTCATTTACATTGATGTAATTTATTTAAAATATAAAAATTTCCAAAATATTAAGTAATAAATTTTCATTGAAAACAAATTTTATTTTTTAAGGAAATCTTGAAATCATTCAGTGATCATGATAACATGAAATGTTTTTCATGTCATTAATGTTGAAAAGAATTAATCTTTTCATATTTTCTGTAAAATAAAAATCAGCATTGTTTGGGAAAAAATTTAAATTCCTTTAAATTTTTTTTAACAAATATATAATGTGTAAAATATTCGTCAATAAAACATTTTGAGAACATTAAAAACTTTTTTAAAATATTTTTAAAAATCATAGTTTTGGAGGAAAAATGGTATTCGACCAATAATAGAAATAAATTTAACTTTCCATAAAAATATTATTTTGAACTATTGAGTACATAACGGGAAGAAAATGAAGGGAAAAAATTAATTAATTGAAAATTAACAAAGGAGAATGAAATTCATGAATTTATTGAGATAATTATCCTAATATTTTATCTTCAGAAACATAATCATAAACAATCTTGAAATATGATGAGATCATAACATAAAATCCTTACCACTTTTTAAATTATAAATTATAAGTGAAAAGAAGGAATAAAATTAAATGAAACATAAATTACCATGAGAAATAAATAAATTTTGGATAATATATGTAAAATAGGATTTACATATGCCTCATAAAAGAATATAGGATCATGACATAACATATGTCTTTGGTAACTTTAAAATTTTAAACCCCATGAATGAGTGATCGTTCAGTAGATATATAAATCCCAGTAATTTTTGGGATAAGAATAACAAAATATATTAATGGTTAGTCCATAAACCATATAAAATATAATTGGTGAATATGGTATGTGTCTCATAGAAGTAAAAAGTGATATGGAAATCCCATACCGCTTTAGTAATCTTTTGAATAATAAGACAAAATAAATCATAACATAAAAAAGCATTAAAAGTAATAAAAATAAGTATATTCATGCAATAAAATATCAAATGGGAATTATATAAACCAAACATAATAAATGATTGGTGAATTTTCATATGTCTCTTAGAAACAAAACCGAGACAAGATTCCCCTACATTAAGTCTCGATGTCCTTCATAAACATTCAATCCTAAGATATAATTGATATATGTTTATTGTATGTTTATTTAAGAACCATATATATATATATAAGATGTCATATATTATATTATTAATACATTTTATTACCCTTTTATCAATAATTCAACTATAAAGTCACATTTCAGGAAATAATTATTCTATTTTTCATGTATGTTTTGATATATTATTTTTTGTCTTAATTTGATCAAGGTTACATAATATCAATAATAATAATAATGAAATGATAATAATATTTATAAATTAATAAAACTTTTAATTATAATTAATATTGATATATTTGATTATTGAAGTATGTTATGATTATGGAGATAGTACGTCGTACGTACGCAAGAGTAACATTCTAATTTTTCAATGATCATTATGGAAAGGTGATAAGTAATATATTACCATTTCCGAATGATTATAGTATAATTAATAAAATATTATTCCATTAAATATAATTATACATATCATACATGTGGTTTGGTGATGAAAATTGGGAGTTGTAACCCTTCATGACGACGGTAGTTCACACGTACACAAACAATGTTAACAACATTAAGTGGGTGAAAATGTAAGATATTAAATTATATATTATCTATTAATACTAATAAATATTTAATTAATATCTAAATTATGTCATGTATATAACATATATTCATTATTTTTATCACTTTCCTCTTCCATGTAAGGAATTAGTGAAAACAAATCACATCCCATCAAATGGGGGTAGTCCACCATACACACGAGCAACATTATCCAAGCCCCTAATAAATGGAAATAAAAAGGTATATATAATATAATGACTCCATATGTATAATTATTTAATAAAAAATAAAATATATACTTTATATTCTTCATCCTACTCAACATTGAGAGGTGTTAATGGAAAAATGAATGACATCAGTTTGTGAGATGGTACTCTGCCGTATACACGAATGATGAATTCGTAACCATTTTTATGGGATTGGGTATAGTTATAGGTCACTTACCCTAAAATAAAAATAAATTAGTATATTTAATATACTTTCACTATTATATCATCATTTTTTTATAATAATTTATTCAGATGGAGGGAGATATAAAATAAAAACTCTCATTGAAAAGATTACCTTTTCTTCGGGTAACCTCCTTCAGTTTGCACCAAATTTCTTCCTATATTTGCATTATGACCGAAATAAGGCTTATAAGATTTGACTAGGGAAATTTTTAATTTTTTTTAATTTTTTTTGAAAAAATGTTTTTATGGGATGAAGAGGATAGAATAGGCTGGCCTTTTATAAGTGAGATGAATGGAACACCTATAATTTTTGGAAAATAAAAGGTGTACCCACATTTTTCTCTTGCCATAAGGACCGAAAATTGAGTATTAAAATGTATAATACATTATATAGTATAAATATTTTTATTAAATATATTTTACTTGTTTTATTTTTATTTTTACACTTATCTTTTTATTTTAAAGTTGGGTAAACCTATTTCTACCTTAGTTAAAATAATTAATTTTTACTATTTTCACTATACATTTTGGTCAAAAATTAAGTTTACCAAATTAGATAATATAAGTTAATCTTATTTAAATTATTTAATAAATTTTTAAAAATTCAATTCACCTAATTTAGAAATTTTACTTTAAAATTATTCCTATAGATGCGACGAGAATGCTGGTTTTCAAAGAGAAAAAGTTATACACCTTACAATGTTTATATGTCAAAATTCAAATTGAATACGATTCCAATGACTTGAATTGGATGAATATATATATATATATATATGAACAAATTTTACTTTAAATTTAAATTATAATATAGTTTAACTATATAAATAATTTCAATTAAAAGTTTATTTTCCATTAAAATACTATAATTTCATTATTCATCAAAAACATCTTTGCAGATAATTTTCAAAAAATTAACCCTGCTATATGTTCTTTAATTAAAATTTAAAATTTGAATTTTATTTTGCTAAAAAAATTTATTAAAGATAAAAATATATATATTAAAAATAAGCACAGGAAATGGAGACAAAACTGATTTTTAACAAAATATAAATTTTAAGAATAAAATTGGATTCTGTTCATAACACTTATTTTGAAAACACATAAGATGAATATTAAAAATTTGATTGAATATATTATATATAAAATTAATTAAATTCATTCCAAAAAATTGGTTTTCTTAATTTATTAATCTAAAAGATGATTGATTTCATAAATATATTTCTTTATTTTAAAAATAGTCTTTATTTTTATTTTTTTATTAATCGGTCCCCATATAATTCATTTTATATAAATGTAAAAACCATATACTTTCACAATTTAGTTATTCATATTCATACACACCATTCCAATGGATATAGGATGAATAATTTTTTTTTAAAAAATATTTTAATAATATGATTCATTTTTACTCAGTGTTGAATGTAAAACAAGATAAACTCAATGTTATGGGTAATGAAAAATATATAAAATAGAAAATTTATTTGGAAGAAATATTTCACAAAATTTCAAGGTGTTATTGTTCCTGATTTTCCATGGCTGAAAACTACTGTTAGTTATCAAATATACTCAATTAGGAATGATTTTTCCCTAAATTACAGAAAAATAAAATAAAATAAAATAATAAAAAAACACTTTTAGTAGTAAACAAATAAAAAATATTACACATATGTAACAACCCAAATTTTTAGAGGTAATAATACTTTTTAAATTCATCCAAAGAGTCATTGAGTTTCTTTTTTTGTCTTAAAATCAATGGCTACACCAGAGGGTGGGTCAATTTTCTTTTTTCAAGAATGGTTGCAGAGGGGCTGCAGTTTCACTATAGAGGAAATACACAATATGTATTAATTACATAGCGTGTAATGAATACATTAAATGTATTCAAATACATGAAGTGTATCTTCTAGACACTTTTTCACATCGTGATCTTGGGTTTTCCTAGGAGGGGAGAAACCCAACCTTCACAAGGCATGTAAACCACAAATGTTGTGTAAATGCTCAAGTTTAATTGTTTAAAAATGGAGGAAGAGGAACTTGTTTACGATAGAGGCCCATTTTCTCCTCCCACACATAGAAGGAGCCACATGGGGGAGCACCACCCATTCCAAACATAGTCTTTCATATTTTCCCTTTCTATAGACTATAATTAGACTTTCAACAGATGTGTTGGATAACTAATAGTAAGATCTCTAATCCTCTTCCTTTGATTCTTCATTTATCATCTAACCTATTATGATATTTTTTGAGAGATCATATTATCTATTTTTATTTCATTGGTATATTATTTTGATTTCATCTATTCTACTTCACACTTAAGTCCAATATCAGCATTGGAGTCGTCTTTGGACCTAAGGTAGGTGGTCTAGTAATTTTTCATAATAGTTTAGGAGATTTATATAATTCATCCATTGTTCTACACATTTTACATTTTCCATGTGATTCCCTTAAATGTTATAAAATTTATAACTAATTTCACCACATCATCTCACTACCATAGACCCATACTAAACCATTAGAGGATGTATTCATTTATAATTTCCACCCTTTTGGGTGCACTAAATGATATTCCCTCTTTAATGTAAATGTGTCAATGTCCAACCACCTTTTAAGTGGATTTTCATAAACTTAATTTTGATTTTTCATTATTTATATATTAAATGGATTTATTTAATTTAATTGAAGTGTGTGGTATAGACCCACCATGTATTGTATTTTTGAAAATATGAATTTATGAATTATGTAAATGGGATACCCATGTTTGGACAGGGTTAATGGAATGTAAATGAAATAAAATATTATTATTATTCTGATTTTACCTAGATATTGGTAGGTGGACAAAGTTTATGGAATTTATTGATCATAGTGCATCACACTCCCTTACATTGGGTGATGGGCATGGCGCCTCACACCATTTACTATTACTAGGATGATGAGCATGAAGTTCCATGTTACCTTGCAGTGAGTATTATGTATGAAAACACACCCCTCTTTCTAAGTTGATGAGCATGACATCTCATATCCATTGGATATTTAGGGCTTATTCCCTTTCTTGGATCCTATAGCTTATTAGATTAGTTAGTGATGTTTGAGATATGTGTTGGGTCTAGCTATCACCAAGTATCCATGTATATGCCTATATATGTACTCACATATGTAGTGTATATACATTTATATATATTATATATATTTGATTACATGTACATGGTAACAAAGATTAAAATTATCCAACCCTAAGCTGAATTAGGTAGAGTCTTCCAGGTTTCCTTCTATAACCTGAGCCGAATGGTATTTACTTTTCAGTATCTTTTATTATCTGTCATAATTTCCCACATTAATGTTATATAATTTCCCACATTAGTGTCTACAAGGTAAAAAACCTTATCCAAGATATATGATTTATTTTTCATATAGCATGGAGTGTGGAAGTAGAGGACCGTGCATATGCATGTGATGATAGTGGACCTCTCTTCTCATCTTTTGTATGTTTGTATATCATGTTTTATATTTCTATTCCATATGTACCCTACATTACCTTTTTGTATATTATCATTCCAAGAAATAATTTTGTATAAGACTCAACCTATGGAATGATTATTATTATAGTTTCTTGGATGTTTCCTTTGTTGTTATGCATATTTATGGTATCTATTTTCATTGAGTTGTCTATTATATCAAGATTACGATAATAAAATATATTTATTATCTCTATTTATTTTTATTATTCCACTCTGATAAAAGGGTATAGTCTCCCCCCATACCACCATGGACCCTCCCTACTAGTCAGGAGCCTCTAGCATACGAGAAAGCATGATTGAGGCCATGTGATTTAACGACTAACATCATCATTTTAGTGTCTCCCAGTTCAGAAAGAAACAATGTTATATCAAAAAATCATTTTCATGTTTTCTTACTAATTGTGTACTATACATGATACTAGGATGTGATTTAATTTGGTAATGAGCCGTGTCCTAGATGTAACTAACCCACATATAGGGGAAACCTAAATTACATAGGGTGGGTTTTTTCTGTTCTGATTTTTACATGTTATAATTGTATATATTTCACTACTGGGTGACACACATGTTTTTTAATTTTATTAATATGTATAATATTACTATCATATTTTTTTACCCTGGACCAGAATGGTAAGGAGGTACTTATCCATGCATCATTATATGCACATTAAGACTTCGATTCCATGCATTTTTTCAGGCCATGCTTACTTTTTATGTGAATCTTCTATCGCATTTAGTTATTTTCAAGATTAAATATGTAAATTTTCTAATGCTTAATATAGGATAAAATAACTTTATTAATTAAAGTTTATACATAAACCTCAATGTTGTTTCTCGCATCGATCTTTGACTGAGGCTTAATTGGAAAATAATACCATGTGGTGGCTTCTTGACCTTCTGGTTCCATGGACCAAAACAAAGTTACATGATTTTACTACATGATTGAAAATAGAAATTTATAACAAAAGTTCTTATATAAAATTTTAAGGTTATTTTATGTAATCAAATCATTTTATATGACCTTTTACATCCTGATATCAGATGTAAAGTTCAGTTCTTAGTTTCATGAAGTTCCAATTAAAATTCACAAAGAGTATGACCATTTATAAATTGTTAATGGGAAACAATTTGACAATAATGTGATATTTATATATATAAGAGTATGAAATAAAATGAAAATAAACCTTTAAATGAGTTGGTTACTGTTAAATGGGGATTCCAGATGCAAATGAAACGGTGTTTTCCTCTATACATTGCTATTGAAAATCCATATATAGGAACCTATGTCATATGATATTATACCTATACGAAAAATTAAACTTAGTAGTTGGTAGTTGGGAGTGAATTTTATGATTATTATGGATTTTTATGGTCTTTCCTCGTCACCTATATTTTGATTTTGGAGAAAGTACAGAGGAGTTACCCTTACTCTATTACGAGGCTATGCACTTATTCAATTTTTTATCTATGAAATATTTAAATATTAATTTAATTTTGGATAGGTGTGTAGGGAATTTTAGAATCATTCCATAAATATTTCCTTGAGTTTCATTCCAAGAATGTGATGGTAACCCTTCTCTAGAGGATGTGGGCGCTAAGCCACTATAATTACCTATGATAGTGACACCTATGGGGGATGTGGCATTCATACAACTTGTAGTGATATTTCTGTTATATTACATTAGTTTAAGAATATAGGAAACATAAAAAACTAGTTTATGAGAGACTCAGTTTATTATAGAAGCTATGGTGGGATGGTTAATATTCATAATTTCTGCAAGACCATTCCAATAGTGCCTAGTGTGGGTGGATATACACTAACTGCACACTATGAAGCAGGACCAGTAGTATCTCTATATTTATGTAATTGGAATACCACCAACCTCCCAAGACAAGGTGCTGGTCAAGGCATAGGGAATCATAATCAGGACTCACAATTTCAGTAGAGAAGACCTACTTAACGTCGTGGTATGGGCCGGTTACATGTAGTGAATCCTATACTGGAGGAGATGATCATTGGACCTTCTACTATTTGAGGTACTATTACATTATCCTCTAATCTTGTGTATTCATTATTTGAAATAGGTGAATCCCACTATTTTATATTTATATAGATTATGAAGAGTCTAGGTCTCAAGATAGAGTACTTTTGGGGCATGATGACACTCGATACCCCTTTGAGTATCCTATATGAGAGTTTTTTCGATATAAGGAATGTCCACTAGGGATAGGTGGATATTTTTTCATAAAGAATCTTTTCCTCTGTAACATTGTAGGGTTTGATATAATTATTGATATGGATTTTTGATTCCTTATCGATCCCTTATTGATTGTTATTGATTTTGTGTTACTTTTATCTCACCATAAGGTAGTGGACATGTTCAAAAGGGGGGAAGTGATGCCCATGCATCGTGATATGGAACTAGGCATCAGGGGTTGGGAAGAGTGAAAACCCTTATCACTAGTAATTCTTCGATGACTAGGAAATTAGAACTATTTTTTCCCTCCTATACTTGATCATTTTAGATAAATTTCCCCTAATTATTTGTCAGGGCTACTACTAGGGTGTGTGGTTTAATTCACCATTGAGATAGTATCTAGAGCATTCACAATTTCAAGTCCTCATTATATAATAGAACATATAGTGCTTCTAGATCTTAATAAATAGTTGGAAGACCTAGTGGATAATGGTTTTTGATAACCTAGTAATTTTAGTTGGGGTTTACGCATCCATTCTTTCAAGAAAGAGGATCGTATCATCATATTGTGCATAGAGTAACAAAGGATGAACAAGATAGTGGTTGAGAATAGGTATCCACAACTTCAAATAGATGACCTATTTTATCATCTCCAAGGATATAGGGTTTTCTAAAAGATTTATTTAATTTTATGATAGCATCATACACTACTTAGGTCTTTTGACACACATCATACAGCTTCTTGAAGCAGTTATGGTTTTCAAAAGTTTCTAGTAATGTCATTTGGTCTCATGAACATGCCAACATTTTTCATGCCACTAGTGAATCGGGTTTTCCACCCGTATATGGATTCATTTATATTAGTCATTTTTATTGAAATTTTGGTGTATTCTCATTCTAGACATGAAAATTCCCAACATCTTGAGAATGTGTTGAATACACATAGAGATCACCAGCTCTATAAAAAGCTCACCAAATTACAATTTTGGATTGGAAAAGTCAACTTCTTGGGTCATATCATGAAGAAGTCAGGAGTATAGGTAGGCCCAAAGAAACTGATATATATAGTTGTTGGAACTAAACTTTGTGCACAAAATGGATCAAAAAAGACAAAAAAAAACAATTATGGGCCTAGCTTGTGAATCTCAAGCACGATGCCCCGTCATTACTGTGAAATGTGAAAATATGATAGAAAGGGATCCTTTATGAACATTGTGAAGTAGGGACAATGGCCTCCACAAGTCTAACATGCACCACAACAGACATAGATTAATTACGGAAGGCTTCATAATTACGATGGAGCCACCTCCAATCACAAAGCATCTTTTTCATCCCAGTGAACCCTCAATGTATACGATAACTAGTGAATATAAATAGGACGATCACCCCCCCCATAACCATAATTACCATAACCTTTCACCTTCTGAGATCCTTTTTCATGAAGCACCTTTTCTCTACGAACCAGTAAGAGTCACCCATGGTATTTAGGAATTGTGAACATACTTTACCATTTTTTTGATTTCCCTCAGATTTATGTGGGGATTACCTTCAAAAATCCCTATGGAAATAGTGAAGGTAGGAGTCCATTTTGGGCACTTGGGACTTCGCAGATCATTCAGCCTTCATAAATCACCCTCTAAGGACATGTAAAGTCTATTCCTCATCTAGTTCATCATGCTTCGAAAATCTCTTCCCATCGTAGAGATCCCTTTTTCCATACTTTGGGAAGAACCTTTCTTTTTGAAGCCCCTTCACTTCACGAATCACTAGATAATCATGAAGCCTTTATTTTTTAGGCTTCATACATTATGAACCCCTCTCTTGTATGACCCTAGAGGCTTGTACGAAGTGATTTCAAGGTTTCATGAGTAGTGTTTCATGTTTCATTTACCTTCCTTATGTTTCTTCACATAGTCACACTAATTACTATTTCATCCCTACATATGCATGCTAACATGGACCCCTCAATTGACTACTCCTCCAACTCATTCCCTATGGGAACTTCTTGTGCCTTCCCTTCCTAAATTGTGGGTTGGTACAAGTTATGTAATCCTGAGGGATGATAATTGAGTTTGTATCATCTGAACTGTAGGATTCTAAACTTCCAATAACCCACGTCTTCAACACATGACGTTAAACATTGATCACCACATGTGGGGAATGTCTGAGAGGACCAGAAAGAATATTGGCACTAGTTCCCTCCCCCCTCTCTCTCTCTTTGAGATCTGTGTATATTTGAACCTTGGAAAGTCTCCACGTAAGACCAAAACCACTTTTTCAGGTGTCCCTTATAAATTAAATCCCATTATCCATCTCCCTGGGACATTAGAAATTCATAAGCCCCACACAATTCATCATGTCCACAGCACTTGCGACACAATCATCAAGTCCACCGTCGGCTCTTATTTATCACACTAATCATGAATCACATGGGCTTGGAGAAATAAAAAACCATGACATCCTCTATGGGCTGCTAACCATTCTTAAGTCCTAGTATATATTTGGGTTGATGTCCATTGTGTACATCCGGATTCTATGCCCCATTCTATAACTACATGGACATTGATCAATGTCTTCTTAATAGGGTATGCCAGAAGCCTCCCTGTGGTTCATGCCCATCACCCATTATTAATCTATCTCGACCACTTCACATTGGTTCACCTTTGTCCTGAATGACGTTAAACTGTATGCCCCATTAAGAACTGTGTAGAATTTGATTCCCAGAAACTGGGATATGTAGGATTCCTCCCTGACATACAAGCTTATCATCAATTCACATCATGGTCCCTCATCTTCACCTTTTCATATCAGGAAGATTATTCCCTGACCCATAAGTTCTACTACCTTTGTGTCCCCATCCAAGTACTCCATTATCATGGTACGTCTCTTTAGGTGTCCCATTGCCTCACTGAACTATGTGGACATTAATTCACACCCACTGGGATTTGTAGGAATCCTCTCTAAGGTTCAATACCAACACATTAATTTCCATGTCTGATCCATCCCATTGAAAATCCACTTCATATAACCCTCCAATATCCATCTTTATTCTAACCAAGGATGCCACATCCTAGTGGGATCACTCAATTCATTCAAGTATCTAACCATGTATATGCCCCATCCATATACTCCACTACTTTTCCCTTATTACGATAGGGTCTCTTTCATCATCATTTATCTTTGTAGCACTGAGGTTTCAGACCATACATAAGCCTCATTCAACCCTTTTCTCTTTGAATAACCCAAGCAACTAGCCATCTTTATGCCCCAAACTACCCCTTTGAACCAAGTGGTTTTTGATCCATATCTTATGCATAGGGTATATAGGAATCCTCCAAAAGGATCAACCTCAACCAATAGTAAACCTTGGCATTCCTCTTTTTGTGGTGTGCCTCCCTGATCTTCCCTCAGTGGTTTTCATATTAGTCTTCATGGTTTGAAGCCTTCCCTTTTTGGGAAACACCATCCTTGATCCATCATCAATGGGAATTTTGATCCATCCTTATGGGAAACCCTCCAGGTGCTCTCTCCTAGGGATGTACCCATCTAATCAACTATTATTATCATTGAAATTAGTCTGATCCGTCACCACTAGGCGTTAAACTCGGGACATACCCCTTGTTAAACATGGGATGTTGAGGAAAATCTTGAAGATATACCTCTTGAATAAGATACCCCATAATAATTGTGGGAAGACTTGGGTTTCGGTACCCTTGAGAATCCCTCTAATAAAGAAGAATACAATTGTTCTAGTATTTCAATATCAAGACATGCCATAGATTCTTCATTGTGATTACTCTCATAACTAAAGGTTTCTTCCCCAACCTGACCGTTTGGAATTTACTAGTTGAAGTAGTTTAATTAAAAGACGTCCACAAAGAGATGGAACCAGGAATGTGATTCACTAAAAATTCCTTAATCTTTGTGGGAGACTAAGACTAGGAAACAAGTTCTAAGGAGGAATCCACGAAAAGAGGAACCAACATCCCATCATCCCATTTTGATCATGGAGAAAACATCCCCTAAAAAGAGATGGATTATTCCCACATTTGGAAAGCGTGAATGTGGGAAAAAATGAAACTATCAACGAATATCATTACACTCAAGAGGTTCACCCTAGTGGAAAGAATTATAAATAGAAGTGGTGAACCTAACGTGATTTTTTTATCCTACAAATATGGGTATTGTTTCCATTTTAGACATCAATAGAAGTGTGTGTCACCTGATTCAAACATAAAACGCTAGATCCTGCCAAGAAAATAGTGGGTCTAGTGTGAACCTAACAAGAATTGGGGAAACTTTATCATTTGAAATTTACCCTCTGTGTAATTGACAGTGTGTATCTATCTCTCAAATTGTGTAAGGATGAATGATGGTGGGGAATTGGGAATTGATTTCTTAATATCTATATTAATTGATGGATCTTCCTAATTTGTAGGAAAAATGTCATAACCATAAGAAACCAGTAACCTCCCTCCTGTAGATGCAGGGGTAGCGATAACGCCAATGAGTCAAGTTTTCATGGCTATGACTCCACCATGACATCATCCTATATCATGACTATTGGGTGACCACACCCCATCTCACCCTCAGAGTTTATCCATAGGAGGGTGATAAACACTCTAATTAGGAGGTACAAATAGGGGGGTTTTCCAAATGGGGGATATAACACACAATGATCTAGTAGTCTCTGTGCCTCATCATCAACGCTGCCCCCAAGGGCTACGCAGGGAGCCACTGCTCCCCACTCTGATGTCCAATCGTTTTAGGAGCCTATCCCCAAAACATTATTAAGACTAATTCGGCTACAACAATGAGGTAAGGGATGCTCAAGTCATCTCGACTTCAACCGTCACCCGAGAGCTACCAAGAACTCCCACTAGGCCATTTCAATGCTGCTAGCTAGCCTCTCAGCCTAAGTAATAGGTGGTCTCAATGCCTACATCATCAGCCCTGATTCATCTAACCCAGCGACAACGTCAGGTTCAAGCTCAAGAATATTACCATCTAGGGTGTCATCTTCTACAAATTCAGTGGACCATGATAACACTAACACATTATATCAGTTCACTTTTATTAAAAATCAGTGGAACTTCTATTCCCAGCCAGGATTGAGACCCCAACCATCACATGGGAAGGCTTGGATGGCTCTTTTGGTTATCGTCATGAGCAGCAATTATTGTAGGACAACCTATGACATCCAGATCTAGTACCAAGGTCCTCCTCTTACCATATGCAGCTAGGGTGTAGGTCATCCATACTCTCATACCTAGCATGGAAGCTCCCCATGCCGCTATTTCTAGTCTAAGCGGTGGTCCTCACTATCTTGTTGATGTTTAGCATAGAGTTCCTCCTTGTTCCTATAATCACAGGTATGGATATTTTCCCTATATTACAGGAAATCAGTGAGAAGTTTCTCATCACACTATAACCCACCATCACAGAGGAGCTTCATGTTCCCAGTTTGATCAGTAAGAAGGCTCTCCTCATATCACCACTACCAAATGGCATGGTGGTATTTCCCGTGCCATAGGTGGTTGGCATGGAGGCCCCCCTATGTTCTTAACATCTTTAGCGGAGACCCTCCCCTATTCAGTACTGTTAACTATGGTGGTCCTACCCTCACATCCCACACTCAATATGGGGGTCCTCCCCTTGTTTCATTCGACATCTTCTAGTGTTCCCCTCTCACCCCACCACATCCACGTAGAGGATTTCCCCACTCCCTCATTCAACATGGAGGACCTCTCTATGTCTTTTCAGCACTCAGAGAAGTGGTCTATCTAGCTCTGACGATAACAGACATGTAGGTTTCTTTCAAGTTCTTACTAGTTCCAGCAGAGGACCTCCCTACTCCAGAACCATCTCACATAGAGGTCCTCCCCATTTCAAAGTTTTACCCTTCCTTGAGAAACCATCCTAGGGTTGAAGGGAAAGCCATTTCCATCAAAGGAATAGGCCTGAGAAGCACCAAGTCATGGTCAACCCAATCATCTTTTCAGAATCTAAAGCAGGATGCAACTCAATGATGGATCCTTCTTCCTGATCCTCTATATTAGAGTTTAAGTAAGGAACCCGGATTGTTAGATTTATCCTCCCTGAATCCCTCCATAGGTATATGTGGGAGGAGGAGGATTTGACTACTTCAAAGGTCTTACTATGAAATCTTTTTTACCATTTCCATACTCACTCTCAACCTCAACACGAGATCATTGGGAGTTGTTCTGGGGTTTAGAAGATGATGAAAACCATCCTGGAACACCAGCAGTAGTCACCAACCTTGGACCAAAAACTGTTGTTCATATCCCATCCAACAGGGGTGTGGTGATTCATTCAATACCATCTCTGATGGATATCCCAGTCTACAGTGGCTTCACAGCTCTCAATCCATTGTCTCTATCGGTAGTTCTCCACTAAAACAGTCCATGTCCATGTGGTTTCTATTCCCTCAGCTTATGCTGGTCAAGGAATGGGGAAACTAGGAGCCAAATTTTTCTACTGAGTAGAGAAATTTGTGGGAGATTCTTCCAGTGAACTAGTTTTCTGATATGTACTTTCCTATCACAATTTTATACATTAGTGCCCCAGAGTCCCATACTTAGGATGAAGTTATCTATTTTCTCTAGACCATCTGGGTGATGCATTTCTACCTCTGGAACCACAATCTGTTTTATTCGAAGATCCTTGAGAATTTTGAAGACATCATCTAGCAGTGACGCATGGTTGACCAGGTTCCCCTTCCCATATCTCAACACAAAACATTTCTTGGTTATCATTGGACCCTCTATCAATGATTAATTTATATCTTCACTATGCTCCCCATGATCATTGTTGTGGAATCCCCACATATTCAGATCTGTGGATGGGGGTTGTATGCAACTCTTCACATTATCTTGATCTTGAAACAATCATATCATCTTGGGGACCTCAAGGATATGACTTTGGGTGTCTTCATGGATAATATGAATGATATCCTAAATAAGGAAAATGATATGGAACTAATTGAGGATAAACTATCCCCTAGGGAAGTAACAGCTCAGTTTAATCCCCCGGCCATTGTCACTCGTTAGCAGATACACCTTCTTGAACTCTCTATGCACAATGAGTCATTGGCTCTCAGTCAGAATGTCAATAAGGGAAAAGGATACCCTAAAACTATCAAGACTTCTAACCCATCTAGATCAGTGAAAAAGATGGAATATGATCCTTATAATGACACATTATTCCATTATCTTGTAAAACATAAAAGGACCATTGAAGAACACCTTTACACAAGAGCCACAGAACACCATCCATAGTATGACTATTATCAGTATGACCCCATGAATCCTATGCAAGGGTATTAGGGGAGGACATAGGTTATCCCTGGAGAGTTTCCTCCCATAGATCACAAAAACCCTATTAATCATGATATGGTGGAGGCTGAAACCTCTGGTAAGAAAATCTAGTATGCATATCCAAATATGCTTGAGAAACATGAGAACCATCCTCATGAATCTCTTCATGTTATTCCTCCAACTACTCTATAAGTCAACCCTCTAGTAGTTCCTTGGGTTGTTCCACCAGCTGCCTACCAAGTTGTTGGTCCTGCTTATCATGTTGAAGAACCCTCCAAAGTGCTAGTTGTTAGGAATCCTCACCATAATTGGAATCTATCTTTATTTTATTCGATGGATGCTCTCATTTCCCACCTTGGGGCTCTTGAGAAGTGACAATTAACAATTCTTCTTGATGGTAATCCATATTTGGAATGAGTATAAGACATGTTGGGGCCCCCGGATTTTGGAAATACTACGTTTTCTATCATCAATGGGTTGGGTGAACCACTGCATCATCTAACCCACTTCATCTCCCACTGTGGACCCATGTTAGGGACTCTAGTGTAGTAGGAATCCTCTAAGCATTAGGGTTTCATATAGACACTAGAAGGGCCCACACTCATCTAGTACAACTAGTTACTTGTAGGGTTCGTAGCTAGGTGAGAGGATCTCTGTAGTAAATTCTTGTATTATTTTATTTTCACCAATCAAAAGACTAGTATTTTCAACCACTTAAAGTGAAAAAAATTCCAGATGAGTTAGTCGCAGACTTAGTCTCCCAGTGGAAGGGCCTCATATACTCAATCGACACGTCACTTACTCAAGATAAGTTACTAACGATGTGGGTGGGGAACATGAAAAATGAATTGGTCCCCTACCACATCACTCATAATTTCCTTGGTGGATTCTGGGACATCTCTAAAAAGGCCCATCACCTAGAGGTTTCTTTATAGAGAGCCAGGAAGGTATGTCCTTTTCCTCCCACCATGCCTGCAAGGAGAGCATCCATGGCTGATACTATTGATGTTGCACATGTAGAGGCTCCCCAAGACACTATAATTGTTACCTATAGAGATGATTCCACAACCTCACTAAGGAAATCTACCTTAGACCCAACCTCAAGATCAGTATTTCCTACCTAAGAATTGGTTGGTGCCACCCTGTCAACCACTATCGGTGAGACGAGAGAATTAGTTTCCGCTTTTTATTTAGGCTCCAGCCCCTCGTCAGGGATAGGCTCCTAGAGTTTCATTTACGGACATGAGTAACAAAACCTACTATTCTAAAGAGGCTAAGGTCCCCAGTTATTTCGGGGGTGCCCTAGATCAGAGAATCATGAGGCTACCAACGTGAAGAAAACATAAGGAGGACAATCTCAATAATCATCCCAACTATTTCCCCTATCATTGGTTCCATATACATACCCTGTTATAGTGTCACGTGTTCAACGAATGGCTCCAGAACCAATTCCACAACAACATTGTCAGACTCGTATTACCACATCACAGGTGGCATGTGTTTTTGCGAAGGTAGATAGTGACAGTTGGGGTGAATGGAAGTAGGTCTCTAGACATGGGTCCTAGAAGTATGAAGACTTTGATGGATCATAAGTAGATTCTCATGATCACGGTATATTCTGTGTCGGCCTGAATCATCTCAAGACTTATAAATCCCCCACTCTACCACTTCTAGATCTAATTATTAGTCTTCTATATCTCAGAAGTGTGTGTGATGACAAAGCAAGGGAAAGTAAACTCCCCCACTAGTGTCGAAGCTATCCTACAAACTTAGTGATTTCATACCCCTGGAGATGGGGATTACCCCCAAATTTCATCTAGAAATAGAGGATTCTTCATGTGATGATTATGAGTGAATCTTAGTGAATATCATTAAGCTGGTGGACCCTTACATGGTCCCAATGATGTGGAACACTGGAAAGCTCCTCCTAATGTCCCCATTCAATGCCAGCATCGATGTAACCATGGATATGTGAATCGTCATAATGAATTGGATAGCGCTCTCATCCATACCATGTACGCTACTCAGACCAGACTACAGGCTCTATATAGAGCTCATCATGCATGGTCCTCTCATCCTATCTCATCAAATTCACCACCATATCCATTTTTACTACTCGATCAGTTAGAGCCACCACAACCACACTATGGTCATCCATATTCATCGGTGGATAAAGATGAGTCAACTGACCATCATTCGGTAGAAATTTTTTACGGTTTAACAAGTGAGCAATAGGATATCCCCATCACCATCCAGAATCCAACAGTTTAACCAGCAGTAGCCATCAAACCTCCTACCACAGAGCATCCTCTATTCGGTAGGAACATGCACCTAGCACAGAAGTATAATGTGATTAAGCACCTTTCCATCATTACTGTAAAGATCTGGATTTTGTAGGCTCTCCTCTTATCCAATGATAAGAATGAATCCCTTTCAGAGGCTCTATGATGCCCCCTCTAGTTTGAAATAGAAGTTGTATATGCAGATGCCTTCCAGGCTAAGGAAGTTCAACATGTGGAATGTCATGGCATAATCTCTTTATCTGGGGTGGATGGAGGTTTTATCATTCTAGGGAACATCCGCCGATTATTTTTCACCAACCAGTTTAATGGCATGGAGATCCATCATTTTATTATTAACAGAGGTTATGGGATTAATCTCATCCCGATCAGGACACTCCACAAGCTAGGACTATCTAAATTAAATTTGGATCCCTCTGACCGGAAGATTCAAGGTTACAATAGGACATAAAAAATCCAATTAGAAAGATCCACCTGAGTACCCAATTTTGTGGCCTGATTGCAAGAACTGAGTTTATGGTCGTCTCATACGACACCACCTATAATGAAATGATAGGAAGAATTCTGCTCCACCTACATGCAAAAATCCCCTCTTCATATCACCAATGCCTCAAGTACTCACTTGATGTTTGAGTGGGTGTACTATAACGAGATTTGTCTCCCTTTGCTTCTTGTGAAGCCCACTACTTAGATGCAAACTATTAAAAGAGAAAATAAAAGCATGTTTAGTCTAATGATGTTGAGCCAACTCTTATTGTGGTTGATCCATGTACATACTTGGATGACGCATTCATCCTCCCAATTCATTAGTTGGAGGACACAACCCTATAAATGGAACATTTCTTTGTCATCTCTAGGTGTGGGAAACGCATCCCCAGACATAAGTAGTGCAAGAAGATCACTTATTACTCCTACATGAATCAAAAACAAGTAATACCAGATCCCCTTACGCATATAAGGCATTGGGATGGTCACCCCATGGAAATGACAATACACTATAGTATCTTGTTTCGTTAGGCTGGGTTGAACTGAATCAAACTGATGTGCCACTATTGATTTGATATTATCAATTGTGGCCCCTTAAGTCAAAGAACTAATTGAATTGGATCAACATATTTCATCACCATGGTTTCATTAGCGTCAGAGTCTCCCAATGAAGATCCCACCGCCTCTTAGTACAATTCTAGCATTCCTTCAGGGTCATTAAATTTAGAATAGTTGCCTCCTACCGATGATCCTTTCACCAGGGACAATATAGAGGATTTGGAAGACACCCCTCATTCATATGAGGAAGGTGTATCCACCACCATTGAAGAGTTAGAAAAGGTGAATCTTGGCATCAAAGAAGACTGGAGAACAATGCTGATTAGCACAACCATTCCTGCAGAAGAGAAGAAACAATATTTTGATTTCTTCAAGAATCATCAAGAAGCAATTTCCTAGAGCTATGATAAGATACCAGGACTAGATCCTCAGGTCGACATCCACTATCTCAGTCTCCTAGTAAGTCCTTGAAAGTTCAAGCAACCTCCCAGAAAGATGCACCCTTCTCACGATTCCATGGTCGATGTCAACTTCAATAAGGTAGTCCAGTATCCCATGTGGTTGGCTAAAAATGTTCTTATTAGGAATAAGAATAGACATATCAAAGTCTACATTTAATTTTAAGATCTCAACACCCACTTTCTAAAGGAATATTTTCACCTTCCCATGGCAGAGTTATTGATCAATGCCACTAGTAGATTTCAGGATCTCTTCTTCATGGAAGGGTATTCCAGATACAATCAGTTCTGGATGGATCCTGAGTATAAATATTCCACCTCTTTTAGAGAACCACAATGTACCTTTTGTTTACGTGTCATGCCTTTCAGTCTGAAGAATGCAAGATCCACCTATCAGTGTGTTATGAACTGCATATTCATACCGATCCTCATGGAAATTAGTGGAATGCTTTATAAATGATCTGGTTGTCAAATCCCACTATTTTCAAGACAATCTCA
Organism: Viscum album; assembly: GCA_963277665.1. Lineage (NCBI taxonomy): Eukaryota > Viridiplantae > Streptophyta > Magnoliopsida > Santalales > Viscaceae > Viscum > Viscum album. The sequence goes on along the minus strand of OY728161.1, from coordinate 1,949,552,929 downwards.
AAGATACTAAGAAAGTGTTCAGATTCCTCTGCTCCTACCATCTGTAGGTGAACCCCTTTAATTGTGCCTTTGGTGTTACCTTTGGAATGTTTATTAGTTTTTTTGTTGTATATATAGGCATCAAGATCGATCTAGAGAAGATCAAGGCCATCAATCAAATGCCTCCTTTGAGAAAATTTTTTGAGCTCTAAGGCTTTCAAGGACACTTATCCTATATACGATAATTCATTTTGAATATGGCCAAAAACTGTAAGAAATTTTCCTAAATCATGATCAAATATTTCATATATTAATGGGATAGATAATTACAAATTGATTTTAAAGAGATTAAGAAGTATCTGCAAGAACCTTATATTCTGATGCTACCCATTTCTGAAAAGTTGTGGGTCCTTTATGTGACCTCCATAAAATGTTCCATCAGTTCCCATCTCTCCTAGAAGAAGAATGAGGGAATAAATAATAGTTTATACTCTCTTAGTCTCATGATCATCTACATAGAGGCCAAATATTCCTTGATTGAGAAGGGTTTAATCAAGATGGCCTTTGTGGTATAGAAGCTACAACATTATTTGTGGCATCATGAGACCCAACTAGTGTCCCGCGTGGATCCACTGATGTTTATTCTGAATCAACCCATGTTTATAGGATATCTATCTCAGTGTGAAATGATAATTTACCAATTCTAAATCATGTTTATCCTATACAAATATTTCAAGGGTTAGGCACTGGACGATTTTGTTGTACCCCACACTCTTTGATTTTCATGATCACAATCA